>CM032456.1:21878232-21928225 GCA_019049505.1 Pachyrhynchus sulphureomaculatus
ATCCCTAATCCTGGCCAATATTGTATCCTTATTGGGCAAGTCGTCGAATAAAATCTCGCCAGTACTCAAAAACGTTTGCTTCATAAATTCTCCGTCAGTGAACGGCCTACCCTTTTGTGCCAACGATTGTGCAATTTTGAAACTGCGTTCAGTTACCTGATTTGTTCCTTGGAAAACTTTGCTAAAAAATGTAGACTGTTTCTCGTATTGTTTACTTGCTCTTTGTATTGCCTCCCTTTTATCAGCGTTATCTTTGCATCTTTAAATGACGATTCGTGTTTTATCTGGAAATGTCGTTGAACACTAGATGTCCGGAAAACTACGCTTTCCCGACATAGGACACAAATGGCCCGATCGTTTTGCTGTACAAAACCGTAATCTGTTATCCATGAAGTTTGAAATGATCGAACGTCTACCTTCTGTTTCTTCGCGGCCATAACGCAACGCAATTTTAATTTTTAAACTTTTCGACGACTATTGACTGGAACGGATGTTACTTCTATACTAAATGATCCAAACGTGTAGCCGCTTGCTATATATAGAAAAATAATGTTTCCAGAAAATTCCAATAATTACGTTTATTAAATTTCTTAGAACAAAAATTATTTTCTACAACGCGCCCATTGCAATCAAAGGGCCGCCTAGAAGTTAAATCTAACAAAAACTAAAGTTGAGTTGCGGCGCGCGTCGGAACGATTGAAGTCCAGTCAAACAAAAACCGCCTTATAGCGACTCTTTTGATAGGAATTGAGGACGTTTATTTCTGTTTTTGCCTAGGCTTATATTTTGAGGCTTGCCGTCTTTAATACTTGCCGAAATTAAAGCCAAACCAATGCATTCAGTAAAATTATAAATTACAAAATATATATTTTGTAGTTTTTGGTAAATAATACCTAGTAGTAATATATCGTTTTTGTTTGTAACGTTAAAGTAATACTGTCTTCGATTATTTACTTAATTTCGAAACATGTCACAGATTACAGAATTAATGTGTAAACTTGGAATAGGTAAGCGTGCCATTCAAAATTGCTTGGCGTGCCAGAGATGGCACGCGTGCCATAGGTTGCCGACCCCTGGTATAGAGTAATATCATATTTTGAAAATTTTGGCTACTCATAATTTTCGTTCAGACCTCCATAATGAAGTAGTACTCGTTTACCTAAAGATCACACAATGCATGCTGTCGATCGTCATTTTGAAATAATCATTTACCATATTTTATCTCTTCACTTATTACCTTGGTTCATACTTGCCCATTCTTTTTAGAATTTTAGTTATTTTTAAATTTTCAAAAATTTTTAAGAAGATTACAATTTATTTATCCAAAAATCAAATAATTAAATTAAATAGAGGCGGCCATGGCGTAGTGGATAAGGTGTCTGTTTTCTTTCTCGGGAAGACAATGACAAACGACCCGTAATATAGTATCATGCTTAGGAAAGCTCTCTCACTTTAGTGGTTCGGGACCGCCATTAAACTGTAGCTCCTCTTTATCTCTGGACCACTTAAAAATGCACTAACGACAGGTAAAGACTACAGGGTCGATTACGTCCATATCGGATATGGCCGTTCAATAAGAGAATAAAATAAATATTTAACCTGACTGACATAAACAAAATTTTATTAATACATCTCAAGACACTACAATACTATCAGGAGGGTGAATTTATTTACGAAGCTATTAAGTAATATCTCAATATTTTTGACACAATCCATTTTACGAAAGTTACAATCTAACATATAACGCAAGAAAACTATATTCCAGAGCCTGTGAAGCTTTTCAATCCTCTTTGGAAGCTTAGTAATCCTTAATATATTTTAGTGTTATACACTCGAATTTCAACTTTATGAAATAATTGATATTAACCTTGTTATTTTATTTAAAAAATGGTTGGTGAAAAAATATTATTTTGTTTATAATGGTGGTTAAAGATAAACAAATTACCGCTATTTCTGTACCTCTGTGACTTCTTATATATTTCTAGCAACAATATAATTGCTGTAATTTTTAAATTATATTTTTATTAATCATTGGTTTCAGAAAATGTCGCCACCGAAGTTAATGAAGAGAATGGGCAAGTCGACATGCCATTTTTTGCTACAGAAGAAGGGAGATATCTCGCGTCTAGTAAGTAGGTGTTAAATTCAATTTGGAATAATTAATAATTTGCAACTAAAAATTGCACCCAAAATAAAATAAAATTTGAATTTCGACACCTGTAAACTTTGATCTTTTGATTAGTAATTTATAGTGATGTCAAGTATCGGTACTATCGAGTATTTAGAGTACCTGGTATTTCTTAAAAAATACCCGTTACATTGTACCCGGTACAAAGTACCGATCTAGTCACGTAGTTGCCAATATACCTGGTGGCTGGCCAGATTATTACTGAACAGAATAACAGACTCAAATCAATTCATGTAAATAAACTGATTTTTCTCAACTGTAATCAGTTTTTGTTGAATGTTAAGAAATGAAAAATAGCGTAAAAGTTCCCGTTGCTATAAAGTTTATTTTTGTTGTAATATTCATTTACTTATTTTCATTGTTTTTAAGGATTGAGAGTATATAAGTAGTTCTGTACGATATTTCTGTATTATATTAATAAAATATCTTCTTATTTTAATTTAAAACTGTTTCTAAAACCAGAGAAATTTTCAAAATTCCTGTTTTATTCTTTATGTATTTATTGTACCGAACCGAACGCTATCGATGAAGAAAAGATACATTTCGTGGAGACGAGTAGGTATGTAACGCTACCGGTATCGCATTGGTAGTTTTAGTTTGGTTGGCCGCAGACCGGAGATGCCATCAATGTGTGGATACCTGGGACCGGGTACATTTATTGTCGACTATCTGGTACTTCGGATCTGGACGAGTAACGGGTACTTTGTATCCGGTAGTTACAATATTAACATCTCTAGTAATTTAAACAGTTTACAATTATTTTCCGTTAACTTGGAATTAAAATGTGATAACTGCATTGTCTTGATAAAAAATGATTCTTTTCTTCTTTAAAGCAAGTCTTTTCTCACGAATTTTTACATCTAACTGATCCAAACGGTTACAGTAATATTCAGAGTTAAATTTTGACCTTTCTGAAAATAATCGATCAACAGAACATCTTTGTAATCCCAAAAAAACTGTTGCCATAATCTTCGCTGCTGATGGAACCGTCTTTGCCTTCTTTGGTGCACTTCCACCGGTTTCAATCCATTGTTTTCGATTGGTCTTTTCGCTCTGGTGTATAGTGGTGGATCCAAGTTTCATTATAAGTTATGAAATTTTTTCTTGCTTAAAACGATCCAAACATGCTTGAGAAATAGGCATTCGAATGCTTTTTGTCAATTGTCAGCAAAATATTTCTAATTCGTTATTTTGAGATGCCTAGAGCCTCCGCTGTTTCACGCATTTCCACTCGTCGATCATCTAACACCATATCATGGACTTGTTAAATGATTGATGTTGTAGCAGTTTTTGGACGACCTTGGCGTGGATCATCTTTGAGGCTTGTAAAACCAGATTTAAATAGAGCAACCCATTTTTTCACAGTGGAAAAGGAAGGTGATGCATCCTTATACACTATTAATAATTTAAGATGAATTTCTGTTGGAGTTAAACCATCCAAAACAAAGAATTTAATCACTGTACGATATTCAATTTTTTCCATTTTCAAAAAATCAATGACACGTCAATATTAAACCGCTGCTACTACTCAAATGAATTAACAGATAGAAATAAAATTTTACATGTGTTTATTTAAAATATGGAAAATTTTACATGTGTTTATTTAAAATGTGGAACTTTCCATGTGTATATGAAAAGGACTGCGGTCTTTCATACATAGACCAAACAAACAGGAAAATTAGCGTCAGAAGAGACGAGCACAAAAACGACGTAAAACAAAAATCTACCACCTCTTCTCTAGCACAACACGCACAAAATACCGGCCACAAAATCGTCCACTAGGGTAATCAAAGAAGCCATAGAAATAGAAAGGAGGCCCAACAACTTAAATAATCGGGATGATAGCTAACGTTTACCGAGCTCTTGGAAACATATTCTATCCCAGTACCAAGTTCAACCAAGAGAAACAATAATTCAACCATATGTTACTTCACCAACACAAACATTACAAAGAACCACAGGACCGACAACGCGCAGCCAAAGCCGAGCCTCTATTGGCCAGATCCGTCCGACCAATAGAAACACCCCCGAGCACATAAAACCGGCGCATTCGGAGCCAGTCTCGACATTCAACGCCAAGACACCGACCAGTGATCAACGCTTTGAAAAAGATAGATGAGATTCCATCGAAACGTCAGCGAAACCGTCCATCAAGGAACTTCAAGCTAACACGGGATACCCGAAAAACCACTACTACATTTCACACCCGTGAGAACATTCGTCAAAATATGTTTTATTTAATGTTAGTATTTAAGATGTAAAATAGATGTTTATTATTAATGTTGTTTTATTTAATATAGATATATTATAAAGATCCAAAAAGTTACAATTACACGTACTCTAGCTTACATGCAAACATTGATAATGTAATGTCCTCAATCTGAAGAGATCCTGAGTGCTATAAGGGACATTCTCAATTAACATATTAGTTTCTTAAACATACTTAAATTTAAAGATTTAATACTAGTCGACAGACTATTAAAAAGCTTTGTGCCCCTGTAATAGGAACTCCTTTCAAATAGAGGTAATGTGTGTTCTGGTATAACTAAATTTTTGTTATATCTTCTGTAGTAATTATGCATGTCGGGCATGGCTATAAATTTATTCAAATTACTCTTAACTTAAATCAGAACCTCCAATATGTCCATAGCAGGCAGAGTGAGTATAGCAAATTTTTTGAAAAGTTCACGGCATGAATGTCTTGATCTGACACCTGCAATATTTCGAACTGCTCTTTTTTGCATTCTAAATACTCTGATCATATTAGGGGAAGCACCCCAAAATATTAAGCCATATTTCAATTGAGACACAAAGTGTGCATAGTAATAAGACATTATTGTATTAAAATTAAAGACACTTTTTAATCGAAAAATGCAAAACACACCGATGAAAGCCTTTTGCACAATTCATTTATATGACTTCCCCAATTTAAACTGTTGTCTATATAGACACCTAACAATTTAGTCTCCGTTACCTGAGCAATGGAATGTCCGTTTACGTTAGTCCTAATCAGAAAACTTTCAACAAATTGGGATGCCTTAGGCACAAAATTTATAAAAACAGTCTTTTCAGCATTAAGACTTAACATATTAGTTTTGAACCACTGTTCAAAAACTCTTAACATATTCTGCAGTTTATCTAGAGCCAAAGCAGTGGCATATATACTTAACTGCTATCGTCTGCAAACATGGTTAAATTACTTTGGTTATATACATATATATATATATATATATATATATATATATATATATATATATATATATATATATATATATTATATACATAAAATTAATGTTTAGTTATAGTTATCCTACCTTATGTCTAGATGGATCTTTTGACATTAAATTATTTTATTTACATTTTAGCAATTTTACAGTTTTCGTTATACTAAATTTAGAAGATTCAAATATTTTATTTTATTATTTTATGCACTCAACTACAAACCTTACTTTTTCAAAAGGTTTGTAGATGATTGTATTCTTTGTATCCCAGAAAATAAACTTTGTAGTTCTGAAGATGGTTTAAATACAATAAACCGAAACGTAAACCAAAACTAAAGTTGTCTTATTAAATTGACCGCAAGACCAAGAACAAAAAATTGTCATATATATATATATATATATATATATATATATATATATATATATATATATATACATACACTTATATGTAGTCAGTCAGCGTCTGATGATGCCAATATAATTAATCAAATGTGCGTCGAGTACAAAAATAAAGTTTGGTATAGTGGTGGGAATTGTTATATAGATCCCAATTCATTATTGTAACATATTTAATTCTAATCCAACACGATTTTCAAAATAAAATACGGTGTTTTTTTTTTCCAGCTCTTGGAGACCCCCTGATAAAAGGTCTAACTGAAGTTGCAAATAAACGTCCAGATGATCCCATTGCTTACCTTGCTACCTATTTATATAACTTTGCACATAACCGAGACGGCCCAAGATCCAGAGGAAAAATACAGGTGTTGATTTTGTGTTTTCGATGTTAATTATCTCTTTTTGTACATTAACTAAATTATTTTAAAGCATTTATATACATCATTTTTAGTGTTCCGTACGGTACACTTGTGGGATTACTTTGATGTCTGCCTGTCCGTCTGTCAAACTCGATTTCCTCCGAAATTATTTGACAAGGAAAGTGGAAATTTGGTACAGACAGAGCCGTGTAGTTTTGAAAATTAAATTTTGACTTAAGGAGTTGGTTTTAGAAAATGAAAGCAAAAATATATATGGTGAAATACTTGTGTGCACTTTTCTTTATATTATTTTTAAGAAATGACCAAAAACCTTCTGTTCACCCGCTCTAACTCGAAAAGTACTGATCAAGAAATTTTAAAAAAATTCTGGAATATTCTACACAGGGCGTAGATTGAGCGAAAATTATCACGAGTGCATTACGTTTGACCATTTATCTGATATAAAAGAAACTATGAAAACATAGTTTTCATAGTTTTACTTAACAATAAGGTGTTGCTTTTGTTAATACACTTTACAGTATATTACTGCTGGCGCGTCTGTACCCAAACAAAAGAGTTTTATTCTATTTGTTTATAAATAAACAAATATTTAGGTAATAAATATTTGTTTTACACTTCTATTGCTATATTCCAGCTGATTCTGAGCTAGATTGATGTATTGGCTATTAGATAGCTAAGATGCTATAACTATTATACATTATTGACTAAGAAAAAACGTGAAAATACATATGGGATCTTAAGATATATACATGTCAGGGACCTAATTAACTTAACTTATTTAAGGATTTTATTTTCTTTTAAAGGCAATTAAGGTACGGAACACTAATTGGGCAAGTCCAATTTGCGCTTGACCGGTTTTCATTTGCATAGGAAATTAAATAATATTGGTTAAGGTCTGCATTCTTACGATTTTAAGAAACTGTTTCATTTAATTTTTATCTCTTATATTATATAATACAGGCTGTCCAGTTACATTTCGGATCATTTTAAATCCTAATAATTTCAAAATAGGATAATAAATCAAGATGTGGTGTGTGTGTTTTTTTTTTTTTTTTTTTTGGTCTAGCACACGTGCTGCAGGGAAGTCCCTAAAGCGCTCCAGGAGCGGCACGAGTGCGGAAAAAGCGATTCACGTTGTTCTTGAATCGCTGTAAATTGTACTCGGTGGGAAACACAGCGCTGGGCAAATTATTCCAAAGGGATGACGTTCTCCATATAAAAGATTGCTTGAAAAGCGTTGTACGCGGAGTAACAAGCTGAACCTCATACGGATGCGAAGCACCAGCGCGACGTGTATTTCTAACATGCACCGCTTTGGGAGGAATTAAGCGGGCTACATCCTTCGAACACTTTCCATGAAAATACTTGTAGAACAGACTCAAGTCGCCAACCGTTCTTCGATGTTCCAGCGAATCAAGGCCGCCGGTCAATTCCGGGTCCCCAATCAGACGGACCGCTCTTCTCTGAACAGAATCCAACAAATGCAGTGTATATTTGGGGAGCGGAGCCCCAAACGTGGGAGCAGTATTCCATAGTTGGTCGAATTTGGGCTTTGTAAAGAATTAACAGTTGCTGTGGGGTGTAAAGCTTTCTGGTTCTAAATAATATTCCCAACTTTTGAGTAGCTCTCCTTGCTATGCCTGCAACATGTTCATGCCAAGACATATTTGCTCCCAAACTAACGCCCAACAAATTGAGCGACGATGCTAGGGGAATGGAGTGCCCCGACATAACTATGTCGGGTTCAGCAACGCCTGGGTTTTGTAGCGTTAAATTCCACTTGGTTACTGTCACCCCAAGATAGAATTTCTTCCAGGTCTTTGTTAAGTTGAACGACCTCCTGCTGTCTGCGGATATTCGCCTGAGCAGCCGATGTCCGAGCGTTCAAGGTGAATGAAGAGACAAGCGTACTGTCATCTGCAAAGCTATAGATTGTTTTCCCGTCTTTTCCAGCAGATCGTTGATGTAAATGAGAAAGAGAGTAGGAGACAGTATGGAGCCCTGGGGCACACCGGCGTTGATAGTGAGGGTGTTAGAAAGAAATCCGTCGACCGCCACTCGTAAAGAACGCTCTCTGAGGAAACATGAGAGCCACAAACAGAACCTTTCAGACATACCATAAGAGCGCAACTTAGCCAACGGTCCATCGTGCCAAACACGGTCGAATGCCTTGGATATGTCAAGAGCCACCGCTCGAGATTCTCCAAAGTGTTCAATTGCGTTGTTCCAAACATGTGTTACATAAGTCAGAAGATCTCCTGTTGATCTATGTTTACGAAAACCATATTGGTGATCGCTAATAATATTGAATCGTTCAAGATATTTTAGAAGATGCTCGTTGATAACCTTTTCCATGACTTTCGATATTATTGAAAGCAGTGCAACTGGTCGGTAGTTATTTGGCAAGGTCTTCTTACCTTTTTTAGGTATCGGCTGAACTGTAGCACATTTCCAGCAGGAAGGAAATATTCCCTTTCTGTAGGATAGGTTGAAAAGTCTACAGAAAACTGGTGTTAGTTCCCTTGCACAGTTTTTCAGAACTATGGCAGGTATTCCGTCAGCTCCAGAAGCCTTCTTGGTGTCTAGCTTCATTAAAATACGCTTTATGATGCGCTGTCTGAAGACAACATCGGGCATCCTTGACGGCAATATGGGAATAGTAGGTGGTGTTTTTCCTTGGAAATCGACAGTAGAATGTGAAGCAAAGAGTTCAGCCAACAAGTTCGCTCTCTCAACAGGTGTGGTTGCAATGGAATTATCTGGCCGTGTGAGTGGTGGTATGGTGGATTTGGTAAAATTTTGACTAACTGCCTTAGCGACTGCCCAAAAGGACCTGGAATTGTTGGGACAAGCGAGAAGTTTGTTTCTAATTCGTTGATTGTGTGCCTCCTTGGTTTCGTCGATAATTCCCTTGCATCTGTTCCGGGCATGAACAAAGATGTTTCGATTTAAGGTGTTAGGATTTTGACGCCATTGTCGGTAGGCAATATGTTTAGAAGCAACAGCTTCTTTGCATTTTCGGTCGAACCAAGGCTTGCCGTTGGAGGAGCATTTCTTCGAAAAAGGGATGTAAGCTTCTATATAAAGAAAAACTTTTTACCAAAACCGCAGACATCTTTTTTATATCAAAATATCGAAAAATCAGCTTCACATCCGTTACTGTTTCAGTCATTTTTTTATGTTTATGTAGCAATCTTTACTTTGACAATGGTTGCTACTCATGCTTCAAAACAATCTTGCTTGCTATATCAAGATTGTTACCAAAATTTTAGATTTTTAAATGTGTTACCACTAACTTTTTTTAGTTATGAATTGGGTAATTCATAACCAATGAATTACAGAATATAATTGTGTCATTCATTAGTTATTTTATTGTTTATCCTATCTGCTTTGTTTAAATTGGATAGATATATATGACAGTCAAATAACATACGCAAATTATACCAGATAAATTATTAAAGGTAATGCACTTGTGATAATTTTCGTTCAATCTAAACCCTGTGGACCGTATTCCAGAGTTTTTTCAAAATTTTTTGATCAGTACTTTTCGAGATAAGGGGGGAGGAGACAACGATTTTTTCGCAATTTTTTGAAATAATACAAAGAAAAGTGTGTGCAACTCGTGTTTTTGCACTTGGTTTTTTTTTTGCTTCCGATTTCACCCCCAAAAACTAACCCTTTAAGTCAAAATGTAACTTTTAAAACTACATGGCTCTGATGGGGTCATCAATTCCTATATTAGTGCCAAATTTCAAAATTCTGTGTCAAATAGTTTCCACGAAAATTGGGTGTGACAGACAGACAGACGGACAGACAACGAAATGATCTTATAAGTGTTCCATACGGAACACTAAAAAGAGTGCTTTTACCCAAAAACTACATTAAGATTTCAAATATTGGCTAATTTTTTGGTCAAATATTATTTAGTCACATTTTTTAATGTTGGAAATTTTGTAATTTGTAAAACTCATCAATATGTTATTAATTTTAAATTATTATTTTATTTATCCGGGTTTTCGTTTTCTAAATCTTATGTAGATCGACAACTAGCTGAGATAAAAAAGCAAAGTCAAATGGGAAGTTTTGAGTGAACCACCTATTAAGCAATTAACAAAACACAAATGAACAGGAGCTTCAGAAAAAAGTACTATATACTTTTAAGTGTTCCATATGGAACACATATAAGATGATTTCAGTGTCTGCCTGACCGTCCGTCTGCCTGTATGTCTGTCTGTCTGTCACATCCTATTTTCTCCGAAACTGTTTGACACAGAAAGTTGAAATTTGGTACTAATATAGTAACTGATGGCCTTATCAGAGCCGTGTAGTTTTGCAAGTTAAACTCTAACTTAAGGGGTTAGTTTTGGGGGTTAAAATCGGAACTGAAAAAGAAAATTACCAGGTCATTGAGTGGGGTGTCAAATGAAAGCTTGTAAAAACACGAGTTTTAAAAATATATATAATCTAATACCTGCACACACTTTTCTTTGTATTATTTTTAAAAAATCGCGAAAAATCGCTGTCCTCCCCTTACCTCGAAAAATACTGATCAAAAAAATTTGTAAAAATTCTGGAATATTCTCCACAGGATGTAGATGAACGAAAATTATCACGACTGAATTACCTTTAATAACACTGCGTTACAAATTTAAAAAAAAAATTAAGTACCCACTTACATTTTTCCTGTTTATTTATTCATACACACCACTTATTAAGAATACATAAGTACTTTTTGTCTATTACGTACTGTTTTTTAGGTATGATAGTTAACAATTTTAAGTAAAATAATTAAGGAGTAAAGTACAGTGTACACGTAGCTTCATTAAATTTTTCAATAATTCGAATAAAACTGCTAAAAAAACTTATTATTTATATATTTGGACACAAATAAATATAAAATATATGGTAAAAAGTTTATATTGTACATTAAAAGTTAAAAATATTTAACTTTTTCTCTTATGTTGGGAAATATCTTCTCGTTTTAAAAGCCAGCAGTAATCTCCCAACATAGCTACGTCCCAACTTCCTTGAAACCGTTCCTCAAGCCTTTTCACATCCTGATGAAATTGTTCCCCTGGTTCATCACTCACTGCTACAAGATTTGATGGAAAAAAAGAGAAATGGGAATGGAGGAAATTAATTTTTAATGACATTCGGCAACCCATCTTTTTGTATGCTCTTAACAAATCGTTCACTAAGAGTTCTGCATTCTCGGCTCTATGATTTCCTAAAAAACCTTTTATCACGGTTTTTAATGATGTCCATGCGCATAGTTCTTCGTCATTTAGTGTTTGATCAAATTTGTTGTTTGTCATTAATAGGCGTACTTGTGGACCAATAAAAATACCTTCTTTCAACTTTGCGTCACTTAATCTTGGAAAAATAGATTTTAAATATAAAAATCCTTCGCCATTTTTATCCATCGCTTTCACAAAATTCTTCATTAAGTCGAGTTTTATGTGTAGAGGAGGTAAAATGACGTCTTCGGGGTTAATTAAAGGCAAGTATTTTACATTTGAGTTCCCACACACAAATTCCGTTCGTTTTGGCCAGTCTTTGATCAAATAGTGCTTATCAGTAGCTCTACTGTCCCACATGCAAAGAAAGCAGCAGTACTTAGTAAATCCCCCTTGCAAACCAAGAAAATAGCATAGCTATTACTTTGAGGTCAGCGCACACTTTCCACTTAAAATGTTTGTATTGAATTAAATCCAATATTGATTTCATATTTTCGCATGTCTCTTTTAAAACAGTTGAATAAGCCACTGGTATTGACGGATATTTATTACCATTATGAAGTAAAAATGCCTTTAGACTTATTTTCGAACCATCAATAAAAAGACGCCATTCATTTGTAGCATAGGGAATTTCTAACTCACCCATCAAAGATACAATGTCATTACAAAAACACATTTTCTGAACTAGAGTAAAAAGTTGCCATTTCTTTACTTCGTTTTCGTTGTACATATATTTTTGTATCTGGTGCCAACAAGTGCCATTCCTGTAGTCTTAATCCAAGTAATTCGGCTTGTCTAACAGACAAATTCAAGTCCCGTATCAAATCATTTAATTCCCGTTGTTGAATTAAATGCGTTTGGCATAGATCACTTGAAGAGGGTAAAAAGTCTGAATCTTGGTTGTCAACTTCCATGTCTTGTACATCGTTATTTTCATCGCTTGGTATATGTAACTCTTCAGTTTGACTTTTCTTAGGAGGCAAAGGAGGAGTCATGTCTTCACTGTATGGTATTGGTTTTGATACATAATTCACACAAGGGTATTCGACAATATGCTTAATTTTCTTTGGAAATCCTCGTACATCAGTCATGCAGAAGTAGCAATCGTTAAAATGATTACTAGGTTCGCGCCACACAGTCGGTACTGCAAATGGCATGGATGTTTTGTTTCCGTTCAACCACGACAGGAGAGTAGCATAACATGATACACAAAACAGTTGCGGAATCCAGGGTTTATCTTGATGTACAGTTCGTCCAAAATATAGAAAATACGCAGTACATACTTTTTCAGAATTTTTTTTTTTCTTGAGACTTGAGAATGTACTGTCCACACACGTAACAAAACTTGTTTGGTGAAGTTTTGCACTGACGGCGACTACTTTTTTCAGTATTCATCTTTAAAACTGTATTATTACACTCTTAATAAGGTAATCTCAAAGAAACTAACAAGAAATGAACATATCCTCTCAATAAATTATATAGCGATTACATTTATTAATATGAACAATATGAGGGTAGGTTAAGAAGAGGTTATCGGTGTGTACCTTAAAAACAAGACGTGATAGAAATGAAAGACATCCACTGCTTACATACTATAACTAATAGGAAACTATAATAGCAATCAGTTTTTCGGGAACCAAATCATGTCACGCAGTGTAATTTATCTGGTATATAAAAAAACAAAAATTTGTGCATGGATAAATGATTGCCACATACTACAATTTAAAAACTTCACTAAACTTTTTAACTTAGTAACTTATACTACACTAATTTCCTGTTGGTACCACATTTCTGCGAGATATACATACTGGCTTATTCGTTAAATCATAGCTGCATTTTAAATTTACAAAAGTAGTGAATTTCCTGTTAACTATTATATTATTGATTTATTGTTAAGGAAGAACATCACCAACAAATAATCGCCGGTGGCCCACAATCTTTTAATGATAATCACGCTGTACCTGCAACAATTGATGTAGTCACAGTAGAACCAGATGAAAATGGGTCTGAAGTTGAATCTGCCTTTAACCCTACCGGTAGAGTAAGTAACACAATAAATTACAATATTATAAATTCCTCGTTAAATGACATTAGACTTCTTTTCAGTTTTGTTAGGATTTGAAAACCTGTTACGGTGTTACTGTTACTATTCATTGTTGACAATATCCCTTTTAATGTAAAATCCCCAGAACTTTTATAAAATATATTGGGATATGCCTCTCCAAGTTTCTTCCAATTGTTTCCCTCCTGTGCAAGATGGAGCCATCCACTGCCTGCTGTCAACTTGATATAATGAGTCCATTTTTTCGTTGGTCTTCCGACACTTAGTCTGTTTTCTCATGGTTTTCTCATTGTTTCCAAGCTTCAGAAAAAAGTACTATATACAGTCCCTGGCCAAATTATTAGACGCACTGCAAGATTTCATGTAAAATATTAATTACCGAGTGATATTGTACCGTTTTATTATTTTAAATTGATTTGTTTTTTTATTTTTATATTATCCAATCAATTGCCTATTTATTTGACATAAATAAAACAGCATTAATTTAGAAAAGCATAAGTTTATTAAGTTTTAAAGAAAAGTGAAATTAATGTTATTAAAAGTCAATATTTAGTTGAGCCGCCTTTAGCCGCTATCAAAGCTTTAATTCTGCGCGGCATGCTATTAATGCAAGATTGTACTGTCTCCTGCATTTGAGGATGATGATTCCACACATGAATAATCTTTTCTAGGAGCTGGGTTTTGTTGGTAATCACATCTTTAGCCACTTCTCTTTTCATCAGCTCCCACACATTTTCAATGGGGTTCATATCAGGGCTATTACCCGGCCAATCCAATAGAGGTATATTTTTTTCTGCCAAAAAAGCTTTAACAGACCGAG
This sequence comes from Pachyrhynchus sulphureomaculatus, assembly GCA_019049505.1. NCBI lineage: Eukaryota > Metazoa > Arthropoda > Insecta > Coleoptera > Curculionidae > Pachyrhynchus > Pachyrhynchus sulphureomaculatus. The sequence continues at coordinate 21,892,537 of CM032456.1, forward strand.
CAGTGTGGCAGGGAGCTCCATCTTACATGAAAGTGAATGGTTCCCCATTTGGAAACCATTCTCTGAGCTGCGGAATCAACCGATTTTGTAATACTTCTTTGTACTTCTCTTGCCTCATTATTCCTTTGACGACGTACAGACGTCCAGTGCCCTTGCCGCTGATGACTGACCAAATCATCACTTTGGTGGGATGTTTAACCGTCGGGACGACACAATCAGGATGAAACTTTTCTCCATGACGACGACGCACATACTGAGCTTTATTCTGCAAAATTTCGAATGTGCTTTCGTCACTGAAGCAGACCTGTCAAAAATACGAAAAATATATAAACTTCCATGTTTATTTGCTTTATTTAACTGAAAATGATAATAATGTATCAATTATTGATTAAATTGCTGTATCTTACCGATCTCCAGAAGTCTACATCTTTGTCTTGCCATTGTTTGGCCCACTTCAGGCGCTTTGCTTTCATTGCAGCTGTTAACTTGGGCTTCCTGGCGGGGCGACAGGCCTTAAAATCTAATTCTTTCAATTTTCTTCGAACAGTGCGCTCAGAAGCATTTACACTAGCATCCTGGAGTTGTGATTTTATTACCTTTGTGGTAGCAAATCTGTTTTCTACACAAATTTTCTTCAAACATCTCTCTGACCGTGGAGTGAAAATTGGTTTTCTACCGCATCTTTTCTTTCTTTTCGGGCTTAATTCCTTCCCTGACTCAATTTTCTTTTTTTTGATGCGTCGTACACTAGCTTCAGAAACCTCCAATCTTCGTGATATTTCTCGGTTTGTAAATGTTTTCGCAATCACAAGGGCCTTCACTTCAGCTTTTTTACGTGGTGAAAGATCGCCTTTTCTACCCATAATGAAAATAGTTCAATTACTTTTTTAAAACACTGCATACAAAATAAATTAATAACTGAGTAGTATAAAACTGTTAAACAAACAATCACAGTCCATAAAGCCACAGAAACACGTCCGTACCTGACTCGATTCCGATCGCGACTGATACAGGTTTGTACTTATTTACGTTCATGTATCACTTTGTCAACACAGTGTGCCATATGTTAAAAATAAATACAAAAATGCAGTCTACAACAATTCTTTTAAATAAAAATCAATAATATTGTAGTTTAAATATACCATTATTGCATGAAAACTCTTAAGAAACATAAAATTACTAAAAAAAATACAGTGCGTCTAATAATTTGGCCAGGGATTGTAAGTAATTTTCCTGTCCATCTACCATCATTCTTTCTAGCCACATGCCCCTTCCATTGCAACTTTAATTTTGCCACTCTGTCACTGATATCTGTAATTTTTGTCGTTGGTCTGATCTCCCCGCTTCTAATGTATTCTCGTAAATAAACACCTAACATCTGTCTTTTCATGGCCCGTTGGGTACATTGGAGTCAAGAAAGACTATTCTTGTGAGGGTCATGATTTTCAGCCCATACCTATTACTGGAAGTATATAGCTCTCATATACTTTTCTTTTTTAAGGTCATGGGGATATCTCTGTTTTATAGAATGAATCTCAATCAATCTTTTAAACGCAGTCCAACTTGGACGAATTCGTCTTTCGATTGTCCTTATCTATTCTAATTTTATATCCTACGTATACATCTAAGTTGGGAATGTGGAATCTTGGCACAATGATACTACTCAGTATATATCACCACTACACCAAACACTTTATTTTTGCACTCGACGCGCGTTTCGCTAACCATGTTAGCGTCATCAGGAGCGATGATTGACTAAAGCTAAACTACAAATCTACCTATTTATACTTAGCCTAACCCTTAAATTACTCAAGCGGAACTAATGACATAGGCAAGGCCGTCAGTTCCGGTCAAGTAACCAGTAGAGGGGACTTTTACATTTTCTGATTCCCATACTTTCGTATGCGTTCAACAATCTCCTATCAGATACATCCTTTATTAATCTTAGATTATCTAATGTTACAGTATGATTAGCTTCAAGGGCATGTTCGGCAATGCTAGACTTTTCTGTTCTATTGTATTTTAAGTGTGCTAAGTGTTCTTTAAATCTTGTTTTAATTGACCTTTTAGTTTGCCCAACATACTTTTTGTCACAATCATTACAACTAATTTCATAAATTCCACTTTTCTCACAATTAGGAATCTTATCTTTGGGATTTCCTAAGATATTCCTCAGATTGTCTGATGACTTATAGACTATGGTGAGGCCTACCTTATTAAATACCTTATTGAGTCCCTTGCTATATTTCGGATTATATGGTATGGAGACATACTTGGTGTTATTTTCTTCGCGTGTAAAAAAGGTGGAATTCTGAATATTAAACCTAAACTTATGTCTATTTATTAGCTTATTTACTAAGTCATCGTCATAACCATTAACTCTAGTTATATTTCTAATACGATTCCTTTCTTTATTAAAGTTTACTCTATTCAGAGGGAAAGTGACCAAACGATGAACTAAAAAATGTAATGAGGCTAATTTATGTTGTTTGCAATGAAATGAATCATTAGGAATATATCTATCTGTCACTGTGTCCTTCCTATACTTTCGCAGTGAAGAATTCCTTAGAATTCATTAATAAAACAAAAAATCTAGTTCTTAATGAAAGTGAAGTCTTAATTTCTTTTGATGTTAGTTCTTTGTTCCCAAGTGTGCCAATTTCTACAAACTTTACAATATCTCGAAGAATTACTTAGAATGAATGACTTTGAAGACGAAATTATTCGTGAATACTTAACATTATCTAAACTTTGTATGGAACAAAATTATTTCCAATATAACAATCAATTTTATGTTCAGAAAGAAGGAACAGCTATGGGTAATTGCTTATCACCTTTCATAGCCAATTTATTCATGAGTAAGTTTGAAATCGAAGCCAGTCAAGAATTCGAATATTTCCCAAGGGTATGGTATAGGTATGTAGATGATATTTTCGCGATTGTTGATACAAAGAAAGCAAATATTGATCATTTTGTTTCTAAATTAAATAGCCGGTATGATTCCATTAAATTCACTTACGAAGTTGAGAACAAAGGACAATTGCCTTTTCTAGATATTTTAATTATTAAAAATAATAATAGATTAGAATTTGATATCTATAGGAAGGACACAGAGACAGATAGATATATTCCTAATGATTCATTTCATTGCAAACAACATAAATTAGCCTCATTACATTTTTTAGTTCATCGTTTGGTCACTTTCCCTCTGAATAGAGTAAACTTTAATAAAGAAAGGAATCGTATTAGAAATATAACTAGAGTTAATGGTTATGACGATGACTTAGTAAATAAGCTAATAAATAGACATAAGTTTAGGTTTAATATTCAGAATTCCACCTTTTTTACACGCGAAGAAAATAACACCAAGAATGTCTCCATACCATATAATCCGAAATATAGCAAGGGACTCAATAAGGTATTTAATAAGGTAGGCCTCACCTTAGTCTATAAGTCATCAGACAATCTGAGGAATATCTTAGGAAATCCCAAAGATAAGATTCCTAATTGTGAGAAAAGTGGAATTTATGAAATTAGTTGTAATGATTGTGACAAAAAGTATGTTGGGCAAACTAAAAGGTCAATTAAAACAAGATTTAAAGAACACTTAGCACACTTAAAATACAATAGAACAGAAAAGTCTAGCATTGCCGAACATGCCCTTGAAGCTAATCATACTGTAACATTAGATAATCTAAGATTAATAAAGGATGTATCTGATAGGAGATTGTTGAACGCATACGAAAGTATGGAAATCATAAAATGTAAAAGTAGTTTAAATAAAGACAGAGGGCCTATTCCTTATAGTCCCCTCTACTGGTTACTTGACCGGAACTGACGGCCTTGCCTATGTCATTAGTTCCGCTTGAGTAATTCAAGGGTTAGGCTAAGTATAAATAGGTAGATTTGTAGTTTAGCTTTAGTCAATCATCGCTCCTGATGAAGCTAACATGGTTAGCGAAACGCGCGTCGAGTGCAAAAATAAAGTGTTTGGTGTAGTGGCGATATATACTGAGTACTCCGTTATACATATTCGTCCCACGCTCTCGATTTCTTCATATCGATCTTAATTCGTGTGTTTTGTGGGCTTAGACATTTTGTTTTTCTTGATGTTCATCTAGATTCCTACTTTTTGTGAAGCTTGATTAAGTTGTTCTATCGAATCGTAAGTGATGTAGATATATCAGATCGATTTTAGTTCCTTTCTCCTCCCACTCCAAACTTTTAAACACATCTTCTAAGGCCAGGGTAAATCATTTTAGTGAAATTGTGTCGCCCTGCCCAACATCTTTCTTAATCTTTATGGGTTCTGTTTTTTGATCTTCATTTAATTTAAATTAATATATAATAATATGTTGAACAATATATTTACAATTGTAAAGCACTAATTTAAGTTCCTCCAAAATATTTTCACTTACTAGAAGTTCTTTCATATGGTCGTAATCTTCCGATATATTGCTTTCTTATAATAGACTAACAGTAAGCAAGTGAGTTCTTTTGAGAAAATAACATCATCCTAAGGACTATTGTAATCTTTCTTTTCTTTTTGAAAAGGACCTTCTCTTTCTTTTCCAAAATGTTATGTTCTGTCTTGATACCCTTAATTATTTCAATAATTCTTATTAATTTGTTTCTATTGCAGGACGAACACGGACAAAGTATGCTGCATTTTGCATCTGCAAGAGCACACGGTCGTAATGCACTTTTTCAACTTCTACTAGAAACTGAAATTAATGTAGCGTATAGAGATGAACTATACAGAACTGCTAGAGATATCAGCATTCAAGCGAATATTCCTGAAAATACAGTTGAAATTGATAGATATGTGCTACATATTGCAACGAAAGGTAATAACAGTCAATATATTCGCTCTTGACAGTATTTCGTGTTTTTTTTTTTTTTTTTATGGGTCTAGCACACGTGCTGCAGAGAAGTCCCTAGAGCGCTCCAGGAGCGGCACGAGTGCGGAAAAAGCGATTCACGTTGTTCTTGAATCGCTGTAAATTGTACTCGGTGGGAAACACAGCGCTGGGCAAATTATTCCAAAGGGATGACGTTCTCCATATAAAAGATTGCTTGAAAAGCGTTGTACGCGGAGTAACAAGCTGAACCTCATACGGATGCGAAGCACCAGCGCGACGTGTATTTCTAACATGCACCGCTTTGGGAGGAATTAAGCGGGCTACATCCTTCGAACACTTTCCATGAAAATACTTGTAGAACAGACTCAAGTCGCCAACCGTTCTTCGATGTTCCAGCGAATCAAGGCCGCCGGTCAATTCCGGGACCCAATCAGACGGACCGCTCTTCTTTGAACAGAATCCAACAAATGCAGTGTATGTTTGGGAGCGGAGCCCCAAACGTGGGAGCAGTATTCCATAGTTGGTCGAATTTGGGCTTTGTAAAGAATTAACAGTTGCTGTGGGGTGTAAAGCTTTCTGGTTCTAAATAATATTCCCAACTTTTGAGAAGCTCTCCTTGCTATGCCTGCAACATGTTCATGCCAAGACATATTTGCTCCCAAACTAACGCCCAACAAATTGTGCGACGATGCTAGGGGAATGGAGTGCCCCGACATAACTATGTCGGGTTCAGCAACGTTAACTTTTTTAGAAAAAACTGCCGCTTGGGTTTTTGTAGCGTTAAATTGTTGGTTACTGTCACCCCAAGATAGCATTTCTTCCAGGTCTTTGTTAAGTTGAACGACCTCCTGCTGTCTACGGATATTCGCCTGAGCAGCCGATGTCCGAGCGTTCAAGGTGAATGAAGAGACAAGCGTACTGTCATCTGCAAAGCTATAGATTGGATTCCCAGTCTTTTCCAGCAGATCGTCAATGTAAATGAGAAAGAGAGTAGGAGACAGTATGGAGCCCTGGGGCACACCGGCGTTGATAGTGAGGGTGTTAGAAAGAAATCCGTCGACCGCCACTCGTAAAGAACGCTCTGTGAGGAAACATGAGAGCCACAAACAGAACCTTTCAGACATACCATAAGAGCGTAACTTAGCCAACAGTCCATCGTGCCAAACACGGTCGAATGCCTTGGATATGTCAAAAGCAACCGCTCGAGATTCTCCAAAGTGTTCAATTGCGTTGTTCCAAACATGTGTTACATAAGTCAAAAGATCTTCTGTTGATCTATGTTTACGAAAACCATATTGGTGATCGCTAATAATATTGAGTCGTTCAAGATATTTTAGAAGATGCTCATTGATAACCTTTTCCATGACTTTCGATATTATTGAAAGCAGTGCAACTGGTCGGTAGTTATTTGGCAAGGTATTCTTACCTTTTTTAGGTATCGGCTGAACCGTGGCACATTTCCAGCAGGACGGCAATATTCCCTTTCTGTAGGATAAGTTAAAAAGTCTACAGAAAACTGGTGTTAGTTCCCTTGCACAGTTTTTGAGAACTATGGCAGGTATTCCGTCAGCGCCAGAAGCCTTCTTGGTGTCTAGCTTCATTAAAATACGCTTTATGATGCGCTGTCTGAAGACAACATCGGGCATCCTTGACTGCAATATGGGAATAGTAGGTGGTGTTTTTCCTTGGAAATCGACAGTAGAATGTGAAGCAAAGAGTTCAGCCAACAAGTTGGCTCTCTCAACAGGTGTGGTTGCAATGGAATTATCTGGTCGTGTGAGTGGTGGATTTGGTAAAATTTTGACTAACTGCCTTAGCGACTGCCCAAAAGGACCTGGAATTGTTGGGACAAGCGAGAAGTTTGTTTCTAATTCGTTGATTGTGTGCCTCCTTGGTTTCGTCGATAATTCCCTTGCATCTGTTCCGGGCATGAACAAAGATGTTACGATTTACGGTGTTAGGATTTTCACGCCATTGTCGGTAGGCAATATGTTTAGAAGCAACAGCTTCTTTGCATTTTCGGTCGAACCAAGGCTTGCCGTTGGAGGAGGAGGAGGTGTGATGATTCTCGTTTTTAATGATTGTTTCCAACTTTGTTATTGCGTAGAACCAAGAAGATTAATACTATTTAGTCTTCAAAGATTTTTGCACTGAATTAAAGGTTGATCGTTATAAAGAATTTCTGATGCAATAGGTATTTAACTTCTTTTGGACAACTAGAAGTCATTGTTTTTCCTTTCTAGTGAAAGATTAGTTGGATTATTGTAAACACCCGGACTCTAATTAAATTCTACTCCCAACAATAGATTAAATCAAATTTGGGAACTGGATAATGACAGTAAATAATAATGTAGAGAGGGCTAGAAGATAAAACTGGATACTTATATAGCGAATCTCGTCATTCAAGCTTATGATTTATATATTTGCAACTATTTCGTATTTCTCGAGATATGATTAATTTATTCTACAGCATAATACATTTTTGAATGTTACAAGAGAAAAGGCCTACAGTGATTTCTATTCATATCCCTCAAACCCCTATGTGACGCAGCGGTCGACCATTCGTTTTAAGGTTGTGTAAAAGTCTCGGGATTTATTTCTGTTTGGTAATTTTCGGTATCCAAATGCAAAAGAGATAAATTAACTGCGTTTTTTTACGTTTATATCAGTTGTAAATATAATAATTATAGATTCTTCCTAGAAGACACAGTAATACCAGCAAATGAAATATTTAAATTTATTAGGTGTCAGAGCAAGGTCCATCGACGCTAACCACCCTCTAATATCTTCATCATTAGCTTATTCAATCCATAGTCGGATGTAAATCTCCCCAAGTTATTTCCAATAAGCTTTGTCGTTTGCTGTTTACATCCAATCGTGTTCCACTGAATTTATTCAGATCACTCTGACACGTGTTTCAGCCTCGCGACCATTTTCGAATAGGTTTAAAAATAAGAATGTTACATCTGTCACCTTTGGTCTTCTTGGTATCTCGATGTTAGGAATACGATCTTAGAGTCTAATATTTAGCATTCTCCTCTCAATTGCTCTTTGGGTTACCTGGAATTTGTACATTATAAAGGGTGTTTTTTTATAGAGGTATAAAACTTTAAGTTGGCAACACTTTTTTAACTGGCGGCCATTTTGTCAGCTGTCAAGTGATTTATGTTTAGTTTGGTTTAGCATTTCAACATGAATAGACTGACGCCTGAACAACGCTTCCAAATTGTGCAAATTTATTTTGAAAATCATGGTTCTGTTCGAAATACGTATCGCGCACTACGTCCATTTTACGGTCAACATAATCGTCCATCAGAGCAATTAATTCGATTAACTATGGAACGTTTTCGCACCACGTTTACTCTAAATGATAATACGCATCCACAGAGACGTCGTACAGTGCGTACAGAAGAAGTCATTGCTGCTGTAGAGCGTAGCGTAGAGGAAGACCCGAATCAGTCTATCCGCCATCGTGCACAGGAATTGGATATGTGTCCATCCACTTTATGGAAGATTTTTGCGGAAAGTTCTTGGTTTGCGTGCTTACAAAATCCAACTCGTGCAACAATTGAAGCCACACGATCACCTAGCAAGGCGTAGATTCGGTGAATGGGCCCAAAACAAGATTGCCGTTGATCCCGATTTTCATAAGCGAATTTTGTTTAGTGATGAAGCTCACTTTTGTTTGAATGGATACGTCAATAAACAAAACTGCCGTATTTGGAGTGATGATAATCCTCAAGTGTATGTTGAGACACCGTTACATCCAGAAAAACTGACTGTTTGGTGTGTTTTATGGGCTGGTGGAATCATTGGTCCGTACTTCTTTAAAAACGATGCTGGTCAGAACGTTACAGTCAATGGTGACCGCTATAGAGCCATGATTACTGACTTTTTCGTTCATCAATTGAACAACCATGTGTGCAGGAGCTGTGGTTTCAACAAGACGGCGCAACATGTCACACAGCTCGTACCACAATTGATTTATTGACGGAAACGTTTGGTAACCGCATAGTTTCACGTTTCGGACCCGTGAATTGGCCTCCAAGATCGTGCGATTTAACGCCGCTAGACTATTTTCTGTGGGGATATGTGATCTCGCTAGTCTACGCCGATAAGCCCGAAACGATTGACCACTTGGAGGACAACATTCGCCGCGTTATTGCCGATATACGGCCACAAATGTTGGAAAGAGTCATCGAAAATTGGACCTCCAGATTAGACTACGTCCGAGCCAGCCGTGGCGGTCATATGCCAGAAGTCATATTTAAATTATAATGCCAGAAGATTATCTTTCGAATAAAGTAAATTTCATGTCAATTTAAAAAATTCATCTTTGTTTTATTCCATTTCAAAGTTCTATACCTCTATAAAAAACACCCTATACTTTTATTTAAAGCTTATTATGATAGATGGTCCAAAATGCTGTGGCCCCGCATAAATCCCGTTTGTTCACGTGGTTAATAACAGACTAATTTGTTCATTAATCTATGTTATGATTCTAGTGAGGATTTTTTATAGTACTGATAACAGGCTAATGGGTCTGTGGTTTTCCAATTTAAATTTGTTCCCCTTTTTAAAAATAAGCACAATCAAGGCGGATTCAGAGCAGGTTGTGGGACTAATCCTCACAGTCAAACCTCTTATAGAAAAATGTAATGAGTATAAGAAATCATTGTTCCTTATATTTGTAAATTACGAGAAAGCGTTTGATTGAGTCAACCATAACAGTTCCGTTAAAGTACATACTGAATGCCGTGTAGATTCAAGGTTTATAAAGATCCTGAAACATATATACAACCACGCCACAGGATCGGTGAAGCTCCACGGGGAATCGTAAAGATTTAGAATAGAGAGAGGTATCTAACAAGAGGACACCATCTCTCCAAACTTTTTATAACCTGTTAGAATACATGTTCAAGAAATTGGACTAGTCTGAAATAGGTATCAATGGCGAAATACTTAATCATCTGAGGTTCGCTGATGATATTGTTCTAAAAACAGATCGTGTAGACCAAGCTTATAACATGATAAACATCCTAAACATAGTGATAACATGACAATAAGCCTATAGAAATGGAGGGAAATCCCCACAAGACGGTCTGATGATTTGAAACGAGCTACCGGAAAATGGATTCAAGCAGTTCAAGATCAAAGCAACTGGATTAAAATAAAGGAGGTCTATGTCCAGCAGTGAACGTTGCAGGCTACGCAATGATGATGATAATGATGATGAATAGAAAAACATTTAAAGATGAAATCTAAACGGTGCAAGTATGACACAATAGAGTCAATTCAACTAGAACCTTCATCTTCTTCATCATAACTATTGACTTAAATATTAAAATTTAAAGATTGACGTTATTAAATCTGGCAATAATTAAGTAAACTGTTATTTTCTTTTGTGTTTAGTGTTATTTCTATACTTTTATTTAATTTTAGGAGATACAAACAAATTAGTAGAACTATTACTTGATGGATACGACCACATTACCGACGTAATTGATGAAGATGATACTTCCATCATAGAGGCAGTGTCAAAAGAAAACCAAACCGAGACAGTGTCATTTTTGCAGTCTATTTTAGCTTTTGAGGTAAATAAAATAAAATTGTATTGGGTCACATTTTCAAATAATTTAGAAAAGAGTTGATATAAAATTTTGTACATTCACGATAACACATAATTTAAACCGAAAAATAACGAACATTCTTCAGTTTCGCTGCTTACAGTAGCATAGGATCCACAAATTAGGATTTTTTTCTCTAGTTACGGACTGCCAGATAGTAAGATAATTTTAAAACTTTTAAATTACTTAGTGATTTCGCGACAGCAACATGATGGCCCACTATTATGAGTACTCCGATTTTTAGTGTTCCATACGGAACACTTATAAGGTCACTTCGGCGTCTGTCCATCTTCACACCCGATTTTCTCCGAAACTATTTGACATAGAAAATTGAAATTTGGCACTAATATAGGAACTGATGGTCCCACCAGAGCCATATAGTTTTGAAAGTTAAATTTTGACTTAAAGGGTTAGTTTTGAGGGGTGAAAAAAAAATTTACCAGGTCATTAAGTGGGGAATCAAATGAAAGCTTGTGAAAACACGAGTTTAAAAATATATATAATGTAATACTTGCGCAGTGATCGGTTTTCAACAAAGATGGGAAAAAAACTTTGTTGGAAACTCATTTGGGGTGTGAGTTGTGAAGTCATTGATCATTTTAGACCTCCGTAACAATAATTTTTATTTTAAAAGAAATCAACGTACGGAACACTAATTGCGCAAGTCCGACTTGCACTTGGTCGGTTATTTATTTATGATGTTGGGACAGACAAATAAGCAAAAGTCAACGAATATTTTGGCATCTACATCTATTATACCTATTAGTTACTGTTTCGAAAAAAAAGTTGTAAAGTTAATACAGACACGGCTTCTCTCTCTTAGGCTGCTCCCTGATTTGTCAGTGCGGTTTCGTTTTTCTCGGTATACCGATTCGGTAACGAAAACATTCCGAATGCCTATATTTCAATGAAACCCACCTGATTGCTCCGCGCTCGCGCATCCCGCACAAGTCAGACATATCGAGAAAAATGATATCGCACCGACAAATCAGGGAGCGGCCTTATTCAGACTTTATTATATGTATGGAGTTTTTAGGAAAAACGTGAAAGAGTGCATCACGCAATAAGACAAGGATCGATTTCGGACGTCATGGCTTTGCTAGCAGATGAAAATGACACTGGCAGTGGAAAATTATTGGCTATTGGCAAAAACAGTTATGGGAGATGCGCACTACATATTGCTGTGCTCTGCCAACAGGAAGAAATTGTTGATTATCTGGCTAATACGTTTACTGATTCTTTAAGAATAGGTGACAATGTAAGTATATTTAAAATATTGCCTATATACAGTCCCTGGCCAAATTATTAGACGCACTGCAAGATTTCATGTAAAATATTAATTACCGAGTGATATTGTACCGTTTTATTATTTTAAATTGATTTGTTTTTTTATATTATCCAAACAATTACCTATTTATTTGATATAAATAAAACAGCATTAATTTAGAAAAGCATAAGTTTATTAAGTTTTAAAGAAAAGTGAAATTAATGTTAGTAAAAGTCAATATTTAGTTGAGCCACCTTTACCCGCTATCAAAGCTTTAATTCTGCGCGGCATGCTATCAATGCAAGATTGTACTGTCTCCTGCATTTGAGGATGATGATTCCACACAGGAATAATCTTTTCTAGGAGCTGGGTTTTGTTGGTAATCACATCTTTAGCCACTTCTCTTTTCATCAGCTCCCACACATTTTCAATGGGGTTCATATCAGGGCTATTACCCGGCCAATCCAACAGAAGGATATTTTTTTCTGCCAAAAAAGCTTTAACAGACCGAGCAGTGTGGAGGGAGCTCCATCTTGCATGAAAGTGAATGGTTTCCCATTTGGAAACCATTCTCTGAGCTGCGGAATCAACCGATTTTGTAATACTTCTTTGTACTGATCTTGCCTCATTATTCCTTTGACGACGTACAGACGTCCAGTGCCCTTGCCGCTGATGACTGACCAAATCATCACTTTGGTGGGATGTTTAACCATCGGGACGACACGATCAGGATGAAACTTTTCTCCATGACGACGACGCACATACTGAGCTTTATTCTGCAAAATTTCGAATGTGCTTTCGTCACTGAAGCAGACCTGTCAAAAATAGGAAAATTATATAAACTTCCATGTTTATTTGCTTTATTTAACTGAAAATGATAATAATGTATCAATTATTGATTAAATTGCTGTATCTTACCGATCTCCAGAAGTCCACATCTTTGTCTTGCCATTGTTTGGCCCACTTCAGGAGCATTGCTTTCATTGCAGCTGTTAACTTGGGCTTCCTGGCGGGGCGACAGGCCTTAAAATCTAATTCTTTCAATTTTCTACGAACAGTGCGCTCAGAAGCATTTACGCTAGCATCCTGGAGTTGTGATTTTATTACCTTTGTGGTAGCAAATCTGTTTTCTACACAAATTTTCTTCAAACATCTCTCTGACCGTGGAGTGAAAATTGGTTTTCTACCGCATCTTTTCTTTCTTTTTCGGGCTTAATTCCTTCCCTGACTCAATTTTCTTTTTTATGCGTCGTACACTAGCTTCAGAAACCTCCAATCTTCGTGATATTTCTCGGTTTGTAAATGTTTTCGCAATCACAAAGGCCTTCACTTCAGCTTTTTTTACGTGGTGAAAGATCGCCTTTTCTACCCATAATAAAAATAGTCCAATTACTTTTTTAAAACACTGCATACAAAATAAACTAATAACTGAGTAGTATAAAACTGTTAAACAAACAATCACAGTCCATAAAGCCACAGAAACACGTCCGTACCTGACTCGATTCCGATCGCGACTGATACAGGTTTGTACTTATTTACGTTCATGTATCACTTTGTCAACATAGTGTTGCCATATGTTAAAAATAAATACAAATATGTAGTCTACAACAATTCTTTTAAATAAAAATCAATAATATTGTAGTTTAAATATACCGTTATTGCATAAAAACTCTTAAGAAACATAAAATTACTAAAAAAATACAGTGCGTCTAATAATTTGGCCAGGGACTGTATATATATATATATATATATATATATATATATATATATATATATATATATATATATATATATATATATATATATATAAAAATAGTTAAAGTTTTATTTTTTTATTTTCGGGAAATCGGTCAATAAGAGGAAACTCATTTGTTGTTAAATTCTATATTTCGTTGGTAATTTCCAACTTCATCAGGAATGTAAAAACTGAAATTAGAAGAAAAAAAAACTGTATGTACTAAACAAGAATAAACAAAGGAGACTCACCAACACAGAGTATTACAAAATCAAAGATGATGTTAACGTTCGCCACACACTACTAACAATTAAAAACACAAACAACATGACAAGGAACAATATAAAACCTTCTGTCCCGATCACTATAATTTGACTGATAATTATGAACGTAATTTGCTTGAACAGTGGTTTGACTGTGTGAGTAGTAGTATCCTATGCCTAATTCTTAATAGCCTATCAGATTATACTGTAAATCTACAAACTTAAAATGTTACAATAGATATTACTTATGTTATTAATATCCGTTTTATAATTAATTGTCTTATCATCCCTAATAATATGGCACATCTCAAGGAATAGCCGTTTATTATATACCTTCTCAACTTCAAGTATCTTAGTATTCGCATAGTCAAAAACATGTCCCGTGTTCAAATGGTGACACGCCACAGCACACGAGTTTTTTCCAATCACGCAATCACTCCTGTGCTTTATTTTTCTACCATTGAGAGGTCTGCCCTATATAAACACCTTCACAACCCAGACATGACAATCTATAAACAACACTAATATTGAACATCAGAGGGTTTCTTTGTTTGGTCTTGGTAAACAACTTGCCATTACATAAATAATTGGTCTTAACTATCTTCCAATTTGAAAACTTGTTGAAAATGTTGACTATCCTATCAGTTAGGTTCGGAACAGATTGCAATCTAACATACTTCACTTCAAGATTGTTATCATCCAAAGGACCATCATAAAATGTAGAATTAAAAATGATTTTTTTCAGTGTACGTTTTGGATAACCATTGTTGACGAAAATCTTATAGAGTTTGTTTAGATAAGTTTGAAGGACCCTATCATCTATAATACATATAAAATGCAACGTCTCTCTGTCTGTCTGTCTGTCTGTCTGTCTGTCCGTTAGTGACCTTATCACTGGAGAACCACTTATCCGATTTACGTACTTTTTTTTTTTAAACATACATATGTTCTCTGGCCAGGTTATAGGCTATATTTTATTACGATAGCTAGCATAAGGAATGAGCAGTGACGTAAAATACTGAATGATGTCAGAAAAAAGTTTGCCGCTAACGCGTTGCCTTACAATACACCGCCTAAACCATTAAATATGGAACAATATTATGTAGCAGAGAATATCTATAATCGATAATCTATAATATATATAAAATGCAATGTCTCTCTGTCTGTCTGTCTGTCCATTAGTGCGTTTATCACGCGAAAACCACTTATCCGATTTATGTGTCTTTTTTTTTAATTCATACATATATTCTTTGGCCAGGTTTCATAATAATAATAATAATCTATATCTATAATATATATAAAATGCAACGTTTCTCTGTCTGTCTGTCTGTCCATTAGTGCGCTTATCCCTCGAGATCCACTTATCCGATTTACGTGATTTTTTAAATTCATACATATGTTCTCTGACCAGGTTATAGATATATATTTTATTACATCTATAATATATATAAAATGTAACGTATATCTGTCTGTTTGTCCGTGTGTGCGCTTATCACTGGAGAACCACTTATCCGATTTACGTGCTTTTTTTTAAAACATGCTAAACCATTAAATATGGAACAATATCATATAGCAAAGAATATCTATAATATATATAAAATGCTGTCTGTCTGCCCGTTAGTGCGCTTATCACTGGAGAACCACTTATCCGATTTACGTGCTTTTTTGTTAAACATACATATGTTCTCTGGCCAGGTTATAGGATATATTTTATTACGTTAGGTGACATAAGGAATAAGCAGTGACGATAATAGTGAATCAAGTCGGAGGGAGGTTTGCCGCTAGCGCGTTCTCTTGCAATACACTGCCTAAAGCATTAAATATGGAACAATATCATGTAGCAAAGAATATAATATATATAAAATGCAACGTCTCTCTGTCTGTGTGTCTGTCCGTTAGTGCGCTTATCACTCGAGAACCCCTTATCCGATTTACGTGTTTTTTTTTTTAATTCATACATTTGTTCTCTGGCCAGGTTATCTATAATCTTCTATCTAGAATATATATAAAATGCAACGTCTTTCTGTCTGTCTGTCTGTCCGTTAGTGCGCTTATCACTTGAGAACCACTTATCCGATTTACGTGTTTTTATAAATTTAAACATATGTTCTATATAATTCGATATAAGCCTAGATAATGGGAGATAAGGAGAAATAATGGGAGATAAGTCGAGATAAGGCTCGATAATGGGAGATAAGGTGAGATAATGGGAGATAAATATAAATAATGGGAGATAAGGAGAAATAATGGGAGATAAGTAGAAATAATGGGAGATAAGGAGAAATAATGGGAGATAAGGAGAAATAATGGGAGACGAGCAGAGTTAACCCTAAATAATCGAAATTATGTAGAGATAATGGGAGATAAGGAAAAATATTGAGAGATAAGGGGAAATAATGGGAGATATTTTATTACGTTTGGTAAATTAAGGAATGAGAAGTAACGATAGTGGTGAATCAAGTCCACGCGAGCGGAGCCGCGGGCCCGGCTAGTTACTTATATGAGTTATTCTATTCTTCATGGCAAGCACTGTATTATATTTTTGACTAGTCGAATGATTTGACGAAAAGTTCAGATATCTGTTAGATGCTGTGGGTTTTTGGTACCAATCTAATATAATTATGTTCTGTCTATCTCTGATAACCTTGGTGTCAAGAAAGGAAACACCTGAATCACGTTCCATTTCAATAGTGAACTGTAATCTATCATGAAGTGAATTAAACATATCCAACACAAGTTGAGCTGAACCACCCGGAATGGAGCGAATGATGTCATCAACATACTTATATATGAATGAGACTTCAAATTGTAATTTAGGTAATACACAAAGTAATAATCGGTCCAACACAGTGGTGACCAGAATAGGGCTAATGGGGGATCCCATTTGTGTGTCGAAAATCTGACGATAATACTTATCATTAAAACCGAAATATGTATGTTGGAAAATGAATGTGATTAGATTAACATACAGTATTACTGTACTACGTGGGTTGCTATTTATATTTCTGGTCTAATAATGAAAAAAACAAATATTTATGATCGAAATTGGTTTTATTGTTTTTCAAAATATTCTCCATGAAGATCAATACACTTTTGCATGCGTTTGAACCAATTTTCGAAGCACTTTTTCCACTCCGATTGAGGTAATTCCAAAATTTTTGTTGGATGTGGCTCGTCTTGGAAGATCCATACAGTCGATTGCTGTTTTGTTTCGGGCTCATATGCATAGATCCATGAGTCGTCACCTGTATAGATGTTACCTTTGATGCACCTTGATCGTATTTTTTCAACATTTCCTTGCACGAGCCTTATTTTGAGCGTTTGTCAGATTATGCGGGATCTAAAGCGAACAAATCTTTTTTACAGCCAAATGATCATGCAATATCTTATTGATGCTTGTCATACTAATGTTCACGCACAGCATCGATGTTTTCTGACACAACAACCCATTTTGGACGACCTTCACGAAATTCGTCCTAGAGCGGACGTCGGCCAAGATTGAATTCGTTATACCCGTTTTTTACAGTGCTGTAAGATGGTGCTTCATCGCCGTATAAAGAATTAAGTTCATTGATGCGCTCTTGCCTTGATAATCCACGTCGAAAGTTATGAAAAATAATCGCACGAAAATGTTCACGAGTTAATTCCATTTTTCGCCCGAGATGAATTTTTCAAGTTACAAATTGCGCTCAAATGACAAAATGTTTATTCAAAGGTTATGTTCAACAATGTCAAGTTTCTAATGGAAACGTTAGATGGCACTTGGCAACACTTACTGTTGCCAAGGCCAGAAATATAAATAGCAACCCACGTATAGATGTAGCCGTGAAAGACTCAGACTTTTTCGAAACTTCCTTCGTTTTTAACAACATCTCAAAAATTACAGCTTAGAGAACAATTCTAATTAACGATAGTAGACTCTATCAAAAAATATATATAAAAGTCAATCTACATTTTTCTACTAAGTTGGGAATGTGGAATCTTTGGCACAATGATAGTACTCAGTATATATCACCACTACACCAAACACTTTATTTTTGCACTCGACGCTAACCATGTTAGCTTCATCAGGAGCGATGATTAACTAACTAATAGTTAATCATCGCTCCTGATGAAGCTAACATGGTTAGCGAAACGCGCGTCGAGTTCAAAAATAAAGTGTTTGGTGTAGTGGTGATATATACTGAGTACTACATTTTTCTAATATGTTTCAGTGTAATACAGATATAATATATATATATATATATATATATATATATATATATATATATACATATATAATAAACATCTTTATTTTATACTTGGCGAAATACAGCTGTTAACAGAGTTTCCAAAAAAAAAAATACAAAACAAAAAAAAAAACAAAGAAAAGAAATACAACTCAAATACAATTTAAGAAGTCATAATCATTACCACTCTACTTGCTTTAAACTAAAAAAGGAGGAAAAAAGAGGTAATTCCACATGAATTGATATTAATATTATATATGGCTGGTTTGAAAAGTCCGTGCAAAGTCCGAGAGATGGCACCACCGGCGCGTATCGAGGTCATGTTTAGTTAGTAGCATCTCTTGAATGAACGCACACCAAGTTTCAGCCATATTGGTCTATTTCTTTGTGTTTGGCATTCGTGTGAATCAAGGAAGTCGAGTGATTTTCAAGCAATGGACGAAAAAGAATTTCGTGTGGTGATTAAACATTACTTTATGAAAGGCAAAACGCCTCAGGAGACTAAAGAGAGGCTTGATAAACATTATGGCGACTCTGCACCTTCGATTAGAACAGTTTATAAGTGGTTTCAAAATTTTCTGACTGGCCATATGGGCACAAGTGACGCTGAACGTTCTGGACGGCCTGTGGAGGTTACGACTCCAGAAATCATTGATCAAATCCATGATATGGTGATGGATGACAGAAGAGTTAAGGTGCGTGAGATTGCTAGTGCTGTGGGCATCTCGCGTGAACGGGTACATAATATTTTGCATAAACATTTGGACATGAGAAAGCTATCCGCAAGATGGGTGCCGCGATTGCTCACGCTTGACCAAAAACGGAATCGTGTGAAGTGTTGCAAGGACGGTTTGCAGCTGTTCAAGAAGAATCCGGAGGACTTTAAGCGTCGTTTCGTCACTGTGGATGAAACATGAATACATTACTATACTCCTGAGACCAAACAACAATCTAAACAATGGGTTACCAAGGGGGAATCTGCACCAAAAAAGGCGAAGACCGTTCCTTCGGCCGGAAAGGTTATGGCGACTGTCTTTTGGGATTCTCAAGGGATAATCCTCATCGACTATCTGGAAAAGGGTAAAACTATTACAAGTGAATATTATTCATCGTTATTGGACCGTTTGAAAACCGAGCTGCAAGAAAAACGCCCGCGATTGGCCCACAAGAAAGTCCTTTTCCATCACGACAACACAGCAGCACACACCTCAGCAGTTGTGGTCGCAGAATTAATGGAAATAGGATTCCAACTCGTTTCACATCCCCCCTATTCTCCAGACTTGGCTCCCTCGGACTACTATTTGTTCCCCAATTTGAAGAAATGGCTGGCGGGACAAAGATTTTATTCAAACGAGGAGGTGATTGCAGACACTAATGGATATTTTGCAGACTTGGACAAATCCTATTATTCGGAAGGGATCAACAAACTAGAACATCGTTGGACGAAGTGTATAAGCCTAAAAGGAGACTATGTAGAAAAATAAAAAGGTTTTCCCCAAACACATAAGTAGTTTTTATTTTTGCACGGACTTTTCAAACCAGCCTCGTATATATATGGTTGGAGTCATTTATTCTTTCAAAAGGTGACAGGGTGTTGTAAGAACTATAATTCGCTATTTTTGCAAATACCAGAAATATCCGACAAGAATATCGTCAGTAAACCGATTTTGTGTTATTACCAAATTTGGAATTTTATAATATATTTCAAAACTTAAAACATTGTGTATGACATGTCATCAAGACTTATATATTATTAATATTTACATCTTCATCGGTACTGATGATAAATGGTAGTAATAATAACACTAATAATTCCTATTTTTTAAATATTATTTTTAAAGCCTAATATAATTAACAGTTGTTTTGGAATTATTGTTATTTCTGTGCCGTTTTATACAAGAAATTCCTTTGTCAACAATAGCTTCTACATATTTTGGAAAATGTTTGATTATCCAGTAAAAGAGTAAAAAGAGAAGTATATCTACAATTGCAAGAATAACAATGATGTATATGAGATGATTTCTTAGTTCTAAATGAAGCTTTTCAGGCTTAAATTCAGATGTTCCATTAATTACATTCTCTATCCAGAATACTGCTTCTTCAGAAGGTAAATGATTTTGTTCCATACGTACAACGTCTGAAAAAAATTTAAGATTTTGATGATACCTAAAAAATTGAACTAATTAATAAAAAAGCATTAGACCAATTTTGGACTACCTTATTATTTCTACAGTAGGTTTGTAAAATTCAATCCAGAGACGAAACGGTGCCATTCACATTTTACAAAATTTCAGTATCAGAATTTAACGGTAAAATATGAGCACCGATCGATTTGAAATAGTATAAAATAGCAATATCCAAACAATATTTATAGTATAATAAAGTTAAATTGGAAGGTAAAAGAATTTATTATGATAGCCAAAAACCTTCAGAATAATAAATAGTGCGATAGTTAGGTTTTTACTTTCAAACTTTGACTCTCGATCTAGCATATAATACAATCCCACCTTTTTTTTCATTCTTATTACATATTATTATATTTTTGTTTCCCGCTTGCCCAACCTACGAGAGTGGACTGATAAATCTGATAAATTTATACGAAATGGCGGGAAATTTTGTTAAGCGGCATGACTGTTGGTAAGCGTGATTTTTGTCAAGGTTGTGTTCATAGTTTCAGACAGATGTAACGCGCAGTTGTTTGTTGGCAGCTATCCTAGATGATCGGTGTTACAGTTTTCGTAGGAAGGGATAAAGCCGTATATAGTGCAATGATAAAACATTTTTATTTCAAAAAGTGGACCGCGGCGTGCACGAGGGAAGACATTTCAAAATCGTATTTGAAAAAGTTCCTTGCGTTATCCGAAAGATTTCCGGCGTCGTTTTGTGAGTGTAGACAAAACGTAGATCCACCATTACACCCAGGAGAAAAAGCCGCAGTTAAAGTAGTGGGTTGACGAAGGTGAAAATGCACCGAAAAAAGCGGATACAGTTTTACCGGCGAAAAAAGTGATGGGGGCTGTTTTTTGGGACATACAGAGTATCATTACGATTGACTATTTGGAAAGGTATAGAACACTGACGGGCTCTTATTACGCAACATTATTAGATCGTTTGCGTAGTAAGTTGTAACAGAAGCAACCAACATTAGTGCCCAAAAGTGCTCCTTTACCAGGACAATGCACCTGCTCACTCATCATCCGTTGCAGGGGTAAAAATGCAAGAGCGGGGCTTCGAAATAGTTCCCCATTCACATAATTCCATAGTTGACCCCAAGTGACTTTTTTTGATTTCTTACCTCAAAAATCTGCTTGTGGGCAAGAAATTTTTGTCGAATCAAAAGTTTATTTGTGTTGGAAACGTGCCATCAAAAAAATTTGAACTAGTTACTAACAGTTTCAAATGGCGGCTTGTTAATGTTTCTAAATTACGAATTTTTTACCAAGTGTTTCCTACTTTAAATCACTAAAGAGAAAAAAAAATGTATGGAAGTTATTCTGCAAATTATTTTAAAAACTTTTACGTCTTTTTAGCTATCAAAAATGGTTTTAGGAGTTTAGTAGGAAAACTGTACACAGAATGACACCTAAAGCGGGCTCGGGTAGCAAAAGGTAAATTTTTAGTTCTAGGTGAAAATACGAAAAATACACAAATAAAACAAAAAAACCTTGCAATTTAATATTTTTTATTAATTATAATTCATGTTCTATATGGTCGCCCCTGTTTCTAACACAAATTCTTATTCTTTTTCTTAAATTACTTTTCACAACGCTGGTTGTGAGGTGCCGCCTCATTTCGTCAGCCGCATCAATTATTTTTTGTCTTAAGACATCCACGTTTTCGATAGGAGTCATCTGGTCGTATACGAGACTTTTCATGTGACCCTACACATAAAAATCCATCGGTGTTAGGTCTGGGCTTCTCGCCGGCCAAGGTATGGGTCCGCCTCTTCCAATCCATTTGTTGGGATAATTGTCATTGAGCCATGCACGAACACTTCCTCTGTAGTGAGCTGGGCAGCCATCGTGTTGAAAGTACATGTTTTTTCTCAAACCAATAGGTAGGTCTTCCATCAAATTAGGTAAATCGTTCCGCAAAAAACTGTCGTATTCCTCGCCATTCAAATTATCTGGCAGAAAGAATGGCCCAACCAAATAATTTGAAATTATACCCATCCACACATTTAAGCTGAATCTTGTTTGTGATCCTTTCGTTCTTTTTTTGTTTGGGTTGCCTTCCTCTTTAGAAACCCAATAGTGGGCATTGTGGTAGTTTGTAAGACCGTCTTTGTCGAATTTCGACTCGTCAGTCCATAGTATTTTCTTAAAAAAAGATGCATCTTCGACATCGGTATTGAGCATAAATCTGCAGAATTCTAATCGTCGCAATGGATCCCCTTCTTCAATGACTTGCACGGGCGTATAGTGGTAAGGGTGTTGCCCAACAGTATGCATTACAAACCATACCTTCCACTGCGAAATACCAAGCTGTTGTGCTACAACATTTGTAGATGTGGTTGGGTCTACCTCAAAGAGACGTCGTATTTCGTTTTCTCTTCGTCTTCGTCAAAGATACGTGGTCGTCCCATGTCAGTCCGCCGTCTTTGTACGGAACCAGTTTCTCGTAGTCTTCGATAAGTTCCATCAAATACGCTAACATCAGGTACACGACAAGTAGGATATCGCAGTATGTATTCATCACGTGCACGCGACGACACTCCTTCGCAAAATCCGTAACACATTAGAATGTCAGCATATTCCTCGTTGGTATACGTTGCCATATTCACAAGCAGAGATCAAAATCTAATTACGAGCCAATTCACACAGTCAGAAGATGAAACACAGATATTTTTGAAAAGCACGGTATAGCACATCTACCACGGACGAATCGCATGAGCAGACTAAAAATCATTCAATAATGTTTAGTGAACAGAAAATGTCACTCGCACAGAGAGTACCCCGACCGGAAAAAATGCTTACCCAACCCTTTTTATTGTTTGAAGGTGAGGGTAGTAAACCGGTAATTGGTAGTATCTAAATTCAATTATTATGTTACTCTACATTTGGGCCTATTGAAATCTCATTTTCTTAGAATTTTCAATAGATCCAGTAGATATTATACCGTTTTAGATAGCTAAAAAGACGTAAAAGTTTTTAAAATAATTTGCAGAATAACTTCCATACATTTTTTTTTCTCTTTATTGATTTAAAGTAGGAAACACTTGGTAAAAATTCGTAATTTAGAAACATTAACAAGCCGCCATTTGAAACAGTTAGTAACTAGTTCAAATGTTTTTGATGATTTTTGATACTTGACATACAGACTAACTAAAAATAAACCAAAAAATCGCACTCGAGAACCTCTAATAAAAAAAAATCGATATAAAAGCAAAAAAAACATGTTTTTTTTTTTTAGAAAATCTTTAAACTTCAATATCTCGAAAACGGTTAAGTTTAGGACATCATGTCATAGAGTCAAATCGGTCAGAAACGACTTAAACTATAACGTCTTTAATTATCTAGGACGACTTTTCCTGTAACCCTGTATATATATATATATATATATATATATATATATATATATATATATATATATATATATATATATATATATATATATATATATATATATATATATATATATATATATATATATATATATATATATATATATATATATATATATATATGTATATAGACGCATTTATTTACCTTGAATTGTTCGTCAATAATTTTTCCTCAATAGTATATTGAAGAATTTCAAATTCATGAAAATTAATGGGTAATTCCAAAGATATTTTACTTCCCATTAAAAATTGTTGGAACCATTTATTATAAATTAAGTTGACAACTGGTACTTTATTATATATCGCATGCGAAGTCTCATAGATATCTCCATTTCCAATAAATAATTTCACGTTTGGATGACCTAAAAGTAAATAAAGTCTCTTTTTAATGATAGTACGAGTACTCTAGTATTCTAAAGGTCGGTCTAAGGGACATTCACTTATTATTCGTTTACGTCATAAAATCTATTCGTAACAGCACCTATGCTACATGATATCAAGGAGGACAATAAACTTATTTTGTTCAGCTTAACCACAGTAAATCCAGCACAGGAGCGAAAGTGAACGTCAAATTGGTGACGAAATTTTTAGAGCGCGTACTTTGAGGGGTCTCTCTTTCAAAATGGCCGCTCCATGTTTACATCTGATCACAAAATTAGTCTTTTAAAATGTATTGTCGATCGTTTCTTGATGTGACTGCAGTTTACAGTCCCTGGCCAAATTATTAGACGCACTGTATTTTTTTTAGTAATTTTATGTTTCTTAAGAGTTTTTATGCAATAATGGTATATTTAAACTACAATATTATTGATTTTTATTTAAAAGAATTGTTGTAGACTACATATTTGTATTTATTTTTAACATATGGCAACACTGTGTTGACAAAGTGATACATGAACGTAAATAAGTACAAACCTGTATCAGTCGCGATCGGAATCGAGTCAGGTACGGACGTGTTTCTGTGGCTTTATGGACTGTGATTGTTTGTTTGACAGTTTTATACTACTCAGTTATTAGTTTATTTTGTATGCAGTGTTTTAAAAAAGTAATTGGACTATTTTCATTATGGGTAGAAAAGGCGATCTTTCACCACGTAAAAAAGCTGAAGTGAAGGCCCTTGTGATTGCGAAAACATTTACAAACCGAGAAATATCACGAAGATTGGAGGTTTCTGAAGCTAGTGTACGACGCATAAAAAAGAAAATTGAGTCAGGGAACGAATTAAGCCCGAAAAGAAAGAAAAGATGCGGTAGAAAACCAATTTTCACTCCACGATCAGAGAGATGTTTGAAGAAAATTTGTGTAGAAAACAGATTTGCTACCACAAAGGTAATAAAATCACAACTCCAGGATGCTAGCGTAAATGCTTATGAGCGCACTGTTCGAAGAAAATTGAAAGAATTAGATTTTAAGGCCTGTCGCCCCGCCAGGAAGCCCAAGTTAACAGCTGCAATGAAAGCAAAGCGCCTGAAGTGGGCCAAACAATGGCAAGACAAAGATGTGGACTTCTGGAGATCGGTAAGATACAGCAATTTAATCAATAATTGATACATTATTATTATTTTCAGTTAAATAAAGCAAATAAACATGGAAGTTTATATATTTTTCCTATTTTTGACAGGTCTGCTTCAGTGACGAAAGCACATTCGAAATTTTGCAGAATAAAGCTGGCAGAAAAAAATATCCCTCTGTTGGATTGCCCGGGTAATAGCCCCCCATTGAAAATGTGTGGGAGCTGATGAAAAGAGAAGTGGCTAAAGATGTGATTACCAACAAAACCCAGCTCCTAGAAAAGATTATTCATGTGTGGTATCATCATTCTCAAATGCAGGAGACAGTACAATCTTGCATTGATAGCATGCCGCGCAGAATTAAAGCTTTGATAGCGACTAAAGGTGGCTCAACTAAATATTGACTTTTACTAACATTAATTTCACTTTTCTTTAAAACTTAATAAACTTATGCTTTTCTAAATTAATGCTGTTTTATTTATGTCAAATACATAGGTAATTGATTGGATAATATAAAAATAAAAAAAAAATCAATTTAAAATAATAAAACGGTACAATATCACTCGGTAATTAATATTTTACATGAAATCTTGCAGTGCGTCTAATAATTTGGCCAGGGACTGTATATGAATTTAAAGACAGAAGGAAAAGAGAGTTTGTATAAAAAGAAAATTAAATAAGTTTGTAAGCGGGAGAATCGAAAAGGTTGACAAACAATTTATATAATCATGGGAAAAGAAGATTATTGTTGTGCCGTTGACAAATAATTCAAAAAGTACGCCGGAAGTGAGTTTCTTCTTCTTCCCCATAGATATTGACAGGTAACTGATTTAATTAAAGAATACCAATTGAGTACGAAATCGTACGTGGATAAATTGAATAATTCTGAGAAGCTATTTCTTTTATGACATTTTTTTGGTTATAGAGCAAAGATTTGGCTTGCAGAAATCAAACGCGTCTTCAATTGTCTAATTAAAAATTTGTGTAAAAATTATAAAATATGCTCCTCACTTTTTTCTCAGAAAATATTTAAAAATGATTTGAAAAATCATTTATTCGACCATGTGTATCTCGACGTTAATATAGGATTAGATAAAGGATACTCCGTGTATTAAAAGATAATAACACAGGTAAAGATCCTTATAAGAGTCCGATTTTATTGTAGTTACAGTGAGAACCAATCAGTCCTAGAAACATTCAATTTGTATTCGGACATAAAATTCCTTGCTGAATTCAAATATGTATTTAAAAATTTGGGTTCCAGTTATAGTTTTCACTTTTGAGCCTTACAGAGTCCCAACGAAGCGTTGAGCCCCAAATGTGATATACCTATTCAATTCTCTGGAGAAAATGCTAAAACTCTGGTCTGCAACATTTTTTTATGAAAATACCTTCCTGTCAAGTTTTTCACTATCTTCATCTTTTTTTCTAACAAGGAGCTCCACTTTTTTTGTTTTTTTTTATGTTACTCATGCTGCATTAACTTGATATTTTATACAATTAATAATTTTTAAACATTTGTTTAACATCTATGATTTTGAATGATAAAACTTTGCACGGTAACATTATTTCTATTTCAAATCTCCCGCTGGTCCCCTTTTTAACGTGGCCAACTACCACCAGACCTGATTTCCTGTACGATTACCACTGAGTTTCACTACTATATTGGGTTTACTGTGGCTTAAGTTTATGGCCATTAAAAAAATATATTGTATATCCTTCTCTCCATTCTGAAAATAGAAAAGGGTAAGCTAAGGTATAGTAAGGATCACCTTAAGTGTTGTTTTTAGAGACTTTTTTTAAAATTTTTCTAATTAAAAACATTAATTTCAAAAATTAAAAAAGCTGACAATTTTATTTTTATGTCTTACTATATTTGTTCTATTCGATAGGATAAACTCTAGGTGGAGTAAAATAACCTAGTTGTAGTATGTATATTATTTATTAGTTTTCACTGTACCAAAAAAGGTTTGTGCAGCTGTCAAGGTTTAACAACAGTTCAGATTTGGAGTATCTTGCTAACCTTGCGAAAAAAATGGCCACTAAAATAGAATTTTGGTTATTCTAGGAAAAAAAATTTAGTATGCTAAGTAGTAGTAGTAGTAGTAAATAGAGTTAGGTCTCTAAAAAAACTTGGTAAGGTTTAAGCAATACGCTTTTTAGAACAATAAGGCGGTCTTGAGTTGAAGCAACACATCTAAAATAATATTTATGAAATTAACACGATAATAAAGAATGCCAGCAGTTAATATAGAGGTTACATTTTATCTTGCTCGAACAATAGTGTTTTACCAGTAACTCTCTATAGCCAGAGGGCTGGACGAAATTTTGGGCTTCACATGAAAATAGTGAACCAAATCGGTAAAAAGTTTGCCGCTAACGCGTTCTTTTGCAATACGCTGCCTTAACCATTAAATATGGAACAATATCATATAGCAAAGAATATAATATATATAAAAATGTAACTTCTCTCTGTCTGTCTGTCTCTCTGTCCGTTAGTACGCTTATCACTCGAGAACCACTTATCCGATTTACGTACTTTATTTTTTTAAAACATACATATGTTCTCTGGCCAAGTTATATAATAATAATAATCTATATAATATATATAAAACGCAACCTCTCTCTGTCTGTCTGTCTGTTCGTTAGTGCGCTTATGACTCGAGAACCCCTGATACGATTTACGTGTGTTTTTTTTTAATTCATACATTTGTTCTCTGACCAGGTTATAGGATATATTTTATTAGGTTAGGTAACATAAGGAATAAGCAGTGACGATAATAGTGAATCAAGTCGGAAAAAAGTTTGCGCTAGTGCGTTCTCTTGCGATACACTGCCTAAGCCATTAAACATGGAACAATATTATGTAGCAAAAAATTTAATATATATAAAATGCAACGTCTCTCTGTCTTTCTGTCTGTCCGTTAGTGCGCTTATCACTCGAGAACCACTTATCCAATTACGTGTTTTTTTTTTTAATCCTGTGTATGTTCTCTGTCCAGGTTATATAATAATAATAAATAATAATAATAATAATACCGCCTCACACACACAGCCACCCAGTCGAACACAACAATACCCACCACCCAGGAGGAGCATAACGCAAAATAATATTGCGAGTACCGCGCAACACCATATCACAGACAACAACATGAATCACTCGCCACCCTCAACGACATCCAAACAACATCACCCCGAATCACGTCTCATACAAACACTTAAAGCAAAAATGAAGTCACATCTAGCTCGATGGTCAGGCACCGACCCCACAACAAGAAATCCCATCCCTCGTTTAATCTTCAGACAGAGCACGCAACCAATCCTCAACACACTAAACAAGCACATAATACCTCAGTATATAACAGACTCAAGCACAATCGAAGACATTCACACAATAATATACGCAGCAGCAATCACCACTCTAACACAAAATAATCAAAAACTCCCTCAACGACAAGGAAACCCCAACAGGACAAAACCAAAATTCAAATGGCAAATAAGAATAGAAAACAAAATCAACAACATCAGGAGAGATCTAGGACATCTTACCCAGTTTATAAGCGGGAACGCGTCCAAACGTGTCACACAGGGGGCAAACAAGATCAAATCTAAGTCTCCCAACAGAACACTGCCAGAAATCCTCGATACCTTGAAACAAAAAAACTGTCTGTATATGCCGCAAGACTCCGTAGATACAAAGAATCAAATGAGAGGAAAGACACCAACAACCTCTTCCGAAGAAGCGAAAAACAGTTCTACCGGAAAACTATGTACAACAAACAGATAGCAGTGACTGAACCACCAAACAAACAAGAACTCACAGATTATTGGAAAAGTATCTGGTCAGAACCCAAACAACACAATAATAACACCCCCTGGATCAAAGCCGAAGAAGACAAACATAAACATGTGACAGAACAAGAAAATACCACATTTAATACACAAGAAATTACAGAAACTATCAAACACACACACACAACTGGAAATGTCCTGGAATAGACAATATACAAAACTTCTGGTACAAACAGTTTACCACCACACACGAAGCACTCACACACCAAATCAACAAAGCCATTCTACAACCACACACATTTCCCACTTTCCTCACACAAGGAATAACATACGTTAAACCCAAAAGCTCAGACACCACAAACCCGTCAAACTACCGACCTATCACCTGTCTTCCAACCCTATACAAGATCATCACAGCCACAATATCGAAGAAAATAGAACAACACCTAACAGACAACAATATCCTCACAGAAGAGCAGAAGGGATGCAGGAAAAATAGTCGAGGATGCAAAGAGCAGCTGATTATAGATAGCGTGATTATGGGACAAACCAGAAAAGAACACAGAAACCTTCACATCGGTTACATAGACTATAAAAAAAGCCTTCGACTCCATACCCCACAGCTGGTTAATCAGGGCCCTAGAAATCTATAAAATCAACCAACACCCCAGGCAGTTTCTCGCGCAAATTATGAAAACATGGAAAACCAAAATACGCCTAGAAACACAAACCGAACGGATCCAAACAGAAGAGCTGTACATCAGACGGGGTATATTTCAGGGAGACTCGCTCAGTGCTCTATGGTTTTGCCTCTGTCTCAATCCACTCTCAAATATACTAAACAGAACAGAGCATGGCTTCAATATCAGACACCAAAAAGAGAATCAAGATAAAATAAACCACCTCCTATATATGGACGACATAAAACTCTACGCTGCCACACAAACACAGCTGAAAGAACTCCTCAAAATCACAGAAATATTCACCTTAGATGTCAATATGGAATTTGGTATAAGTAAATGCAAAGTGCTCCACATCAACAAAGGCCAATGGAAGCACCACCATGAGACAGAAACCATCAACAATGAAACGCTCGATAACATGTTCGATAAAGAAACATACAAATATCTAGGCTTCCAACAAAGCACCAAACTCAACCACACTCACATCAAAACAGAGCTCAGAACCGAATTCAAAAACAGACTGACTAAACTTTTGCAAACAAAACTCAACTCTAAGAATCTCACTAAAGCCATCAACACGTTCGCTATACCTATACTCACATATTCATTTGGTATCATCAAATGGTCACAAACAGACATAGAAAATATTCACATCCTTATACGATCTCAATTCACCAAATACAGGAAATTACACCCCAACGCATGCAAAGAAAGACTTACCATCGAGAGGAAGGCAGGAGGAAGAGGAATTATAGACATCAGATCATTACACACAAAACAAATACAAACACTTAGGAAATTCTTTCACAGCAAGCAAACCAGCCTCCACACAGCGACAGTGAAAGCAGACAAAAACTACACACCTCTCGACTTAGCCCGGGCAGACCACTCAGCAGACACACACAGTCACACCCAATTACAACAGGAAAAGATGAAAACGTGGTCAGAGAAAACACTCCACGGAAAACACAGATACCACATAGAACAAGACCACGTAAATAAAAAACAATCATACACCTGGTTACGGGATGGGCAGCTATTCCCTGAGACTGAAGGCTTCTTACTTGCCATCCAGGATAAAGTCATATTAACCAGAAACTACCAAAAGCATATCATCAAAGACCCGACTATTGCAGAGGACAGATATAATAAATGCCACTAGCAGAAAGAAACGATCGAACACATAACGAGCGGATGTAAAAATATTGGCCGGAACGGAGTACACAGCCAGGCATGATTCAGCTGCCAAAGTGGTTCACCAAGCACTAGCCACAACATACAGACTCATAGAAAACACAGATCCCTACTACAAATACACGCCAGCATCCATACTTGAAAATGAAGATTACAAGCTCTACTGGGATATCGGTATCCATACAGATAAAACAGTCTCCGCCAATAGACCCGATATTACTTTTCAGTGCAAAAAAGGAAAAGTCACCTATCTAATTAACATAGCTGTCCCCAACGACACAAACATCCAAACGAAATACACAGAAAAAATTTCCAAATACACAGACCTTGCAACGGAAATAAAAAGGCTATGGAAACAAGAAAAAGTCATCATTGTCCCCCTCATTATATCAGCCACAGGCCTTACACCAATAACATTCACACCACATTTAGTACAATTAGGACTCAACACAAACATACACAAAAACATTCAGAAGTCAGTGATTTTGAAAACATGTAACATTGTCAGGTCATTCCTTAATACATAATGGTAATAGCGTTTGTGCTGACTTGGTTTTGGCCCGTCAGCTAAACATGGAACCACATTGATCAAATGTGAGAAAGAAGAACTTTTTGAAAAAAATAATAATAATAAACATACAAATATATAGGCTTCCAACAAAGCACCAAACTCAATCAGACTCACATCAAAACAGAGCTCAGAACCGAATTCAAAAACAGACTGACGAAACTTTTCCAAACAAAACTCAACTCTAAGAATCTCACTAAAGCCATCAACACGTTCGCTATACCTATACTCACATATTCATTTGGTATCATCAAATGGTCACAAACAGACATAGAAAATATTCACATCCTTATACGATCTCAATTCACCAAATACAGGAAATTACACCCCAACGCATGCAAAGAAAGATTTACTATCGAGAGGAAGGCAGGAGGAAGAGGAATTATAGACATCAGATCATTACACACAAAACAAATACAAGCACTTAGGAAATTCTTTCACACCAAGCAAACCAGCCTCCACACAGCATCAGTCAAAGCAGACAAAAACTATACCCCACTCGACTTATCCCGGGTAGACCACCCAGCAGATACACACAGTCACACCCGATTACAACAGGAAAGGATGAAAACGTGGTCAGAAAAAACGCTCCACGGAAAACACAGATACCACATAGAACAAGACCACGTAAATAAAAAACAATCATACACCTGGTTACGGGATGGACAGCTATTCCCGGAAACAGAAGGCTTCTTACTTGCCATCCAGGATAAAGTCATATTAACCAGAAACTACCAAAAGCATATCATCAAAGACCCAACTATTACAGAAGACAGATGCAGAAAATGCCACCAGCAGAAAGAAACGATCCAACACATAACAAGCGGATGTAAAATATTAGCCGGAACGAAATACACAGCCAGACATGACTCAGCGGCAAAAGTAGTTCACCAAGCACTAGCCACAACATACAAGCTCATAGAAAACACAGATCCCTACTACAAATACACACCAACATCCGTATTTGAAAATAAAGATTACAAACTCTACTGGGACATCGGTATCCATACAGATAAAACAGTCTCCGCCAATAGACCCGATATTACTTTTCAGTGCAAAAAAGAAAAAGTCACCTATCTAATTGACATAGCTGTCTCCAACGACACAAACATCCAAAGAAATACACAGAAAAAATTTCCAAATACACAGACCTTGCAACGGAAACAAAATGGCTATGGAAACAAGAAAAAGTCATCATTGTCCCCCTCATTATATCAGCCACAGGCCTTACACCAACAACATTCACACCTCACTTAGTACAATTAGGACTCAACACAAACATACACAAAAACATTCAGAAGTCAGTGATTTTAAAAACATGTAACATTGTCAGGTCATTCCTTAATACACAATGGTAATGCGTTTGTGCTGACTTGGTTTTTGCGCCCGTCAGCCAAACATGGAACCACATTGACCAAATGTGAGAAAGAAGAACTTTTTTGTAATAATAATAATAATAAGACAAAGAGACCCCAACAGCAGAAAACCTAAATTTAAATGGCAAATAAGAATAGAAAACAAAATCAACAACATCAGAAGAGATCTGGGACACCTTACCCAGTTTATGAACGGGAACGCATCCAAACGTGTCACACAGGGTGTAGACAAGATCAAATCTAAATCTCTCAACCGAACGCTGCCAGAAATCGTTGATACTTTGAAACAAAAACTATCCGTATATGCTGCAAGACTCCGTAGATACAAAGAATCAAACGAGAGGAAAGACACCAACAACCTCTTCCGAAGAAGCGAAAAACAGTTCTACCGAAAAACTATGTACAACGAGCAGACAGTAGTAACTGAACCACCAAACAAACAAGAACTCGCAGATTATTGGAAAACTGTCTGGTCAGAACTCAAACTACATAATAATAACACCCCCTGGATCAAAGCCGAAGAAGATAAACACAAACGTGTGACAGAACAAGAAAATTCCACACTAACTACAGAAGAAATTACAGAAACAATCGAACACACACACAACTGGAAATGTCCTGGAATAGACAATATACAAAACTTCTGGTACAAACAGTTTACCACCACACACGAAGCACTCACACACCAAATCAACAAAGCCATTTTACAACCACACACATTTCCCACTTTCCTTACACAAGGAATAACATACGTTAAACCCAAAAGCTCAGACACCACAAACCCGTCAAACTACCGACCTATCACCTGTCTTCCAACCCTATACAAGATCATCACAGCTGCAATTTCCAAGAAAATAGAACAACACCTCACAGACAACAATATTATCACAGAAGAGCAGAAGGGATGCAGGAAAAATAGTAGAGGACGCAAAGAGCAGCTGATCATAGATAGCGTGATTATGGGACAAACCAGAAAAGAACACAGAAACCTTCACATCGGTTACATAGACTATAAAAAAGCCTTCGACTCCATACCCCACAGCTGGTTAATCAGAGCCCTAGAAATCTATAAAATCAACCAACACCTCAGGCAATTTCTCGCGCTAATTATGAAAACATGGAAAACCAAAATACGCCTAGAAACACAAACCGAACGCATCCAAACAAAACAGCGGTACATCAGACGGGTATATTTCAGGGAGACTCGCTCAGCGCTCTATGGTTTTGCCTCTGTCTCAATCCACGCTCAAATATACTAAACAGAACAGAGCATGGCTTCAATATCAGACACCAAAAAGTGAATCAACATAAAATAAACCACCTCCTATATATGGATGACATAAAACTCTAGGCTGCCACAAAACACGGCTGAAAGAACTCCTCAAAATCACAGAAATATTCACCTTAGATGTCAATATGGAATTTGGTATAAGTAAATGCAAAGTGCTCCACATCAACAAAGGCCAATGGAAGTACTACCATGAGACAGAAACCATCAACAATAAAACACTCGATAACATGTTCGACAAAGAAACATACAAATATCTAGGCTTCCAACAAAGCACCAAACTCAACCACACTCACATCAAAACAGAGCTCAGAACCGAATTCAAAAACAGACTGACGAAACTTTTCCAAACAAAACTCAACTTTAAGAATCTCACTAAAGCCATCAACACGTTCGCTATACCTATACTCACATATTCATTTGGTATCATCAAATGGTCACAAACAGACATAGAAAATATTCACATCCTTATACGATCTCAATTCACCAAATACAGGAAATTACACCCCAACGCATGCAAAGAAAGACTTACCATCGAGAGGAAGGCAGGAGGAAGAGGAATTATAGACATCAGATCATTACACACAAAACAAACACAAGCACTTAGGAAATTCTTTCACAGCAAGCAAACCAGCCTCCACACAGCGACAGTGAAAGCAGACAAAACTACACACCTCTCGACTTATCCCGGGCAGACCACTCAGCAGGCACACACAGTCACACCCAATTACAACAGGAAAAGATGAAAACGTGGACAGAGAAAACACTCCACGGAAAACACAGATACCACATAGAACAAGACCACGTAAATAAAAACAATCATACACCTGGTTACAGGATGGGCAGCTATTCCCTGAAACAGAAGGCTTCTTACTTACCATCTAGGATAAAGTCGTATTAACCAGAAACTACCAAAAGCATATCATCAAAGACCCAACTATTACAGAAGACAGATGCAGGAAATGCCACCAGCGAGAGAGAAGAAATTTTATCTATATAATATATATAAAACGTAACGTCTTTCTTATCCCTCGAGAACCACTTATCCGATTTACGTGTTTTTTTTTTTAATTCATACATATGTTCTCTGGTCATGTTATATAAGATATATTTTATTATGATAGGTAATATAAGGAATGAGCAGTGACGATAATAGTGAATCAAGTATATCATCAAGTATAAAATATAAACATAAATAACCGGTCAAGTGCAAGTTGGACTTGCGCAATTAGTGCTTCGTACGTCGATTGCTTTTAAAATAAAAATTGTTGTTACGGAAATAAAAAATGATCAGCGAATGCACAAAAACATCCGAAATGAGTTTTCAACAAAGTTTTTTTCCGATCTTTCGTGAAAATTAATCACCTTGATATTTTTGTTTTCTTATATACCAGACAAATTATTAAAGTTAATGCACTCGTGATAATTTTTCTTCAATCTACAACCTGTAGAGAATATTCAAAATTTTTTGATCAGTACTTTTCGATATAATACAAAGAGAATTGTGCGCTAGTATTACATTATATATATTTTTGAACTCGTCTTTTTACAATCTTTAATTTGACATCCCACTGGATGACCTGGTAAATTATTTTTTTCACTTCCGATTTTACCCCCCAAAACTAACCCCTTAAGTCAAAATTTAATTTTTAAAACTACACGGCTCTAATGAGACCATCAATTCCTGTATTAGTGCCAAATTTCAATTTTCTCTATCAAATAGTTTCGGAG
>CM032456.1:21928325-21970825 GCA_019049505.1 Pachyrhynchus sulphureomaculatus
TTCAATCTACAGCTTTGCAGTTGACAGTACGCTTATCTCTTCATTCACTTTGAACGCTCGGACATCGGCTACTCAGACGAATATCCGCAGACAGAAGGAAGTCATTCAACTTAACAAAGACCTGGAAGAAATTTTATCTTGGGGTGACAGTAACCAAGTGGAATTTAACGCTACAAAAACCCAGGGGGCAGTTTTTTCTAAAAAAGTTAACGTTGCTGAACCCGACATAGTTATGTCGGGGCACTCCATTCCTCTGACATCGTCACTCAATTTGTTGGGCGTTAATTTGGGAGCAAATATGTCTTGGCATGAACATGTTGCAGGCATAGCAAGAAGAGCTTCTCAAAAGTTGGGAATATTATTTCGAACCAGGAAGCTTTACACTCCACAACAACTGTTAATTCTTTACAAAGCTCAAATTCGACCAACTATGAAATAATGCTCCCATGTTTGGGACTCCGCTCCCAAACATACACTGCATTTGTTGGATTCTGTTCAGAGAAGAGCTCTTCGTCTGATTGGAGACCCGGAACTGACCGGCGGCCTTGATTCGCTGGAACATCGAAGAACGGTTGGCGACTTGAGCCCATTCTACAAGTATTTTTATGGAAAGTGTTCGAAGGATGTGGCCCGCTTAATTCCTCCCAGAGCGGTGCATGTTAGAAGTACATGTCACGCTAATACTTTACATCCGTACGAGGTTCAGCTTGTTACTCCTCGTACAACACTTTTCAGTGTTTTATATGGAGAACATCATCTCTTTGGAATAATTTGCCCAGGACTGTGTTTCCCACCGAGTACAATTTACAGCGATTCAAGAACAACGTGAATAGCTTTTTCAGCACACGTGTCGCTCCTATAGCGCTTTAGGACTCCTTCCTTGCAGCACGTGTGCTAGACCCATAAAAAAAATGATATTTCTGAAGTTATATAATATCGAACAGTGTTACACAGGTTCGGCAAAAAAAACTCGCATTTAGTAACTTACAAAAGGTTGTAGATGAAACGACACGCACGAATTATCACATCCGGAAGTTAAATAAAGGTAAATTATTTTTGCGCTTCTGAATTTATTACTAGAAAAATTTTTACTTATAAATAAATAGAAAAAAAAAGTAGAAAATATGTGTAAGTTCAAAATACTCTTGTTGAATTTTGCAGAAAATTTCATCAATTTTTGCTCTAGCGCGCCGAATAAACCTTGAAAAATAGTTGTTCAAACCGTAACTTCAATTTGTCTTAACCTACTTTAACAACCTGAATCCTGCTGGAAAAAGAATCACTTTAATTGATGTCGTCATCATTTAGAACTGAAATTTTCCGATTTTTCCGAAAAAATTTAAATACAAGCATTGAATTAATAAAAAGAAAGCAAAAGAAACTAGAAAAATGATAAATATTGTATTTCTAATGAATACATAGCAGAAATACTTACAGCTTTGGTCAGCTTATTCAGTGATTTAATCTATACAATAATATATAAAGTTTCTTAAAGATATATCATGTAATTTTATGCGAAACACCGGAAAGTCACTAATTTGACATGATCTAATCCCAAGAACCGTGATTTCTCCTTTCAATGCAATATTTCTAAATAAAACTAAAAGGATTTTGATAACCTAGTCCAGTGATCCCCAAAGTGGTTCAGGTGGACCCCCAGGGGTCCACGGGAGACTCGACGGGGGTCTACGTTGGCGTGAAAAAAAAAAAATGGGGGTTCACAAGTTGTAAGTGGGGGTCCACGAAAATTTATCTGGTTTCGAGAGTAAAGAACAAAAATGTTGGCTTGGCTTTACCTATCAATGTAGGCAGACTACTCAAAAAATTAAGAGTGCAAAAAAAAATTCCAAATTTTTCGGTGATTTTTGACAGGCTGTATTTCGGTGAAAAAATGCTCGTATTGAGACCTTAAAAAAAAGCATTTTGAAGCTTTAAGATTCTAATTTTCAGATTTTTTGGCTAAAATTTTTTACGAGCTACGGTTCTCATGCAATCCTAACAGATAGCGCGAAAAAATAATATTGCAAATATTTTGCTTTTTTTTTTGGTCCACGTCCAACGTCTCAAAGTAACGATGATGGCTTGCGGGCATCTTACAATATGTCATTGCTTATAGCGAAATCTGGAAAACCGCACACCATCGGAGAACAGTTAATTTTACCCGCTGTTGAAGAGGTTTTAAAAACTGTTCTGCACAAACCTCCATTTGACGTACTCAAAAGAATTTCTGTGAGTAATAACACTGTACAAGGACGTATTGATGAAATAAGCTTTGATATTGAAAGCTTCTTGTGTAATTATCTGCAAACAACTAATTTTTCTATTCAACTGGACGAGTCAACTTTACCTGGTAATGAAGCATTATTATTGGCATATGTTCGATTTGTTATGGACGAAGAAATCCATGAAGAGCTGCTATTCGCGAAAACTTTGGAGACGAACACTAAAGGCGAATCAATATTTAATATCCTGAGTGATTTTTTTAAGGAAAAATCGATTCCATTTACAAACATTATTTCGGTGGCAGCAGATGGAGCTCCTACCATCTTCGGGCGATATCGTGGGTTATCTTAAAAGAATTATACCAGGAGTAACTGCAATTCACTGTGTCATCCACCGACAACACCTGGTAGCGGAAAATTTGAGTGATAGATTGCACCAATCGCTTCAATTTGTGATTAAAGCAATTAACAAAATAAGAAGCAATGCGTTGAACACCCGTTTATTTGCACATTGTACGACGAAAATGATGAAGACTTCCAACGATTGCTCTTACATACTGAAGTACGCTGGTTGTCGAAAGGTGCATGTTTCACAAGATTTTACTCACTTTTTGAATCAGTTTTAGAGTTTCTGGAAAGTAAAGATCCAGATTTAAAAGAAAACCTGATCAATTTGAAAGCAGATTTGTTCAAAAAATTTAATGACATTAACTTGCAGTTACAAGGGGACAGCCTAAATTTAATAAAAACAAAGGGTGTAATTTCGGCTTTTCTTGGAAAATTGAAATTTTATGAAGCAAAAATAATAGTCGGCGCGAATTCTCCCAGTTTCCAAACTTGTCACAGGCAGAATGTCTTGATGAGGATATTCAGACATACGTTCAACATTTAAATGCCCTTCATGATGACTTCAAAAATAGATCTGAAGATATTCTGCCTATGGAAATACCACCATGGATCATAAATCCATTTGATGAAACGGAAGTGGCGAATGTGGTATTACAAGAGGAACTACTCGAGCTTAGCACCAATGATTAGCTGAAGGTGAAATTTAAAAAAGGCTATCAAACATTTTGGCTGCAGGCAAAAATACCCGAAAAATACCCTGGGCTGTGGGAAATTGCGAGAAAATTTTTGATAGCATTTCCCTCGTCATACCTTGTCGAAAAAAGTTTTAGTGTCGTTACAAACCTATTAACAAAAAAAAGGGGCAGATTGAACATCACAGAACGGGGAGATTTGCCGTTATTCTTTACAAAACAGAAGCCAAATATTGATAATTTGCTGTCAATCCATCAAGTACATCCCTCCCATTAAAATTATGACTATTTTTTTTTAATTGTTGAAGTTACGGTACGTTATTAATGTTTAATTTTAATTCTATTAAGCCTGTAATCATATTATTTTAATAAATAGAACACAAGAAAATATATTATTTTTCTTTTTATTTTTACCATTCCGAATTTAGGGTTGGAACTCAGCCACGACGCAAATTTTGGGAATATGGTAGAAATGTAGCAGCAGGGGGTCCACCGAAATCAGTAAAATTTTGAAAGTGGTCTACGAGAAAAAAAAGTTTGGGAATCTCTGACCTAGTCAAAGATGCATTCTAGCAGTGGCAGCATAAATTAAAAAATTCGATTTATTACGCGAGTAGTCAGGACTCTTACAAAAAAATGCTCGTTCAAACTAGTCTAAATATGTTAGTTCAGGTTAGTTCAGAATTCGATTGATTATGCAAGTAGTCAGGACTCTTACAAAAAATGCTCGTTCAAACTAGTCTAAATATGTTAGTCGGTCAGTGAAAGACGACCAAAGCTTCTGATTTGCTTCAATGCCCATCATTATGCACTTTTTTGACTGAGAACAACATACTAATTAAATAAGCCAGTGTTCCAGAAAATCTCATTTTTCATTTTCAAATAAATAAAGCACCTTCTGCTAGTAAGTTTACAAAAATAAAATTAATTTACATCCATAATTCTTCAACAAATTTGTGTATTTTTTAAAATATTTTAAAGTTTTAGGATGAACGATATTTAAGATGTAGCCTACGAATAAAGATAAGGTTATTTAAGGACGATCTAAGTTCACGCCTCTAATTTATTTAAGATTTGGGAGATACCATCCCATCGTAACCTATCACTTATATGACGTAGAATTAGGTCTTTTCTCAAGTTTATAATTCTTCCAAAGAGAGCTAAAGACCAAACATTCAACTGACATAAAATGCGTTTCCGTAATTAAAAACTGATACCATTCTGCGTTAAACCTTAGGTATCTCGTTTTACCCAATTTGTCTCTATTGCTTTTCTTTTTTCTACCTGCTCCTATTATGTTTTTCTACTTGGTCTTTAAAGTATGTACATGATTTTACAAGACTAACTATTTTCATAAGCGAAAATAAAGCTTGTATATAATATGAATTGCTCAGAGATTTCCAAAAATTTAAGGTGTGTTTATATTGCAATGTTTTCCTAAAAGTTTATAAAACATATTAAAATTTTTCCTTTTATATGATGTGTTTAAATTTCTACAAATCCATAAAAACTCATAGAAACTTTCTTGTCCGATAAAAATCTAATGTAAGCTAAGAAAAGTATTACAATAACTTCTATCTTACAATTAATGCAAATAGTTTTTTTTTTAAAATATGTTTCTATTCAATAGTAATTTGTTAAATAAAACTTTTATAAATTATATTTATTTCTTATACAACCTTTATTTTATGCAACACTAAAACAAAGCCAATCTAAACGTAACTGTTCTTTTTTATTGAAAACCTACCTGTATCGCTAAGAAGTTCCTCAGCTTCTTCGTCAGCTCCAAATTCCATTAGAATTTGGCGGTGATTGAATTCTGATTGATTTTTTATATATTCTTCGGCTGTGTGTCCAAACTACAAGTAATATACAAAATGTGTTAATACAAATATAATTCCTGACTCGCAAATTGACTAAAAAAAATTAAATTACGAAGTTGTTTTTTAAGCTATCTATCCAGCCATAAAAATGATGCCATGTAAAAAAAAACCAGCCAAGTGCAAGTTGGACTTGCACATTTCGTATTCTGTACCGTGATTGCTTTTAAAATAATTTTTTTTATTACGAAGATATAAAATGATCAGTGACTTTATAAAATTCACCTGAAATAGGTTTTAGAAAATCAATATCTAGGACACAAAGCTGTTTGTGATGGCTAAAAAAACTTTCTACAATGTGAACTTCAATGTGAACTTCAATAATATAAGGAAAATTACAAAATATATTGTCTATTAAGGTTCTGTCTCTAGTAGAACTAGTATCTTTTGTCATTTGTATAAGCCTAGTGCTATTCGAAAAAGTAGATAGACTTTTATTAACAAATTTGAATTTTTTTTATATATCAGATAAAATATCAAAGGTAATGTACTCGTGATAACATTTATTCAATCTACAGCTTATGGAGAATACTCCAAAAGTTGTTTAAAATTTTTTGTTTAGTACTCTTAAAGATAGAGAGAGGGACAGCAATTTTCTAAAATAATGTAAAGAAAAATTTGAGCGAATATTACATTATATGTATTTTTATACTCCTGTTTTCACAAGCTCTCATTTAAGACCCCACTCGATTACCTTGAATTTTTTTTAAAATTCCGATTTAACCCCCAAAACCAACCACTTATGTCAAAGTTTAACTTTCAAAATTACATGGTTATGATTAGGCCATCAATTACTATATTTGTGATTTGACATTCTATGTCAAATCGTTTCGGAGAAAATCGGCAAACAGACAAACACCAAAGTGATTCCATGTGTTCCGTTTTTTAATTTTGGTACGGAACACTAAAAATACTTGAATGTAAAATTACTGTTGTCTAAATACGAGTACTTTGATTAAATTTTATATGAGTTTGCAGTTCTTACGTTTTTTTAGTGTTCCATACGAAACACTTATAAGATCACTTCGGTGTCTGTCTGTCTGTCTGTCTGTCCGTCTGTCCGTCTGTCACACCCGATTTTCTCCGAAACTATTTGTCATAGAAAGTTGAAATTTGGTAGTAATATAGGAACTGATGGCCTCATCAGAGCCATGTAGTTTTGAAAGTTAAATTTTGATTTAAGGGGTTAGTTTTGGGGGGTGAAATCGGAAGTGAAAAAAAAAATTTTTTACTAGGTAATCGAGTGTGGTGTCAAAGGAAAGCTTGTGAAAACACGAGTAAAAAAATATATATATAATGTAATACTTGCGCGCACTTTTCTTTGTAATATTTTTAAAAAAATCGCGAAAAATCGCTGTCCACCCACCTTATCTCGGAAAGTACTTATCAAAAAATTTTGAAAAAATTCTGGAATATTCTCCACGGGGTGTAGATTGAACGAAAATTATCACGAGTGCATTACCTGTGATAATTTATCTGGTATATAAAAAAACAGAAATTTCAAGGTCATTAATTTTCAGTAAAGACTGGAAATAAACTTTGTTGAAAACTTATTTGGGATGTGTTTTGTAAAGTCATTGATCATTTTATATCACCGTAACATAAATTTTGACTTAAGGGATTCGTTTTGAGGGGTTAAATCGGAAGTGAAAAAAAAATTTTTTTACTAGGTCATCGAGTGTGGTGTCAAATGAAAGCTTGTGAAAACACGAGTAAAAAATATATATATAATGTAATACTTACGCGCACTTTTCTTTGTGTTATTTTTAAAAAATCGCGAAAAATCGCTGTCCACCCACCTTATCTCGGAAAGTACTTATCAAAAAATTTTGAAAAAACTCTGGAATATTCTCCACGGGGTGTAGATTGAACGAAAATTATCACGAGTGCATTACCTGTGATAATTTATCTGGTATATAAAAAAAACAGAAATTTCAAGGTCATTAATTTTCAGTAAAGATTGGAAATAAACTTTGTTGAAAACTTATTTGGGGAGTGTTTTGTAAAGTCACTGATCATTTTATATCACCGTAACATAAATTTTGACTTAAGGGATTCGTTTTGAGGGGTGAAATCGGAAGTGAAAAAAAATTTTTTTTACTAGGTCATCGAGTGTGGTGTCAAATGAAAGCTTGTGAAAGCACGAGTAAAATATATATATATATATATATATATATATATATATATATATATATATATATATATATATATATATATATATATATAATATATATATATATATATATATAATGTAATACTTGCGCGCACTTTTCTTTGTATTATTTTTAAAAAATCGCGAAAAATCGCTGTCCACCCACCTTATCTCGGAAAGTACTTATCAAAAAATTTTGAAAAAATTCTAGAATATTCTCCACGGGGTGTAGATTGAATGAAAATTATCACGAGTGCATTACCTGTAATAATTTATCTGGTATATAAAAAAAAAAACGGAAATTTCAAGGTCATTAATTTTCAAGATTGGAAATAAACTTTGTTGAAAACTTATTTGGGGTGTGTTTTGTAAAGTCACTGATCATTTTATATCACCGTAACATAAATTTTGACTTAAGGGATTCGTTTTGAGGGGTGAAATCGGAAGTGAAAAAAAAATTTTTTTTACTAGGTCATCGAGTGTGGTGTCAAATGAAAGCTTGTGAAAACACGAGTAAAAAATATATATATATAATGTAATACTTGCGCACACTTTTCTTCGTATTACTTTTAAAAAATCGTGAAAAATCGCTGGACCCTACCTTATCTCGAAAAGTACTGATCGAAAAATTTTGAAAAAATTCTGGAATATTCTCCACGGGGTATAGATTGAACGAATATTATCGTTACTTTTAATAATTTATCTGGTATATAAAAAAAAAAACAAAATTTCAAGGTCACCAGTTTTCAGTAAAGATTGGAAACAAACTTTGTTGAAAACTCATTTGGGGTGTGTTTTGTGAAGTCACTGATCATTTTATACATCTGTAACAAAATTTGTTATTTTAAAAACAATCAACGTACGGAACACTAATTGTGCAAGTTCAACTTGCACTTGACCGGTTATTTTTAAATACGCTAGAGAAATTTGCGTATCGGGTAGTGACAAAGTTTCTCAGTAAAGAAGGAATTAAACCAAAAGTTAATTATGAAAGAATGTCCCAGGTGTACAGCAATGACGGCTCATCTTATTATTAATTAAAATTTTGGTCCTAACCGTCTCCAGAAGACCGAGACCTCATTCAGGATGACACTAAATCAGGAAGATCAGATGTGGCAAGAACTGAGGAAACCATTAGGCTTAGTGCTCAGATCGAGAATGAAAACCCCAATGCCTGTTGATGCAGCAGGAGTATCTGAAACCACAGTTTTCAAGAGTGTAGCAAACTTCTTGCACACGAGCAAAAACTAGCGAGGAAAAAACATGGTACCGCGTTTGCTCTCAGTGGACCAAAAACAACAACTTATTGATGATTCTGAGCGATGTTTGCACCTGTTTAAGCTCAATAAAAAGGATTTTTTCATGCGATATGTAACAATGGATGAAACATGGATCCACCA
This sequence comes from Pachyrhynchus sulphureomaculatus, assembly GCA_019049505.1. Lineage (NCBI taxonomy): Eukaryota > Metazoa > Arthropoda > Insecta > Coleoptera > Curculionidae > Pachyrhynchus > Pachyrhynchus sulphureomaculatus. Next base: position 21,937,020 of record CM032456.1, read on the forward strand.
CTACACACCGGAATCAAATCGGCAGTCATCTGAGTGGACAGCAGCCGGTGAAAGCCGCCCGAAGCGACCAAAGACACAATAGTTGGCTGGAAAGGTTTTGGCCTCTGTATTTTGAGATACGCATGGAATAATTTTCATCAACTATGCTGAGAAGGGAAATTCCATCAATAGCGAATATAATATAAAGTTATTGGTGCGTTTGAAGGTAGAAATCGCAACGAAACGGTCCAAAATGAGCAAGAAAAAAGTGCTCTTTCATCATGACAATGCACCGTGTCACAAGTCAATGGCTACGATGGCAAAATTGCATAAACTGAAGTTCAAATTGCCTCCGTATCCACCGCATTCTCCAGATTTGGCCCTCAGAGGCTATTATCTATTCGCAGACCTCAAAAAATGCTTGCGGGAAAGAGATTTGGCAAAAACAAATCCTTCTACAAGAAAGGTATAGAAATGTTAGAAAAGCGTTGGATTGATTTTATCGCTCATGAAGGAGACTAGTATTGGTGATATATACTGAGTAGTATCATTGTGCCAAAGATTCCACATTCCCAACTTAATTAAGATGATGAGTTAAGAGCCACTATAGCGTAGGGTTGACCAATATTTTCAATACAAAGGTTAACTCATCGATAAAATTCATCCCTAATAATTTTCTATGTATCAACGTAAAATTAAGTCATTCTAAGTGTAATATAAAGGCCGGTATTATATTATGCAACAGGAATTAAGTGCGCAATGCAGATAATGTATATGGATGGATTGGGGAATGGACAGATTCGGGAATGAGCACGGATCGCATCCCAATTTTGATAGGATGAAAATATGGCTGTTTTTAACGACCTTGTTAATTCCAACTTTCAAATCAATCTATTAGACTACTAATTTCACATTAGCATAACGTTGTCCTCAGATGTGTTACATTAAACGCTGTACGTTATTAAACATCAGTTTTTCTTCATCACGATAGTCAAGGAAAATAATAATGGGGATATTGCCGATAATACTCGATGTTTAATCAGTTCGGAATTCCTGTTCATGATAATCATATATATATATATATATATATATATATATATATATATATATATATATATATATATATATATATATATATATAATAATTTTTCTGTTGAACCTTTTGTTTACATAAACTTGATTGGTTTTTCTTGGGTACTTAGGTTCTTTTGGAAAACACAAACTAGTCTATTTGACGTTTCGCCTTATTTTTTTTAGGCATTTTCAAAAATTCTTTATTTTTTAATATTCATTCTAAAATTAGAGAACACAAGGTTAAAATCTTTTAAGTCAAATTACACTTTTAAAAACATATAGCATTTTTACGCACACTCGGACATTTAAAATATTTACACCACAACAAAAATATAAAACAATTTACTAACGTGTATATACCCTGAAAGTCAACTATTTGTGTGTTTGTGAATTTCAAATTCTGTATTTCTTTCAGCATATCGTGTCTAGTATTTTTTACTGATTTTTTTTAAATTTTATTATCTATAATGGGTGTCTTAACGAAAAAACTATTATTGATGTTAAGTATATATACCATTTCGTATTATTAAGAGGATATGCATGCCAGCATGTTTATTTTTTAATTAAATTTGTGTAGATATGACTGATTCCTTTTATGTCAGTCCTATCATTCACAGTGTTTTCATCTTTTTTTATTTCAATCATCTCTTTGATCTGTAGTTTGGCATAATTCCGCTCTTTGCAGAGGACCTTGGTTTCATTGAATTTAAAGTCATGTTTTTCTTCTGCTTCGTGTTTGCTAAGGGCAGTGGAAGCATTCCTAGTATATTTGTGTCCATTTAGTCTGTTTTTTAGTAACTGAGAAGTCATGCCAATATATTTCTTCGGACAATTCGCACACGGTATTGCATACACAACATTAGATTCATTCATTGTGGGGATATGGCTTTTTAAGTTTGTAAATAATGAACTTAGTTTATTTTGAGTTTTATGGCAAACTATAATGTTATATTTTTTCAAGACCCATTTCAGCTTCTCAGAAAGTTCTTTTGTATAAGGAAGTGGTAAAAATTTATCACAGTTTTGTTTACTATTTTTGGTGTTGTTTTTTGAGTTATTATAAAAACTTGTATATTCTCTTTTTTATTGTTCGATTGATGTCATTCTCTTTAAAATTGTTTTGTATTAAGACAGTTTTTACTTTTTTTAGCGCGTCTGGTCTTAGTTCAGGGGAAGTCAATTTTATTGCTCGGTCTGTTAGGCCCACTATAACGCTGATTTTCTGGGACATTGCATGACTAGAGTGAAAATTCAAATATCTCCCTGACCAAGATGGTTTTATGTACCACTCTGTAAGGATTTTATCTTGCTTTCTGATAAGAGTCAGGTCTAGAAAATTTATTTTACTATCCTTTTCAATTTCTGATGTAAATTGTAATTTTTTGTGAAAGCTATTAAATTTGTATAGAATTTCGGTAATTTTATCATTTTGGGTTGCTAATAAACAATCATCTACGAATCTCTTGAAAAACAAAATGTTACCTTTTATTTTTTTAATGACTTGTTCTTCCAGGTATTCCATTACTAGTTGAGCAATGACTGATGATATGGGGGAACCCATGGCACGACCGTCGATTTGTTTATAAAATCTATTTTTAAATTGAAAATAGTTGGTGTTCAATGTCAGATCTATGGCGTCCAGAAAATTTCTTTTTGAAATTGTTGTGTGTTCTTGTAGTAGATCCCATTTTTCATTAATAACGGGTTTAACTAATTCATTTGGAATGTTCGTGTATAAAAATGTTACATCAAACGATAAAAGTTTATAATTCGATGGGATTCTCACTGTGTCGATGAAAAACAGAATACGATGAAAAAATGGAAAATATATTAAATGATACAGATACTTATAAAAAAATAAATAGTGACCCAACAAATGTATATCAGAAGAAAAATAACACTTTAATAAAGACATTACTGAATAAAAAAGAACTAGACGAAAGAAAAGCTAAAAATCTAATGATAAACAATGCTGTGACACCTAAAATTTATGGCTTACCCAAACTACACAAACAAGGTACCCCATTAAGACCCATTGTTTCATGTATACAATCGCCATTATACAATTTATCTAAATACTTAGCCAACTGTCTATCCAACATATCCGGTAAAAAATGAACATTTTATTAAAGATTCTTTCGACTTCAAAACTTTCATCGACACAGTGAGAATCCCATCGAATTATAAACTTTTATCGTTTGATGTAACATCTTTATACACGAACATTCGAAATGAATTAGTTAAAATCGTTAATAATGAAAAATGGGATCTACTACAAGAACACACAACAATTTCAAAAAGAAATTTTCTAGACGCCATAGATCTCACATTGAACACCAACTATTTTCAATTTAAAAATAGATTTTATAAACAAATCGACGGTTGTGCCATAGGTTCCCCCATATCATCAGTCATTGCTCAACTAGTAGTGGAATACCTGGAAGAACAAGTCCTTAAAAAAATAAAAGGTAACATTTTGTTTTTCAAGAGATTCGTAGATGATTGTTTATTAGCAGCCCAAAATGATAAAATTACCGAAATTCTATACAAATTTAATAGCTTCCACAAAAAATTACAATTTACATCAGAAATTGAAAAGGATAGTAAAATAAATTTTCTAGACCTGACTCTTCTCAGAAAGCAAGATAAAATCCTTACAGAGTGGTACACAAAACCTTCTTGGTCAGGGAGATATTTGAATTTTCACTCTAGTCATGCAATGTCCCAGAAAATCAGCGTTATAGTGGGCCTAACAGACCGAGCAATAAAATTGACTTCCCCTGAACTAAGACCAGACGCGCTAAAAAAAGTAAAAACTGTCTTAATACAAAACGATTTTAAAGAGAATGACATCAATCGAACAATAAAAAAGAGAATATACAAGTTTTATAATAACTCAAAAAACAACACCAAAAATAGTAAACAAAACTGTGATAAATTTTTACCACTTCCTTATACAAAAGAACTTTCTGAGAAGCTGAAATGGGTCTTGAAAAAATATAACATTATAGTTTGCCATAAAACTCAAAATAAACTAAGTTCATTATTTACAAACTTAAAAAGCCATATTCCCACAATGAATGAATCTAATGTTGTGTATGCAATACCGTGTGCGAATTGTCCGAAGAAATATATTGGCATGACTTCTCAGTTACTAAAAAACAGACTAAATGGACACAAATATACTAGGAATGCTTCCACTGCCCTTAGCAAACACGAAGCAGAAGAAAAACATGACTTTAAATTCAATGACCAAGGTCCTCCGCAAAGAGCGGAATTATGCCAAACTACAGATCAAAGAGATGATTGAAATAAAAAAAGATGAAAACACTGTGAATGATAGGACTGACATAAAAGGAATCAGTCATATCTACACAAATTTAATTAAAAAATAAACATGCTGGCATGCATATCCTCTTAATAATACGAAATGGTATATATACTTAACATCAATAATAGTTTTTTCGTTAAGACACCCATTATAGATAATAAAATTTAAAAAAAATCAGTAAAAAATACTAGACACGATATGCTGAAAGAAATACAGAATTTGAAATTCACAAACACACAAATAGTTGACTTTCAGGGTATATACACGTTAGTAAATTGTTTTATATTTTTGTTGTGGTGTAAATATTTTAAATGTCCGAGTGTGCGTAAAAATGCTATATGCTTTTAAAAGTGTAATTTGACTTAAAAGATTTTAACCTTGTGTTCTCTAATTTTAGAATGAATATTAAAAAAATAAAGAATTTTTGAAAATGCCTAAAAAAATAAGGCGAAACGTCAAATAGACTAGTTTGTGTTTTCCAAAAGCACCTAAGTACCCAAGAAAAACCAATCAAGTTTATATATATATATATATATATATATATATATATATATATATATATATATATATATATATATCATTCTCGTATGTTTCCTACAATTTCTATGACATAAAAAATTGTTCTTGCTTTGCCAAACGTATTTTGGATACGTCTACACATATTCAAGTAGAGGCTTTACTTTCGTTAACAAAAAACTAAGGTTTTGTTCTTCGATTTCATGCAGGCATGTCTGGTTCAGTTAAGAATTGCAAATTTAACAAGCGACTAAATCCTAGAGAAGCAAGTTCTCAAATCAACAAACAAAATATACTGTATCATTGTTAAAGTACATGCCAAAACTATGATTTGGACATGCCGCAGTATAATCTCTGCACGATAAAACTCAAAAAACACATTAAATTATGATCTAGGTGGAATTGAATAGAGCGAAAAAACACAACGTTGTGTTGTTTTGACTCTGCTTGAGTCAAATGACTTGCGGTCATCAGAAACGTAGAATTTTGCGTAAGAGACTAATACAAGAGTAAATATTGTAGACTATTTGGCAAATTTTTGGTAATAAGTACTTTAAATAATACAACTATAAATTTTAAGCATAAAATTTATGCTTTTCAACTAGTTGAAAATGCTGAGACTTCGCGTGTTCCTCGTTGCTACTCTACGCGCAAGGTGAGACGTGCTCTCCATCTCTTCCATCCCTCTCTGGGATGAACGGCTTTGTTATTTTCAGTAAATTTAAGTTGTAGTTATTTGTCTTACCTTATCTTTTACTCTATTATCAGCACCCAAGTGCATTAGTAAATTGTAATAGTGTCCGTTGTCTCGTAGTACTGCTGCATAATGTAGCGGGGTTCTACCATTTTCATCTTCAGCGTGAATCGTCTCGGGAAATCTAAATAAAAAAAGAAAATTATTAAAAAATAATCGCTCTAAAAATTGTTTTGGTTGTCTCTATATTTAGTAACTTAATATAACTAAATATCTACACCATTATTGCTTTAGATTTGAATTATTTTCTTTTCGATTAACGGAAATGTATTTGATTTTTTTACTCTTTAGATTGTAATAAAAAAATTTTTTGGAATTTCTGGCTCAACCGAAAGTAAATTAAAAAACTGATATCCACTTTAATTAAGACTATTCACGATGATTAAGATGGCAAAATAAACATTTATTACTTTTTTCCGAAATATCGGCCTTACAAGCTTAGTGTATTAGCTACGAAATTCTGATTTATCTATAATATATATAAAATGCAACGTCCCTCTGTCTGTCTGTCCGTTAGTGCGCTTATCACTGAAGAACCACTTATCCGATTTACGTACTTTTTTTTTAAAACATACATATGTTCTCTGGCCAGGTTATAGGCTATATTTTATTACGATAGGTGGCATAAGGAATGAGAGGTAACGATAATAGTGAATGAAGTCTGAAAAAAGTTTGCCGCTAGCGCGTTCCCTTGCAATACACAGCCTAAACCATTAAATATGGAACAATATTATGTAGTAGAGAATATCTATAATCTATAACCTCTAATATATATAAAATGCAATGTCTCTCTATCTGTCTGTCTCTCCATTAGTGCGTTTATCACGCGAGAACCACTCATCCGATTTACGTGTCTTTTTTTTTTAAATTCATACATATATTCTTTGGCCAGGTTATATAATAATAATAATAATCTCTATCTATAATATATACAAAATGCAACGTCTCTCTGTCTGTCCGTTAGTGCGCTTTTCCCTCGAGAACCACTTATCTGATTTACGTGATTTTTTAAATTCATACATATGTTCTCTGACCTGGTTATAAATATATATTTTATTTTTTTTATTTATTTATTTTTTTTTATGGGTCTAGCACACGTGCTACAGGGATGTCCCTAAAGCGCTACAGGAGCGACACGTGTGCGGAGAAAGCGATTCACGTTGTTCTTGAATCGCTATAGATTGTACTCGGTGGGAAACACAGTCCTGGGCAAACTATTCCAAAGGGATGATGTTCTCCATATAAAAGACTGCTTGAAAAGCGTTGTACGGGGAGTAACAAGCTGAACCTCATACGGATGTGAAGAATGAGAGCGACGTGTACTTCTAACATGCACCGCTCTGGGAGGAATTAAGCGGGCCACATCCTTCCAACACTTTCCATGAAAGTACTTGTAGAATAGGCTCAATTCGCCAACCGTTCTTCGATGTTCCAGCGAATCAAGGCCGACGGTCAGTTCCGGGTCTCCAATCAGACGAACAGCTCTTCTCTAAATAGAATCCAATAAACGCAGTGTATGTTTGGGAGCGGAGCTCCAAACATGGGAGCAGTATTCCATAGTTGGTCGAATTTGGGCTTTGTAAAGAATTAACAGTTGTTGTGGAGTGTAAAGCTTTCTGGTTCGAAATAATATTCCCAACTTTTGAGAAGCTCTCCTTGCTATGCCTGCAACATGTTCATGCCAGGACATATTTGCTCCCAAATTAACGCCCAACAAATTGAGTGACGATGTTAGAGGAATGGAGTGCCCCGACATAACTATATCGGGTTCAGCAACGTTAACTTTTTTAGAAAAAACTGCCGCCTGGGTTTTTGTAGCGTTAAATTCCACTTGGTTACTGTCACCCCAAGATAGAATTTCTTCCAGGTCTTTGTTAAGTTGAATGACTTCCTGCTGTCTGCGGATATTCGTCTGAGTAGCCGATGTCCGAGCGTTCAAAGTGAATGAAGAGATAAGTGTACTGTCATCTGCAAAGCTGTAAATTGGATTCTCGGTCTTTTCTAGCAGATCGTTAATGTAAATGAGAAAGAGAGTAGGAGACAGTATGGAGCCTTGGGGTACACCGGCGTTGATAGTGAAGGTGTTAGAAAGAAATCCGTCGACTGCCACTCGTAAAGAACGCTCTCTGAGGAAACATGAGAGCCACAAACAGAACTTTTCCGACATACCATAAGAACGTAGCTTAGCCAATAGCCCATCGTGCCAAACACGGTCGAATGCCTTGGATATGTCAAGAGCAACCGCTCGAGATTCTCCAAAGTGTTCCATTGCATTGTTCCAAACATGTGTTACATAAGTCAGAAGATCTCCTGTTGATCTATTTTTACGAAAGCCATATTGGTGATCGTTAATAATGTTGAATCCTTCAAGATATTTTAGAAGATGCTGATTGATAGCCTTTTCCATGACTTTCGATATTATTGAAAGCAGTGCGATTGGTCGGTAGTTATTTGGCAAGGTCTTCTTGCCTTTTTTAGGTATCGGCTGAACTGTAGCACATTTCCAGCAGGAAGGAAATATTCCCTTTCTGTAGGATAGGTTGAAGAGTCTACAGAAAACTGGTGTTAGTTCCCTCGCACAGTTTTTAAGAACTATGGCAGGTATTCCGTCAGCGCCAGAAGCCTTTTTGGTGTCTAGCTTCATCAGAATACGCTTTATGATACGCTGTCTGAAGACAACATCGGGCATTATTGACTGCACTATGGGAATAGTAGGTGGTGTTTTTCCTTGGAAATCGACAGTAGAATGTGAAGCAAAGAGTTCAGCCAACAAGTTCGCTTTCTCAACAGGTGTAGTTGCAATAGAATTATCTGGCCGTGTGAGTGGTGGTATGGTGGATTTGGTGAAATTTTGACTAACTGCCTAAGCGACCGACCAAAAGGACCTTGAATTGTCGGGACAAGCGAGAAGTTTGTTTCTAATCCGTTGATTGTGGACCTCCTTGGTTTCGTCGATAATTTCTTTGCATCTGTTCCTGGCACGAACAAATGTGTTACGATTTATGGTGTTAGGATTGTCACGCCATTGTCGGTATGCAAGATGTTTAGAAGCAACAGCTTCTTTGCATTTTCGGTCAAACCAAGGCTTGTCGTTGGAAGGGCATTTCTTCGAAAAAGGGATGTAAGCCTCCATACCGGCCAGAATAACATCGGAAACCTCCCTGGCGCAGTCAGATGGGTCGTCGGATCGAAAACAAACCTCTAACCAAGGGAAAGTTCGAAAATATTCCATGAGATCCTCCCATTTAGCAGACTTGTAGTGCCAAATCTTGCGCGGTTTAGGCACCTCTCTGTCACTGATTGGTAGAATACTCGATGTCGAAAGTAGTTTATGGTTGGAAAAACCTAACGGGGGATTTACGCTGACCGTGTAAATCTCCGGATTAGTGGTTAAAAAGAGATCAAGAAGACTGGCAAACTCTCCGTCTCGATCAGGGATCCGTGTTGGTTCGTCAATAAGCTGAGTTAAGCCACAACTGATTGAAAATGATTCGGCTTCACGACCTTGTTCGTCGGTAGTATTTGAATATTTAAGCCAGTTGGTGTTGTGGACATTAAAGTCGCCCAGGATGGCAATTTCGACATTTGGATAATTAATTTGTAAATGATCGATGGTGTCTGCAAGGGAAGCGAAAAGTGTTCTAAAGTTAGTATCACTTGGTGGTCGATAGAGGATACAGATGAATCTTGCGGTTGGTTGAGTCGTTATTTTTAACCATATAACATCAAAGTTTGGTGGCTCCAGAGCCTCTTCTCGTTGGCAAGAGAGGTCGCTTCTGACATAAAGACAGATTCCAAAGTTACGCCTAAATCGGGAATAGAAGTCGTACCCAGGATAAAGATAGTTTACTGTGCTGGTCGATGAACTAACCTTAGTTTCACAGAGAGCGAATACATGAGGTTTATTTGATTGCAGGTGTTGGTGCACTGAATTTATGTTCGTATTTAAACCTCGTATGTTGCAAAAATCCACCTTGAAATTCTGATCTCTGCATGTCGACGCCCCTGAACCAGCCCCCACCGGAGATCCGAAAGGGGGGCTATTTTACCTCCGGAATTTTTTGTATCCAGGTGCCTCATCATGCTATTTGGTCCCACAGTCCGGGACATCGGCACAGCCACGAAACGTTAAGCAACTTCACTCAGCCTAAGCCGATGCGATGGTATCACACCGGGCGATGCTGGTGGGATCTGGGCATCTACCATCTAGGTTGTTCTTTAAGTCGCCTCCTACGACAGGCAGAACATACCGGGGGAGATATTCTATCCCGCCCCCCCACGGGGTACATCTATAATATATAGAAAATGCAACGTCTCTCTGTCTGTCTGTCCGTTAGTGCGCTTATCACTGGAGAACCACCTATCCGATTTACATGCTTTTTTTTAAAACATACATATGTTCTCTGGTCAAGTTATCTATCTATAATATATATAAAATGCAACGTCTCTCTGTCTGTCCGTTAGTGCGTTACTTGTTTTTTTTTTAAAACATACGTATGTTCTCTGGCCAGGTTATAAGATATATTTTATTGCGTTAGGTAACTTAAAGAAAGCGGTGACGATAATAGTGAATCAAGTCGGAAAAAAGGTTACCCTTAGTGCGTCCTCTTGCAATATACTGCCTAAACTATTAAATATGGAACAATATCATGTTGCAAAGAATATAATATATATAAAATGCAACGACTCTCTGTCTGTCTGTACATTAGTGCGCGTATCACTTGAGAACCACTTATCCGATTTACGTGTTTTTATCAATTTATACATATGTTCTATATAATTCGATATAAGCCTAGATAATGGAAGGTACGGTGAGATAATAGGAGATAAGTATAAATAATGGGAGATAAGGAGAAATAATGGGAGGTAAGCAGAGATAAGTCTAGATAATGGGAGTTATGGTGAGATAATGAGAAATAAGGGGAGATAAGGAGAAATAATGGGAGATGAGCATAGATAAGCCTAGATAATGGAAATGATGTAGAGATAATGGGAGGTAAGAAGAAATAATGGGAGATAAGGGGAAATAATGGTAGATATTTTATTGCGTTAGGTAAGATAAGGAATAAGCAGTTTGTTTTGTTTTTGTTTGTTTTTGTTGGGCAGGGCGCATCGACAGCTAAGATCATTTAGCGCCCACTAGAGTTAGTTTGGTATAAATAGATTAGACTATGAAGTTGAATTCTTTTAAGTAATTGGTTATCTTTTCTTTAAGTGGGACAAAAGATTTTATGATAATGGTGATGTTGGATGGGATGCCGTGGGTGTCTCTCAAGTTTTGATGTTGAATGGATTCGATTAGATGTAACACTGATAAGGGGGAGTCACATTTAGGACAGAGTGGAGGGGGATCTCTCTTTAATAGGTGTACATGTGTGGAGTAGGTGTGTCCCAATGCCAGTCTTCTCATTATTACATTATGTCTTCGGTTCAATTCTGTGGAGTTAAGGGGAGGAAATACATTGGTTTTGATGGACCATAATTTGTTGTTGGGATCTTCCAAGTCCCATTTGAGGAATAAGCAGTGACGATAGTAGTGAATCAAGTCCACGCGAGCGGAACCGAGGGCACGGCTAGTTAATAAATATAATATAAATAAGATAACCAATAAAGATTAAAAACAGTTGTATATAATTGTAAGAATATACAATAGTTATACTATATAGTATTTGTACAGCGTATCTCTCTAAATCATTATTATTATTCGAAAGATAACATAGACAGGGATACTTGCTTCATGCTACTGGGAGCTATAAGGGCGACTTTACCAGCAAATGAGACAGTGAGGACCACTTAAAAATGAATTACAGATAAGAATAGGCAAGGATGTGGATGGTTATCAATACAATATGTGCGTTAAATATTTAAATTATTCTTGTTAAGGAAATTACATGTCGAGTGCATGTTCTGATAGAAAAAGTATCACCGGATCGTAAAAAACTAAACAGGTTATGTCCAAAATTCAAAAATTTAGGTACATCTTGTTTAATATAAAATACGACGAGAATTTTTTAAACGATGTATTATTCATATTGAGAAATTTCTACCTTGATTCAAGAATATCAAACACCATATATACAAGTTGTATAAAATTAAATTTGATTGAAAATATCAAAATTTATTTTTTTTCTTTGTGTATCTCTAGTGATTTTTTAAAAACGGGCTTTACTGTATTTGCGGCGATAAAGCCAACAAATCTTGAAGCAAGGACAAATTTCCCATAGAAATCCGACTACGAGCCAAAAGTTGGTCGATGTACGACATTCTCATCAAGTTTTATGGTTATTTTATAATTGATACTGACCTTCCAGCTAAATAACGCACGATACTAGTTCTTCCAAAAACAACAGCTACATGAAGAGGCGTAGCTCCGTTCGGCGAAATATTATCACGTGCAATCGCAAATTTACGTCGGTCCAAAGCTGCTTGTAGATCTCGTAAACTGCCGTCTCGAGCTGCGACATGGATCCTTTTTATTTTGGTCTGCATATACATAATATAGATTCATAAAAATAAACTTAATTATCATTTATAAAATACAAAAAAGGACTAAGTTATATTCACTCCTGGACAAAATTAACGCAACAATATATTAAATCATACAAATCTCTATAATGAATAAATTTTAAAAATTTTTTGGGAACATTGGTTACACTAAAACTTAGAAAAAACTTATTCGGATACTTTAAAAGTGAATTAGCTACCAAATTTCTCTATAAGATTCGAATTAAAATTATTCTTAAGACCTAATAACACAATCATTGAAATTATGTAATAATGAAAAAAATAAACTGGGACACTAGTAGCAAAATTAATGGTGTAACTGGGACACTAGTAGCGTGTGTTGCCTCTTCTACTTCGGATGACAGCGTTTATGACCCTAGGCATGCTTCTAATTAAATTTTGGGTAAAATCTTGAGGAATTTGCTCTCATTCTGTGATAACTGCATTTTCAAGTTCCCTCAGGTTTCTAGATGCAGGTATATGACGTTTCACATTTTTCTTAAGGTGATCCCGTATATGTTCTATCGGATTCAGATCCGGGCTTTTTGGTGGCCATTGCATAATCGGTATATCAACTTGATTAAGATAATCGAGTACCTCCCTAGCTACGTGAGGTCGAGCGTTGTCTTGCATAAACAGGAAATTGGGCCCCACAAAATGACCGAAACACATGTTCTATTACAATATTCTCATGATAGTAGTCAGCATTCATGGATCTCGTATGGACAGGAACTAACTTTGTGCGAGCATCAAAGCAAATGCCACCCCAGAACATAACAGAGCCACCGCCGAATGGAATCCTTGCAGAGATATTGCAAGGAGCAAACCTCTCTCCTGGTCTTCTTCATACTCGCTCGTGACCATCTGGATGTTTTAGACTAACCCTAGTTTCATCTGTGAAGAAAACTTGTTTCCAGTCATCCACAGATCAGTTTTCGTGATTACGAGCAAAACGTAACCTGGCAACTCTGTTCTCTCTAGTAAGGAAGGGCGCAGTGGCTGGTCTTCTACTGTTTAATCCAGCTTCATTTAATCGTCTTCTAACTGTTTTAGAAGAAATTGTGACATTGTGAACAGCTTCAAGTTCGTTTCTTATTATAAAACTAGTGACAGTCCTGTTTCTTAAAGCATAATGTCTTATAAAACGTTCATCTAGGTCGCTAGTGCATCGTTTTCGCCCTTGCCCTAGCCTTTTAGAATAAGTTCCTACTTCATTCAAGCGTCTTACCATACAACTTATTGTGGAACGATGTTTGCCTAACAAATTGGCAACATAACTCTGACAAAATCCCTCGTCCAATAAAACTGAGGCTCGCACTACCTCGTGTTCAGTTAAATTCCTTGTTTGATTCTTTATCTAATTCTTCGTGGTCAAAAATAAAAAGTCTACCACAAAAAACGTATTACTTTGAAAAAGGGAACAATTTATAAGCTTACTTTTAAAGAAAAATCTATCGCATTATTACAGAAAATTGTTTATCTTCTAAAAAATTCTTTAAAACTGTAAATCTAAACGAATTGTTTTGATTTCTGTCATGAACAACGAAACAAAATATGCATAGCCTACTATTCAAATACTCGATAAACTTTAAAACTGACATAAGAAAAAGATAAATTAATTTTCAGATTGTTGCGTTAATTTTGTCCAGGTGTTTATATATATATATATATATATATATATATATATATATATATATATATATATATATATATATATATATATACATATATATATATATATATATATATATATATATATATATATATATATATATACATATATTTATTTATTGATTTCTTTTTTGGCATGTTGTCTGTTTTTTTTTTTTAATTTCGTTTTACAGCATATAACAAAGCGTAACTTCTTTTTTGAAAACACAATTTATTTACCATATATACAGGAACATTATCTAAAAAAGTCTGCAATTCTTGGTTTTCTGTTTTCTGTCCAATTAATTTTTCTCCGTCACCATTCAAGACTAGAGATGCAAGTTGTTCCATATTGCCAGAATTAATCATGGCTCTTACGTCGGGATCGTCCATCATTCGATGATTTTGTCCCTCATTATTCATTGGTTCTACTTCATTTTCACCATTGACAACACCTGTAATGAAAACATAATCATTATTAATACTACAGAATAATATACAAAAAATATTGATAAGCAAAAAAGCAATATTCAAATTGATTGGAAAATAAATAACAAGCTTAACACATATGAGTACAGTTTTAAAAAGATGTGTTTTGAAAATAAAAAAAAGGGAAGTGTTGACTCTTCCAACGAGAGATTAAAATATGAAGTCTTGTATCTGAATAAATTGGACTAATATCACAATGAATGTATCGTGCTCACCACCTAAGAGAGATCATTCAGCCAATCTACAAATTCAAAGTGCCAATTCAGTAAGCATATAGGGGTGAACACTTTTTATAACGGGACTTCTCTTCTCTAATCTCTGGACATAAAACCTGTACTCAGTTTACAGCTTGAGAATCTTAGCAGTAAAATTTAATAATGTAGATGTGTAGTTATGTCCAAACTGTATAATTAATGAGTTTATAGATAATTATCATAAAGATCACTATGAATATTGACTGAAAAAATTTTGGATGAATAAGCCCAATAGAAAAATCATTGATTAAAAGTACAAGTTTATGTGGTTATTGGAAAAAAAGAGGAAAAGAAACAAAACTATAAAATATTCTGCTGTAAATTGTACAAGACGTTTCAAAGCCCAGAACTGACCAGCAACCTTAATTTCCTGGAACATCGAAGAATGGTTGTCGACGTGAGTTATTCTACAAATATTTTCTTAAAGCGGTGCATGCTAGGAATTCCCATCCGTATGATGTTCAGCTTGTTACTCCTCGTACAACCCTTTTCAAGTAGTCTTTTATATGATGAATCTTACCCCTTTGGAATGCTTTGTCCACAATTGTGGTTCCCACCGAGTACGATTCACAGCGATTCAAGATCAACGTGAATCGCTTTTATCGCACACGCGTAGCTTTTTAGGGATTTCCTTGCACCACGTGTGCTATGCCCATCTATAATATTTGTAAAATGCAACATCTCTCTGTCTGTCTGTCTGCCTATTAGGGAGGTTATTACTCGAGAACCACTTATCTGATTTTTTTTTTAAAAACATACATATGTTCTCTGGCCAGATTATAGGTAATATTTTATTACGGAATAAGCAGTGACGATAATAGTGAATCAAATCGGAACAAAGTGCCGCTAGCGCGTTCTCTTGTAATACACTGCCCAAATCATTAAATATGGAACAATATCATGTAGCAAAGAATATTATATATATATATATATATATATATATATATATATATATATATATATATATATATATATATATATATATATATATATATATATATATATATATATATATATATATATATATATATATATAATGCAACGTCTCTATGTCTGTCTGTGTGTCCCTTAGTGCGCTTATGACTTGAGAACCACTTATCCGATTAACATTTTTTTTTAAATTCATACATTAGTTCTCTGGCCAGATTATCTATAATTTTCTATAATATATATAAAATGCAACGTTTCTCGGCCTGCCTGTTTGTTTGTCCGTTAATGCTTTTATCATTCGAGAAACACTTATCCGATTAACGTATTTTTTTTTTTTATTCATACATTTATTCTCTGGCCAGGTTATCTATAATCTCCTATAATATATATATATATATATATATATATATATATATATATATATATATATATATATATATATATATATATATATATATATATATATATATATATATATATATATATATATATATATATATATATATATATATATAAGGGCAGTGTGTTTCTATCTCTTAGTTAAGTTGTGGTAATTTATGTTTGAAAATAGAATGGCGTTGACATTTTCTTTCATCGTTTTAAAGTCGAAAAGTAGATTTTTTCACACTGAGAGCAAGGGATGCCGTAAACTACTTCTGAAACTTTTGTGACTTCAACTTTGTCTTTTAGACAAGTAAAAATATATGTTGATAGTTTTTTTGTGTTTAAAAGCAACTACATAGAGTCGAACGACGTGATTATAAATTTTTTATCTTTTCTGCTGCTTTCTTGATCCTCTACATATCAGCACATTGGCCCTATTAACTTAGAAAAATACAGATTGGCCCAAATCTGTAGTTTATAACCCTGAAGTGGTAAAATAGATTGGCCCAAACGAAAAAACTGCAGATTGGTCCTTTTGGCGGACCACAATCGAAAAATATACAGGGTATCCCATTTAAAAAATATATTTTTGCGTTAATAACTATTAAAATATTAGTGGTAAAAAATGTAACTTACACTGTTGAAATCCACGTGAAAAAGTGCTTTGAGAATATTTTTACAGAAATCAAAAATTTTCTATAGGAAAAGAATTACAAACATTTTTCCAAAATGTAGATTTTTGAAAAACACCCTATATATCTGAAACGGTACTAGATATCGATATACGGTTTTCACCATTGAGTTTATTATAAAAATTGAGCCTCAGACACCGACATCAGTTTCCGTCTATCTCCTTTAGATAAAGGGGTTTACCTTTAAAAGTGTCCAATTTGAACCACCCTGTACATGCGTACGAAATAAATAAATAAATAAATGTATGTTAAATATGCGTTGGATCTCTATATAAAATAACCTAAATTGTCCGTGACAAATTTAAAATTTAACCAACTGTACCAATGACACAATCCATCTCGCTGCTATATTCTACACTTTCTGCAAATTTCTTAATCACTATGTCAGTCCATCTCTTTTTAAAAAAAAAAACAATGACTTTTACGACACCTTACCCCCGTAATTGGTAAACATTCACTGAAAAGAAAACACCGCAGTCGCGGCATAAACGCTTTAATCTCTGGAATGCGGATAATAAAGGATCCTCAAAAATCTTTAGGTTTTAGAATAGAAAAATATTTTAATATTTTTTTATCAAATTTATTTGAGAAAAGCTAACTGATTACGTATTTCGATAGTGTTGAGCGTTCATCAGTAGAGTGCGAAAAAATATTCACGACATTATTTCTTTAGGGTCGATTTTCCCTTTATTATTGAAACCTGCTATTGAAGGTGAAATTTCTGGAATCGGTCTTGCTACAAGGATCCACCAGTCCCAATATATGCAGTGAATTCCGTAACACCCGGTATATATATATATATATATATATATATATATATATATATATATTTATATATGTATATAAAGATATATATATATATATATATATATATATATATATATATATATATATATATATATATATATATATATATATATATATATATATATATATATATATTTATATATGTATATAAAGATATATATATATATATATATATATATATATATATATATATATATATATATATATATATATATAGAATAAAGAAAGAAAGCAAAAGATTGCCGTATCTATCAAAATTCTTAAAAATAGAATCTTAGTTGAGGAACTCGCCAAAAAGGGGCGTGATAAGAGATCACACAATTTTCATTAAGCCAATATTTCGGTCCTAGATTGGGACCTTCTTCAGGGCAAGAACTGAAAAGGAGAACAAAACATATTCACTGATAGTGTTTGGGACAAATTTAAATTAATGATGTTGTAATTAAGTTGTTATAATTAGTAAAATTAGTGTAGAACAAGAATAAGATATTAGTCATAATAAAGTCAAAAACTCACATGAGTAGTGTGAAGTTGAGTTTGTTAATTTCTTGTTGAAATATGATTGGAGGAAGAGATTGTTTGCAGAAACAAATGAAGATTGAAAGTAACAGGAGGTAATGAAGGGGTAACGCTAGACACTGTCAGTGGAAGGAGGACAGCAATCAATATCATACATTTGCCATTAAAGACTCTTTTGCGTTTAGTGCAATAATTAATAATTTCCAATTACCAGAAAACCACGTTATTATATCACTTGATGTAGTCAGTCTTTTCACGAATATTTCATGGCAGTTAACCAGCCAAATAATTGACTCTGAATGGGCATTAATCTCACCCAACACCAAAATCAGCAAATCCTTCTTCTTATCAATAACAGAATTTCTTTTCCATTCAACCTTCTTCAAATTTAAAGACTTTTTCTACTCTTAAATATTTGGATGCCCCATGGGCAGTAATCTCATTCCTGTTCTTGCTTCAATTGTCATGTCATATGTTTTTAAAAAACTGCACTCAAAGATTATCCTTTCGACTTCCCTTCTTATATCAATACGTAGACGATTTAATTCTATCCATACCAGCTGATGGCAAAGAAGAAATTCTTCATGTTTTCAATTCTTTCGACCCACATTTACAATTCACTATGGAAGAAAAAACCAACAATGCTGTTCCATTTCTGGACACAACAGTCGTTAGAGACTCCCATAACATCATCAAACTGGATTGGTATAGAAAACCTACTTCTTCTGGGAGATATATCCATGCAAACTCTGGTCATGAGTGAAAGTCAACGTCATCAAAGGCCTATATAGAAGACTGAAGACAATAGTCCATCCTGATTTTTTACACCAGTCACAAGAAACACTTACAAACATTTTCATAGATAATGGATACAATCGTAAACTCTTGCTAAGAACCAAAGACGAAGTCAACAAGCTTACTCATATCCACCAAATTCCTCCAGAACCCCCTCCCCTCCACCTACCGCAAATCTCCCCTCCCCCTCTCACCCCCCCAGTCGAAATAAATTGGTCGTTGCTTTCTTTACCGTTCATTCCTGGTCTTACCAACAAATTGGTCCATATATTGCGAGTCATTCCTAACACTAAAATTACCAAATATTACTTCTTTAAAAACAGACGTGTTTTCAGCAAGCTGAAGGCCCCGTTGCCAGTTCTTTCCATGTCAGACTTAGTGTACTCAATTTCCTGCCTCAATTGTCCATCAATCTATATTAGCCAGACTTCTCAATCCTTGAATCGTCGTATTGCACTCCATAAAAGTGATACTAGATGCCATCCACACAGATGTGCTTTGGCGACGCATTCTGTTAACAATGGTCATCCTTTAATTTCAGGGAACCCAAAATTCTTCATTTCTCTAAAAATCTTTCCAAGAGAGAATTCCTTGAAATGTGTTACATCCAGGAGAATCACCTTAATATCAATAAAAGAACCGACCTAGATGGTCTCAGTAACATATATAGTTTCCTCCTCTCTTTTGATAAATCAACACCACACGATAATTCCCTGTCTTCAAGTGTTTTATGATCCATCTGAATTGGAATAGTAGTCATCTCTCTCTTAGCTGCGTAACTTCCAGTGTTTCCTTCCTCCTTCCTCTCTCTGTATATGGGTCTCTGTGATCCTGGATTCCACAGATTCCTTCCATTTTATCTGGGCCATCTTGTGCACTTATTGATTGCTGTCCTCCTTCCATTGACAGTGTCTAGCGCTACCCCTTCATTACCTCCTATTACTTTCAATCTTCATTTGTTTCTGCAAACAATCTCTTCCTCCAATCATATTTCAACAAGAAATTAACAAATTAATAATTAATATAATAGACGATCTTCCTCTTTGTTCTTTCTCTCTCACTCTCGCTCACCCTTTACCTAAAATTAGGTTATGATTTATCCTTCCTCGGTTCCATACCGGTTCTTGGTCGCTCAATTCTTGCTTTAAAGGTCCATACATGCACTTCCCAATTTTAATCGGTTCCTTCCGGGTGTCGACCCCGTTTTCTGGTTAATTGAGTTTTCTTAATAAGCCCCTTATCTCTGTCGGTCAGCTGTCTCCTGTCGTCTTTGTCATTTTTTCCCATATGGCGGTGGCCATGGGTGGTTGTCTCAGGTGAAATAATTAACAATGTTTTCCACATCCAAAGTTCTCAATCACATCCATGTTTTAAATCTGGTTTTTGTAATTTTATCTACAGTGTTATAGTGTGTATTTTATGGATTAACCAACGTTTTTTATGTATAAGCTACCTACGGCCATTCAGGCTAACTGAACTTCACACTACTCATGTGAGTTTTTGACTTTATTATGACTAATCTTATTCTTGTTCTACACTAATTTTATTAATTATAACAACTTAATTACAACATCATTAATTTAAATTTGTCCCAAACACTATCAGTGAATATGTTTTGTTCTCCTTTTCAGTGCTTGCCCTGAAGAAGGTCCCAATCTAGGACCGAAATATTGGCTTAATGAAAATTGTGTGATCTCTTATCACGCCCCTTTTTGCCGAGTTCCCCAACTAAGATTTTATTTTTAAGTATGTGTATATATATATATATATATATATATATATATATATATATATATATATATATATATATATGTATATATGTATATATGTATATATATATATATATATATATATATATATATATATATATATATATATATATATATATACAGGTCTGTGAAAAAGTTCGTGGCGTTTTTTTAGTAAAATTCAACTGGTTTTCTTATAGTGTGAAAATGAATTTTTATTTAAACCAAATATGCTCCATTATTATCGATAATGTTTCG
The DNA here is from genome assembly GCA_019049505.1 of Pachyrhynchus sulphureomaculatus. NCBI lineage: Eukaryota > Metazoa > Arthropoda > Insecta > Coleoptera > Curculionidae > Pachyrhynchus > Pachyrhynchus sulphureomaculatus. The sequence goes on from CM032456.1 coordinate 21,957,704, forward strand.
CCATTTTTAGTGTTCCGTACTTATAAGATCACTTCGGTGTCTGTCCGTCTGTCTGTCACACCCGATTTTCTCCGAAACTATTTGTCATAGAATGTTGAAATTTGGTAATAATATAGGAATTGATGGCCTCATCAGAGCCATGTAGTTTTGAAAGTTAAATTTTGACTTAAGGGGTTAGTTTTCGGGGGTGAAATCGGAAGTGAAAAAAAAAATTTTTTACTAGGTAATCGAGTGTGGTGTCAAATGAAAGCTTGTGAAAACACGAGTAAAAAATATATATATAACGTAATACTGGCGCGCACTTTTCTTTGTATTATTTTTAAAAAATCGCGAAAAATCGCTGTGCACCCGCCTTATCTCGAAAAGTACTTATCAAAAAATTTTGAAAAAATTCTGGAATATTCTCCACGGGGTGTAGATTGAACGAAAATTATCACGAGTGCATTACCTGTAATAGTTTATCTGGTATATAAAAAAAAACAGAAATTTCAAGGTCATCAATTTTCAGTAAAGATTGGAAACAAACTTTATTGAAAATTCATTTGGGGTGTGTTTTGTTAAGTCACTGATCATTTTACACTTCCTTTACAACATTTTTTATTTTAAAAGCAATCAACGTACGGAACACTAATTGCGCAAGTTCAACTTGCACTTGACCGGTTATTTAGGTAGAGCCATGATGCCATCGGTAAAGAACTTCTGTGGTTTCTGGTTGAAAAACTGAATCAAGTAGTTTTCACAGGCTTCTTTTGAAAGCAGCTTAATTCCATTGAGAGAGTTCTGCTGAGATCGGAACAAGTGATAGTCAGAGGGTGCTGTGTCTGGACTATACCGTGGATGTATCAAAACTTTCCAACCAAGTTCTCGCAATTTTTGACGGGTTATCAAAGAAGTGTGTGGTCGGGCGTTGTCATGATGACAACACCTTTCGTATTAATCAATTCGGGCCGTTTTCTTTCAATTGCCTGTCGTAATCTCTCTAGTTGTCCACAGTAGAGTTGAGAATCAATAGTCTGATCAACTGGAAGTAGCTTATGGTGGACGATTCTCTTCCAGTCCCACCACACACACAGCATCACCTTTTTCGGCGTCAATCTTGGCTTCACGAACGCTTGTCCGATTGTCGTACGTGATCCATTTTTCATCATCGGTTATGACACGTTTCAGAAATGGCTCGATTTCATTGCGTTTCAACAGCGCATCGCAGATGTTAAATCGGTCTATCATGTTTATGGCGCTCAATTCATGAGGAACCCATACATCGAGCTTCTTTTTGTAGCCAGCTTTGTGTAAATGGTTCAAAACCGTTTTGTGGTCAATGCCTAGCTCCATACCAATATCGACACTCCTGATATGCTTATTTTGCTGGACTTTTTCAAGAATTTCATCAGCTTTTTCAGTGACTGGATACTCAGACGAATATCCGCAGAAAGCAGGAAGTCATTCAACTTAATAAATAGCTCAAAAAAATTCTATCTTGGGGTGACAGTAACCAAGTGGAATTTAACGCTACAAAAACCCAGGCGGTAGTTTTTTCTAAAAAAGTTAACGTTGCTGAACTCGACATAGTTATGTCGGGGCACTCCATTCCTCTAACATCGTCACTCAATTTGTTGGGCGTTAATTTGGGAGCAAATATGTCCTGGCATGAACATGTTGCAGGCATAGCAAGGAGAGCTTCTCAAAAGTTGGGAATATTATTGCTAACCAGAAAGCTTTATACTGCACAACAACTGTTAATTCGACCAACTATGGAATTCTGCTCCCATGTTTGGGGCTCCGCTCCCAAACAAACACTGCATTTGTTGGATTCTATTCAGAGAAGAGCCGTTCGTTTGATTGGAGACTCGGAACTAACCGACGGTCTTGATTCGCTGGAATATCGAAGAACGGTTGGCGACTTGAATCTATTCTACAAGTATTTTCATGGAAAGTGTTCGAAGGATGTAGCCCTCTTAATTCCTCACAGAGCAGTGCATGTTAGAAATACACGTGGCGCTAATACTTCACATCTGTATGAGGTTCAGCTTGTTAAGCCTCGTACAACGCTTTTCAAGCAGTCTTTGATATGGAAAACACCATCCCTTTGAATTAATTTGCCCAGGACTGTGTTTCCCACCGAGTACAATTTACAGCGATTCAAGAACAACGTGAATGGCTTTTTCCGCACACATGTCGCTCTTGTAGCGCTTTAGGGATTTCCCTGCAGCACGTGTGCTAGACCCATAAAAAAAAAATTTAAAGCCGGGCGAAACGATAATACAACGGCACTCTTTAAGACTTTACTAAGTTGGGAATGTGTAATCTTTGGCACAATGACACTACTCAGTATATATCACCACAACACCAAACATTTTATTTTTGCACTCGACGCGCGTTTCGCTAACCATGTTAGCTTTATCAGGAGCGATGATTGACATTGAACATTCAGTCAATCATCGCTCTTGATGAAGCTAACATGGTTAGCGAAACGCGCGTCGAGTGCAAAAATAAAGTGTTTGGTGTTGTGGTGATATATATTGAGTACTTTAAGACTTTGATTAGAAGTAACCCGGTAAATTATTTTACTTACAGTGTCATTTAATTCTTTAGCCTGTGCAGTTAACTAGATATATAGTCGATATAGTAACAAGTTATTTGACCAAATTTGTTCTTGTATTGAGTAATTCGCACAGTATCCACAATAGTCAATATAATATAACTAAGCAATAATTTCTCAAGTGATTCCGATTCGCTAGTTAGGGATTAGTTTTTAAAGCAGATTTCGTTTTTAGTTAGCAGCCCACCCTTATTGGGTACGTTTTCATATTGAGCAAAAAAACGTATCTATAATATATATAAAATGCAACGTCTCTCTGTCTGTCTGTCTGTCCGTCCGTTAGTGCGCTTATCACTGGAGAACTTATCCGATTTACGTCCTTTTTTTTTTAAAGATACATATGTTCTCTGGCCAGGTTATAGGCTATATTTTATTACAATAGGTAGCATAAGGAATGAGCAGTAACGATAATAGAGAATGAAGTCGGAAAAAAGTTTGCCGCTAGCGCGTTCCCTTGCAATATACAGCCTAAACCAGGGGTGCTCAAACTTGAACTGCTGGCGATCTACCTCAATATTGTTAGACTACGATCGATCGACTCTGAGAGGCTGCAAGTAAGTGTGATGCAGGATTGTCGTCTAGGTAGGATGTATCGTGACATAGGTATTAGTTTTCCGCACAATATGCATTTTTTTAGTCAAAGTAAGTGTATGTCTGCTCTAAAATGTCAATGAAAAAACTCATAATTATTCAAAATTGCGAGTTTATTGGTTCTTACAAAACAAACGAGTTCTAGTGTCTAAACTTAACTAAAGAGTGACTTTGGATGTTGAAGCGTGGCACTGCATGTCCTCAGCATACTTTTCATAAGATGGTATGTAATTACCGAGTGCTAATCGCAAGCATGATGACATATGTTCCTCAGTTAGTCGATTGCGATATTTTGACTTAATTATCTTCATTTCAGAAAATGCAGACTCGCACAAGTAAGTTGACCCAAACATTGCCGTCAGTTGAAGGGCGATTTGCCCTAGATTCGGATATTTATCTTCAGATATAAAACACCAGAATTTTGTATCAGATGCTGTGGCTTTGAGATGTATATCTGATATAATCTGCACTAACTCATTTTCAACAGAACATGAGTCCATGTTAAACTGACTTGCTATTCAGTAGCTAATTCCTCAATGTTTTTACACGAAAATGGATAACTCATAAATGATGCGATATTTGCCAATTTACTGAAATCATAAAAACGTATTTCGAATTGGCTGATTCAACTGAGGAATCCTTGCTTTCAAAGACGGAAAATTTTTCAGATCCTTTCTTTTCAGTTGATCTATCATAAGTTGTAATTTACTTTTGAATGCGTTTATTGCGCTAATCATCTCAATAATAGTTTTTCCTTTACCCTGAAGTTCCAAATTAATGGTGTTTAAATGCATTGTGATGTCTGTCAAAAATGCCAAATCAGTCAGCCATTTTCCGTTTTTCAGCATCTGAGTGTCATCACCTCTTTCGTCCAGAAAAGCTGTTATTTCGGGCAATAATTCTTGAAACCTTTCTAGGAATTTTCCGCGACTCAACCACCTGACGTCCGTGTGAAGAAATAAATCAGTGTGTTCAGCTGACTCACTATCTTCCAACTGCAATTTAAAGAGCCGTGCACGGATAGAATTCACAATTTTTATTGCAATGCCCATAATCTCCTCCATGTTTAGAACTTTTGAACACAAAACTTATTGATGTATGATGCAATGGAAGGAGAAAAATGAAGGGATATCATCATTAGCTCGACACAATGCCACAAAACCGTTTTTGTTTCCAGTCATTGCTGGTGCTCCATCGGTTGTAATGCACACTAGTTTATATATTGGCCGTTTGTAATTTGTTACGAAATTGAAAAAAACGTCATATATATCTTTACTTTTCTTCGCCGCACTCATTTTGAACTATTTATTAATAAACTTTGTATCGATGTATCGCCTTCAAGTTACAACTCAGACTGACTCCTATTCCTGTAGGCGCAACATTTATATCGGCGCGAACGAAGTCTCGAATGTTCCCGTCAAACACGCCGCCCGAAGTTTCTAGAAAAATCGGCGAGAATCAAAAACGCGGCTTTTCTTTGACAAGTACCGCGCATTCCTTTGATAAAGCCGCCTTTTGCCGCTAGCAGGGGGTTATTACGATAAAAGAAAGTGATGAGGGGGTTATTCTGGCCTAATTGTGGATCGAATAAATTTTAGTAGTTTATTCATTACATTTTGTTTTAATTACCTAAAACAAAATCTGTGAATAGTTCTATATCTATCTTTTTCTCGAGATCGACTCAAAACGTACGCGCGATCGACTTGTCGATCGCGATCGACCGTTTGAGCACCCCTAGCCTAAACCCATAAAAAAAAATTTAAAGCCGGGCGAAACGATAATACAACGGCACTCTTTAAGACTTTACTAAGTTGGGAATGTGTAATCTTTGGCACAATGACACTACTCAGTATATATCACCACAACACCAAACATTTTATTTTTGCACTCGACGCGCGTTTCGCTAACCATGTTAGCTTTATCAGGAGCGATGATTGACATTGAACATTCAGTCAATCATCGCTCTTGATGAAGCTAACATGGTTAGCGAAACGCGCGTCGAGTGCAAAAATAAAGTGTTTGGTGTTGTGGTGATATATATTGAGTACTTTAAGACTTTGATTAGAAGTAACCCGGTAAATTATTTTACTTACAGTGTCATTTAATTCTTTAGCCTGTGCAGTTAACTAGATATATAGTCGATATAGTAACAAGTTATTTGACCAAATTTGTTCTTGTATTGAGTAATTCGCACAGTATCCACAATAGTCAATATAATATAACTAAGCAATAATTTCTCAAGTGATTCCGATTCGCTAGTTAGGGAGAACTTATCCGATTTACGTCCTTTTTTTTTTAAAGATACATATGTTCTCTGGCCAGGTTATAGGCTATATTTTATTACAATAGGTAGCATAAGGAATGAGCAGTAACGATAATAGAGAATGAAGTCGGAAAAAAGTTTGCCGCTAGCGCGTTCCCTTGCAATATACAGCCTAAACCAGGGGTGCTCAAACTTGAACTGCTGGCGATCTACCTCAATATTGTTAGACTACGATCGATCGACTCTGAGAGGCTGCAAGTAAGTGTGATGCAGGATTGTCGTCTAGGTAGGATGTATCGTGACATAGGTATTAGTTTTCCGCACAATATGCATTTTTTTAGTCAAAGTAAGTGTATGTCTGCTCTAAAATGTCAATGAAAAAACTCATAATTATTCAAAATTGCGAGTTTATTGGTTCTTACAAAACAAACGAGTTCTAGTGTCTAAACTTAACTAAAGAGTGACTTTGGATGTTGAAGCGTGGCACTGCATGTCCTCAGCATACTTTTCATAAGATGGTATGTAATTACCGAGTGCTAATCGCAAGCATGATGACATATGTTCCTCAGTTAGTCGATTGCGATATTTTGACTTAATTATCTTCATTTCAGAAAATGCAGACTCGCACAAGTAAGTTGACCCAAACATTGCCGTCAGTTGAAGGGCGATTTGCCCTAGATTCGGATATTTATCTTCAGATATAAAACACCAGAATTTTGTATCAGATGCTGTGGCTTTGAGATGTATATCTGATATAATCTGCACTAACTCATTTTCAACAGAACATGAGTCCATGTTAAACTGACTTGCTATTCAGTAGCTAATTCCTCAATGTTTTTACACGAAAATGGATAACTCATAAATGATGCGATATTTGCCAATTTACTGAAATCATAAAAACGTATTTCGAATTGGCTGATTCAACTGAGGAATCCTTGCTTTCAAAGACGGAAAATTTTTCAGATCCTTTCTTTTCAGTTGATCTATCATAAGTTGTAATTTACTTTTGAATGCGTTTATTGCGCTAATCATCTCAATAATAGTTTTTCCTTTACCCTGAAGTTCCAAATTAATGGTGTTTAAATGCATTGTGATGTCTGTCAAAAATGCCAAATCAGTCAGCCATTTTCCGTTTTTCAGCATCTGAGTGTCATCACCTCTTTCGTCCAGAAAAGCTGTTATTTCGGGCAATAATTCTTGAAACCTTTCTAGGAATTTTCCGCGACTCAACCACCTGACGTCCGTGTGAAGAAATAAATCAGTGTGTTCAGCTGACTCACTATCTTCCAACTGCAATTTAAAGAGCCGTGCACGGATAGAATTCACAATTTTTATTGCAATGCCCATAATCTCCTCCATGTTTAGAACTTTTGAACACAAAACTTATTGATGTATGATGCAATGGAAGGAGAAAAATGAAGGGATATCATCATTAGCTCGACACAATGCCACAAAACCGTTTTTGTTTCCAGTCATTGCTGGTGCTCCATCGGTTGTAATGCACACTAGTTTATATATTGGCCGTTTGTAATTTGTTACGAAATTGAAAAAAACGTCATATATATCTTTACTTTTCTTCGCCGCACTCATTTTGAACTATTTATTAATAAACTTTGTATCGATGTATCGCCTTCAAGTTACAACTCAGACTGACTCCTATTCCTGTAGGCGCAACATTTATATCGGCGCGAACGAAGTCTCGAATGTTCCCGTCAAACACGCCGCCCGAAGTTTCTAGAAAAATCGGCGAGAATCAAAAACGCGGCTTTTCTTTGACAAGTACCGCGCATTCCTTTGATAAAGCCGCCTTTTGCCGCTAGCAGGGGGTTATTACGATAAAAGAAAGTGATGAGGGGGTTATTCTGGCCTAATTGTGGATCGAATAAATTTTAGTAGTTTATTCATTACATTTTGTTTTAATTACCTAAAACAAAATCTGTGAATAGTTCTATATCTATCTTTTTCTCGAGATCGACTCAAAACGTACGCGCGATCGACTTGTCGATCGCGATCGACCGTTTGAGCACCCCTAGCCTAAACCATTAAATATGGAACAATATCATGTAACAAAGAATATCTATTATCTATAATATATATAAAATGTCTCTCTGTCTGTCTGTCTGTCCATTAATGCGTTTATCACGCGAGAACCACTTATCCAATTTACGTTTCTTTTTTAAATTCATACATATCTGGGCCAGGTGATACAATAATAATAATAATCTATATCTGTCCGTTAGTGCGCTTATCACTGGAGAACTACTTATCCGATTTACGTTTTTTTTTTTTTTTTTTTTTTTTTAAAAACATACATATGTTCTCTGGCCAGGTTATAGGCTATATTTTATTACGATAGATAGCATAAGGAATAAGCAGTGACGATTATAGTGAATGAAGTCGGAAAAAAGTTTGCCGCTAGCCCGTTCTCTTGCAATACACAACCATTAAATATGGAATTAATATCATGTAGCAAGGAATATAATATATATATATATATATATATATATATATATATATATATATATATATATATATATATATATATATATATAATGCAATATCTCTCTGTCTGTCCGTTAGTGCGCTTATAATTTGAGAACCACTTATCCGATTTACAAGATTTTTTTTTAATTCATACATTTGTTCTCTGGCCAGGTTATCTATAATCTCCTATAATATATATAAAATGCCTCTCTGTCTATCTGTCTGTCTATCCATTGGTGCGCTTAACATTCGAGAACTACTTATCCGATTTACGTGTTTTTTTTTTTAATTCATACATATGTTCCCTTTCCAGATTACGTGAGTATAATAATAATCTATAATCTATAATATATATAAAATGCAACATCTCTCCGTCTGTCTGTTTGTCTGTCCGTTAGTGCGCTTATCACTCGAGAACAACTTATCCGATTTACGTTTTTTTTTTTTTTTTAGATTCATACATAATATGTTCTGTGGCCCTATTATACTATATATTTTATTACGTTAGGTAATATAAGAAATAAGCAGTGACGATAATAGCGAATCAAGTTAGAAAAAAGTTTGCAGCTAGCGCACTCTCTTGCAGTACGCTGCCTAAACCGTTAGATATGGAACAATATCATGTAACAAAGAATAAAATATATATAAAATGCAACGTCTCTCTGTCTCTCTGCCTGGCCGTTAGTGCGCTTATCACTCGAGAACCACTTATCCGATTTACGTCTTTTTTTTTTAGTTCATACATATGTTTTCTGGCCAGGTTATATAATAATAATAACAATCTATATAATACATATAAAACGCAAGGTATCTCTGTCTTAATATTTATCAAAAAAATCTATAATATATATAAAACGCAACGTCTGTCTGTCTGTCTTTGCCTGTCCATTAGTGCGTGTAGGACTTATCCGATTCACGTGTTTTTTTTTTTATAAAATACATATGTTCTCTGGCCAAGTTATAGGATGTATTTTATTACGTAAGGTAACACAAGAAATATGCAGTGACGATAATATTGAATCAAGACCACGCGAGCGGAGCCGCGGGCACAGCTAGTATGTTTATAAATTACAAAATATGTAAGTGCAAACAGTAAATTTTTCCTAACTACTTATTCACTTGAACTGAAGAAAATGGAAATATGAATGTAAATGTGCTGTTATATAAATAAGACACACACTTCAAATGCAAATATAAATATATTACTAATAGTGAAAAAATATTAACAATACAGTGTAATAAAGAGACACACACAAAACTATGATTGTCTACAATACATCTAATAAAAAATAAAAATCACACCACAACATGAAGTTTACCTTCAATGACTCCTTCACCTTCAATATCATGTTCCTCGCCCACTTTTTCTGCTTTATTTCCGTGTTCTGATTCGTTGTCATTTTCCCTTTCTTTAACAGCAGTACTCGGCCTTGTGTGATTACTAGATTGACTAGCAGGACGGCTTTTAGCTGCACTTGGGGTGCGAACGTTTCTACTAGATGGCCTAGTTCTGGAACCTTCGGTATTTTCTTCTACCTCGTCAGCAGTCGTTTCATCCTCTGGATCATTTTTTCGGGTTCGTTGTTGTTCTCATCATCTTTAGTTTCCTCTAAAGAGTTTTCTTGTTCATCATTTGGTTCACTAACAGGTGGTTCCTCTGCTGACGGTTCCTCATTTAAATCGGTATTGGGACTTTTCGCAACTTCGTCCGTATTTGAATTTTCTTCAACATCTGGTATGTTAGAAATTTCTTCAGCTTGTTCTGCGACTTCGGCTGTGGAGGGAGTTTCATCATTAGCTGCTTCTTCCTCTTTTTCGTTAATAGTTTCATTTTGAACTTCATCTTCTTTATCGTCTTTTGGCGGTTTCTGGTTCCTTTTGTTCAGACTCCTCCGCTGGCTCGTTTATACTTTCGGTAGGTTCATCTAAAATTAAAAGAGTAAAAATTGTACATAAAAATAAATTCATGTAATTCTACTGTTATTATATACTTGAATTATGAACTTAAGAAAAATAGTACCATAGCTATTTTGTGGGTAAACTCTATTTTCTAATCAAGTGTAATCTATGATATGATTCCAACCTACTTACTCTATGGGTGGGATATTTTGATTTGCAATACAAACAAACTTGTTTCATTGCCAAAACTCGACAATATAATTTTAGTAGTTCCGTGTTAAAATTCACTCAAGAAGCTCAACTTAATATAGTATTCCATTTGACGGACGGCTAATTTTGACAACGGTTATATGGATCATAAACTAAAGTGATATATTGGATTTCATCGTATATAATTTCTAAGTTGTAAAACATTAAAATATATACATAAATATGGTATCCACTGTACATTTATTACAGGAATAATGTTTACAATAATAATTTGTATGCATGACATTTTTTAGAAATAAGGCAGAATTTACTAAAGTCGCCTAGAAAATACCAGGTGTACAAGTACGAAATGCGTATTTTTTTTCAAAAAAAACAACACGTTCATTTCGGAAGAATGATAAAAAGTGCTTTATTCAAAGTATGCTCCATCACTTGTTATACATTTTTTCCATGTTTCGGGCAATTTGTGAATACCACTTCAGTAAAAATCTTCCCCTTTTGCTGCGAACCATTTTTTCACATCTCACTGCTCGCTCTGTAACCGCAAAATTAATAAAAAATATGGAAAGACTCGAGCATCTCGCGATCGACTAAGTTAATGCTCGCAAGAACATTATTAGCAATCACCAATATGGCTTTCGTAAACATAGATCAGCAGGAGATCTTCTGACTTACGTAACACATGTTTGGAACAACGCAATTGAAACACTTTGGAGAATCTCGAGCGGTTGCTCTTGACATATCCAAGGCGTTCGACCGTGTTTGGTACGATGGGCTGTTGGCTAAGCTACGTTCTTGTGGTATGTCTGAAAAGTTCTGTTTGTGGCACTCATGTTTCCTCAGTGAGCGTTCTTAACGAGTTGCGGTCGACGTATTTCTTTCTAACACCTTCACTATCAACGCCGGTGTACCCCAAGGCTCCATACAATCTCCTACTCTCTTTCTCATTTACATTAACGATCTGCTGGAAAAGGCCGGAAATCCAATTTACAGCTTTGCAGATTACAGTACGCTTATCTTTTCATTCACTTTGAACACTCGGACATCAGCTGCCCAGGCGAGTGTCCGCAGAGAGCGGAAAGTTGTTCAACTTAACAGGGACCTAGAAGAAATTCTGTCTTGGGGTGACAGTAACCAAGTGGAATTTAACGCTACAAAAACCCAGGCGGCAGTTTTTTCTAAAAAGTTAACGTTGCTAAACCCGACATAGTTATAGCGGGGCACTCCATTCCTCTAACATCGTCACTCTACTTGTTGGGCGTTAATTTGGGAGCAAATATGTCGTGGCATGAGCATGTTGCAGGCATAGCAAGGAGAGTTTCTCAAAAGTGCGTGATCCATCAATGCAAACAAGTGGCAATCGGAAGGAGCCAAGTTTGGCAAGTAAGCCGCATGGGGTAGAACTTCCCAGCTGCGTGCTTCCAACGTGTCGCGAACTGGTTTTGTCGTATATGATGGACCATTTTCATGAAGAAAAATGGCTTTGTGTTGCCTCTTTCGGTATTTCGGCCTTTTTTCAAGCAGCGAACAGTTCAAATCGGTCAATTGTTGTTGTTGGTAAGGTTTAGTATTAACCGTTTCCCCAGGTTTTAACAGCTCGAGCTCGTAATAGACCACGCTTCTCTGGTTCCACCAAACACAAAGCATCGTCTTTCTGCCAAAGCAATTCGGTCTTGCGGTCGATGTGGATGGTGCGCCTGGGTCTACCCATGATTTTTTGAGCTTGAGATTCTCAAAATAAATCCACTTTTCATCCCCTGTAACTATACGATGGAAAAACAATTTCCTTTTGGACCGAGCGAGCAAAATGTCGCACGTGTTTTTGCGCTTTTCCATTTGCCTGTCGTCAACCCATCTACCGGTCTTCTGAATCTTTCCCATCTCTCGTAGCCGATTGGAAACAGCTTGTTGACTAACGCCCAATTGCTCGGCGAGTTGTTTTTGTGTTTGCGAATCATCCTCGTCCAACAATGCTTGCAATTCCACATCGTCGTATTTTTTTAGCGGTTTTCCACGTTCCTTGTCTGCAACATCAAGGTCACCACTTTTGAAACGCCGAAACCATCGTTCACACGTATCTTGCGATGGACCATGTTCACCATAAGCTTCTCGAAGTAATCGGTATGATTCAACATCAGTTTTCTTCAAATGAAAATAAAAAATTAATGCTGTCCGCGAATGCTCGTTGTTCGATATATATTTCGACATATTGAACACAATAACACAACACTATGCACACACTTTTCCAATTTATCACTCGTGCGCATCTGATATGATGACGCAGTGTCAAATCTTTATAGCACAAACTGCATTGGTGCACCATCTGTTGTCTGAAATCCGCATTTCATACTTGTACACCTGATAATATGAACGTAAATAATAGTCGCTGGCCAATTTTTTAATCAAATAATGATAATTAACAAAAAAAAATCAACCTTATGAGATTATTTACATTCACTACAGAAGTGTAATTTTTAGCAATCTTATTCCTCAACATTTCCTAAATATTCTGTTATAGTAAAATGCACGAATCATTTTTTATTGTATATCGAAGGAAATGGGAACAAATTTTAATTTCTGTCAATACAGAAAAGTTTAATTCAGGTATTTTATCAACATAGGATGTGGATAGGATATCTCCGTTGCTTATGAAGATGGAGAGTTGAGGCGCTTGTAACACTATTATCAATAGATTTATTAACTTGAAACTTAAATTCCATGGCTTTCTTGAAGATAATCTGTCGGCGTACTCAGATTTTTTCTAAAAATTGTAATTTTGGAGGTATTAGGTAGGGTTGGTTTACTAGGAAACTTGGTATATTTTTTTACTTTTAAGCTTTCATAAATCTGAAATCGCGAAAAATAATAATCAAGTGAAAAATATACGGAATATGTTGACCAAGTTACTAGATAAAAGTAGAATTAGTCTTTTTGTAACAAGTATTTGAGACACAGGAGGTGGCTAAAAGTCGATAATTTTACCCTGTATCTTAAACAGTAAACACGTGCTGTTCATTATTCGTACCAGTAACGGACATATCACCAAAGCGTAACCACGACAGGACACGCTGCACAG
>CM032456.1:21973325-22052723 GCA_019049505.1 Pachyrhynchus sulphureomaculatus
TATATATATATATATATATATATATATATATATATATATATATATATGTATATATATGTATATATATATATATATATATATATATCTATATATATATATATATATATATATATATATATATATATATATATATATATATGTCTATATATGTATATATATATGTATATATATATAACACATGGGCTGAAAAGTCCCGGGCCTAACAAAGAAAACACGGTTTTTTTGGTTCAAAATTAGCTTTATTCATCAACGTAATCTCCATCAAGAGCAACGCAATCATTCCAGCGCCGCTATAACGATGGCCAAACACTGCTCAGAATCATCAACACGTTCTTGTTTTTGATAAACAGCGAGCAAACGCGGCACCCACTTTGAACAGAGCTTTCTCATAGTAAATGCTCATGCAATATAAAGCCAACACGTTCTTTTGATATCTTTACGATGTCAGCTAACTCACGCAACTTCACTTTTCGATCATTCAAAACGATTTTATGGATTTTTTTGATGTTTTCTGGTGTTACCGCCTCATTTGGACGTCCACTGCGTTCTGCATCATCGGTGTCTCTACGACCACGTTTGAAGTCAGCAAAACCAACGTTTTATTGTTGTTTCTGATGGAGCGGAGTCCCCATAACACTTTTCAAGCCATTGCTTCGCTTGAACGGTATTTTTTCCCATCAAGAAGCAGTGTAAAATTAAAACACGAAATTGTTTTTGATCCATTGTTTTGAAAATAACAAAAGTAGCGTTACTCTTAGCACAATAACTCACAAACTAATAAATAGAATATCATGAAATTTTAACAGCTGTCTTTTGAAGGTTAGTATTAACTGAAAAAAAGGTGACTGCAATAAAACTAGCGCCATCTATGTGTTAGGCCCGGGACTTTTCAGCCCATGTGTGAAATAGCATTTTTTTATAACTTTACTATACTTATCTTCGTTTTCGAAAAACAAAAAAATGACCCCCTGTGAATTTTTTTAGAAGTTTCGATCGCGAGTTACAACAGATTTTGTTGGTGCCAAAATTCAAAATTCGAATAATAATACACTTGTTGATGTATGTCACAGAAATAATTATATATCAAGGGTAACAATATATAATGCAGAAATTAAAAAACTATTAAACTTTGGTTCATTTAATAGGGAGACTACTTTTGGTATTTCTAGGTTACAATATTGCCTTATTTTTTTTACATACATTTTATTAATTTTACTTCAAATGAATTTATCTACCTGTTTGGACTAAATAGATATTCATAGATTCCTGTTTGATTCTCAATGCGAGACTTCGTACAAAAATAATAAGGGATTTTCTTCAAGAAAAAGCGTTTTATGCGAAGTATAAAGCAAAAGTATAAAGAGAAAGACTTGTAAAAACGCAAGAATATTTTCCTTTATATAAACAATTGTAAAATATATGCGGTTTTGTCCTAAGTGGATTAGTGGACTCATCAGTAAGAAAAAATTTCTCACAAAATAAGTGAAAACAAAAAAGCATATTTACAACCACATACAATCTTAGCTTCTACCATCTTTCTCTGGTCTAAGATGGAGAGCATTGTTTCTTATTAATTACTAATGCTTTTAGGACAAAACCGCATATATTTTATGTAAAGAAAATTAATCTTGCATTTTTACAAGTCGTTATACTTCTGCTTTATACTTTCCATAAAATCTAAGAAAATTCCTTATTATTTTTGTATGAAGTCTAGCATTGAAAAACAAACAGGGTCATATTACAATCAATTTGGTCCGAACAGGTCGATAAATTCATTTCAAGTAAAATTTTATAAAAATTATATAAATTAATAATTAATAAGATTTAAAATAAAATTATATAAATTATAAATTATAATTTTTTTTCAAAAGCAACGCACTTTAGAATCTAGATTCATAGAACAAAAAAGTTTTGTTTTGCTATGGGAAATACGGATGAATTTCTTTAGATTTTTTCAAGCGATTTTTCGAATTTTGAATTTTAGCACCAACAAAACCTGTTGTCACACGCGATCGAGACTTCCAAAAAAAATTCACGGAGGTCATTTTTTTTATTTTTCGAAAACAAAGATAATAGTATAGTGAAGTTATAAAAAAAGCCATTTGGCCTGTTTTTTTTTTGACTTTTAATGATTTTTTTGGGAAGCGATATCCATTTTATTTTCAAAATCGCCCAACGGCCTTCAAAACTAGAGTCTTTAAGCTTTAATTTAAGCTCTCGCAAGCGGCTCTACGTGGCTCTAAATTTTGGCTTGGTGGTGGGGTCCGATTTAAAAAAATGACCCATATACATACAGTCCCTGGCCAAATTATTAGACGCACTGTATTTTTTTTTAGTAATTTTATGTTTCTTAAGAGTTTTTATGCAATAATGGTATATTTAAACTACAATATTATTGATTTTTATTTAAAAGAATTGTTGTAGACTACATATTTGTATTTATTTTTAACATATGGCAACACTGTGTCGACAAAGTGATACATGAACGTAAATAAGTACAAACCTGTATCAGTCGCGATCGGAATCGAGTCAGGTACGGACGTGTTTCTGTGGCTTTATGGACTGTGATTGTTTGTTTAACAGTTTTATACTACTCAGCTATTAGTTTATTTTGTATGCAGTGTTTTAAAAAAGTAATTGGACTATTTTCATTATGGGTAGAAAAGGCGATCTTTCACCACGTAAAAAAAGCTGAAGTGAAGGCCCTTGTGATTGCGAAAACATTTACAAACCGAGAAATATCACGAAGATTGGAGGTTTCTGAAGCTAGTGTACGACGCATAAAAAAGAAAATTGAGTCAGGGAAGGAATTAAGCCCGGAAAGAAAGAAAAGATGCGGTAGAAAACCAATTTTCACTCCACGGTCAGAGAGATGTTTGAAGAAAATTTGTGTGTAGAAAACAGATTTGCTACCACAAAGGTAATAAAATCACAACTCCAGGATGCTAGCGTAAATGCTTCTGAGCGCACTGTTCGAAGAAAATTGAAAGAATTAGATTTTAAGGCCTGTCGCCTCGCCAGGAAGCCCAAGTTAACAGCTGCAATGAAAGCAAAGCGCCTGAAGTGGGCCAAACAATGGCAAGACAAAGATGTGGACTTCTGGAGATCGGTAAGATACAGCAATTTAATCAATAATTGATACATTATTATCATTTTCAGTTAAATAAAGCAAATAAACATGGAAGTTTATATATTTTTCCTATTTTTGACAGGTCTGCTTCAGTGACAAAAGCACATTCGAAATTTTGCAGAATAAAGCTCAGTATGTGCGTCGTCGTCATGGAGAAAAGTTTCATCCTGATTGTGTCGTCCCGACGGTTAAACATCCCACCAAAGTGATGATTTGGTCAGTCATCAGCGGCAAGGGCTCTGGACGTCTGTACGTCGTCAAAGGAATAATGAGGCAAGATCAGTACAAAGAAGTATTACAAAATCGGTTGATTCCGCAGCTCAGAGAATGGTTTCCAAATGGGGAACCATTCACTTTCATGCAAGATGGAGCTCCCTGCCACACTGCTCGGTCTGTTAAAGCTTTTTTGGCAGAAAAAAATATCCCTCTGTTGGATTGGCCGGGTATGAACCCCATTGAAAATGTGTAGGGAGCTGATGAAAAGAGAAGTGGCTAAAGATGTGATTACCAACAAAACCCAGCTCCTAGAAAAGATTATTCATGTGTGGAATCATCATCCTCAAATGCAGGAGACAGTACAATCTTGCATTGATAGCATGCCGCGCAGAATTAAAGCTTTGATAGGGGCTAAAGGTGGCTCAACTAAATATTGACTTTTACTAACATTAATTTCACTTTTCTTTAAAACCTAATAAACTTATGCTTTTCTAAATTAATGCCGTTTTATTTATGTCAAATAAATAGGTAATTGATTGGATAATATAAAAATAAAAAACAAATCAATTTAAAATAATAAAACGGTACAATATCACTCGGTAATTAATATTTTATATGAAATCTTGCAGTGCGTCTAATAATTTGGCCAGGGACTGTACATACTTATATATATATATATATATATATATATATATATATATATATATATATATATATATATACGTATACGTAAATATTGGCTGCTTGAAAAAAAAAACAAAAAATATAAAAATTCTGTCAGTCTTAAAACGCCACGTGTCACTATGAATTATAATTAATATTTTAAATGAATCTTCAGTACTCTGGTATTGGAAAAACAATATAAATCCTTTAAAAATAAAGGTAAAAACTCTAACGTCAGTAAACTAACCTTCTATACTTTTTTCATCGCCAGCGCTATTCCCATGACCGTCATCAAGTTCCTCATAATCCTTTTCACGTGGGGTATCTGATTCCTTCTTAACTTCATTATGAGGTTCCCTTTCCCATTTCATTTCTTCTTCTTCTTTAGATTCCTCAGTCTGTTCGGGATTTTCTTCTTGTTTAGGTGATTCGTCAAGCTTTTCTCCAGCACCTAAAAATATTGGGATGATTTTAAGGAGGAAGCGGATGTTGCTATATATTTACGATAAAATGATTGACATGTTTTGGCTACGCTTTCTAGTAGTTAATTTACTTCAAAATTTCATTATAGTAATAACGGGTAAAATTTAATAAAGTAGCATATCGCATTAGTCACCACGCGCAGCGTTAAAAATGAAACACAAATGAGTTCTGGCAACTCTCAAATAACCTCTTCGTTACGTTGTCAAATTAAGAAACTAACCTCAAATTTGTTGTGTTTTTTTTTTAATTGGCTTTTCCAATTTTAACATAATTTTCTACAATGTGTAATGTGTTCATGTAAATTATAAAGTACTATACTCTATTTATTTGAAACTAATAGTAATAAAAATGTCACGACACACAAACGCGGCGGTCCTATAATAAACGCATGCTATTTATTCCCATGTATTTTTCAGGTAACAATGCTCTTTTGTAACGAAGTTTTATTGCCGATCAAATCATTTTATTTACATACCTTCCTGTTGTCTCAACTATAAATACATATTTAGAGCAGCATGCCAGTTAGTGACAAGTCAGTTAGTGTGTTAACAAAATGCCTTCTTCTCCAGCCAAACACCCAAAGTTCGAGCAGCTAACCCTTAATGAAAAGCGTATAGTGAAAAATGTATTTGACTACGTTAAAAACGATCAAAATTGTGATTTAAGTGCGGACAATTATGTAACAAAATATTCCTTATTGACTGGAGTGGGTAAAGCCATAGTTTACAGAATTTTAAGAGAAGAAAAGATGGGAGGTATAGAGTATCCAAAAAAGAGACCAGGCAGAAAAGAACTTCAGCTGACAGACAACTCAAAACAAGCAGTAAGGCGTATTGTTCATGACTAAGCAAACCCAAATATGCAAATGAAAAACTTTAAAATATGCGCATAAATATGCAAATAATTTTCTCGAAATATGCACATACATGTTGTAAATATGCAGTAAAAAAAAATCGAAATAGATTTGAAGAATGTAAATTTATTGTTTCACATTACATAATACGAGTACTATACAAATGTAGTAATAAAAAACCCATTTTAAATTTTCAACATACAGGGCGAATGAACTAAATCTAACATAAATATAATATTATACAAAGTAAAAAATAAATATAAATAATAATGTATTTTATTACTCTACTTAAAGATGAACATATAATAATAATAATAATAATAATGTAGGTACATATTATAAAAATTTATATACGTAGTAAACAGCATAATAAAACATACATTTTAAATTTGATACATACAGGGCGATGCAACTAAGTAAGCGGAAATATGCAAATATTGCAAAAGACAGGGTCGCCGTTAGTTATAAAAACAATAAACTACTAAATGTTTCTCAAAATTCTCCATTAAAAAGTTTTGTCTTCTATCGTTGTATAAAAATTTATAAATTGAGAAACTCCTTTCCACATCAACTGATGTAATAGGGGCGTTTTTAAATTATGGCATAGGATCTAAATCAGTGGAATCAGTAAAATCCCCCTTTAAAACATTAGCTACTTGGCTGACGAATTGAAACCCACTATTTTTTTCCATAACATTCCGAAATTTTTGAAAAATTTTGCTCCCAATTTTACCTGCGACATTTTCAAATGCGACCTCACATTGTTTTATTAGTTGAACACTTCGGGTTAATGGCAAATTAGATTCGTCCATTTGAGTTATGGTTTTAGAAACAAAGCTAAAATTTGTTTTAAGAAAGGAAAGTTGTTGTTTTATCTCCTTGTTTTTGAATAATCGTTTAAGTTCTGTAGTGGATTGGGAAGATTCGTCTGATAATTCTGCAATTAGACCATCTAGTTGACAGAAGTTGTCGCATTAAAAAAATGTTGCTTCCAACCAAGTGCCCCATCTTGTAATAACAGGCTGAGGTGGAAGAGGAGTGTTTGGTAGTTTTTCTTTGTAGAACTGAATCCTTAAAGGCGCTTTAAGGAAGATTTTCTTCATGTTAGAAATTAAGCTATTCACAAGCGGAAAATGATTCCTAATTTCCTCAGCAACCCTATTTAAAGCATGAGCCAGACACGTTACATGTATTAAGTTTGGATAAAAAATTTTCAAATTTTGCCCGGCCTTTATCATGTACGGTGCTGCATCTGACAAAATAAGCAAAAAATTATATCCTGGAACAGGCGTAGGAAGAAAAAACTTCGATAGTTCCTCTTGAACAAATCTGGCCACTGTCAATGGGTTTGTTTTTTCTAACTGTTTGGAAGCAATCAGATAAGATTTTGGCAAAATATGGTCGCTAAGAACTCCAATCAATAAACGCGCAATATACCGTCCTCTTGAATCGGTGATTTCATCGATATATATGTAAAAATGTTCGTTGCGAATTTTACCTTTAATTTCCTCAATTACCTGTGAATACAAGGAGCTAACGTCGTTTCTCCGTATTGTTGTTTCACCTGGGATATTAAATCTAATAAATTAATAATACAAGTATGCTCTGATGGCCGTCTGGGGTTTACTGACTGGTTTTTACTGACCATAAGATAATAAAATTTATTTGGGGAAAAGCACCGGCGCGGCGGCGGCGGCCTAAACATTGACCCTTATTCAAAAAAATGAACGAAAACGCCTGCCAAAGACCTACATATTAAAGCATTTATGCAAATATTTAGAAAAATGCATATAATATGCAAAATATGCAATATATGCGCTTTGCATATTTGGGTGTCCTTATTCATGACCTTTTTATGCAAAAAAAGAACTTTAACTTTGGATACGATCCTGCCGGCTGGATACCGAAAATGAGTAGAGTAAAACTATTGAGTGTTTTAACAGGTATGAGCTTTCATTGGAAAAAGGAAAGTTAGAAAAGTTTACTCTGAAGGAAAAAGGATATTACTTAAATGAGATGTGGCTAAATGAACGGTACACAGTAAAGAAATTCTGGTAAGATGAGAATATCAAAAATGCTCGCCAAGTATTCAATAAAGGTCTCTCTACTGGTCTTAAACCGCAATCTGGCAAAGGACGTAGGTTAATTATTACGTATATTGGAAGCGAAAGTGATTTTGTAGACGCAACGCAAGCTATCATTCTAAAAAAATTAGAACGGGTTCTAACCTTGGGTTGGCTGAAAAAGGACATCCAATCTTGGATGACCGCGAAAAACATTTCTTTTCCAAAAAACAGCGTTAAGAGAGAATTATTAGAACCTGTAAAGCTTGAAATTCTCAGAAATAAAGACAAGTACACAAGTTTCGACAAAAAAACATAATATTACTGTTTATTGCTTGCCACCATATCATTGCGAGCTCAATCCGATAGAACTTATGTGGGCAGAGGTTAAAGGTGAAGTCGCCAGGAACAACATATATATATATATATATATATATATATATATATATATATATATATATATATATATATATATATATATATATATATATATATATATATATATATATATATATATATATATATATATATATATATATATATATATATATATATATATATATTATATATATATATATATATATATATATATATATATATATATATATATGTACATATATATATATATATATATATATATATATATATATATATATATATATATACATATATATATATATATATATATATATATATATATATATATATATATATATATATATATCAAGGATTTTCTACAGCTGACGCTGTCTTCCTTCTCTTAGCCTTTGATTCCATCCGTTTCTATCTTCCCAGTCTCCATCTGTTAGACCCCTGTCCTCCATTGCCTCGTCCACTCGTCTCTCCACGATCGCCTGGGTCTTCCTCTTTTTCTTCTCCCTATAGAGCTCCACTCCATTATTTTCTTTATCCACCTATTATCTTCGCTCCGTCTTATGTGTCCATACCATTTTAATCGTGTTTTTTTCAATGGTGTTTATTGCGTTCTCTTTGATGTTCATTCTGCTTCTTATTTCTTCATTTGTTATTCTCTCCATACGTGTCACTCTGCAACATCTTCTCCAATACTCCATCTCTACCGCGTTAATCTTAGATTTATTTCTCTAGCTTTAATCTCTTCTTCTGATGTTGCGTTTCTTGAAATGATGGTTCCTAAATATTTAAATCTATCAGTTCCTTTGATTATTGTTTCGTTATCAACTTCTAGATTCTCCACGTTTCCCTCCTTTGTTGTTAGATATTCCGTTTTGTCAAAGTTTATTGCTAATCCTGCTTTAGTGTATTCTTCTTTCAGTTTTCTTACCATATAACTGAGGTCTTCCTCATCTTGCGCTATGATTACTTGGTCGTCTGCGAAACTTAGAGTATATAAGTAATCTTCTCGTATTGGGACTCCCATTCCACTACATTTTTGCTTCCATTTTTTTAATGTTTGTTCGAGGTATATTTTGAATAGTGTGGGGTATGTAGAGCATCCTTGTAATAGGCCTTTTGATGTTTGGAGTCTCTTCCCTATTTTATGTCCTATTTTTATGTTCACTGTGTTGTTTTCGTAGAGAGCTTTTACTGCGTATATTAGTTCTTTGTCAATGCCTATTTCTTTCATTGCGTTCCATAATCTTTGTCTTGGTACTGAGTCATAGGCCTTTCTTATGTCTATGAAGGCTAGATGAACTTCTCTATTCTTTGCCAGTTTTTTTTCCATTGTTTTTTTTTATAGTGTATATGTGGTCTATACATGATTTTCGGGCCGTAAAGTCTGCTTGGTCTTCTCCAATTTTTCCTTTTATATTTTCCTCTATGATATTTTTAATAATTTTTCCATACAAACGTCCCATACTCGATATTATGCCAGGAACAATACGACCTATAAATTAGCAGACGTTCGAAACCTTTTTCAGAATGCCATATCTAATATTTCCACAGAAAATTCGCGAAAATTCGTCGAGCATGTATTGAGGGTAGAAGATAAAACGTCGACTGTGGACATGGCAGCGGATGTCATTGTTGAACCTTTAATTATACATGCAAATTCAAATGAGTCGGACAATGATAGCTATGCAAGCATGTCGGAGGTAGAAGATTGGTAATACTTTTTTGTTTGATTTCCTCGTTTGTATATTTTTTTAATTAAAAATGTTCCATTATAAAATGTTATTTTTTTCCTAACAAATGTTTAAACATTATAAAACTATTTCATCTATACTATTCGCAAATAATACGTATACGCCCAAGCGCACCACCACTGGCCACAAATATTTCAGACTATTTAGCCGCAAATGACAAAAAAGGGTCGCTTTCCTATTTTATTTAAACATAAAAGGTTGCGAAATATTATACGAATGCCAGCTGATATTCTAATAAAGTAACAATTTCACGTTTTATCTTCACTTTTTTATTTCTGTTTCTGAATTGCAGTTTTGATGTTCTTAAATACGAGGCTGGTTTGAAAAGTCCGTGCAAAATCCGAGAGATGGCACCACCGGCGCGTATCGAGGTCATGTTTAGTTAGTAGCATCTCTTGAATGAACGCACACCAAGTTTCAGCCATATTAGTCTATTTCTTTGTGTTTGGCATTCGTGTGAATCAAGGAAGTCGAGTGATTTTCAAGAAATGGACGAAAAAGGATTTCGTGTGGTGATTAAACATTACTTTATGAAAGGCAAAACGCCTCAGGAGACTAAAGAGAAGCTTGATAAACATTATGGTGACTCTGCACCTTCGATTAGAACAGTTTCTAAGTGGTTTCAAAATTTTCGGACTGGCCATATGGGCACAAGTGACGCTGAACGTTCTAGACGGCCTGTGGAGGTTACGACTCCAGAAATCATTGATCAAATCCATGATATGGTGATGGATGACAGAAGAGTTAAGGTGCGTGAGATTACTAGTGCTGTGGGCATCTGGACTGAACGGGTACATAATATTTTGCATAAACATTTGGACCTGAGAAAGCTATCCGCAAGATGGGTGCCGCGATTGCTCACACTTGATCAAAAACGGAATCGTGTGAAGTGTTGCAAGGATGGTTTGCAGCTGTTCCAGAAGAATCCGGAGGACTTTAAGCGTCGTTTCGTCACTGTGGATGAAACATGAATACATTACTATACTCCTGAGACCAAACAACAATCTAAACAATGGGTTACTGCAGCGAAAAAGGCGAGGACCGTTCCTTCGGCCGGAAAGGTTATGGCGACTGTCTTTTGGCATTCGCAAGGGATAATCCTCATCGACTATCTGGAAAAGGGTAAAACTATTACAGGTGAATATTATTCATCGTTATTGGACCGTTTGAAAACCGAGCTGCAAGAAAAACGCCCGCGATTGGCCCACAAGAAAGTCCTTTTCCATCACGACAACGCACCAGCACACACCTCAGCAGTTATGGTCGCAAAATTAATGGAAATAGGATTCCAACTCGTTTCACATCCCCCCTATTCTCCAGACTTGGCTTCCTCGGACTACTATTTGTTCCCCAATTTGAAGAAATGGCTGACGGGACAAAGATTTTATTCAAACGAGGAGGTGATTGCAGACACTAATGGATATTTTGCAGACTTGGACAAATCCTATTATTCGGAAGGGATCAACAAACTAGAACATCGTTGGACGAAGTGTATAAGCCTAAAAGGAGACTATGTCGAAAAATAAAAAAAGGTTTACCCCAAACACATAAGTAGTTTTTATTTTTGCACGGACTTTTCAAACCAGCCTCGTATATATAATACTTCTAGAAGATTTATTTCTATTACATTCAAATAAATAGAGTATAGTATCTTGTAAGAAAATAAAGTCGTTGACCACATACATATTCAAAAATATTTTTAACTTCTAGATATACTGTGCAATGGATAAAATTAAAAATACTTAGTTTAATATACATAGAAGCCAACATACCGTTTTCCAGTTTTAGGGCTGCTTTCTTAACTCCGTTAACTGATAACGCAGAACCAGTGAGCAAACTCCAGTCGAAGCTAGTTGGTTCTTTGGCACCTCTTGGACAATCTGGTATAACATTAACTAACTTAGCGTCTAACTCTGACACTCTAGTTTTATAATAAGCTGCTGTTTTTTGTCTCTGAAATAACAAATACTTATTTAATATGTGCTTGTTTTGCACTTCTATTTGTACATGTCAAATTCATTGCCGATTAGATATACTAAATATTCAGGGTGTCACAGTATTTCGTGTACATAGAGTTACTGTGAATTTCTGGGATGAAAATATGACCATTTAACCCAACTTACCTTAGTCTAAAAATTCGTAATTTTTGAGACACAGTCCTGGGCAAATTATTCCAAAGGGATGATGTTCTCCATATAAAAGACTGCTTGAAAAGCGTTGTACGAGGAGTAACAAGCTGAACCTCATACGGATGTGAAGTATCAGAGCGACGTGTACTTCTAACATGCACCGCTCTGGGAGGAATTAAGCCGGCCACATCCTTCGAACACTTTCCATGAAAATACTTGTAGAATAGGCTCAAGTCGCCAACCGTTCTTCGATGTTTCAGCGAATCAAGGCCGTCGGTCAGTTCCGGGTCTCCAATCAGACGAACAGCTCTTCTCTGAATAGAATCCAACAAATGCAGTGTATGTTTTGGGAGCGGAGCTCCAAACATGGGAGAGGTATTCCATAGTTGGTCGAATTTGAGCTTTGTAAAGAATTAACAGTTGTTGTGGAGTGTAAAGCTTCCTGGTTTGAAATAATATTCCCAACTTTTGAGAAGCTCTCCTTGCTATGCCTGCAACATGTTCATGCCAAGACATATTTGCTCCCAAATTAACGCCCAACAAATTGAGTGACGATGTTAGAGAAATGGAGTGCCCCGACATAATTATGTCGGGTTCAGCAACGTTAACTTTTTTAGAAAAAACTGCCACCTGGGTTTTTGTAGCGTTAAATTCGACTTGGTTACTGTCGCCCCAAGATAGAATTTCTTCCAGGTCTTTGTTAAGTTCAATGACTTCCTGCTGTCTGCGGATATTCCTCTGAGTAGTCGATGTCCGAGCATTCAAAGTGAATGAAGAGATAAGTGTACTGTCATCTTCAAAGCTGTAGATTGGATTCTCGGTCTTTTCCAGCAGATCGTTAATATAAATAAGGAAGAGAGTAGGAGATAGTATGGAACCTTCCGTCGACTGCCACTCGTAAAGAACGCTCTCTGAGGAAACATGAGAGCCACAAACTTTTCAGACATACCATAAGAACATAACTTAGCCAACAGCCCATCGTGCCAAACACGGTCAAATGCCTTGGATATGTCAAGAGCAACCGCTCGAGATTCTCCAAAGTGTTCAATTGCGTTGTTCCAAACATGTGTTACGTAAGTGAGAAGATCTCCTGTTGATCTATTTTTACGAAAGCCATATTGGTGATCACTAATAATGTTGAATCCTTCAAGATATTTTAGAAGATGCCTTTTCCATGACTTTCGATATTATTGAGAGTAGTGCGATTGGTCAGTAGTTATTTGGCAAGATCTTCTTGTCTTTTTTAGGTATCGGCTGAACTGTGGCACATTTCCAGCAGGAAGGAAATATTCTCTTTCTGTAGGATAGGTTGAAAAGTCTACAGAAAACTGGTGTTAGTTCCCTTGCACAGTTTTTGAGAACTATGGCAGGTATTCCGTCAGCGCCAGAAGCCTTTTTGGTGTCTAGCTTCATCAAAATACGTTTTATGATACGCTGTCTGAAGACAATATCGGGCATCCTTGACTGCACTATGGGAATATTAGGTGGTGTTTTTCCTTGGAAATCGACAGTAGAATGTGAAACCAAGAGTTCAGCCAACAAGTTCGCTTTCTCAACAGGTGTCGTTGCAATAGAATTATCTGGCCGTGTGAGTGGTGGTATGGTAGATTTGGTGAAATTTTGACTAACTGCCTTAGCGACTGACCAAAAGGACTTGGAATTGCCGGGACAAACGAGAAGTTTGTTTCTAATCCGTTGATTGTGTACCTCCTTGGTTTCGTCGATAATTTCTTTGCATCTGTTCCTGGCACAAACAAAGATGTTACGATTTATGGTGTTAGGATCTTCACGCCACTGTCGGTATGCAAGATGTTTAGAAGCAACAGCTTCTTTGCATTTTAGGTCAAGCCAAGGCTTGCCGTTGGAGGGGCATTTCTTCGAAAAAGGGATGTAAGCCTCCATACCGGCCAAAATAACATCGGAAACCTTCCTGGCGCAGTCAGATGGGTCGTCGGATCGAAAAACAAACGTCCAACCAAGGGAAAGTTCGAAAATACTCCATGAGATCTTCCCATTTAGCAGATTTGTAGTGTCAAATCTTGCGCGGTTTGGGCGTTTCTCTATCACTGATTGGTAGAATATTCGATGTCGAAAGTAGTCTATGGTCGGGAGAACCTAACGGCGGATTTACGCTGACCGTGTAAATCTCCGGATTGGTGGTTAAAAACAGATCAAGAAGACTGGCGAACTCTCCGTCTCGATCAGGGATCCGTGTTGGTTCATCAATAAGCTGAGTCAAGCCACAACTGATTGAAAATGATTCGGCTTCACGACCTTGTTCATCGGTAGTATTTGAATATTTAAGCCAGTTGATGTTGTGGACATTAAAGTCGCCCAGGATGGCAATTTCGGCATTTGGATAGTTAATTTGTAAATGATCGATGGTGTCTGCAAGAGAAGCGAAAAGTGTTCTAAAGTTAGTATCACTTGGTGGTCGATAGAGGATACAGATGAACCTTGTGGTTGGTTGAGTCGTTATTTTTTAATCACATAACATCAAAGTTTGGGGGCTCCAGAGCCTCCTCTCGTTGGCGAGAGAGGTCGCTTCTGACACAGTATCGAGCCTTTGCCAAAATTCGGTACTAAAGGGTTTTCTGAGATGAGAAGTCGAAATCAACAAACAGTTTTGTTGTAAATTACGCCATAAAGGGCGCCACTTATTGCACTGTGTATACTTTTAAATTGTCATAACTTTTTTATACCACTCTGTATGATATTTTTAATTAAATATTCGTATTATCCGCCTTCTCCTGTGTAAAAAAGCTCACTTGGTAAATGTTGCTCCGAGCAACAGTTTCTGAGATAGTGGGATGTTTGTTTCCATTTTTTAATTCCATTGCCAAATTCGCAAATGTGTTCCTTCACACTTCACCCAGGCCTAGATAGAGAGAGACAGGTCCAAAAGAATAGTCTTTGTAATTGGGAGCATGCTTAAAGGCAAACAGGCTAACAACAATAATAAATTTAAAAATCAACGGGCCAACAGCAGTAAGAATGTGAAAACCAACTAGCTAAGGGCATTAAAGATTACCCACAAATTAATAAATTTGAAAAAAGTTTAATCGCTCAACTGAGAAGGTATTGGTTTCACAATAAATGTTTAATATGGCCGCCACCTTCGTTAGTGCAAAAATTAATACGTTGCAGGAAATTTAAATGTACTCTTCTTAAAATGTCTTCATCTCGTAAAGCATTAGCAGCATTTTGAATCCTGTTCCCCAATTGCTCACTGTTGTCGATTTGAACTTGATAAACTTTCGATTTTAATGCACCTCAAAGGAAAAAATCGCATGGATTTAAGTCTGGGGAATGAGATGGCCAGTGAATAGGAGCATCTTCACCTTTTCCCATCCATTTATCTGAGTAACTTTAGTTCAAAAAAATTCTCACATCACGCGCAAAATGGAGTGGTGCATCGTGCATGAAAAACATGTCGCCACGTAAATTAATGAATAAGTTTTCCAATAATTCAGGAATAGAGTCACGGATGAAATTCAAGTAAATGTCACCATCAAGTTGATCTGGTAATCTACACGCCTCGATCAAAGAGTTTACGACAAATCCCATCCAGACATTAATCTTGAATTCGCGTTGAAACTGTCTTTGTTGCACAGCATGTGGGTTTTTCTTCACCGTAAACATGATTATTATGCATATTTGTTATACTACGTCGAGTGAAGCGTGCCTCGTCTGTAAACAAGATTTTAGTATGAAAAGCCGGAACAGTCGCTATATGTGCTCGAAAAATTTGTGAAAAATGCAGATTTGGAGGTAAGAGTTCCTAGACGGACTGTATATAAAAGGGGTGAATAATTTGTTATTTAATAATCCGATTAGTTGTACTTTTTGATATTCCCGTTTGAAGTTCAATTAAACGAGTGCTGTTTCCAGAATTATCGTGTACAGTTTCAAGGGTTTTTCTCTTCAACATCGGGTGCTCTAGCTTGTAAAGGCCGTCCAGCATTCTTCCTGATCAGCTTAAATTGTCCAATTTCTCGAAGTCGCCTCTCAATATTGGCAAAAGTCTGAGGGTTAGGAGTCCGACGATGCGGAAATCTTTGGTAATATACGCGACCGTTGCCGTTACAAAAACCAAACACTAAAATTATATCAGTTTGCTGATCAAAAGTGTACTTCATAATAATCTAGATTTAAAACACTGTTGAGCTTGAGAAGGGATAAATTCTCGTTAATACTCGTAAAACTTGTTTGCTATATGTCAAAAATTACTTTCTGTCAGTATTACTAAAAGCCAGTTAAGTCATAGAACATATGATATCTTACATCATTGCCAGAGTAATTTTTGAGCGTTGCCAAGTAACTATACGATGTGAAGAAACGTGTGAAGGAACGCATTTGCGAATTTGACAAAAGAATTGAAAAATGGAAACAAACATCCCACTGTCTCAGAAACTTTTGCTCGGAACAATATTTACCAAGAGAGCTTTTTTAGATAAAAGGAGGCGGAAAAACATGAATATTTAATTAAAAATATCATACAGACTGATATAAAGGAGTTATGACAATTTAAAAGTATACACAGTGCAATAAGTGGCCTCCCCTAAAACTTACAACAAAACTGTGAGTTGATTTTTATTCCTCATCTCAGAAAATTCCTTAGCACCGAATCTTGTACAAATAGTACAGAAAGCTATTTAAGAAAAACTGAAATAAAATATTTTCATCCCAGAAATCCACCGTAATTCTATGTACGCGGAATTCTGGGACACCCTGTCAAATTAAATATCCATCAAAATTAACATAGCTATTAATTAGTTCAGCCTATGCAGTCAAATATATTTTAAATAAAATAACCGGTCAAGTGCAAGTTGAACTTGCGCAATTAGTGTTCCGTACGTTGATTGCTTTTAAAATAAAAAATGTTGTAACAGAAGTATAAAATGATCAGTGACTTCACAAAACACACCCCAAATGAGTTTTCAACAAAGTTTATTTCCAATCTTTACTAAAAATTGATGACTTTGAAATTTTTTTTTTTTTTTATATATCAGATAAATTATTACAGATAACGCACTCGTGATAATTTTCGTTCAATATACAGCCCGAGGAGAATATTCCAGGATTTTTTCAAAATTTTTTTGATCAGTACTTTTCGAGATAAGGTAGGGGACAGCGATTTTTCACGATTTTTTAAAAGTAATACTTTTTCCTTGTGTTTTCACAAGCTTTCATTTGACACGACACTCGATGACCTAGTAAAAATTTTTTTTTTCACTTCCGATTTCACCCCTCAAAACGAATCCCTTAAGTCAAAATTTATGTTACGGTGATATAAAATAATCAGTGACTTTACAAAACATACCCCAAATAAGTTTTCAACAAAGTTTATTTCCAATCTTTACTGAAAATTGATGACCTTGAAATTTCAGTTTTTTTTATATACCAGATAAATTATTACAGGTAATGCACTCGTGATATTTTTCGTTCAATCTACACCCCGTGGAGAATATTCCAGAATTTTTTTCAAAATTTTTTGATAAGTACTTTCCGATATAAGGCGGGTGGACAGCGATTTTTTCGCGATTTTTTAAAAATAATACAAAGAAAAGTGCTCGCAAGTATTACATTATATATATATTTTTTACTCGTGTTTTCACAAGCTTTCATTTGACACCACACTCGATTACCTAGTAATAAAAATTTTTTTTCACTTCCGATTTCACCCCCCAAAACTAACTCCTTAAGTCAAAATTTAACTTTCAAAACTGCATGGCTCTGATGAGGCCATCAATTCCTATATTATTACCAAATTTCAACTTTCTATGACAAATAGTTTCGGAGAAAATCGAGTGTGACAGACGGACAGACAGACACCGAAGTGAT
Organism: Pachyrhynchus sulphureomaculatus; assembly: GCA_019049505.1. Classification (NCBI taxonomy): domain Eukaryota; kingdom Metazoa; phylum Arthropoda; class Insecta; order Coleoptera; family Curculionidae; genus Pachyrhynchus; species Pachyrhynchus sulphureomaculatus. The sequence goes on from CM032456.1 coordinate 21,990,833, forward strand.
CTTATAAGTGTTCCGTACGGAACACTAAAAACTGCTGAAATAATTAGGGAGTACTTTTTACACGATGATAGAAAAAATAAATGAATTCTGATGTCATAAGTAGTTTATCTAAATATATAACGTTTAAAAAGGTAGATAATACTTACATTATCAAGAGCAGATTCATCAGCACCATGCTCTATTAAATAGTTGAACATTTTGTTGTCATCTTTCAATAGCGCTGAATAATGCAAGGGCGTCCTTCCTTCGTTATCTACTGCATTAACACTATTTGGAACTTCATTTATTATATATTCTACTATTTCTTGTCTACCTAAGCCGACAGCCTGAAAAACGTGTAGTGTTATTAAAAAAGGCTTCATTTTTATTTTATTTGTTCATATTGGTAAATGAGTTGTTATTTATCTTTGTAAAATTATTTATTATTATGTTTTATTAAAGTTTTAAGCATAACGACGCACAGTGTCTCGACTAGTACAAGCTAGCGGGACAATGTTATTTCTTCACTTATTTCAATTGTTTATGTATATTCCAGGTATCTTAAGCTATTTTAAGAAAAAAAAAAGTTGAAAAATGTGTACTGTATGTGTATTAATCGAAATATGTAGCTGCAAGACGGAAGTGGTTTACTAATGTGTCTCATTTGTTCACTATTGTCGCTAATTGTTCTTTAATTAGCTACATACGTCTACCTACTCATTATGTGTGAAAAGCACAATCATGTTTGTTTACAAAGAAATTTCTAGGAAAAAAATAAAAATCATAATGATAGTACCCACATTTATTAATTTACTAAATATTATTTCTTTTAAAATAAATTAGTACAATAACAGTATCTATATATCAATTATTTACAATAACAAGGTGTATAAGTAAAAGAAATATAATATTAAATAACTTATATACTAAGGCATGAATTATAAGCAACTACAACACACAATAAAATAAGAATAATAATTACAATAAAAAATACTTAAACCTACTAATCACCATCAGATGAGTCGTCATCACCGCTCTCCCATTCAGTAGAATATTCAGAGAGTAAATAATTCTCCTCATTTAATTCGTGATGATGACTTACTGATGGTGTTTCGGATGGCAATGAAGGTGGGATAATCAACTGCAGAACCTCCGATGGCAAAGAAGTAAATTTTCTTCGCGGTAATTTTCTATACGAGTTGATAACAGGATCAGACGTAATTAAAAGCATTCTCAAAAGATCTGTATTTGTGGCAATACGTGACCGCTTCCTGGTGTGCCGTTCACGAAATCTACGACAGTCTTTATTTCTTGCCTCCTGGGCTTCTTCGGAGAGTTGTCCAATGGGAAGAAGAAAAGACTTTATAACGTCCGCCCTGTGTACAAGAATTTTATGCACAGTAACGGGCATGGAATACCACGAATACAGATCAAGGTATAATTTTCTAGTATCAACACAAAACTTTTCGAATTCTATATAATTTATGTCATATCCCGATGACAAAGTTCTTAAAATTACATGAAATCTACGAATAAGGTTTACGTCTAATCCTGTAATTTCGCTGCTCAATTCAGCTTTGGAAAAAAATCTACGTGCTGTGTTTCCATCGTTTGTGTTACCATACCCAGGTTTTGGTCTACAATGAGACCCATACGATCTTTAAACACTTTTTGTATCTCTTGTGAGCGTTGCTTCACAATAGCTTTGTCGTTATCTCCCCTGACTTGCCACTTTTTTATTTCTAAACGATAGCTGATGTGAAGCAAACATTCAAACGTGCGGATCTATGCATGTAAAGTAGATAAACCAAATGCAAGGCGTTCTTCGTTGCTGGGATATTTCTTTGACTCCTCGTTCATAGTAGACGGGGTGGCACCGCAAATATAATACTTTTGTGTTGACCTTGTGTCTGTTAAGGCATTGCACACTTTGCCATCAGTCATTGTCAACAACAAATCGTGTTTAACAGAGATTTGAGATCCAGCAACGTTACATAATGTTGGAAGAAGCTGACTTACTTCATCTAAAATTTTAGAAGTTTCTTCTTTCGTAAACTCTTTTGTCTCCTTGGCAAAAATAAACTTAATAGGACGGCAATATAAAGTAGAGGAAGGTCTTGGATTTTGCCAGATCACAGTTTCGCCATCAAACAGTCTCAAAGGGACAAATGAGTATACGAACAAAAATTCGTCTGTAGCGTTAGTGTTCTCAAATTTCTGCTTATACGTGCTATGCTCCGAACTCCCATCACAGCCCCATTTGCTTACCAACGTATAATATGAACGAGGTAATACACTTCTAATGACTTCCGTCTGAGCTTTAACTAATCGTTCAGCCGTTTTATCCAAAATCGCGTGAAGTTTAATTTCAGCTCGAGATTCAGTCACAGAAATATATTCGTCAGAAGGACAACAAGAAGCTTTGGACTTACCTAAACTATAAAACGATGGATACACTTGATGTCCCGCTTTCATTGACCATTTTCTTGTTTGTTTATATAAGTGAGAAGTCGATTTCGAGTCCACATAATAAGCTAAAGCTTCGTCTGGTGTTAACTGCCGACTTTGTTCAGAACACTTATTCTTTTCTCTTGTTTCACTGACCGCGACGTTATGGATCTGTTTAGCAACATTTCGATGACCTTCTTTTTGAGTAGCTAACTCAGCTGCTGTAATAAGCTCACTTGCACTTCGCGATTCCAAAAGATCTTCCACTCTCCGTCTCTTCGTTTTCGTTGATGAGTCTTCAAATGATTTTCTGGGTCACCCTACGGAAAGAGCCGCTGATGATGTTGAAGTGCACGGCTGGTTAACACACATCTTTATTTCGATTCCGGATCCCTCTAACCAATCTTTATGTTTGATTAGAAACATTTCTTTGTTACACTTTAAAGAAATCCACTTTTGATTGAATTTTGCTGAAAGGCTTGATATTTTCATTTTGAGTCGTTTTAGAGAATCGTCAGAAACATCAGACATATTGAATTTTTCACTTATATAATAAAAAATGCCACTGTTTCGTTCAGTTTTGTCATGTTTTAGCCATTCTTCAAAAAACTCTATTTTCGTCATAGTCACGACCCGTTCTGAAAAAAATAAAATAATTTTACTTTCGGGTCTTTTCGGGGTCTATAATATATATGAATCTGTGCCTGAATGTTGTAGGTATTACATATAGAAAAATCTAGGTGGATATATGTGGATAAAAAAAGTTGCTACTTTTAAAGTTTACAATTAATGTAAAATTTGCTGGATTTATCTATACATTTACAAATTGATATTACACCAAAAGTATACATATTTTTTATAAAAAATATAAGTCATAATAGAGTACATACCTTCAACAGAATATTCCATCACAAAAAACTCGTTTCACTTTGCTACCAATTTTAAAATATGTTATCAGAAGTGTGCATAAAATGCAACTGATTTGCAAATGAAAATGACCTCTCTTATAAGGGTTACTTTGACCCCCTGGTAAGATACCTTTATGAGGTGATAAACAAATTAATTTTTGGAATTCGTTAAATGGGGGGAGGGTTGTTTACAAGTCGTTATTAGTGGTTCCTGGAAATTACGTCATGAATATTGTTCCGCTAGCATGTTCTTGCCGAATCACTGTGCGACCTAGTGAATAACGAGAATACTGTCGTGATCGCTAATCGTTATTTTACTCTTAGCGGTCGTTTCTCATATAAGACGCGATTTTGTTTCCCTGGTCGTAAGACCCTACTGGTCGAAACTGATGTGTCACATGCAAACACAAATATTGCACTTTAGCAGTGGTCTCGAACCTACCGCTTTTTCGGTATTTCTACCAATATGGGGTCTGTCCTACGGAAATACCGAAATTTAACGATTTTTCCACGATTTCTGAGAATACGAGGAAATTCTCCCGATTTTTTTACCGATTTTCCATTTCGAAGTTCGTTTATGTGAATCCATCAATTGTATGATAAGTAGTGATTGTAGAATGTTCCCGATATCTTTTGGGGAATACCCTTGGGTCGTACAACTTGTAACTCGACGTTTTTAGGAAATCCCTCGAGCCAATTCGCTTGCGCCTATATAAACAAGAATTCGGATTTTATTGTTTCATTAATTTTCATTATTTAGAAGAGAAACTTTCTTCGAGTTACTAATAAAGTCTACTAGTAGTATCTACCAGAAATATTATTACAATACCAAGTCAAAATGTCGTCAGACGAAGAACTGAATACAAGCGCGAGTACAAAAAAATTTATAGAAAAGAAGAATTTTCAGGCTGGCTGCAAGAAAGTCGTAAAAGCGCAAATTATGCCTGCTGTAAAAGTTGTAATAGGGATATTAATATTAAATCAGGGAAAAAAAAAAAAAAAAGACGCTCTTAGGAAACATAATTCTTCACAAGTACACTCAATATCATCAAAGAATATAAAATCACAACCAAAGATATCATCATTTGCTGTGACAAAAACTCAAAAACTTGATATACAAGTTAAACACGGTAAAAATATTTCATTATCTTGTACTAAGTATCAGTATATATATATATATATATATATATATATATATATATATATATATATATATATATATATATATATATATATATATATATATATATATATTATTATTTTGTATTCTACCAGGGTATAGTAGATACGTCTTTTTTAATTCCTTTTTATATTTTCAGGTGAAGTAAGATTAGCCTCGTTTGTTGCTGAACATAAATTGCGTAAGTTCTTTCATGACAAACCAAACCCCGGTAATTAAAAATTAATTAGTTCAAGTAATAAAGTGGCGGGACATTGAAAAATGTGCTTCGGCTTGGGAAACAAGCCAGTGGTCTGAGGTTAAGAATTCCAAATTCGGTTGGCTTCAATTTAACTTCCTGTGATTAAATTGAAACTGATTTCAAGAAGAGATTCAATTACTATTAAATTAACTTAAGAAACAACAATAAAATCATTGAATTGTATTATAATTTAAGGTATCTAGCTTAATAATTTCTTATGCAGAAAAATATAGTAGCTTACTGAACGTAGTTTTGTCCTTGCAGGAATTGAAGCACAATTACGACTTCAGCAAATACTTAAGATGTATATATTTAAAGATATTATTAGCCAACAATCCTCAACGCCTAACCTGAACTAACGGCCTTTGATTATGGATCACCTGGCGATCAATTCATTCATATATTGGTATCTCTTGATTTTAAACGATATTTACCCCATTATGTGTAATCACTGAGGAAAGGTCTTGAACTAGTTTTGTTTTTATTTGCTTAAATTTTATATATTAAAAGTAGTAGTGGTAGTACCTTGTGTAATGGAGTTAAACCATTGGAATCTTTTGCGGTGAGAACAGCTATTGGAACTGGAGGTGCTATCCGATGTTTTAACGTTTCCAGATCGTCATTTTGAACATCACAGTGAACATCTTTTATAAGACACTGGAAAAAAAAATCATACGTTACTAGCTTTAAAAAAACGGTTTGAATATTAAATTCATTTTATTTAAGCCTAACAACCTTAACCAAAAGAAAATACTTAGAATATTATTCAATTTGTGCTAATTAGCCATAATCACCACGCTAGCCTTTGCTGGGTGAAAATCACGTCACGAAGCGGCTCGCTTGGGCCCACGATAAAATACTAGAGTGGCCCTTACAATCGCCGGACGCCAACCCAATTGAAAACGTTTGGTCCCTTGTAAAGAGAAAGCTCAGAAGAAAAACTCTGAGGACTTTAACTCAGTTTTCTCGCGAGATTTAAAAAATTTGCAGAGTATGCAGAAAATCTCGTCGACAGCATGCCTCGAAGATGCCAGGAGATTATTGATGCAGAAGACGACTGGACAACTTACTAAGATAATTGCGCCGTTGTTAGCACGCCAAAGAATACATTGATAGCAAAAAATTTTCTCGAAACACATTTTTTCAAGAATACGAGCAGTCACGTTCTTACTTGACAGACTGTACATACATACACTAGATATATATGTGTTTTCGGTTTAAATATTAATGTATAACCTTGACATTTCTACCCCTGGTAATCGAGTGTCTATTAATCTATTTGTTAACATTTCCTTGAATTGAATTGATTCGAATAAATTATAGCCTAATTTCAATAAGCTTTTTTCCACATACATAATACAAGATTCAGGGTCTCTTTATTTGTTGAGGTGATGTCATATGGTATATTGGGCGCATTATGCTACTTATTTTGACAAATCGACATTTCGTTTTTTTCAAAAATTTAGTAAAGTCAGTCAATTATGCTACCAAAATATATATTTTAAGCTAATTCATTACATTCGGTTAAATCGTTTAGGCTATAGGCGGTAACAATCCCACAGAGTACATAACCACAGTAAACACACTATACAGTAGCGAAACTCAAGGATAATCGCATAGGAAAATCAGGTTCGTTTTCAGAAGGTCACGTGGCAATCCGCCATGTGTGGATCAGCGCGAGATTTGAAATACAAATAAAGTTGTGCAAAGTTGTATCATTCAAAATCATAGATATAGAAATATTTGAAAATTTTTGATTTGTTATTTAATACAGCATGAGTAATATAAAAGTTAATGCAGCATGAGTTATATATAAAAAAAAAACAAAAAGAATGGAGCACTTTGTTAGAAAATAAGGTGAAAAACTTGATAGGAAGGTATTTGATGGAATTCTTCATATTCAACTTCAGTTTTTAATAACCTTATCCAAAAATTCAAAAGTCTATCAAAGTTAAACGTCACTGCTTGAGATTAAAGTTTTATTTACATCATTTTTCAAGTAAATTTGTGATTAAAGATGTTTTTTAAGGACTAAATTAATTTAATTTTAATTGTCATTACTAAGATGTCAACATGTTCTAAAATAAGAGCATTTTTTCTAAGCAGTGTTGTGTTGTTAGGTGTGATAGATCTCTCGTTAATTAAAAAACACTGTATCTACTTTTTTGATACTTATTTTTTCTTAAACTACAAAACTATATTGTGTAACTTCGAGAAAGGTTAATATAATGTTATTAAATGAACGTATATGTATAGACCTCTATTTTCTATGTGAATGATTCTTAGAGGTTCTATACCTTTTTGTGTTCTGTTATCTGTATTGCTTTTTGATAATGTAATTAACGCTTGCTTTTATTTACAATGAATTAATATTTAGATCAAAGAGTCAATACAGTTAATTTCCTAATTATAGTTACATACATTACTTAGTTATGACCAAGCTGACTTGTCAATTACAACTATATTGGGAATGTGGAATCTTTGGCACAATAACACTACTCAGTATATATCACCACTACACCAAACACTTTATTTTTGCGCTCGACGCGCGTTTCGCTAACCATATTAGCTTCATTAGGAGAAATGATTGACTCATATATACTGAGTATTGTCAATTACAGTTTAAAAGGAAAATAACTATATTTAATTTATAGTATAGGTTATACAATAGAAATAAGTTCTTTATAGGAAGAATATTAATAACAGGTAACTAAAACTTCAAAATTTTAATAGTAACCATAATTACCATCAAAATGGACTTCGATTAGGTGTACTGTCCATTTAACGAACTTAGTTTCAGAATATTTTACCCTCTGGCATACATCGTCTGATAAAATCATGTTACAAAAATTTCTTTGGAATCACATTAAAATTTTTCTTATTTTAATAGCATATTTGATTCAATAATCCATTTATATCAGTTATTTCAATAATCCCATTCCCCAGTGGTTTTGTGATCTCAACATGACACTTAATATTTAAACTTTCAAACCCAGCTTATAAGAAAATAAAATATACTGTTTAAAATTTGAAAATAATAAATATGTTGTTATAGGTTCTGTATTCCTTACAATATATTCACCGAAACTTTTGAAAGATTGGCATGAAAAAGGAGCAATGTAATTTATATAGAGAAAAATTGAAAAAAAAAAGTCACTTTCAGAGTATTAAATGTACTTGCAATTAAACAATGTTAAATTTATCAGGTTTATTATTAGAAAAGGTGTGTCAAACAATTAATTCAGATGAAGTTATTGAAAACTAGAAGCCTCTTGAGAATACACCTTTTAGAAAAAAATAATATGTTTTATTTATAATTTATCAAATATAAATAGTTTTAAATAACTGAATACTAGTTTACACAAAAATAAATCTTTCTAAAAACCAGAATTTGGAGGATTATTTATTAATCATAAAAAAATTACACAGGCACACAAAAAAAGTTTTTCACTACCGAACAGATCGCTATACCTATATGTATTTTTGGATGCTGAAACCGAATCCGAGGTCAGAATTGAGCAATCACATCAGGATTTTTAAATAACCAGCCGAACTAAGTTTAGAAATAAATTTCACGCTTTAATGACCAAATACTCTACCAATACGAACGTTTTATTAAATCAATCAAGGTTCCCTGGAAGGCCGTCTCTTGGGCAAATACGCCTAAACAAAATGTACATTAGTAATGATAATATTGTTTCATGCATATGTATTTTTTCAAAAATGCATTTAAGATAGTGAAAAGTTGTCTTGTGAAAGCAAGCAATAGAGATTTATTAAAATAATCAACAACTCCAACAACTTTAATCGCATACCATGATTTCTATGAAATCGTTGTTTCAACTAAAAACAGAGGAACTGCAAAAAAAAAAAGTCATTAATGCAGCAACTTAAACTTTGACAGATAATACTGTTGATGATTACATGTGATGTAAATAAAGCATAATTAAATTTAGTTATGATTTAGAATAATAGTCTTAGCGCGCCCTGATTGAGTTAGAAATTTCTTATTTGCAAATTTTAGAGCATAAAAAAGTGTGACTCGAGCAAATAATTTGCGAAAATAATTATATGGGATATTGCAATTCTCAACGGCACAACAATAACCTCCTTTCCCCATGATTATATAAATTGTTTCGCAACCTTTTCGATTCTCTTCACTTACAAACGTTTTTAATTCTCTTTTTCTACGAACTCTCTTTTCCTTCTGTCTTTATATTCAGATAAACTGCAGTCACATCAAGAAACGATGGACAATACATTTCCAAAGACACATTCCGAGATCGGATGTAAACACTGAGCGGCCATTTTGAAAAAGGACCGTCGACGCACGCGCCGTCAAAATCTCGTCACCAAATTGGAGCTCAGTTTCGCTACTGTAGTATGTTTACTGTGACATAACCCTCATTCAGCGGCACCGTAATCGAGTGAAAAGAACACAACATAACCAGGCCCGCCATAGGCGGGCGTGCAGATCGTGCACCGCCCGCGGGAGGCGCATCCGAGGGGAGGCAAATCCAGAGATCTCATCATGTTTAAACTTTTTCTAATCAGCCTCATCAATGTCATTGCATTTATTCCGAGACAATTCGCAATTATTAAAATAAGATGAGGATGGGGGCGGCCACAGAAAATTTTTGAGAGGGAGGAGGGCGGCAAAGTAGGTTTTGCACGTGGGTGTTCAGGCGGCTAGCGGTGGGCCTGAAAATAAATACGTGTTCTTTTATATGCCTAGTTTTAGCAAAGGAATCTTCATTAATTCATTTTATTAAATTATTTTAATGAAACCTAAAAATTATCATAATAAAAATATTTACCATAATGAACGGTACAGCTTCCAAGAACTTTTTCATTTTGGGATTGTTGCTGTGCTCTACTAGAAGTTTTGGTCCATGACCCTCCCAAACCACTTGCTGGAGGTTGGCCATATTTCTTTGGTGGATCCATATCCTTATGTTCGATTTTTTGAAGTTGAGACCTTTAAATAAATATTTACTGATAATTTAGGACCAAATATTATATATTTAATATTGGTCTTCTATATACACCAAGAATCAGTCACACCCGAGGCATTTGTTTAACGAGTTATGAACAAAAAAATGTTTTAAAACCACCTAGAATGTATTAATTATTTTCTGAGAATACTGAAAATATAAAAACAAAATTTACAGATGTCTGTTTCATATAAAAAAGAACTTTCTAACGATTCTGATTTAGTATATCAGATTTATAAGGAATAGTTTGAAAATATAATCTTTTTTGTGCATCTTTTACAGTTTATTGAAATAAAATAAAGCAAAATATTAAAATTTTCCCAACGCAATTCGACAGTGGGTAATAATGTGAATATGCGACAGACAATATATCAAAAAATATAATTTAATTTAATTAATAAACATGATGAAGATTTAGTTTAATAGATGACCATGTTTTTAGTGTTCCGTACGGAACACTTATAAGATCACTTCGGTGTCTGCCTGTCTGTCTGTCACACCCGATTTTCTCCGAAACTATTTGTCATAAAAAGTTGAAATTTGATAATAATATAGAAATTGATGGCCTCATCATTGCCGTGTAGTTTTGAAAGTCAAATTTTGACTTAAGGGGTTAGTTTTGGGGGGTGAAATCGGAACTGAAAAAAAAAAATTTTTTTAGTAGGATATCAAGTGTGGTGTCAAATCAAAGCTTGTGAAAACACCAGTAAAATATATATATATATATATATATATATATATATATATATATATATATATATATATATATATATATATATATATATATATTTATATATATGTATATATATGTATATATATATATATATATATATATATATATATATATATATATATATATATATATATATATATATATGTAGTAATGGTTTTTTCGGGTATCCCGTGTTAGCTTGAAGTCCCTTGATGGACGGTTTCGCTGACGTTTCGATGGAATCTCATCCATCTTTTTCAAAGCGTTGATCACTGGTTGGTGTCTTGGCGTTGAATGTCGAGACTGGCCCTGAGTGCGCCGGTTTTACGTACTCGGGGGTGTTTCTATTGGTCGGACGGATCTGGCCAATAGAGGCTCGGCTTTGGCTGAGCGTTGTCGGTCCTGTGGTTCTTTGTAATGTTTGTGTTGGTGAAGTAACATATGGTTGAATTATTGTTTCTCTTGGTTGGACTTGGTACTGGGATAGAATATGTTTCCAAGAGTTCGGTAAACGTTGGCTATCATCCCGATTATTTAAGTTGTTGGGCCTCTTTTCTATTTCTATGGCTTCTTTGATTACCCTAGTGGATAGGTTATTACTTTTTTGTAGGGTTCTGGTTTTGTCAAAATCGATTTTGTGGCCGGTATTGTGTGCATGTTGTGCTAGAGAGGAGGTGGTGGATTTTTGTTTTACGGCGTTTTTGTGCTCGTCTCTTCTGGCACTAATTTTCCTGTTTGTTTGGCCTATGTATGAAAGACCGCAGTCCTGACACGGAATTTCATATACGCCTTGGTCTTCTAAGGCTATAATGTCTTTTGGTGTAGGTAGAATATCTTTAATTTTTTGGTTGGTTGTGTAAATGGTCTCAATTTGGTGTTTTCCTAGAAGTCTTCCTATTTTGTCTGTGATGCCTTTTACATATGGAGAAATGCTTTTGTAGTATATGTCTTTCTTTCCTGTTTGTGTTGTTTATTTAGGGCCCGCTGGATCGTGCTTTGACTATATCCATTTGAAAGTAAAACGTTTCGAAGGAGCTTGGTTTCTTGTTGCAAATGTTCCTTGTCTGTTAGGGTTTCTGATCGGTGAGCTAAGGATTTGGCAACGGAGAAGAGTTGGGCTGGGTGATGATGTGAGCTGTCATTTAAGTATCTGTTTGTATGTGTCGGTTTTCTATATACTGAGTGAGACAAAGAACCATCTAATTTTCTTTGAAGCAAGACATCTAGGAATGGTAGTTGTTCTGCTGCCTCCCTTTCCATTGTAAATTTAATGTTTGGATGTATGTTGTTAAGGTGTTCCAGGAACTTGTTTAAGTTGTCTTCACCGTGTTGCCATACCACAAAAGTGTCATCTACGTATCGAAGCCATGTTTTCGGTTTATGTGGAGCAGTTTCTAGAGCTAGTGTTTCGAAATGCTCCATGTATAGATTAGCTAGTGCTGGTGACAATGGAGAGCCCATGGGTGCACCTTCTATTTGTTTATATTTCAAGCTAACACGGGATACCCGAAAAACCATTACTACATTTCACACCCGTGAGAACATTCGTCAAAACACATATATATATATATATATATATATATATATATATATATATATATATATATATATATAAAGAGAGAGAAAGCAAAAGTTGCCGTATCTAACAAAATCCTAAGTTATGAAACTAGTTGGGGGAACTCGGCAAAAAACAGGCATCAACAGATGTTCATACTATATTCATTTAGCCAATATTTCGGTCCTAAGTTGGGACCTTCATCAGGGCACAAATTGTAGTATGAAATTTAATCTAACAAGAATGACCATCAATAACAATCGCCATAGTAAAAACCAACACTGAAATAAAACTACCACAATTCACTAGCATATTAACATAAAAACATGGCATTTACAGCAGGGATGCCATTGATAACGTTGGATGCTGAAATTCAAAAACTAATTAACCACCTGCCATCTTAAAGAAAAATGAAAAGTTATATATATATATATATATATATATATATATATATATATATATATATATATATATATATATATATATATATATATATGTATATATATGTATATATATATATATATATATATATATATATATATATATATATATATATATATATATATATATATATATATATATATATATATATATATATATATATATATATATATATATATAATATATATATATATATATATATATATATATATATATATAATGTAATACTTGCGTACACTTTTCTTTGTATTATTTTTAAAAAATCGCGAAAAATCGCTGTCTCCCGCCTTATCTCGAAAAGTACTGATCAAAAAAAATTTTGAAAAAATTCTGGAATATTCTCCAGGGGGTGTAGATTAAACGAAAATTATCACGTATATAAAAAAAAAAAATCAAGGTCATCAATTTTCAATAAAGATTGGAAACAAACTTTGTTGAAAACTCATTTGGGGTGTTTTGTGAAGTCACTGATCATTTTATACTTCCGATACAACATTTTTTATTTTAAAAGCAATCAACGTACTGAACACTAATTGTGCAAGTTCAACTTGCACTTGACCGGTTATTGGTATCTAAAATCAACTCGTGTTACTGCCTGGTCTTTTCTTTCCATAAATTTTTATTCTGCATAATATAAAAGTTAAAATAAATATTTCGAAAATATATGCTCTTCTGTTAGTTAAATTTATACCAAATATTAATTTAAATTTTAAATACAGAACTTTTTTTAAAAGTATTGAATCTCTGGAGAATCGAGTCGTCTCGAGTGCATTTTTAAAGTAAATTATAATTAAAAATGAAACAAAATCCTAAAATTTTCTTAAAGAAAATTCAAGAATTTCAATTATCTGACTATAGGAAAGTTATTTTTGGTTAAAAAAATATCTCATGAGGTAAATATATTCCTAGTAATGAAAATTTAAACTATTTAAGATCTTAGACTTATGTTTATTATATTACTGCTGACAACTGTTGCACAACTGTAATAGCAATAAAAGAACAAACCTACATTGAAAAAACAATGGATTTCCTAAAGCCAGTATTCAAATCCAACAATTTCGATCCAACAATAACTTTTCAAAAACTAATTAAAGATGTATTAAAAGACCTAAGCATTGTCATAGATAATGAAAAATTCAGATACATCTCGATGAACCCTCAAGTTCCAAAACTATATTCTTTTATCGAATTACATAAAAATAACTCACCAATTCGCCCAGTAGTTTCATACATAACAGCTCCAGCTCTTTCTTTATTAAATAAATTCATTGAGGTTTTGACAAAATATTATAAATTCACACCTAAATTTAGTAATAAAAATAGTAATGAATTGATATCAAAAATTCATCTGTTAGCCCTACCAAGTAATTCCAAATTTATATCGTTTGACGTACAGAATCTTTTTCCTAGTATACCAGCGTCAGACGCTATAATTTTGATTCAAAGATTACTCAAAAAAACCCAATAATTAAACAAGAAATAGACATCTTAACATTGTGTTTTGACCAGAATTATTTAGAATTCAACGATAAGATTTATGTAGGTAGGAAAGATTTAATAATGGGAAACCTTCTTAGCCTAATTTCATCTGAAAATTTCATGGACCCGTTAGAATAACAAATCATTAATTCTGATCTATTTAAAAATTTCTTTGATTGGTATCATTATGTAGATGACATATTGACATGATTTACCGGTACAGATCGACAATTAAAACTATTTCTAGATTATATTAGCCAACTTCATAATAACATTACTTTTACAACAGAAATAGAAAGAAATAAATCGATTAATTTTCTAGATTTAAAAATATCAAACAAAATGAATCAACATGATTTTGAAATCTTCCATAAACCAACATACTCAGATATACAGTCCCTGGCCAAATTATTAGACGCACTGTATTTTTTTTAGTAATTTTATGTTTCTTAAGAGTTTTTATGCAATAATGGTATATTTAAACTACAATATTATTGATTTTTATTTAAAAGAATTGTTGTAGACTACATATTTGTATTTATTCTTAACATATGTCAACACTGTGTTGACAAAGTGATACATGAACGTAAACAACTACAAACCTGTATCAGTCGCGATCGGAATCGAGTCAGGTACGGACGTGTTTCTGTGGCTTTATGGACTGTGATTGTTTGTTTAACAGTTTTATACTACTCAGTTATTAGTTTATTTTGTATGAAGTGTTTTAAAAAAGTAATTGGACTATTTTCATTATGGGTAGAAAAGGCGATCTTTCACCACGTAAAAAAGCTGAAGTGAAGGCCCTTGTGATTGCGAAAATATATACAAACCGAGAAATATCACGAAGATTGGAGATTTCTGAAGCTAGTGTACGACGCATAAAAAAGAAAATTGAGTCAGGGAAGGAATTAAGCCCGAAAAGAAAGAAAAGATGCGGTAGAAAACCAATTTTCACTCCACGGTCAGAGAGATGTTTGAAGAAAATTTGTGTAGAAAACAGATTTGCTACCACAAAGGTAATAAAATCACAACTCCAGGATGCTAGCGTAAATGCTTCTGAGCGCACTGTTCGAAGAAAATTGAAAGAATTAGATTTTAAGGCCTGTCGCCCCGCCAGGAAGCCCAAGTTAACAGCTGCATTGAAAGCAAAGCGCCTGAAGTAGGCCAAACAATGGCAAGATAAAGATGTGGACTTCTGGAGATCGGTAAGATACAGCAATTTAATCAATAATTGATACATTATTATCATTTTCAGTTAAATAAAGCAAATAAACATGGAAGTTTATATATTTTTCCTATTTTTGACAGGTCTGCTTCAGTGACGAAAGCACATTCGAAATTTTGCAGAATAAAGCTCAGTATGTGCGTCGTCGTCATGGAGAAAAGTTTCATCCTGATTGTGTCGTCCCGACGGTTAAACATCCCACCAAAGTGATGATTTGGTCAGTCATCAGCGGCAAGGGCACTGGACGTCTGTACGTCGTCAAAGGAATAATGAGGCAAGATCAGTACATAGAAGTATTACAAAATCGGTTGATTCCGCAGCTCAGAGAATGGTTTCCAAACGGGGAACCATTCACTTTCATGCAAGATGGAGCTCCCTGCCACACTGCTCGGTCTGTTAAAGCTTTTTTTGGCAGAAAAAAAATATCCCTCTGTTGGATTGGCCCCATTGAAAATGTGTGGGAGCTGATGAAAAGAGAAGTGGCTAAAGATGTGATTACCAACAAAACCCAGCTCCTAGAAAAGATTATTCATGTGTGGAATCATCATCCTCAAATGCAGGAGACAGTACAATCTTGCATCGATAGCATGCCGCGCAGAATTAAAGCTTTGATAGCGGCTAAAGGTGGCTCAACTAAATATTGACTTTTACTAACATTAATTTCAATTTTCTTTAAAACTTAATAAACTTATGCTTTTCTAAATTAATGCTGTTTTATTTATGTCAAATAAATAGGTAATTGATTGGATAATATAAAAATAAAAAACAAATCAATTTAATAATAATAAAACGGTACAATATCACTCGGTAATTAATATTTTACATGAAATCTTGCAGTGCGTCTAATAATTTGGCCAGGGACTGTAACTATACACGCGAATTCTAACCATCCGTTTACACATAAAAATCTCGGGTTATAATAGTTTCATCCATCCATAACTAATAAATACATCATTAACTGAAGAAAATTTTCTGATAGAATTACATATGAGAAAACAAATTAGAATTGGAAGATTTGTGTACCCGCACAAACAACTAAACAAAGATAAGTTTCCTACACTCACTTTTACTGGTAAATTGACCAATAAAACTCAATATTTTTTCCATAAAAATCATGTAAATATTGAATTCGGCACCGATAACATATGGGCTCAAATATCAAAAATAATAACACTAAAACAAAAATTATGCTGTGGTACTTGTAATAAAACATATATAGGACAAACAAGCAAATCTTTTTATAAAAGAATAAAGGAACATCAACAAAGTTATAGAATGAAAAATAACATATCTCACTACGCTAAACATTTAACAAATGAAAATCATACTTTCAATGAAGATTTCAGAATTTTGCATAATGGAAAGAAACAGAATTTACTGAATTGTTTAGACCAGGTAGAAATTAACCAGAAAACATCCTCAGGTTTATTACTCAACGATCAATTAGATGGGGGTAGGTCTCCTTCATTGAACTTATTTTAGGTATAAAGGTAAATATTGTTAATTAATTTAGTACTTGTAACCAGGTAAATTAAATATTCTGTAACATACCTTGTAGTTAATTTACATCTTGCTCCAGAAAAAGACACAGTGTGTCGAAATAATTGTCAGCAGTAATATAATAAACATAAGTGATGATCTTAAATAGTAAAAAGTTTCGTTCCTAGTTATTATGGATCTCCATCAAGTAACGGCTAAGTCAGTACAGTATGTAAATATATTCTACTAAAATCACGTGAACACGCCAAGTTTGAGAGTTTAACATATTAATTTTACTATGTTGGGGATCTGGAATCTTTGGCACAATAACACTACTAAGTATATATCACCACTACACCAAACACTTTATTTTTGCACTCGACGCGCGTTTCGCTAACCATGTTAGCTTCATCAGGACCGATGATTGACTCAATCATCGCTCCTGATGGAGATAACAGGGTTAGCGAAACGCGCGTAGACTGCAAAAATAGTGTGTTTAGTGTAGTAGTGTTTAGTGATATATACTGAGTAATATTAATTATAACTTTTTTCCGCTACAAACTTTTATACACTTCTTCACCAACATGTAAAAAAATTGGTGAAGTAATTTACTTTCCCTTGCAAAACGTAGTTGTAAAATGACTACTGAATTTAGCGTCCTGTTCTTAAGCACGAAGATAAGATATTCGTCCAGACATATTTACAAGTGAAACCCCACAATTTTCTTTAAATACTAGTTCTGTGGAAACTAAAAATATTGAAAACCTAACATAATTTTCAGATTTGTTGACTGCGAATATCCTGAAAGGGAAATATAGTATGATATATATGCGCAGTAATTCTTCCAACCTCCGCCACACCCCATTACCTCCTGATATATTATATCATAAATAAATTAGGAAAATAAAAATTTTTAGATTGCTTGACTCTAAAAATCGTAAAAACGACATATAACATTATATATAATATACACTCCTGGACAAAATTAACGCAACAATATATTAAATCATACAAATCTCTATAATGAATTAATTTTAATAATTTTTTATGAACATTGTTTACACTAAAAGTTAGAAAAAACTTATTCGGATACTTTAAAAGTGAATTAGCTACCAAATTTCTCTATAAGATTCGAATTAAAATTATTCTTAATACCTAATAACAAAATCGTTGAAATTATGTAATAATGAAAAAAATAAACTGGGACACTAGTAGCAACATTAATGGTGTAACTGGGACACTAATAGCGTGTGTTGCCTCCTCTACTTCGGATGACAGCGTTTATGCGCCTAGGCATGCTTCTAATTAAATTTTGGATAAAATCTTGAGGAATTTGCTCCCGTTCTGTGATAACTGCATTTTCAAGTTCCCTCAGGTTTCTAGGTGCAGATATATGACGTTTCACATTTTCCTTAAGGTGATCCAATACATGTTCTATCGGATTCAGATCCGGGCTTTTTGGTGGCCATTGCATAATCGGTATATCAACTTGATTAAGATAATCGAGTTCCTCCCTAGGCACGTGAGGTCGAGCGTTGTCTTGCATAAACAGGAAATTGGGCCCCACGAAATGACCGAAAGGCATCACATGTTCTATTACAATATTCTCAAGATAGTAGTCAGCATTCATGGATCTCGAACGGACAGGAACTAACTCCTACTGTTTAATCCAGCTTCATTTAACCGTCGTCTAACTGTTTTAGAAGAAATTGTGACATTGCGAACAGCTTCGAGTTCGTTTCTTATTATAGAACTAGTGACGGTCCTGTTTCTTAAAGCATATTGTCTTATAAAACGTTCATCTAGGTCGCTAGTGCATCGTTTTTGCCCTTGCCCTAGCCTTCTAGAATAAGTTCCTACTTCATTCAAGCGTCTTACCATACGACTTATTGTGGAACGATGTTTGCCCAACAAATTGGCAACATAACTCTGACAATATCCCTCGTCCAATAAAACTGAGGCTCGCACTACCTCGTGTTCAGTTAAATTCCTTGTTCGATTCATTTTTCTAATTCTTCGGGGTCAAAAATAAAACAGTCTACCACAAAAAAAACGTATTACTTTGAAAAAGGGAACAATTTATAAGCTTACTTCTAAAGAAAATCTATCGCATTATGACAGAAAATTGTTTATCTTCTAAAAAATTCTTTAAAACTGTAAATCTAAACGAATTGTTTTGATTTCTGTCATGAACAACGAAACAAAATATGCATAGCCTACTATTCAAATACTCGATAAACTTTAAAACTGACATAAGAAAAAGATAAATTAATTTTCAGATTGTTGCGTTAATTTTGTCCAGGAATTTATAAAGTGTGCTATATTTTTAGAATGGTAATTTAAAACTCTATTCAGATAAGGAAAAATATACAGGGTATCCCATTTAAAAACATATATTTTTGCGTTAATAACTATTAAAATATTAGTTCAGGTAACTTACACTGTTGAAATCCACGTGAAAAAATGCTTTGAGAATGTTTTTACAGAAATCAAAAATTTTCAATAGGAAAAGAGTTACAAACATTTTCCCAAAATGCAGATTTTTGAACAACACCCTGTATATCTAAAACGGTACTAGATATCGATATACGGTTTTCACCATTGAGTTTATTATAAAAATTGAGCCTCAGACACCGACATCAGTTTTCATATATCTCCTTTATATAAAGGGGTTTACTTTAAAAGTGTCCAATTTGGACCACCCTGTACAATAGCATAATACCCTAAAAATTAAACAGCTTTTTGTTCCTAAAAGATCTGAAATGTAATTTTCATATTTAATCTTTTTTACCTTCAAAATATTTTTTGTTTTTTAATGTTTTTTTTTTCTATGTTATGAAATAATTATTACGGGAATTGTTTACTGACCATGGTACGATCGATATGCGCAGTATATTCACATAATCACCCCAATTTCTTTAAAATAAAGCTTTTTCTTATTATTGCCGATAGGGAGTAGAAATATTCACTCATTAACTAAACATAAGCAAACTATAGTTCAAAAAAAATACATTTTCGGGTTTCTTAGGCTTGAATATTAATTTAGTCACTCATAATTTAGCTATAGTTTAAAAACATTTCATTATTTATCACTAGAGAGATTCAGATTCACTATAAGAAAATAACCGGTCAAGTGCAAGTTGAACTTGCGCAATTAGTGTTCCGTACGTTGATTGCTTTTAAAATAAAAAATTTTGTTACAGAGGTATAAAATGATCAGAGACTTCACAAAACACACCCCATATGAGTATTCAACAAAGTTTGTTTCCAATCTTTACTAAAATCTGATGAGCTGGAAATTTTTGTTTTTTTTATATACCAGATAAATTATTAAAGGTAATGCACTCGTGATAATTTTCGTTTAATCTACACCCCGTGGAGAATATTCCAGAAATTTTTCAAAATTTTTTGATAAGTACTTTTCGAGATAAGGACAGCGATTTTTCGCGATTTTTTAAAGATAATACAAAGAAAAGTGCGCGCAAGTATTACATTAAATATATATTTTTTACTCGTGTTTTCCCAAGCTTTCATTTGACACTACACTCGATGACCTAGTAAAAAATTTTTTTTTTTCACTTCCGATTTCACCCCCCAAAACTAACCCCTTAAGTCAAAATTTATTTCTCAAAACTACATGGCTCTGATGAGGCCACCAGTTCCTTTATTATTACCAAATTTCAACTTTCTATGTCAAATAGTTTCGGAGAAAATCGGGTGTGACAGACAGATAGACACCGAAGTGATCTTATAAGTGTTCCATACGGAACAGTAAAAATATATTAAGGGAATTGCTATCACTATGAACACACATAACATTTTGTGAATCAAAAAATCAAAAATAATCAATATTATAACGTCCTTTCCTAGATAGTTTTGTAGTAAATATATGAGATAAAAATTTCATTTAAATTTCTGATTTGATATCGTTTTAATTGAAAATACGATACTATTTAAATGTTAAAATTTATTACCGAGGAAATGAACAGCAAAATTTAATATGACTATTGTTAAATAATCATTAAAGATTATTTTTTTATACATTTAATTTAAGGAAAAATAAAAATATCAAAAGAACAACAAATTAAAATGTTTGATATAGTAACCAACCTGGTCGCGAAGAAGCCTCCTTCATAATTTACCAACACTACTTTGACAGACGCTCACCGTTTAAAATAATATTAACCATAAGAATACAAAAATTACTTCGTGTCTATTTCCATACAAACAAATGGTCATGTGATGGCAGTCACATGACTGTTAGTTTAATTATTTAGTATTTTCATCGATTGGGGGTTTTCCTCTTTTAACCTCTTTTTGTTGACCGGATATCGATTGTCAGAGGCCACTTTTATTGCGTTTTATTTAACGAAATATGTATCACTAAGGATTTTCTCATAACTACAGTTGTGGTCAAAATAATAGCAGTGCTTAATAAATTTTTATCAAAACATATTTATTAAGTTTTTTTAATAGAACAACTAAAACATAAATATGGTAACTTTGAAGCCCACCTAAGATGCATCAAAGTAATATAAGGCTATTTGATTAAATTCTTAAAATTCAAAGAAAAACGACAAATTTCTAAAAATTATGATGGACAAAATAATAGCAGTGTTTTACTAAAATTACTGTTAAAAAAACTGTACAACTAATTAACAATATGTTTAAATATAAAGGGTGTTTTTTATAGAGGTATAGAACTTTGAAATGGAATAAAACAAAGATGAATTTTTTAAATTGACATGAAATTTACTTTATTCGAAAGATAATGTTTCATCTTCATCAATCTTCATTATAATTTAAATATGACTTCTGGCATATGACCGCCACGGCTGGCTCGGACGTAGTCTAATCTGGAGGTTCAATTTTCGATGACTTTTTCCAACATTTGTGGCCGTATATCGGCAATAACGCGGCGAATGTTGTCCTCCAAGTGGTCAATCGTTTCGGGCTTATCGGCGTAGACTAGCGACTTCACATATTCCCACAGAAAATAGGATCTTGGAGGCCAATTCACGGGTCCGAAACGTGAAACTACGCGGTTAGCAAACGTTTCCTTCAATAAATCAATTGTGGCACGAGCTGTGTGACATATTGCGCCGTCTTGTTGAAACCACAGCTCCTGCACATCATGGTTGTTCAATTGATGAACGAAAAAGTCAGTAATCATGGCTCTATAGCGGTCACCATTGACTGTAACGTTCTGACCAGCATCGTTTTTAAAGAAGTACGGACCAATGATTTCACCAGCCCATAAAGCACACCAAACAGTCAGTTTTTCTGGATGTAACAGTGTCTCAACATACACTTGAGGGTTATCATCACTCCAAATACGGCAGTTTTGTTTATTGACGTATCCATTCAAACAAAAGTGAGCTTCATCGCTAAACAAAATTCGCCTATGAAAATCGGGATCAACGGCAATCTTGTTTTGGGCCCATTCACCGAATCTACGCATTGCTAGGTGATCGTGTGGCTTCAATTGTTGCACGAGTTGGATTTTGTAAACACGCAAACCAAGATCTTTCCATAAAGTGGATGGACATATCCAATTCCTGTGCACGCGGATGGACTGATTCGGGTCTTCCTCTACGCTACGCTCTACAGCAGCAATGACTTCTTCTGTACGCACTGTACGACGTCTCTGTGGATGCGTATTATCATTTAGAGTAAACGTGGTGCGAAAACGTTCCATAGTTAATCGAATTAATTGCTCTGATGGACGATTATGTTGACCGTAAAATGGACGTAGTGCGCGATACGTATTTCGAACAGAACCATGATTTTCAAAATAAATTTGCACAATTTGGAAGCGTTGTTCAGGCGTCAGTCTATTCATGTTGAAATGCCAAACCAAACTAAACATAAATCACTCGACAGCTGACAAAATGGCCGCCAGTTAAAAAAGTGTTGCCAACTTAAAGTTTTATACCTCTATAAAAAACACCCTTTATAAAAAAAAACTATTTTTAGTCAATTTCTACTGGTTTATTTAAATTGCGATGACGCGTTTCGCTGTCGATGCAGCTTCTTCAGATCTACATTTTTACACTGTAGTTTGAAGCTAGAAAGCTTATATCAGCTTGTTTCAAATTTTGGATGGTTGTAGCTTCTACTTGATGGAAATTCATTATAAATACATAATAAAAGACTATTTTTAGTCAATTGCCACTGGTTTATTTAAATTGCGATGACGCGTTTCGTTGTCGATGCAGCTTCTTCAGATCTACATTTTACACTGTAGTTTGAAGCTAGAAAGCTTATATCAGCTTGTTTCAAATTTTGGATGGTTGTAGCTTCTACTTGATGGAAATTTATTATAAACTAGCCGGGCCCGCGGCTCCGCTCGCGTGGACTTGATTCGCCACTATCGTCATTGCTTATTCCTTATGTTACCCAACGTAATAAAACATCTCCCATTATTTCCCCTTATCTCTCAATATCTCTACATAATTTCCATTATCTAGGCTTATCTCTGCTCATCTCCCTTTATTTCTCCTTATCTCCCATTATTTCTCCTTATCTCCCATTATCACATCTTATCTCCCATTATCTAGGCTTATCTCGACTTATCTCTCAATACTTCTCCTTATCTCCCATTATTTCTCCTTATCTCCCATTATCTCACCATAACTCCCATTATCTAGACTTATCTCTGCTTATCTCCCATTATTTCTCCTTATCTCTCATTATTTATATTTATTTCCCATTATCTCACCTTATCTCCCATTATCGAGGCTTATCTCGACTTATCTCCCATTATTTCTCCTTATCTCCCATTATCTAGGTTTATATCGAATTATATAGAACATATGTAAAAATTTATAAAAATATGTAAATCGGATAAGGGGTTTTCGAGTGATAAGCGCACTAACGGACAGACACGCAGGCAGAGAGACGTTGCATTTTATATATATTATATTCTTTGCTACATGATATTGTTCCATATTTAATACTTTAGGCAGTGTATTGCAAGAGAACGCGCTAGCGGCAAACTTTCCTCCGACTTGATTCACTATTATCGTCACTGCTTATTCCTTATGTCACCTAACGTAATAAAATATATCCTATATGTATGTTTAACAAAAAAGAACGTAAATCGGATAAGTGGTTCTCCAGTGATAAGCACACTAACGAATAGACAGATAGATAGAGAGACGTTGCATTTTATATATATATATATATATATATATATATATATATATATATATATTATAGATATTCTTTACTACTTGATATTGTTCCATATTTAATGGTTTAGCATGTTTAAAAAAAAAGCACGTAAATCGGATAAATGGTTCTCCAGTGATAAGCGCACAAACGAACAAACAGACAGAGATACGTTGCATTTTATATATGTTATAGATGTAATAAAATATATATCTATAACCTGGTTAGAGAACATATGTATGAATTTAAAAAATCACGTAAATTGCATAAGTAGGTCTCGAGGGATAAGCGCACTAACGGACAGACAGAAAGACTTGTATATATGTATATATATATATATATATATATATATATATATATATATATATATATATATATTATAGATATAGGTTATTATCATTATTATTATTATATAACCTGGCCAAAGAATATATGTATGAATTTAAAAAAAAACACATAAATCAGATAAGTGGTTTTTGCGTGACAAACGCACAAATTGACAGAGAGACATTACATTTTATATATATTATAGATTATAGATTATAGATATTCTCTGCTACATAATATTGTTCCATATTTAATGGTTTAGGCTGTTTATTGCAAGGAAACGCGCTAGCGGTAAACTTTTTTCCGACTTCATTCACTATTTTACGTCACTACTCATTCCTTATGCTACCTATCGTAATAAAATATAGCCTATAACCTGGCCAGAGAACATACGTATGTTTTAAAAAAAAAGTACGTAAATCGGATAAGTGGTTCTCCAGTGATAAGCGCACTAACGGACAGACAGACAGAGAGACGTTGCATTTTATATATATTATAGATATAGATATCTAATAAAAGACTATTTTTAGTCAATTTCCACTGGTTTATTTAAATTGCGATGACGCATTTCGGTGTCAATGCAGTGTAAAATGTAGATCTGAAGAAGCTGCATCGACAGCGAAACGCGTCATCGCAATTTAAATAAACCAGTGGAAATTGACTAAAAATAGTCTTTTATTATATATTTATAATGAATTTCCATCAAGTAGAAGCTACAACCATCCAAAACAATATTTTTCTTTTATGAGCATCAGACCCACCTAATACTTAATAGTAAACCCTTTATTGGCTATGACAGCTTCACAACGTCGCGGCATAGAGTTAACCAATCTCTGATTACAGCCCAGAGCTCGTCTTGATTCTTAGGTTCTTCTCGTGCTACGCTATCATTAATATCGCCCCACAGATTTTCTATCGGGTTCAGATCTGGGCTTTGAGCTGGCCCATTTAAGACATTTATTTTTTTCTTTTCTAAAAATTGTTTACATAATCGACTGCTATGTTCTGAGTCATTGTCATGCATAAAACCCACTTAAGTGGCATTTCATATTCTGCATAGGGCAACATAACGTCCTGTAAAATGTTAACATAAACACTGACGGTCATTATGTTTTTAATCCAAAATATAGGCCCTACTCTGAAGTAGGAGAAACATGCCCATACCATTATTTTTGAACCTCCATGTTTAACTGTCTTACTAGTGTACTGAGGCTGATATGCGGTTCCTAAAGAGCGTCTAACGTATGTTCTGCGCGGCCTACATTTCCAAATAATACAATTTTGCTTTCGGCGGACCACAGTATATTACGCCATTTAAATAGAGGCCATTCAATATGTTCCTTCGCGAACTCTAATCGCCTCTTTCTGTGTCTTTTATTTAACAAGGGTACCTTACGCGGACTTCTTGCTGGTAACTTTGGTTCTTTAAGTCGTCGTCGTATCGTCCTAGGAGCTACATCCACTCCCACAATCTCCTGAAGTTGTGTTGACGAAGCAAATGAAGCTCGAACTATAAGTGTGTCCTGTCTGGATGTAGTTTTGCGTTTACGATTACGAGTTTCAGGTGGAGGTTGCCATCTTAAAGCGTTTGCTACCATTTTAGCTGGGCATCCCAAAATATTTTGAATCTGCACGTAAGATTTTCCATCACGACGCAATTTTCTTATCAATTCACGTTTTTCTTGAGAACAGTGCTTCTTCCTTCCCATAATTGTATTGAAAACAGAAAAAGTGTGGATGGATCTGACACAAAACTATTCTAAATTTGACAGTTTAACCGAACACAAGGAGCAAAAACCATTTAGGTTTGAAACACACCAGTGTTAAGCAAACACTGCTATTATTTTGACCAAGCAAAATTCATCTCCTGCTACAAAAAACGTAAATACTTCGTTTATATTTAGTTTTTAAACGATAAATTATTTTTTTGCCTTAATGGAATTTTGCAGTTACCTTTCAACAGTTTTAGTTATTTTTATTGAACCACTGCTATTATTTTGACCACAACTGTATATGAAATATATGATTTTAATAGATGAAAAGTAATAATAATATTATGGATGGTATAAAATATTCAATAATAATAATAAATTCTCTCATTGTAGATGCAAATACATCTTGGGGTGCGCCTAAAAAAAAGAGATTTCTTATGCATTTTACTGGATTTTGTTACCTGTTTTGAATTATTTTTAAGGGTTCACCCTCTTTTGGACAGAAAACCTCTGCTATACAATAGAGTCATGAAATGTAAATGAGGGTTCATCGGTAGCATAGCCTTCTGAGCGTAAACTGCTTTTAGTGTTTAATAAATAAAATTATCTTACAAATAAAGTTATAGAAATATAAGATTTATTACCAAAAATCCTTTAATCTATAGATCTATGTATATATATATATATATATATATATATATATATATATATATATATATATATATATATATACAAATTTACAATTCACGATATATAAGTACTCTAATTACAATCAAAAACAATCATCATCTTCAAAATCTGAGGAGTCGACTTCTCTTAAATTTATAATTAAGAGTTCTATTTCTACAGTTTCTTCGATGTATTCGTCAAGTTTCCACATTTTATTTTCTTCTTTTATAACATGTCGAATGGCATTTTTCCAATTATCCTTTTAGGTCCTCTCTATTCCGGCGAGTAATAATTGCCTTACGTCTTGAACTTTGAACGTAGTGTTTTCCCTTGCAACGAAACTTTTCATTTGTGCCCAAATTAGCTCTATGGGATTCAATTTGCAATGGTATGGAGGTAATCTAAGCACTGTGATATTCCGTTCCTGTGCCATCTCATGGACTGCGTATGTCTTGAACTTATTTTGTTTCGCAAATTTGAGAAGTTCCGCTTTTAACATACCATCTTTATGTTTGAGATTTTTGTCTCTTGTACATTGAAGAATATCCGCTTTCTTCCATGAAATTGTCGGAAGTCGTTCTAATAATCGAGAATGGTATGGGGCATTGTCTAATACTATAGCTGATTTTGCTGGTATACATTCAATCATTTGTTGGAAGTACTCCTCAAAAACATCGGCCGTCATCTCCTCATGGTAATGTTTAATTGACTTTGGTTAAATTCCAGCAAGCCACCGTCAAGAAATCCGTTTTCACTACCAATATGTGCTATAATTAGCCTGCGATCTTTTCCTAAAGAGGGTTGTAATCCAGTTGACCAATCTTCCATAAAAGCTTGTTTGGCACCCTTAATGTTTGTCAATCCAGAATTTTTTCATTGTGTGTCCTTCATTAACCCAAGTCTCATATAAATAAAGAATATTTCTTTCTTCGGCTCATTTTCTGATTGCTCGTAGATATTCTCCAACAAATTATTTCTGTTTTATCGATAAGAACAGATTTTCTATTGTATTTTTCCCAACGAAAATTCAGATTATGAATGATTTTCCATAATTTCCATTTTTTTAGTGTTCCGTACGGAACACTTATAAGATCACTTCGGTGTCTGTCTGTCTGTCTGTCTGTCTGTCTGTCTGTCTGTCTGTCACACCCCCGATTTTCTCGGAAACTGTTTGACATAGAAAGGTGAAATTTGGTAATAATATAGGAATTGATGGCCTCATCAGAGCCATGTAGTTTTGAGAATTAAATTTTGACTTAAGGGGTTAGTTTTGGGGGGTGAAGTCGGAAGTGAAAAAAAAATTTTTTTACTAGGCCATCGAGTGTGGTGTCAAATGAAAGCTTGTGAAAACACGAGTAAAAAATATATATATAATATTATACTTGCGCGCACTTTTCTTTGTATTATTTTTAAAAATTCGCGAAAAAATCGCTGTCCCGGGCCTTATCTCGAAAAGTACTTATCAAAAAATTTCGAAAAAATTCTGGAATATTTTCCACGGGGTGTAGATTGAACGAAAATTATCACGAGCGCATTACCTTTAATAATTTATATGGTATATAAAAAAAAAACAAAAATTTCAAGGTCATCAGATTTCAGTAAAGATTGGACACAAACTTTGTTGAAAACTCATTTGGGGTGTGTTTTGTGAAGTCACTGATTATTTTATACCACCGTAACATAAATTTTGACTTAAGAGGTTCGTTTTGAGGGGTGAAATCGGAAGTGAAAAAAAATTTTTTTTACTAGGTCATCGAGTGTGGTGTCAAATGAAAGCTTGTGAAAACACGAGTAAAATATATATATATATATATATATATATATATATATATATATATATATATATATATATATATATATATAATGTAATACTTGCGCACACTTTTCTTCGTATTACTTTTAAAAAAATCGCTGTCCCCTACCTTATCTCGAAAAATACTGATCAAAAAATTTTGAAAAAATTCTGGAATATTCTCCACGGGGTATAGATTGAACGAAAATTATCACGAGTGCATTACCTTTAATAATTTATTTGGTGTATAAAAAAAAAAACAAAAATTTCAAGGTCACCAGTTTTCAGTAAAGATTGGAAACAAACTTTGTTGAAAATTCATTTGGGGTGTATTTTGTGAAGTCACTGATCACTTTATACCACCCTAACAAAAATTTTTATTTTAAAAACAATCAACGTACGAAACACTAATTGTGCAAGTTCAACTTGCACTTGACCGGTTTTTTTTAAATCTGGTCCTACTATCCTCTGATTTCTTGCGAAACTTTATGTAGTGTAGGTATTTCTTTCTTAATAAAAAAAGATGTACTTTTCTTCTTATTGCGTTTTTAGAGTCTTCGTCGACCTCTAAGGGCTCCTTTCCTTTGTGATTCTGAGATTCATTGCAAGGACCGCGTTTTCTTTCTTTTAGAAATCTATAAATAGTTGCTGTTGGAACAGGTTTCCACAATTTCACGGACTTGGTTTGTTGGCTGTTGATGCACTAGGGTATCGTGGACGTTAAGTATCATTGTTGTTTCTCGCAGGAAAAATACAGATTTACAGACCCCACGAAGTTTGACCGGGGCAAAACTGAAAGTTGAAGCCATCGCTGTTCTGATTTGAACTAAGCATATTATAGGTTTTTGCTTTATTTTTATACTTACACAGAATATGTTTATTGCATACTTAGGTACTTAGGCACCCACCTACCGATAAGTACTTTGGTTAACTTTATTCCAGTAATTGCTAAAATCCCAAATAATTCTATTATACCTATTATCATTAAGCTTTATAACACTGTAGATTTCTGGTTCTTAAGAATTGTTAATTGTACTAGTTTAGGCCTTTATCATACAAATAACATATTTAGTTTCATCATTTACTGATTAAAGTAAACTTTGAAATGCGTTAATTTATATGGCTTATTGTAAAGTTTAGAAGACATGTAATAAAATATTTTTTAGAAAAAGGTCGCACTGTTATATAGAGATAGAAAATAAAGGTGATTAAAACTAAAAATGCAAATAATTAGTAGAGAAATTTCGGACCCTTATGGTTTATGACATTTTAATGTTTATAACCTATTCAGTATATATATCCGCACTACACCAAACACTTTATTTTTGCACTCGACGGGCGTTTCGCTAACCATGTTAGCTTCATCAGGAGCGATGATTGACTGAATGAAGCTTACATGGTTAGCGAAATGCGCGTCGAGTGCAAAAATAAAGTGTTTGATGTAGCGGTGATATATATTGAGTAGTGTCATTGTGATAAAGATTCCACATTCCCAACTTAGTTTATAACCTATATTATGTGCTATTAACTCCAAACAAACGGACTCTAGGCAAAGTAAGTGCCATACTTTTTGTTAAAAATTTTAAACTTTTAATGGCTATTCATTCATAAGGAACATTGTCAAAAATCTATTCAGATTCTTGCCAGCAAATACCATAAATTTTTAAGCGTACTAGAAAAGTTTGTGGAGGCACAGAAAATATAGCTATCACTACGGAAAAATAAATACGTGGACTAAAACGTAACCGCAAACGAAGCCGGCTGGTTACCGCTAAACCGTTAAACTGTGCCTCGTAGAGTTTCTCAGAGTTGCCATATTTTTACTTATTATTGTTTTGTATAATTCAACTACTACTTGCGTGACATCTCTGAGAAACTTGAGGAGGCACATTTCAACTATCCGGCGGTAGCTAGCCGGCTTCGATTCTAGGCGGCATTTTGTACCACCTGTTTGTTTTTCTGATGGCTATATTTTCTGTGCTGGAAGTCCAAACTCTCATATCAATATGAAAATATATTTTTCAACAAGTAGAGAATTCTATAGAGAGGTGAGGAAAACAAATAAACAGAGACAAAATGCTAATATGTAGGAAAAAAAAGGAAGTTTAGCAGTAACCTTGGCAGAAAAGACTGAATAGATGGACGGAATACTTCAAAGAAACATTAAATGGAGATGAAAATGAGGAGTAGAATGAGAAATAGGAAGCAAATTAACTGTAGGGCAGGAGGGGACAAACAAACCCTAAAAAAAGAAATAAGAGAAATACTATCCAAAAAAGTAGAGGAGTAGATCTGGAAAATGAAATATGCCTGTTGGTGCAAGAAATATGGAAAACAGAAAAGATGCCAATGAGCTGAAGAGAGTCGCTCATTTGTCCAATATACAAGAAAGGAGAAAAAACTATATGTGCTAATTATAGACCAATAGCCTTTCTGGATGTCGTGTACAAGATAGTAGCGGTGACCATCAAAAACAGACTAGAAGAGAAGACCGAGTCTATTCTGAGAGAGTACCAGTGTGAATTCAGAAAAAATAGATCGGTTACGGAGCAGATATTTTCGATTAAGCAAATCCAAGATAATAGCTTAGAACAAAATTTGTCACTACACTTGGTCTTTGTGGATTTCAGACAAGCATACGACTCTGTAAATAGAAAAGAACTCTATAAGATAATGGAAGAACTAGAAATTCCAAGTAAATTGATTCGCATGGTGAGAATGACCCTGAATGGCACAGAAAATAGAGTGTTAGTTGAAGGCAAAGTATCAGACAAGTTTAGGGTGAAGAGAGAATTAAATTAGGGGGATCCATTGTCGACATGATTATTTAATTTGGTACTAGAAAAGATAATCCGGGAGTCAGGAATAAAAACAAATGGAACGATATACCAACAAACCTGCCAGTGCTTGGCATATGCGGAGGATGTAGCAGTGATTGCAAGAACAAAAGAAAATGTCAAAAAAGCCATAAGTAGGATAGAAGAAAAGGGAAGGATGAGAAGACTAAAGATAAATGAGGAAAAAACAAAATACATGGAAATTACAAAGAAGAAGAATAATAAAAACAACAAAAGTTTAGATATAATAAACCACTTAGGGAAAAAATACATGTTTGAAAAAGTAGACAAATTTAATTATCTGGGAGTAACAATAACAGAGAGTGGACAAGAAAGGACGGAGATACAAGAAAGAATAGCGAAAGGACAGAGATGTTTGGGGGCAATGAATACAATATTGAAATCAAAGAACGTATCAAGAAAAGCAAAAAAAAAGGTTATATACGACAGTTGTCAGACCCACTGTGACATATGGATGTGAAACGTGGAAACTGAATGCAAGAGAAAAAGAGACGTTGGAGATATGAGAAAGGAAAGCTTTGAGAAGAATCTACAGAGGAAGGAAAGAAGAGGGTCTGTGGAGAAGAAGAACACACTATGAATTAAAATGTCTATATACGAAACACTCATATAAAAAAACAAGGAAATTTTGTATATCCTGATTTTTGACCTAATAACATAGATACAATTTTAAGATTTCCACAAAGCTGCCTGCCAACTGTGATTTTCATACGGAATTTTATTGAGTAATAATTTCAAATTTTGCGTGTTGCGAATGAGTGTTGTTGCTGTCGTAACTAACACGCTTTTTCACGAGAGGTGGCATAACTCGTGAAAAGGGCGCCAAAACTTAATAGTTTGAATTATTTTTATGAAAAAAGTGAGAATTACCACTATATGAATTTTCTTTAAAACCTGATGTGATACGATAAAACGAGTGGTGAATTCGTAATTAGTGTTACCGAATTAGCAAAAAAAGTTAACAACATTTTAGACAATAAAAATCATGTCGACCTGTGTAATAGGATACATTTGAAGGCGTCCCTTTAACGCCCTCCATCACCCCTTTTTATACGTTTGACTATCAATAATAATGCTTAAAGTTCTAATCTAATGCAAAATAAGGAAAAAAACTCATAATACTATTCAAATTCTACAAAATTTATCAACCTCCTAATTCTTTACAAAGCTCTAATTCGACCAACTATGGAATACTGCTCCCATGTTTGGAGCTCCGCTCCCAAACATACACTGCATTTGTTGGATTCTATTCAGAGAAGAGCTGTTCGTCTGATTGGAGACCCGGAACTGACCGTCGGCCTTGATTCGCTGGAACATCGAAGAACGGTTGGCGACTTAAGCCTATTCTACAAGTACTTTCATGGAAAGTGTTCGAAGGATGTGGCCCGCTTAATTCCTCTTAGAGCGGTGCATGTTAGAAGTACACGTCGCGTTAATTCTTCACATCCGTATGAGGTTCAGCTTGTTACTCCTCGTACAACGCTTTTCAAGCAGTCTTTTATATGGAGAACATCATCCCTTTGGAATAATTTGCCCAGGACTGTGTTTCCCACCGAGTACAATCTATAGCGATTCAAGAACAACGTGAATCGCTTTCTCCGCACACGTGTCGCTCCTGTAGTGCTTTAGGGACTTCCCTGTAGCACGTGTGCTAGACCCATAAAAAAAAAAACTCTACTTCTTTCACTCCATTCCCTTCTTTTGAAGCGATATCACATTATAGGCTTCCTTTCTACTTCAAGTATTATATGTGAACCAAATATAAATTCTATATCTCATTTCGTTCGAAAATTATCGTGCCAATATAGATATTGACCGACAGTTCAGTGGAAATTGGAATTTTTTTTTTTGATCTTGAGACCATGGATTCACAGATGCAATGTTTCCTCTCAAGGGAAATAAAAAATTAACTTTTATAATTTTCTTGACAGACAGTTTGGTTCTATTTTTACCCTATCCAATAAAAGGGATAGTGGCGTGGCTGTACAGGTTTTTTTCATCTTTTCAATACAAAAAATAAATCAATTTATCAAAAATTTACTGTCGCCAACGTACTACTACAAAAAAATATTAAGTAGATTTATTATTAGTAATATATAACAACAGACGTATTATTAAAATGAATAATAAACAATCGTCCTCATTTTTTATGTTTTCTAGTTCTGGATCGATGGACTCGGCTAGAATTAAGGATAGTATCGACAAATAACTTTTTATTTTCAACGGGACACGTAAACTTTATAAATAATACGTATTTTTAATTTAAAAGTGATATTTTGTTTCTTCTTATGGATTTCTAATTTATGTATATGTTACTGGTAAAGTGTACCAGGTGTACAAGTATGAAATGTGGATTTTTTTTTCTAAAAAAACTTGTTAAATTCGGAAGAATGATAAAAAGTGCTTTATTCAAAGTATGCTCCATTGCTTGTTATACATCTTTCCCATCTTTCGGGCAATTTGTGAATACCACGCCAGTAAAAATCTTCCCCTTTTGCTGCGAACCATTCATCGACCCATTTTTTCACATCTTCGTACGAACTAAAGCGCTGCTCCGCAAGTGTGTGACCCATCAATGCGAACGAGTGGGAATCGAAAGGAGCCAAGTCTGGTGAGTAAGCCGTATGGGGTAGAACTTCCCAGCCGAGTGCTTCCAACGTATCGCGAACTGGTTTTGCCGTATATGATGGAGCACTGTCATGAAGAAAAATGAGTTTGTATTGCCTCTTTCGGTATTCTGGCCTTTTTTCAAGCAGTAAATGGTTCAAATCGGTCAATTGTGGTTGGTAACGTTTAGTATTAACCGTTTCCCCAGATTTTAACAGCTCATAATAGACCACGCCCCTCTGGTTCCACCAAACACAGAGCATCGTCTTTCTGCCAAAGCGATTCGGTCTTGCGGTCGATGTGGATGGTGTGCCTGGGTCTACCCATGATTTTTTGTACTTGGGATTCCCAAAATAAATCCACTTTTCATCCCCTGTAACTATACGATGCAAAAATTACTTATTTTTTTGTACCTAGCGAGCAAAATGCCACTCGTGTTTTTGCGCTTTTCCATTTGGCTGTCGTTCAACTCATGTGGTACCCAGCTACCGGTCTTCTGAATCTTTCCCATCTCTCGTAGCTGATTGGAAACAGCTTGTTGACTAACGCCCAATTGCTCGGCGAGTTGTTTTTGTGTTTGCGAATCATCTTCTTCCAACAATGCTTGCAATTCCACATCTTCGTATTTTTTTGGCGGTTTTCCACGTTCCTTGTCTGTAACATCAAAATCACCACTTTTGAAACGCCGAAAACATCGTTCACACGTATCTTGCGATGGAGCATGTTCACTATAAGCTTCTCGAAGTAATCGGTATGATTCAACAGCAGTTTTCTTTAAATGAAAACAAAAAATTAATGCTGTCGGCGAATGCTCTTTGTTCGGTATAAATTTCGACATATTGAACACAGCAACACAACACTATACACACACTTTTCCAATTTATCACTCGTGCGCGTCTGACACTTGTTGATGACACAACAAAATGGCGCAGTGTCAAATCTTTATAGCACAAACTGCATTGGTTCAACATCTATTGTCTGAAACCCGCATTTCATACTTGTACACCTGGTATAATTCAGGCATTCTATAGAATACCGGGGTCGTTTAGGCAATGTATGAAATATTTTCTTTTTCTTTAACTACTATATACTTTGTCTAGGTAATCTATAGAATGGCTAGGAATTCTATAGAATCCCGAAAAGGGTTTAGGTAAAATATAAAATGAAAGACAAATTACCACAATACTAAATGCACAGCCGGCAATGTGTATAATATTTATCGAAAACAATACTTTTGTGGATGCTCAGCTTTCTTTTATGGATCATATTTATCATGTATGCCCAAAATTAAATTCAGCATACTTTGCAATCCTACGCTTAAAAGGTACCCTCGATAGTGAGGAACTCTTTGATGTGTATTATGCTTTTGCTTTCAACCATCTGTTTAACAATGTTGTGTCCTGGGGTCTTGCTGGTGAAAAATGTAAACGTGTTTTTCTGAGCCAGAAGAAAATAATTCGCCTAATTTTTAATCTGGACTTTCGTGAAGGCTGTAGAGATATACGAATATTCATAAATGACCTAATCTAAACATTTCCTAATCTGTACATATTGCGTTGTTTAACTTTTATAAACCAAAATATACACTTTTTTGAGGTGCTGGAATCTACAAATACGTATAACACAAGGGGTAATAGTTTACTGGTTATACCCAGTCACAAATTATCTTTCTTTGAAAACTCTCCCTTCTCTAGTTGCATCCGCCTCTACAATGGATTGCCTGCAGAACTGCAAGCTATGCGTGGCACGAGATTTGTTTCTAGGGTCAAGACTCTTTTACTAGACAATGCCTTTTATTCAGTAAGTGAGTTTTCCAAGAGCTAATGTTGGAGAAAGAGAGTCCTGGTTGTGAAATTTTTATTTACATATCTATTTATTCTTTTTTTCGTTTTTAAATTGGTATTTGACAAGCCTGGAACACCTGCACTAGTCTGATTGAATTGCTTACGTGTGTTTGTTTAATTTGACTATTGTACATTACTTTGTATGTATTTATGTATGTGTTTCTGTGTACATACAAGCTGTACTCTTTTTCATTTTTACTTTATTTTCATCTTATTTTATTTTTAGTGTTCTGTACGGAACATTTATAAGATCACTTCGGTGCCTATCTCTGTCCGTCTGTCTGTCTGTCTGTCTGTCTGTCTGTCTGTCCGTCTGTCACACCCGATTTTCTCCGAAACTATTTGTCATAGAAAAGTTGAAATTTGGTAATAATATAGGAATTGATGGCCTCATCAGAGCCATCTAGTTTTGAAAGTTAAATTTTGACTTAAGGGGTTAGTTTTGGGGGGTGAAATCGGAAGTGAAAAAAAAATTTTTTTACTAGGTAATCGAGTGTGGTGTCAAATGAAAGCTTATGAAATCACGAGTAAAAAATATACATATAATGTAATACTTGCGCGCACTTTTCTTTGTATTATTTTTGAAAAATCGCGAAAAATCGCTGCCCACCCGCCTTATCTCGAAAAGTACTTATCAAAAAATTTTGAAAAAATTCTGGAATATTCTCCACGGGGTGTAGATTGAACGAAAATTATCATGAGTGCATTACCTGTAATAATTTATCTGGTATATAAAAAAAAACAGAAATTTCAAGGTCATCAATTTCCAGTAAAGATTGGAAATAAACTTTGTTGAAAACTCATTTGGGGTGTGTTTTGTGAAGTCACTGATCATTTTATACTTCCGTTACAACATTTTTTATTTTAAAAGCAATCAACGTACGGAACACTAATTGCGCAAGTTCAACTTGCACTTGTTACCGATTAAATTTAATTTATCTGACCAGACGAACCAATGTACACTCTGTTGTATGTTGACGGTAATACATGTATTATTATTATTATTATTATTAATAATAAGCATTAACTGCTCCTTGTGTTGCGGGTGGCGGGAGAACGCCCGTGGGGATGATGACATGAACTAACCTGAATTAACAAGAGCTTATGTCTTAAGAAGAAGAATGCAATTATTAATTCTGTGACTTTCAAGTGTCACAACAGTTTTAAGGCCTGTCGCCCCGCCAGGAAGCCCAAGTTAACAGCTGCAATGAAAGCAAAGCGCCTGAAGTGGGCCAAACAATGGCAAGACAAAGATGTAGACTTCTGGAGATCGGTAAGATACAGCAATTTAATCAATAATTGATACATTATTATCATTTTCAGTTAAATAAAGCAAATAAACATGGAAGTTTATATATTTTTCCTATTTTTGACAGGTCTGCTTCAGTGACGAAAGCACATTCGAAATTTTGCAGAATAAAGCTCAGTATGCGCGTCGTCGTCATGGAGAAAAGTTTCATCCTGATTGTGTCGTCCCCGACGGTTAAACATCCCACCAAAGTGATGATTTGGTCAGTCATCAGCGGCAAGGGCACTGAACGTCTGTACGTCGTCAAAGGAATCAGTACAAAGAAGTATTACAAAATCGGTTGATTCCGCAGCTCAGAGAATGGTTTCCAAATGGGGAACC
Organism: Pachyrhynchus sulphureomaculatus; assembly: GCA_019049505.1. Taxonomy (NCBI): domain Eukaryota; kingdom Metazoa; phylum Arthropoda; class Insecta; order Coleoptera; family Curculionidae; genus Pachyrhynchus; species Pachyrhynchus sulphureomaculatus. The sequence goes on from CM032456.1 coordinate 22,028,086, forward strand.
ATTCACTTTCATGCAAGATGGAGCTCCCTGCCACACTGCTCGGTCTGTTAAAGCTTTTTTGGCAGAAAAAAAAACTATCCCTCTGTTGGATTGGCCCTGATATGAACCCCATTGAAAATGTGTGGGAGCTGATGAAAAAGAGAAGTGGCTAAAGATGTGATTACCAACAAATCCAGCTCCTAGAAAAGATTATTCATGTGTGGAATCATCATCCTCAAATGCAGGAGACAGTACAATCTTGCATTGATAGCATGCCGCGCAGAATTAAAGCTTTGATAGCGGCTAAAGGTGGCTCAACTAAATATTGACTTTTACTAACATTAATTTCACTTTTCTTTAAAACTTAATAAACTTATGCTTTTCTAAATTAATGCTGTTTTATTTATGTCCAATAAATAAGTAATTGATTGGATAATATAAAAATAAAAAAACAAATCAATTTAAAATAATAAAACGGTACAATATCACTCGGTAATTAATATTTTACATGAAATCTTGCAGTGCGTCTAATAATTTGACCAGGGACTGTATATATATATATATATATATATATATATATATATATATATATATATATATATATATATATATATATATATATATATATATATATATGTATATATATATATATATATATATATATATATATATATATATATATATATATTCTTTATAAAGTCGATCGCTGCGGTCTCTGTAGAGTGCTTTTCTCTAAACCCGTGCTGGTGTGAGGTTAGAACTTTGTTATTATCACGAGATGGAGTTATCTTATTGTAAATAACTTTTTCGAAAACCTTTGAAAAACAGTTAAGTAAATATATAGGCCTATAATTTTCAATTAAAAGAGGATCGCTCTTTTAAATACAGGTAAAATGTTAGCCTCTTTCAGTCGTGAAGGGAAAATACCTTCATAAACAGACATATTTATTAAATAAACCAGGCAAGCAATTACTTTAGGCGAACATCTCTTTAACAAAGCAATAGGTATCTCATCTCGTCCCGTTAATTTTTTATTGGGTAACTTTTTTATGGCAGACCTAACATCCCGTGAAGTTACATTAGTATATTGAAAGGCATCAATACATTTTTTTGGTTCAGTGCATTCCTGTGATAAACCGTTACTGAAGTAGGAATTTAATTTATTTTTTTCAACAGTAGATAAATAATTACTAAAGCTACTTGCTATGTCTTCTGCATTAGTAAGAGTGACATTATCTGTGCATATTTGGTTAATGTATCTTTTGGAATTATTTTGGTTTTTGCCATTTAAAAAATTAATTATATTCCAGGTGGTCTTTGTTTTGTTTTTTGAGTTATTTATTTTCCTGTTATAGTAGCTTTCTTTTTCTTTCTTAATTTTACTATTTATGTCTTTTTTTTAGGTGTTTATACGAGGCTGGTTTGAAAAGTCCGTGCAAAAATAAAAAACTACTTATGTGTTTGGGGTAAACCTTTTTTATTTTTCGACATAGTCTCCTTTTAGGCTTATACACTTCGTCCAACGATGTTCTAGTTTGTTGATCCCTTCCGAATAATAGGATTTGTCCAAGTCTGCAAAATATCCATTAGTGTCTGCAATCACCTCCTCGTTTGAATAAAATCTTTGTCCCGCCAGCCATTTCTTCAAATTGGGGAACAAATAGTAGTCCGAGGGAGCCAAGTCTGGAGAATAGGGGGGATGTGAAACGAGTTGGAATCCTATTTCCATTAATTTTGCGAACACAAACTGCTGAGGTGTGTGCTGGTGCGTTGTCGTGATGGAAAAGGACTTTCTTGTGGGCAAATCGCGGGCGTTTTTCTTGCAGCTCGGTTTTCAAACGGTCCAATAACGATGAATAATATTCACCTGTAATAGTTTTACCCTTTTCCAGATAGTCGATGAGGATTATCCCTTGCGAATCCCAAAAGACAGTCGCCATAACCTTTCCGGCCGAAGGAACGGTCTTCGCCTTTTTTGGTGCAGATTCCCCCTTGGTACCCCATTGTTTAGATTGTTGTTTGGTCTCAGGAGTATAGTAATGTATCCATGTTTCATCCACAGTGACGAAACGATGCTTAAAGTCCTCCGGAACAGGTACAAACCATCCTTGAAACACTTCACACGATTCCGTTTTTGGTCAAGCGCGAGCAATCGCGGCACCCATCTTGCGGATAGCTTTCTCATGTCCAAATGTTTATGCAAAATATTATGTACCCGTTCAGTCGAGATGCCCAGAGCACTAGCAATCTCACGCACCTTAACTCTTCTGTCATCCATCACCATATCATGGATTTGATCAATGATTTTGAAACCACTTACAAACTGTTCTAATCGAAGGTGCAGAGTCACCATAATGTTTATCAAGCTTCTCTTTAGTCTCCTGAGGCGTTTTGCCTTTCATAAAGTAATGTTTAATCACCACACGAAATTCTTTTTCGTCCATTTCTTGAAAATCTCTCGACTTCCTTGATTCACACGAATGCCAAACACAAAGAAATAGACCAATATGGCTGAAACTTGGTGTGCGTTCATTCAAGAGATGCTACTAACTAAACATGACCTCGATACGCGCCGGTGGTGCCATCTCTCGGACTTTGCACGGACTTTTCAAACCAGCCTCGTATTTATTTTTTAGTTTGAAAGTCCTCAGTACATTTCTGTAACCAATGTAAATTTTTTAAGTTTTTAAGATCCTCTAGAAGTCCATTAGAAAAATTAATTTTAAAAAAAGTATGCTCTTATTATACTATAATTGCAATATAAAATTAACTACTGTTATGATTTTTGTACTTTGCATTAAAATAAGTTAATCCATAATAAATATTACCGTAAATACATCTGCAACTCAATATCCGTTACGCCTGCATATTATATTTTTTATAATTCATAATTATATACCCACATTCGCACAAATTAATTACCTCGATAAAATGAAATATGACATTAGATAGTGTATGCAAGCGTTGCAAGATAAATTATAAGGGAGAGGTAGACAGTTTAATTACTTTAACTAAGTTCTGTCTTGTCTAAATAAACTCCTTCGCATAAAATAAACACTCTAAAATTTTAACAATATTTGGAGTTGTTTATCTTATGTCTGGGAAAAAGGAAGGAGCCTCCACGCGTGCAAAAGCAGAACTGGTGACCATACGAGAATAAAGAATTTTCAATCTTACAATTACTATTACCGGGGTCCCTGGAAAGAACTTCTTTTCTTTCCACCATCGGGAAAAAAAAGTTCTTGTCAGAACTAACTCTGACAATTCCGAGCATATACATCGAGGGTCTTGCCAACAACATACAAGCTTGATGTTGATAGCTTCCATAAATCAATACAATGCGATATACTGTGTGTCCAGGAAACACACCCGTGGGGGGGCGGGATAAAATATCTCCCTCGGTATGTTCTGCCTGTCGTAGGAGGCGACTTAAAGAACAACCTAGATGGTAGATGCCCAGATCCCACCAGCATCGCCCGGTGTGATACCATCGCATCGACTTAGGCTGCGTGAAGTTGCTTAACGTTTCGTGGCTGTGCCGATATCCCGGACTGTGGGACCAAATAGCATGATGAGGCACCTGGATACAAAAAATTCCGGAGGTAAAATAGCCCCCCGTTCGGATCTCCGGGTGGGGGCTGGTTCAGGGGCGTCGACATGCAGAGAACAAAATTTCAAAATGGATTTTTGCAACATAAGAGGTTTAAATTCGAACATAAATTCAGTGCACCAACACCTGCAATCAAATAAACCTCATGTACTCGCTCTCTGTGAAACTAAGGTCAGTTCATCGACCAACACAGTAAACTATCTTTATCCTGGGTACGATTTCTATTCCCGATTTAGGCGTAACTTTGGAATCTGTCTTTATGTCAGAAGCGACCTCTCTTGCCAACGAGAAGAGGCTCTGGAGCCCCCCAACTTTGATGTTATGTGGTTAAAAATAACGACTCAACCAACCACAAGGTTCATCTGTATCCTCTATTGACCACCAAGTGATACTAACTTTAGAACACTTTTCGCTTCTCTTGCAGACACCATCGATCATTTATAAATTAACTATCCAAATGCCGAAATTGCCATCCTGGGCGACTTTAATGTCCACAACATCAACTGGCTTAAATATTCAAATACTACCGATGAACAAGGTCGTGAAGCCGAATCATTTTCAATCAGTTGTGGCTTGACTCAGCTTATTGATGAACCAACACGGATCCCTGATCGAGACGGAGAGTTCGCCAGTCTTCTTGATCTGTTTTTAACCACCAATCCGGAGATTTACACGGTCAGCGTAAATCCGCCGTTAGGTTCTTCCGACCATAGACTACTTTCGACATCGAGTATTCTACCAATCAGTGATAGAGAGGCGCCCAAACCGCGCAAGATTTGGCACTACAAATCTGCTAAATGGGAAGATCTCATGGAATATTTTCAAACTTTCCCTTGGTTGGACGTTTGTTTTCGATCCGACGACCCATCTGACTGCGCCAGGGAGGTTTCCGATGTTATTTTGGCCGGTATGGAGGCTTACATCCCTTTTTCGAAGAAATGCCCTTCCAACGATAAGCCTTGGTTTGACCTAAAATGCAAAGAAGCTGTTGCTTCTAAACATCTTGCATTCCGACAGTGGCGTGAAGATCCTAACACCATAAATCGTAACATCTTTGTTTGTGCCAGGAACAGATGCAAAGAACTTATCGACGAAACCAAGGAGGTACACAATCAACGGATTAGAAACAAACTTCTCGCTTGTCCCGGCAATTCCAGGTCCTTTTGGTCAGTCGCTAAGGCAGTTAGTCAAAATTTCACCAAATCCACCATACCACCACTCACACGGCCAGATAATTCTATTGCAACGACACCTGTTGAGAAAGCGAACTTGTTGGCTGAACTCTTTGCTTCACATTCTACTGTCGATTTCCAAGGAAAAATACCACCTACTATTCCCATAGTGCAGTCAAGGATGCCCGATATTGTCTTCAGACAGCGTATCATAAAACGTATTTTGATGAAACTAGACACCAAAAAGGCTTCTGGCGCTGACGGAATACCTGTCATAGTTCTCAAGAACTGTGCAAGGGAACTAATACCAGTTTTCTGTAGACTTTTCAACCTATCCTACAGCAAGGGAATATTTCCTTCCTACTGGAAATGTGCCACAGTTCAGCCGATACCTAAAAAAGGCAAGAAGACCTTGCCAAATAACTACCGACCAATCGGACTACTCTCAATAATATCGAAAGTCATGGAAAAGGCTATCAATCAGCATCTTCTAAAATATCTTGAAGGATTCAACATTATTAGTGATCACCAATATGGCTTTCGTCAAAATAGATCAACAGGAGATCTTCTCACTTATGTAACACATGTTTGGAACAACGCAATTGAACACTTTGGAGAATCTCGAGCGGTTGCTCTTGACATATCCAAGGCATTTGACCGTGTTTGGCACGATGGGCTGATGTTCTTATGGTATGTCTGAAAAGTTCTGTTTGTGGCTCTCATGTTTCCTCAGAGAGCGTTCTTTACGAGTGGCACTCGACGGATTTCTTTCTAACACCTTCACTATCAACGCCGGTGTGCCCCAAGGTTCCATACTATCTCCTACTCTCTTCCTTATTTATATTAACGATCGATCTGCTGGAAAAGACCGAGAATCCAATCTTTGCAGATGACAGTACACTTATCTCTTCATTTACTTTGAATGCTCGGACATCGACTACTCAGACGAATATCCGCAGACAGCAGGAAGTCATTCAACTTAACAAAGACCTGGAAGAAATTCTATCTTGGGGTGACAGTAACCAAGTGGAATTTAACGCTACAAAAACCCAGGCGGCAGTTTTTTTCTAAAAAAGTTAACGTTGCAGAACCCGACATAGTCATGTCGGGGCACTCCATCCCTCTAACATCGTCACTCAATCTGTTAGGCGTTAATTTGGGAGCAAATATGTCCTGGCATGAACATGTTGCAGGCATAGCAAGGAGAGCTTCTCAAAAGTTGGGAATATTGTTTCGAACCAGAAAGCTTTACACTCCACAACAACTGTTAATTCTTTACAAAGCTCAAATTCGACCAACTATGGAATACTGCTCCCATGTTTGGAGCTCTGCTCCCAAACATACACTGCATTTGTTGGATTCTATCCAGAGAAGAGCTGTTCGTCTGATTGGACACCCGGAACTGACCGACGGCCTTGATTCGCTGGAACATCGAAGAACGGTTGGCGACTTGAGTCTATTCTACAAGTACTTTCATGGAGAGTGTTCGAAGGATGTGGCCCGCTTAATTCCTCCCAGAGCGGTGCATGTTAGGAGTACACGTCGCGCTAATACTTCACATTCGTATGAGGTTCAGCTTGTTACTCCTCGTACAACGCTTTTCAAGCAGTCTTTTATATGGAGAACATCATACCTTTGGAATAGTTTGCCCAGGACTGTGTTTCCCATCGAGTACAATCTACAGCGATTCAAGAACAACGTGAATCGCTTTCTCCGCACACGTGTCGCTCCTGTAGCGCTTTAGGGATTTCCCTGTAGCACGTGTGCTAGACCCATAAAAAAAAAAAAACAAAGACGCCAACGCTGCACGACCCAACATCCCAGGCATGCGACTTGTTGCCGAGACACCCTACAGCAAGCATGGAAGTAAAATATTGGTTAACCCTTACAGATCGTCATATTGGTTGGTACAACAAATGAAAAGGGTATTGAAGTACAGGTCGGTAACCTAGTCACAGAATGGGCCGACAAAAATATTCTTACCCTGATCCACGATTCCAAACGGCACCCCTCGCTCCAAGTCGAATATGAAAAAGGACGCTGCATAAAGATCATGTACGACCCAATTTCCAAGACACAACACAGATGAGTTGGAATCAATGTCCTCGCCGCTATCAAATCACAACCCATCCCTTTCAAAAGAAAATTCTTAAGAAAATCTTATTGTTTGGCAAACATTACCGAGGTTCCATTTCCAATATATTCCTTTTGCCCGTCCTTCCGCTAAATTTCAGAGTTTTGATAATCATCCTGCATTTACTTGTTTGCCATTCAATTAATTAACACTTATGTACTGTTAATAATTATTATTATATGAGGAGAACAAAAAGTACTATTTAACTCTGAAATTTTGACACCATGTGAAGAAACTATGCCTTAAAATAATGTTTTAGTGTAGCATGTTTTATATATATATATATATATATATATATATATATATATATATATATATATATATATATATAACAAGGATTTTCTATAGCTGACGCTGTCTTTCTTCTCTCAACCTTTGATTCCATCCGTTTCTATCTTCCCAGTCTCCATCTGTTAGACCCCTGTCCTCCATAGCCTCGTCCACATCGTCTCTCCACGATCGTCTGGGTCTTCCTCTTTTTCTTCTCCCTATAGGGCTCCACTCCGTTATTTTCTTTATCCACCTATTATCTTCGCTTCATCTTATGTGTCCATAACATTTTAATCGTTTTTCTTCAATGGTGTTTATTGCGTTCTCTTTGATATTCATTCTGCTTCTTATTTCTTCATTTGTTATTCTCTCCATACGTGCCACTCTCCAACATCTTCTCCAGTACTCCATCTCTACCGCGTTAATTTTAGATTTATTTCTTTTGTTCATCGTCCATGTTTCTGACCCGTATGTCATTATGCTGTATGTATTATTGATTTGTATATGCGTGTTTTGTTTCTCTTTGGAATGTGCTTGTCCCACAGGATCGAATTTATTTGTCTTATGCATGTTCGCGTTTGTCCTAATCTAGCTTTAATCTCTTCTTCTGATGTTGCGTTTTTTGAAATGATGGTTCCTAGATATTTAAATCTATCGGTTCCTTTGATTATTGTTTCATTATCTACTTCTAGATTCTCCACGTTTCCCTCCTTTGTTGTTAGATATTCCGTTTTATCAAAGTTTATTGCTAATCCCGCTTTAGTGTATTCTTCTTTCAGTTTTTATACCATATAACTGAGGTCTTCCTCATCTTGCGCTATGATTACTTGGTCGTCTGCGAAACTTAGAGTATATAAGTAATCTTCTCGTATTGGGACTCCCATTCCACTACATTTTTGCTTCTATTTTTTTAATGTTTATTCGAGGTATATTTTGAATAGTGTTGGGGATGTAGAGCATCCTTGTAATAGGCCTTTTGATGTTTGAAGTCTCTTCCCTATTTTATGTCCTATTTTTATGTTCACTGTGTTGTTTTCCTAGAGAGCTTTTACTCCGTATATTAGTTCTTTGTCAATGCCTATTTCTTTCATTGCGTTCCATAATCTTTGTCTTGGTACTGAGTCATAGGCCTTTCTTATGTCTATGAAGGCTAAATGAACTTCTCCATTCTTTGCCAGTTTTTTTTTCCATTGTTTGTTTTATAATGTATATGTGGTCTATACATGATTTTCCGTCCTTAAAGCCTGCTTGGTCTTCTCCAATTTTTCCCTTTATATTTTCCTCCATGATATTTTTAATAATTTTTCCAAACAAACGTCCCATACTCGATATTATGCTTAGGCCTCTATAGTTTGTGCATTTTCTACGGTCTCTCTTTTTCAATATAAATACTATATAAGCTTTTGACCATTCCTCTGGTATTTTTTCTGCATTTATCGCTCTGTGGAACATGTTTCTCAGCATTTGATGTAATTTATTAGACCCGTACTTAATCATTTCATTTACCACACCCCCAGGCCCTGCAGATTTATTATTTTTGAGTGTTTTTATTGTCTTCTTTACTTCTTCATAGCTTAGTTCTATCTCTTTTATTTCCTTATTCTGTTCCTCTTCAGGGTTCTCTTCTTGGAATTCTTGTCTATCTTCTGTTAGCAGCTTCTTATAATATTCTTCCCATTCGCTTTGTGGGATGTACTCTATATACGTCTTCTCTCTATTGTTAGTCCTTAATGCTTTAATTATTCTCTATGACTCTGTACTTCTAGTTCCTCCTATATACTGTTCTACATGTTCGCACGATTTTTCCCATCTGTCGTTCTTTTCTTTGTTTATCATCCTCCTCGTTTCTGCATTTTTCTCTTTATATTTCTGTAGATCTTCTTCTGATTTTGTATTCAGCCATTTTTCATATAGTCTTTTTTTCTCCTTTATAGATTCTTTGGTTTTTTCACAGATTCTAATTTTATGTTTCTCATTCTCGTTGTCTTCTTTACCTAATGCTTCTAGGGACGCCTGTTTGATGCATTCTTTTATGTGGCCATACATCTGTTGGAGGTTGTCGTAGTTAAATTCATTTAATTCTTGATCTAATCGTCGTCTATATAGGTCTCTTATCGTTTCGTCTTGCAGTAAGTGTATTTTATATTTTATTTCCTTGTCTGCTTTTTCTGTTATCTCATTAGTATTTCCGTTTTCTTTATCTATTGTTTCTTTTTGCTTTATTGTCTTGTAACACGTTATTTTTATATTTGCTATTAATAGTCTATGGTCTGTTCCACATTCTGCCCCTCTCTTTACTCTTACGTCTTTTATTTTGCTAGTGGTATCGTTTCTAATTATAATGTAGTCTATTATTGATTTTAAGTTTCGTGTTTCTTGCATCCAAGTATATTTGTGGATGTCCTTGTGTTTGTAGAATCCGTTTGCTGTTTTGAGGCCGTTTAGTTCACACAGCTCTATTAGTCTCTCTCCGTTGTCGTTAGTAATGTCTTCTCCGAATGGTCCTACGGTATTGTCCTTTGTTTTTCTTCCTGTTCTCCCATTCAGATCTCCTATTATTATTAATTCTTGGTTTTTCTTTACTTTTTGTGTTTCTATTTCTAGTGTTTCCATGAAATTAACTTTTTCTTTTATAGTGTTGTCTTCTGTTGGGCCGTATGCTCCTAATATTACCATATCTTTTCCTAGCATTGTTATATTTAGTTTTATGATTCTTTCATTGATGGGTTCCCAAGATGTTATTTTTCTTTTTCCACTTCTTTTTTACCAATATTCCAACTCCGGCCTTTGCTCTTTCTTGCTTCTTTACTCCACTCCAACAATGCATCACTTCATCTATTTCTTCTATTCCACTTCCCTTTTTCTTCGTCTCGCTTATTACTAAAATGTCTATGTTCATCTTCTTAAACACTTGTATGACTTCGATGTTCTTTGTCCTCCATCCCTGTATATTCCAGGTGCCGAGGGCAGCTATTCCGTTTCGGGATTTTCTTCGTTTGGCTGAGTTTTAAGCTTGGGTTAACTATTCGCTTTGAAGTAGAATTGCCCCCCCCCATATCCGATGGGGCTCCCTTCTTCGAAGGTGTGGATTGCCACCCGAGGATTTTTGCTTATCTTGTGATTTTTCATCCTACTTTTCAAAAACAACTAGCATTTCTCAGTTTAGGTTTTACGTGTGTTAGGGTGCTAACTCCTAACACCACAACCCTCCTTCTTTATCCGGGCTTGGGACCGGCAACAGTGTTGATGAACTACTCAATCCATCCATCAACACTGCAGGCGGAGACAGCATGTTTTTTAATTTAATATTTTTTTAAATTGTTTTTTATTTATCCAATATTCCTTTTTTGAAATTAATAGTGAAAAATTGCAAAGCTAAAGAACAAAAAATGAAGTCAAACTAGAGGACAAAAGGTTCGACCAGAACATTTTTAATATGTTGGAAAAGAAGGAAAAGGTTTTTTTTTAAAATTTAGGTTAAGTTAACAAATGCAGCATGAAATATATAAACAAGGCTTTAGGTACCACATCTATTTCAGTATTTTTGTGCACTATGTACTATACTAAGAAAAACTAAAAGCTGCGCTGTAATAAATGAGGAACGGTAGATCCCGGGCGAAGATCGGATCAACAATAACATATCATGGTAAAGATAGGAGGTGAATCGTTGGTCGAAAGTGTATAAATTTTACTTGATAAATGCCTAATGCAAGCAGGGGTCCCAGATAGCTGGCAAAAGACAGAAGTTATCTTATTGTGCAAAAAAGGGAATCGAGATAACATAGAAAGCTATTGACCCATCAATTTGGACTGGCACTTATATAAGCTGCTGACTAAAATAATCACAAACAGACTATCAAGCAGGTTAGTTCAATATCAGCCCTTCGAACAAGCGGCATTCAGGAAGGGTTTTAGTACCGTGGACCATCTTCAGACACTTCGTTCTCTCATCGAGAAGTCCACAGAATACAATATATCTCTATTCGTGGCCTTCGTTGACTACCGTAAGGCTTTTGATTTGCTAGAAACCTGGGCAATTTTGAAAGCTATGGATAATGCAAGGATAGACTCTAGATACTCAAACTTAATTAAATATATATATATATATATATATATATATATATATATATATATATATATATATATATATATATATATATATAACAAATAAAGAGAGCGAAAGCAGAAGTTGCAGTATCTAACAAAATCCTAAGATATGAAACTAGTTGGGGAACTCGGCAAATGGGCAACAACAGATGTTCACACTATATTTATTTAGCCAATATTTCGGTCCTAGGTTGGGACCTTCATCAGGGCACAAACTGAAAGAGAGATAACGAAGCAACCAATAAGGAAAATTAGGCATGAAGAATTATTATTATTAAGTCTAATTTTTAATTATTAATTTTTTTAATTTGTAATTTTTGATTTCAATCTTATAATTATTGATAAAAACTTATTGTCGTTCAAAAGTATTGTTGAAATAACTAAGCTAACTTCTCTTCTCAATCGTGTCATTCATTCTGCAGAGGACAGAGTTCCTCCACATATAGTGCAACGTTTCCGTACCACTCAACAAAAATCTTTTCATACTGTTTCTAGATCCCTCTCAAGTAATTTGTTTAATAAATTTAATAATTTAATGCAATTTCGTGCCAACAAATTAAAAGTATGTCAACATTGGTTTACTAATCTCACTCAGGTCAACTTTCCTCCCGAGGTTCATACAGTTCTCTCCATAGGTCCCGAATTTGTTTTTGATTCTTTTCCAGGTAAAGACAACCCGTCAAAACAGTTTTAGCAGAGTTAGAGCTAAATGCACCAATGCTGTCACAAATGCCGTACTTCACAGTCACAACACCGCTACATCTTTTGAGAAGAGTTTATTCAAGAAAGCAGTAAATTTCCTTGAACAACATAGAGATATCTTGATCATTCCCTCAGACAAAGGTTCAGTCACTGTGGCATTGGAAAAGCAACATTATGAAACGAAAATGTCTGAATTAATAGATGATGAACAAGTCTACAAAAAACTTTCTCATGACCCTACAAACCAATATCAAAATAAAAATAATTCCTTTGTCAGACAAATGAAGAATAGGAAATGGATCGATGACAGAATAGCAAGACAACTTTATACCTATAAAGCCATTCCACCAAGAATCTACGGCTTGCCAAAAATACACAAAGAAGATGTACCGCTCAGACCTATTGTCTCTACAATCAACTCTCCTACATCAAGCTTAAGCAAATTCTGTGCCGACTAATTAGAAAAATTCTTCCACAATTACCATCTATATGCAGTCAAGGACTCCTTTGCCTTCAGTGCAGAAATTATTAACTTTCATTTACCTGATAATCATGTCATCATTTCTCTCGATGTAGTCAGTCTTTTTACCAACATTTCATGGCAGTTAACCAGACAAATTATTGATTCTGAATGGGCATTAATCTCGTCCAACACAAAATTGTCTTTCTTCCTCGCCATCATGGAATTCTTCTTTCAATCTACATTTTTCCAATACAAGGAAAGTTTCTATTTACAAATCTTTAGTTGCCCCATGGGCAGTAACTTAAGTCCTATTCTTGCAGCAATAGTCATGTCCTATCTTTTGAAAAATTGCAGACTTCCCTTTCTTTTTCAATATGTTGATGATCTTATTCTGTCCATACCAGAAAATGGTAACGAAGAAATTCTCCATATTTTCAATTCTTTTGATCCACACCTACAGTTCACCATGGAAGAAGAGTCAAACAATGCTGTCCCCTTCCTGGACACAAGAGTCATAAGAGGTCCTGATGGTGTTATCAGACTTGATTGGTATAGAAAACCAACTTCTTCAGGCAAATATATCCATGCCAACTCCAGCCATGATTGGAAAGTGGAAAGGGTCTTTACCGAAGAGTCAAAAATATAGCTCACCCGGATTATCTATCTCAAGCACAAATATTTCTCTTCGTGGAAAATGGGTACAATAAGAAGTTCCTGCTCAAGACCAAGGACGAAGTTGATAAGCACTTCCTCTCTGATAGCATCTTACCAGAGCCTCCCCCTACACCTTTACCCCCTCCTCTCCTTCCACTCCCCTCACCCCCTGCCAGCCATACGGAAACAAGTTCTTCGTTACTTTCTTTGCCCTTTATACCCGGTCTTACTTCAAAATTAGTTCATATTCTGCGTGCCATTCCCAATGTTAAAATTGCCAATTTCAGAGAACCAAAAATTCTACATATCCAAAAAAACCTTCTTAAAAGAGAATTTCTTGAGATGTGCTATATCAACGAAAATCCCCACAACATTAATAAAAGAACTGATCTTGACGGTTTGAGCAACATATATAGTTTTCTCCTCTCTTGTGATTTACCTTCCCCACATAATATCTCTGGGTCGTCATTTTCGTCATAATTTTTCGTCTTCGGTATTTTAAAGCTCAGGCTCTCTCTTGCTACGTATTTATCCTCTGGGCGTCCTTTCTTTGAGTACATGTTCCCTTGGTTCCCGTAAAATTCTTTACAATTACACTCCCATTTTTATTAAAATTGCTTAGTATATTCCTAATTAATAAAACCCTTTTCACTTTTCAGCTCCTTTTCCAGTCCCCCTATTCTCCTCTCAAGAAGAAGAAAAATCATTTCCTCTCTATGCCACTTAATTGAAAAAATTTGCATTCCCATTGGGTACTTTTCCTTTTATATTCCATTCTATGACGTAGTACCTAATTTGTACTTAACCGGTTCTTTCCTGGTTATTCAGCCTTTTTCCCTTTTATTTTGAGTGATCCCTTACATCTGTCAGGTGGTTGTCCTTTGTCAGCGCCTTGTCAAACTTGTCATTTCTCTTTTCAGATGGCAGGTGGTTAATTAATTTTGATTCTTCAGCATCCAAGGTTTCTAATGACATTCTTGCTGTAAATGCCATATTTTTAAATTAATATGTTAGTGAACAGTGGCTGTTTTATTTCAGTGGTGGTCTTTGTTATGGCAATTGTTATTTATGGTCATTTTTGTTAGATTAATTCGCACACTGTATGTTAGTCACTTGCAATTTTGTTTTGACATTTCTTCATAATAATATTAATAATAATTTACGTTTCTTCAGAACAACAATACTTTTGAACGACAATAAGTTTTTATCAATAATTATAAGATTGAAATTAAAAATTACAAATTAAAAAAATTAATAATTAAAAATTACAAATTAAAAAAATTAATAATTAAAAATTAGACTTAATAATAATAATTCTCCATGCCTAATTTTCCTTATTGGTTGCTTCGTTATCTCTTTTCCAGTTTGTGTCCTGATGAAGGTCCCAACCTAGGACCGAAATATTGGCTAAATGAATATAGTCTGAACACCTGTTGTTGCCCATTTGCCGAGTATATATATATATATATATATATATATATATATATATATATATATATATATATATATATATATATATATGTATATATATATATATATATATATATATATATTATATATATATATATGTATATATATATATATATATATATATATATATATATATATATATATATATATATATATATATATATATATATACAGGGTTACAGGGAAAGTCGTCCTAGATAATTAAGGACGTTATAGTTTAGGTCGTTTCTGACCGATTTGACTCTATGACATGATGTCCTAAACTTAACCGTTTTCGAAATATTGAAGATTAAAGATTTTCTGAAAAAAAACATGTTTTTTTTGCTTTTATATCGATTTTTTTATTAGAGGTTCTCGAGTGCGATTTTTTGATTATTTTTAGTTAGTCTGTATGTCAAGTATCAAAAATCATCAAAAAAATTTGAACTAGTTACTAACAGTTTCAAATGGCGGCTTGTTAATGTTTCTAAATTACGAATTTTTACCAAGTGTTTCCTACTTTAAATCAATAAAGAGAAAAAAAAAACGTATGGAAGTTATTCTGCAAATTATTTTAAAAACTTTTTACGTTTTTTAGCTATCAAAAAAGGTATAATACTAGGCGTTTAGTAGGAAAACTGTACACAGAATGACACCTAAAGCGGGCTCGGGTAGCAAAAGGTAAATTTTTAGTTCTAGGTGAAAATACGAAAAATACACAAATAAAACAAAAAACCTTGCAATTTAATATTTTTTATTATTAATTATAATTCATGTTCTATATGGTCGCCCCTATTTCTAACACAAATTCTCATTCTTTTTCTTAAATTACTTTTCACAACGCTGGTTGTGAGGTGCCGCCTCATTTTGTCAGCCGCATCAATTATTTTTTGTCTTAGGACATCCACGTTTTCGATAGGAGTCATCTGGTCGTATACGAGACTTTTCATGTGACCCCACACATAAAAATCCATCGGTGTTAGGTCTGGGCTTCTCGCCGGCCAAGGTATGGGTCCGCCTCTTCCAATCCATTTGTTGGGATAATTGTCATTGAGCCATGCACGAACACTTCCTCTGTAGTGAGCTGGGCAGCCATCGTGTTGAAAGTACATGTTTTGTCTCAAACCAATAGGTAGGCCTTCCATCAAATTAGTAAATCGTTCCGCAAAAAATTGTCGTATTCCTCGCCATTCAAATTATCTGGCAGGAAGAATGATCCAACCAAATAATTTCAAATTATACCCATCCACACATTTAAGCTGAATCTTGTTTGTAATCCTTTCGTTCTTTTTTTGTTTGGGTTGCCTTCCTCTTTGGAAGCCCAATAGTGGGCATTGTGGTAGTTTGTAAGACCGTGTTTGTCGAATTTCGACTCATCAGTCCATAGTATTTTCTTAAAAAAAGATGCATCTTCGACATCGGTATTGAGCATAAATCTGCAGAATTCTAATCAACGCAACGGATCCCCTTCTTCAATGACTTGCACGGGCGTATAGTGGTGAGGGTGTTGCCCAACAGTATGCATTACAAACCATACCTTCCACTGCGAAATACCAAGCTGTTGTGCGACAACATTTGTAGATGTGGTTGGGTCCACCTCAAAGAGACGTCGTATTTCGTTTTCTTCGTCTTCGTCAAAGATACGTGGTCGTCCCATGTCAGTCCGCCGTCTTTGTACGGAACCAGTTTCTCGTAGTCTTCGATAAGTTCCATCAAATACGCTAACATCAGGTACACGACGAGTAGGATATCGCAGTATGTATTCATCACGTGCACGCGACGACACTCCTTCGCAAAATCCGTAACACATTAGGATGTCAGCATATTCCTCGTTGGTATACGTTGCCATATTCACAAGCAGAGATCAAAATCCAGTTACGAGCCAATTTACACAGTCAGAAGATGAAACACAGATATTTTTGAAAAGCACGGTGTAGCACATCTACCACGGACGAATCGCATGAGCAGACTAAAAATCATTCAATAATGTTTAGTGAACAGAAAATGTCACTCGCACAGAGAGTACCCCGACGGGAAAAAAATGCTTACCCAACCCTTTTTATTGTTTGAATGTGCAGGTAGTAAACCGGTAATTGGTAGTATCTAAATTCTATTATTATGTTACTCTACATTTGGGCCTATTGAAATCTCATTTTCTTAGAATTTTCAATAGATCCAGTAGATATTATACCGTTTTAGATAGCTAAAAAACGTAAAAGTTTTTAAAATAATTTGCAGAATAACTTCCATACATTTTTTTTTTCTCTTTGTTGATTTAAAGTAGGAAACACTTGGTAAAAATTCGTAATTTAGAAACATTAACAAGCCGTCATTTGAAACTGTTAGTAACTAGTTCAAATTTTTTTGATGACTTTTGATACTTGACATACAGACTAACTAAAAATAACCAAAAATCGCATTCGAGAACCTCTAATAAAAAAAAATCGATATAAAAGCAAAAAAAAACATGTTTTTTTAGAAAATATTTAAACTTCAGTATCTCGAAAACGGTTAAGTTTAGGACATCATGTCATAGAGTCAAATCGGTCAGAAACGACCTAAACTATAACGTCCTTAATTATCTAGGACGACTTTTCCTGTAACCCTATATATATATATATATATATATATATATATATATATATATATATATATATATATATATATATATATATATATATATATACATATATATATATATATATATATATATATATATATATATATATATATATATGTATATATATATATATATATATATATATATATATATATATATATATATATATATATATATATATATGTATATATATATATATATATATATATATATATATATATATATATATATATATATGTATATATATATATATATATATATATATGTATATATATATATATATATATATATATATATATATATATATATATATATATATAATATATATATATATATATATATGTACATATAACCATGCATCGCTGCAAATAACCATTAACGAGAACACAAGGACCGATAATATCCGTAAGGGGAGTGCCTCAACGGGCTACAATTTCACCCAAACTGTTGACCTTAGTGATGGAAGATGTCTTTAAAAATCTGAACTGGCATGACAAAGGAATTAACATAGATGACGTACGACTCAACCATTTCAGGTTCGCAGACGATATTGTCATTATGAGTGAGGCAGCAGAGGAACCTCGAATTATGTTGCAAGAACTCCATGAGGCTTCCTTAAAGGTTGGACTAAAAATTAACGCAAATAAAACCAAAATAATGAGTCCCCGAGGCATAGATGTGGCTGTTGGCAATCAACTGCTCGAGAACGTGCCCTCGTGCATATATTTAAGACACAAGATCCACTTGGGAAAAGAGAACCAAGATGCGGAAATCTCCAGACGAACAACTCTTGGATGGGTAGCATTCGGTAAACTAGGACTTATAATGAAGTCACCAGTTATCCCAATAAATCTTAAAAGGAAAGTCTTTAATAGTTATATAATGCCTGTGGTCTAGAACAGGGGTCGGCAACCTTTTAACTAAGGGGTGCCAGTTTTCATCCATACAACATTTTGCCAACATAGGTACTTACAACAACTAAAATTAATAAAAATTAACTTAAATTAACTTAAAATATTGCTTTTAGAATGTTTAATTACAAAAAAATTTTAACATTTAACAAATAATTTTATTATTCTAGTCCTAGGACCTAGTGTGAATCCTGTGCTTGGAGTTCTTTAGAAAGTTTTCTTATATCCGGTTCATGTCTGGTTATTTTCAGTGTCACACATGCTTCCGAGTTGTCTGTTGCCATCCTGCTTCGGTACGGGTTTAAAATCACTCTCATATGGGAAAAAAGTTGTTCACAGATATAGGATGATCCGAAAGCTGTAAGCATGGCAAACATTACTTTCTTAAGACAAATAAATTTCTCTGGTAAACTCATCCAACAACTGAGTATCTCGTTTGAATGGTTCTGGCAGTCACCTTCTAATACCCTTCTTAATTCTACAAATTTCGTGTTCCATAACTCAGAGATTTAAATTCAATGTATTGAAGATCAAAATCATTAATGTCCATCCATGAGAAAAGAGATATGTCCAAGCAACTGCTGGAAAAAATCCATTAAATCTGGTTTGATTAAAAAAGCGAACATAGGACCATGTTTATCAAAATCCTGACTCCTCTTGATAAACTCCTCTTTTAAATTAGTCATATATTTAAGAATTTCGTCTATTAGTGCACCATCGTCGACACTGGATATATAAGTTTTTAAATTTGGAAAATATTTATATGTGTTTGTAGTAATATCATTGATAAATAAATCTATTTTTAATTTGAATGATTTCCAGGATTCGTATAAATCCAGAACTGTTTTGCCTGAACCTTGTAACTTTAAGTTGAGTTCACTGAGATGGTTTGTAATATCAGTAAGATACATTAACATACAGATCCAGTTCTTATCTTCTAGTTCAGGATAAGCATCCACTTGATTTTTTTCCAACAAGAACGATTTAATTTCGCCCAGACATTGCACAAATCTAGAGAGCACTTTACCACGGCTGAGCCAGCGCACATTATTGTGCAATGGTATATCTGAATATGCACTTTCTAATTCCTACAGAAACGCCTTAGATTGTCTATGGATCAGTGAAGAACGACCGACAATGTAGTTAACTATTTTAACCACCCTATCCATCACGGATTTTAAACTTCCAGCGGAGATTTTAGCGCACAAACTCTCTTGGTGAATTATGCAATGAAAATTCAAAACTGATCGACCCATGTCTCCCAATCATAGCAGGAGCGCCATCTGTCGTTACGTAAAAATTTTATTTAAATCAATGTTCCGCTTTTCAAAATATTTAACAAATTTTGAAAATTATCCTCTCCTCTTGTAGTTCCCTGCAATGGGAGCAGACAAATCAGCTCGTCATACACACTGCCATCATCGAAGTATCGCGCAACGATTGCCAGACGGGCAATGTCATTAATATCGACATTTTCATCCAATGCTACACTAAATACAAAACTCCGTTTGATAGCGTCTCTCTGCTGTTTTTGGACATTTTGTGTCATTTCGGTAATTCGTCTCTCGATGGTCCGCGCTGATGCCGGTAGATCCCTAATCTTGACCAATATTGTATCCTTATTGGGCAAGTCGTCGAATAAAATCTCGCCAGTACTCAAAAACGTTTGCTTCATAAATTCTCCGTCAGTGAACGGCCTACCCTTTTGTGCCAACGATTGTGCAATTTTGAAACTACATTCAGTTACCTGATTTTTTCCTTGGAACACTTTGCTAAAGAATGTTGACTGTTTCTCGTATTGTTTACTTGCTTTTTGTATTGCCTCCCTTTTATCAGCGTTATGTTTAAATGACGATTCATGTTTTATCTGGAAATGTCCGGAAAACTACGCTTTCCCGACATAGGACACAAATGGCCCGATCGTTTTGCTGTACAAAACCGTAATCTTTTGTCCATGAAATTTGAAATGATCGAACGTCTACCTTCTGTTTCTTCGAGGCCATAACGCAACGTAATTTTAATTTTTTAAACTTTTCGACGACTATTGACTGGAACGGATGTTACTTCTATACTAAATGATCCAAACGTGTAGCCGCTTGCTATATATAGAAAAATAATGTTTCCAGAAAATTCCAATAATTACGTTTATTAAATTTCTTAGAACAAAAAATTATTATCTACAACGCGTCCATTGCAATCAAAGGGCCGCCTAAAGTTCGACAATATAAAAAGAGCTGCGGCGCGCGTCGGAACGATTGAAGTCAAACAAAAACCGCCTTATAGCGGCTCTTTTGATCTGAATTGAGGACGTTTATTTGTGTTTTTGCCTTGGTTTATATTTTGAGGCTTGCCGTCTTTAATACTTGCCGAAATTAAAGCCAAACCAATGCATTCAGTAAAATTATAATTTACAAAGTATATATTTTGTAGTGTTTGGTAATAATACCTAGTGACCTATATAATATATCGTTTTTGTTTGTATCGTTAAAGTAATACTCTCTTCGATTATTTACTTAATTTCGAAACATGTTACAGATTACAGAATTAATGTCTTAACTTTTAATAGGTACACGTGCCATTCAAAATTGCTTGGCGTGCCAGAGATGGCACGTGTGCTATAGGTTGCCGACCCCTGGTCTAGAAACTACGGCACTAACTCGCAAGTCGGCTAACAAGCTCCAAATCGCTCAAAGAGCAACGGAAAGAACCATGCCTGAAATAAGCCTTAGAGACCGAATCCAGGAAAGAACAGAAGTACCGGATGTATTGGAAAAAATAGCACAGCTAAAGTGGCAATGGGTGGGCCACATTGCGAGACAAGATCCGAATAGATGGATTAATAAATTGTTAACATGGAGACCAAAGGAAATGTGGGGAGATCTCAAAAGCAATGGCGAGACGACATTCAGAGGATTACAGAAACAAACTGAACACAAGTTGCAATGGATAGAAAGGCATGGAAGGTTTTGGAAGGGGCTGACATTTCCGGAGTGGATGAACACAGGCTGAGAAAGAATATACTGAAAATAATATAACTAATTTACATCACTTTCAAACAGTTTGGATAAGGGAATTATACAACGGCTACCTATTATATTTCCATTATAAAAGTAATATTATAAATTTTATAAACTTAGAGTTCTACCGTAACATATGGATGTTTTAGTTTTATTTTTTGTTATTGATTTCAAAGTCATTAAAAACGAATTAGCTTTCTGTATTAAAATAGATAGCTATCAAATCTGACCTTTATATCAAAGTTACTTTAAAAATGTACATGTTAATAATTCAAAATTCAGTTGACATACACTGATGCACTTTGAGTATATCTTAGAAAAAGCCCTATTAGTTGACGCAAAACGATATTAAAGTAGACATAATTAAAGTACAAATTTGAAACTGCATATAATATTACTTATTCATTAGAAATTCGCCTTAATTTTCGGTATTCTGAATTAAATGAAAGGTTTAGTTTTTTTAGTTTATTAACAACAAATTTATTTTTGTGGTATAAGCTCAAACATATCTTAGATTTAATAGAAAATGGTATCAAATTAGTATTGCCTCCATCTTTTTAGTTATTCTGGTTAACAATAACCATGTTTCAAGGTTTCCAAATAATCATATGTAATTTACATATCATTTTTTCACATTACTTTATACCAACACACAAAAAAGGTGTATTCACCATCTACAGAATGTAGTAGTGTTGTAACAGGACTAACTATGGCACTGTCCCGCAATTGCATGCTCGTGCTATAAAAGACGACTTCCTAAACTTTACGCGCAAGTAAATATTGTGTTAATTTGTTGAGAAAACAATTGATAATTTTCTAGTCAATTTTTAATTTAGAATACAACCATTATCAATTCAACAAGAAAATAATTTATTTTGAACTATTCCAATATTCTATGCGATCAGAAGCCTTAAAATTGTTTTATTTACCGAAAAATAATGCCTACGAAATTTGGCGTAAATTTTATCGATGGCGATAGTGTCTCCCGAATATTACATAAACATATTTTTTTGTCTACGACCTCTATTTTTCTAGTTATATACATAAACTAGCCGTGCCCGCGGCTCCGCTCGCGTGGACTTGATTTACCTTTATCGACACTATTTATTCGTTATGTTTATATTATTATATAGCTCGAGAGGCCTTAGAGGCCCATGGCTTGGATGCATACTCGTCTCCACTTCATTTTGTCTCCTGTTAGCTTTTTCCCAGTGCGGGATTCCCATCAAGTCCAGATCTTGCTTTACTGCCTGAATCCATGTAGATAGAAGTCTACCCTTACCTCTTCTTCCAACCACTCCTCTTATTAGGGCTTGCTTTGCCTGTCTTTCTTCCTTCATCCTTGCCACGTATCCCAACCATCTTAATCGCTAGCTTCTTATGATTTGGCTTATAAGGGGTAACGTATATAGGCATTTTAATTCGTAGTTTGTTCTTTTTCTCCACAGTCCCTCTTCTTTCCTTCCTTCATAGATTCTTCTCAAAACTTTCCTTTCCCCACACCTCCAACGTCAGTTTTCACGTTTCGCATCCATATGTCACCGTGGGTCTGACAACTGTCGCATATATGTTTTTCTTTTTGCTTTTCTTGATACATTCTTTGATTTCAATATTGTATTCATTGAACCCAAACATATCTGTCCTTTCGCTATTATTTCTTGTATATCCGTCCTTTCTTGTCCACTCTCTGTTAGTGTTACTCCCAGATAATTAAATTTGTCTCTACTTTTTCAAACATATATCTTTTCCCTAAGTTGTTATATCTAAACTTTTGTTGTTTTTATTATCCTTCTTCTTTGTAATTACCATGTATTTTGTCCTCTCATCCTTCCCCTTTCTTCTACCCTACTTATGGCTTTTTTGAGGTTCTCTTTTGCTCTTACAATCACTGCTACATCATCCGCATAGGCCAAGCATTGGCAGGTTTGTTGGTATATCGTTCCATTTGTTTTTATTTCTGACTCCCGGATTATCTTCTCTAGTACCAAATTAAATAGACATGTCGACACTGGTTCCCCCTGTCTTAATCCTCTCTTCACCTTAAACTTGTCTGCTACGTTGCCCTCAACCAACACTTTATTTTCTGAGTCATTCAGGGTCATTCTCAACATGCGAATCAATTAACTTGGAATTTTTAGTTCTTCTATTATCTTGTAGAGTCTTTCTCTATTTACAGAGTCATATGCTTCTCTGAAATCCACAAAGACCAAAGTGTAGTGCCAAATTTTGTTCTAAGGTATTACCTTGGTTTTTGCTTAATCGAAAATATCTGATCTGTAACCGAACTATTTTTCCTCAATCCACACTGGTACTCTCCCAGAATAGACTCGGCTTTCTCTTCTAGTCTGTTTTTGATAGCCACCACTACTATCTTGTACACGACATCCAGTAAGGCTATTGGTATATAATTAGCACATATAGTTTTTTCTCCTTTTTTGTATATTGGACCAATGAGCGACTCTCTCCAGCTCACTGGCATTTTTTCGGTTTCCCATATTTCTTGCACCAACCAGCTTATCTCATTTTCCAGATCTACTCCTCCAGCTTTTATCATTTCTACTGTTATACAATTTCCACCCGGGGCCTTATTTTTTTTTTGGGTTCTGAGTATTTCTCTTATTTTTTCCCCTCCTGCCCTTCAGTTAATTTAATTTCTCATTCAACTCCTCATTTTTATCTCCATTTAATGTTTCTTTAAAGTATTCCACCCATCTATTCGGCTGATTCCTTTCTGCTAAATTTCCATCTTTTTTCCTACATATTAGCATTTTGTCTCTGTTTATTTCCTTTTGTATTTTATTAAAAAAAAACATATAAATTGGATAAGTGGTTCTTATGTGCTAAGCGCACTAATGGCCAGACAGAGAGACGTTACGTTTTATATATATTATAGATTTTTTTTGATATATATTAAATTAAGAATTAAAAAAAAAAACACGTAAATCGGATGAGTGGTTCTCGAATGATAAGCACACTAACGGACAGATTAGACAGACAGAGAGACGTTGGGTTTTATATATATTATATAGATCATTATTATTATTATATAACCTGGCCAGAGAACATATGTATGAATTAAAAAAATCACGCAAATCGGATAAGTGGTTCTCGAGGAATAAGCGCACTAACGGACAGACAGACAGAGAGAAGTTGCATTTTATATATATTATATGTTTAGATTAGTATTATTATTATTATTATTATATAACCTGGCCAAAGAATATACGAGGCTGGTTTGAAAAGTCCGTGCAAAGTCCGAGAGATGGCACCACCGGCGCGTATCGAGGTCATGTTTAGTTAGTAGCATCTCTTGAATGAACGCACACCAAGTTTCAGCCATATTGGTTTTATTTCTTTGTGTTTGGCATTCGTGTGAATCAAGGAAGTCGAGTGATTTTCAAGAAATGGACGAAAAAGAATTTCGTGTGGTGATTAAACATTACTTTATGAAAGGCAAAACGCCTCAGGAGACTAAAGAGAAGCTTGATAAACATTATGGTGACTCTGCACCTTCGATTAGAACACTTTATAAGTGGTTTCAAAATTTTCG
>CM032456.1:22052823-22079399 GCA_019049505.1 Pachyrhynchus sulphureomaculatus
CATTTGTAGAAGCTTCTGTTACAGTTATGTGAGTTACTGGTTTGCAGCAGGTCCTGTCATATTGAATGAAAACAAAATGTGATATTTGATGACCCTTCTGTGAAGAAGTCGCAACTTCCAGAGCACCACTTTGAGCACTACTGTGCTATACTATAAAGTTTGATGTTTTAAAATTGCACAAAAATAATTTTTATTCTAGAATATGTCAAGCAATCCAGTAATAAAATCATATTTTGTTACAAGCCTTATTTGGGATATATCTAGTGCTAGCCGTGCCCGTGGCTCCGCTCGCGTGGACTTGATTCACTACTATCGTCACTGCTTATTCCTTATATTACCTAACGTAATAAAATATCTGCCATTATTTCCCCTTATCTTCCATTATTTCTCCTTATGTCCCATTATCTCTACATAATTTCCATTATCTAGGCTTATCTCTGCCCATCTCCCATTATTTCTCTTTAAGTCCCATTATCTCACCTTATCTCCCATTATCTAGGCTTATCTCGACTTATCTCGCAATATTTCTACTTATCTCCCATTATTTCTCCTTATCTCCCATTATCTCAGAAAAACTCCCATTATCTTGACTTATCTCTGCTTATCTCCCATTATTTCTCCTTATCTCCCATTATTTATACTTATCTCCCATTATCTAGGCTTATATCGAATTATATAGAACATATGTACAAATTTATAAAACCACGTAAATCGGATAAGTGGTTCTCAAATGATACGCGCACTAACGGACAGACAGACAGAGAGACGTAGCATTTTATATATTTAATATATTCTTTGCAACATGATATTGTTCCATATTTAATAGTTTAGGCAGTGTATTGCAAGAGAACACGCTAACGGTAACCTTTTTTTTCCGATTTGATTCACTATTATTGTCACTGCTTATTCTTTATGTTACCTAACGCAATAAAATATATCCTAAAACCTAGCCAGAGAGCATATGTATGATTTAAAAAAAGCACGCAAATCGGATAAGTGGTTCTCCAGTGGTAAGCGCACTGACAGACAAACAGAGATACGTTGCATTTTATATATATATATTATAGATATTCTTTGCTACATGATATTGTTCTATATTTAATGGTTTCGCATGTTTAAAAGAAAGTACTAAAATCGGATAAGTGGTTCTCCAGTGATAAGCGCACAAACGGACAAACAGACAGAGAGACGTCGCATTTTATATATGTTATAGATATTCTTTATTACATGATATTGTTCCATATTTAGTAGTTTAGGCAGTGTATTGCAAGAGAACGCGCTAGCGGCAAACTTTTTTCCGATTTGATTCACTATTATCGTCACTGCTTATTCCTCATGTATAACGTAATAAAATATAGCCTATAACCTGGCCAGAGAACATATGTAAAAAAGCACGTAAATCGGATAAGTGGTTCTCCAGTAATAAGCGCACTAACGGACAGACAGACAGATGAACAGACAGAGATACGTTGCATTTTATATATATTATAGATGTAATAAAAATATATATCTATAACCTGGTCAGAGAAAATATGTATGAATTTAAAAAATCATGTAAATCGGATAAGTGGTTCTAAAGGGATAAGCGTACTAACGGACAGACAGACAGACAGAGAGACGTTGCATTTTATATATATTATAGATTATTATTATTATTATATAACCTGGCCAAAGAATATATGTATGAATTTAAAAAAGACACATAAATCGGATAAGTGGGTCTCGCGTGATAAATGCACTAATCGACAGACAGACCGACAGAGAGACATTGCATTTTTATATATATATTATAGATTATAGATTATAGATACTCTCTGCTACATAATATTGTTCCGTATTTAATGGTTTCGGCTGTGTATTGCAAGGAAACGCGCTAGCGGCAAACTCTTTTCCGACTTCATTCACTATTTTACGTCACTGCTCATTCCTTATGCTACCTATCGTAATAAAATATAGCCTATAACCTGGCCAGAGAACATATGTATGTTTTTAAAAAAAAAAGTACGTAAATCGGATAAGTGGTTCTCCAGTGATAAGCGCACTAACGGACAGACAGACAGACAGACAGACAGACAGACAAACAGACAGACAGAGAGACGTTGCATTTTATATATATTATAGAAGAATAGTTATAAAATAAATTATATTTTTTAGTATTGTCAGTAAGTGCGGCACACATTAAGCAACTGATAAGAAATGGAGATATTGAGAAATTGGAACAAATTGTCTTAGAGGGTCAAGGGAAGAAATTGGTTGGAGAATACTCAGCAGATTTCAAAACTAGAAGCTTTTTAAAATATGTACCGTCGTTAATGGTAAGCAATTCTACATGTAAAATAATAATAATGCAGATATATTTAATATTATTAGGAAAGTCAGATGCATCATGTTTTTCTTAAGGGACATTTAATGATCAGACGCCTTGAAAATACCCACAATAGTCAACTTAATTTTTTTTACACATTTAATATAAAAACTAATACTGTATTTGAATACTCATTCCACCACAGCTACGGTTCCATTTTTTTAAAACTAATTCAATAAATATTTTTTTTTTTTTATTGGTTTAGCACACGTACTGCGGGGAAGTCCCTAAAGCGCTCCAGGAGCGGCACGAGTGCGGAAAAAGCGATTCACGTTGTTCTTGAATCGCTGTAAATTGTACTCGGTGGGAAACACAGCGCTGGGCAAATTATTCCAAAGGGATGACGTTCTCCATATAAAAGATTGCTTGAAAAGCGTTGTACGCGGAGTAACAAGCTGAACCTCATACGGATGCGAAGCACCAGCGCGACGTGTATTTCTAACATGCACCGCTTTGGGAGGAATTAAGCGGGCTACATCCTTCGAACACTTTCCATGAAAATACTTGTAGAACAGACTCAAGTCGCCAACCGTTCTTCGATGCTCCAGCGAATCAAGGCCGCCGGTCAATTCCGGGTCCCCAATCAGACGGACCGCTCTTCTCTGAACAGAATCCAACAAATGCAGTGTATGTTTGGGAGCGGAGCCCCAAACGTGGGAGCAGTATTCCATAGTTGGTCGAATTTGGGCTTTGTAAAGAATTAACAGCTGTTGTGGGGTGTAAAGCTTTCTGGTTCTAAATAATATTTCCAACTTTTGAGAAGCTCTCCTTGCTATGCCTGCAACATGTTCATGCCAAGACATATTTGCTCCCAAACTAACGCCCAACAAATTGAGCGACGATGCTAGGGGAATGGAGTGCCCCGACATAACTATGTCGGGTTCAGCAACGTTAACTTTTTTAGAAAAAATTGCCGCTTGGGTTTTTGTAGCGTTAAATTCCACTTGGTTACTGTCATCCCAAGATAGAATTTCTTCCAGGTCTTTGTTAAGTTGAACGACCTCCTGCTGTCTGCGGATATTCGCCTGAGCAGCCGATGTCCGAGCGTTCAAGGTGAATGAAGAGACAAGCGTACTGTCATCTGCAAAGCTATAGATTGGATTCCCGGTCTTTTCCAGCAGATCGTTAATGTAAATGAGAAAGATAGTAGGAGACAGTATGGAGCCCTGGGGCACACCAGCGTTGATACTGAGGGTGTTAGAAAGAAATCCGTCGACCGCCACTCGTAAAGAACGCTCTCTGAGGAAACATGAGAGCCACAAGCAGAACCTTTCAGACATACCATAAGAGCGCAACTTAGCCAACAGTCCATCGTGCCAAACACGGTCGAATGCCTTGGATATGTCAAGAGCAACCGCTCGAGATTCTCCAAAGTGTTCAATTGCGTTGTTCCAAACATGTGTTATATAAGTCAGAAGATCTCCTGTTGATCTATGTTTACGAAAACCATATTGGTGATCGCTAATAATATTGAATCGTTCAAGATATTTTAGAAGATGCTCATTGATAACCTTTTCCATGACTTTCGATATTATTGAAAGCAGTGCAACTGGTCGGTAGTTATTTGGCAAGGTCTTCTTACCTTTTTTTGGGTATCGGCTGAACCGTGGCACATTTCCAGCAGGACGGAAATATTCCCTTTCTGTAGGATAGGTTAAAAAGTCTACAGAAAACTGGTGTTAGTTCCCTTGCACAGTTTTTGAGAACTATGGCAGGTATTCCGTCAGCGCCAGAAGCCTTCTTGGTATCTAGCTTCATTAAAATACGCTTTATGATGCGCTGTCTGAAGACAACATCGGGCATCTTTGACTGCAATATGGGAATAGTAGGTGGTGTTTTTCCTTGGAAATCGACAGTAGAATGTGAAGCAAAGAGTTCAGCCAACAAGTTCGCTCTCTCAACAGGTGTGGTTGCAATGGAATTATCTGGCCGTGTGAGTGGTGGTGTGGTGGATTTGGTAAAATTTTGACTAACTGCCTTAGCGACTGTCCAAAAGGACCTGGAATTGTTGGGACAAGCAAGAAGTTTGTTTCTGGGCGTGTGAATTAACTTTTCGGTAAAAATATCGCTTTATTATAGAAAAATGGTTACAAATTGATGATTCAAAGTATTGTCCATCGAACAAGTGATAATTAGAAAGAGCAATGTCTGATGAGTACGGCGGGTTAGGTAGAATATCCCATCTAAGCACTTGTAGCGTTTCCTTGACGGGTTTGCCAATATATGGCCGAGCGTTGTCATGTTTAAAAATCACTTTTGGCATATTGTGGTCATTTTTCTTTCCACGTTCGGCTCAATTGCATCGATTGTTGTAGATAACGTTTTCCAGTAGTAGTTTCGTTGGATTGGAGCAGCTTATAATACACTACAACCATCTGATCCCACCAGATACACAACATAAGCTTGAAGCCATGAATATTCGGCTTTGGAGAGGATGTTAGTGGTTTCTTTTGCGTTTTGGATTATCGTAGCGTATCCATTTTTCATCATCAGTTCCGATTGTGCCGTTGAAGCAGTTGTTCACAGGTAAAAAATCGCCTTTCAACGTCTCTCGGTTTCAATTGGTACAGCACCCAATTTCCTTGCTTTTGAATCATTTCCTGTGCATGTAAGTGCTTGAAGATGGTTGTGCGATCAACTGCTAATGATTCTGCATGTTCCTTTTCCATTTAGCACGAGTATTCATCGAGTAATGCTTCTAATTCTTCATCTTTAAACTTTTTCGGCTGGCTTGGAAGTCCTTTGTCTTCCGTGTCGAAATCACCACCTTTAAAGCGTCGAAACCAGTATTTACATGTTTTTTATTGATGAAATATAATCACCATAGGTTTTCGACAGCAATCGATGATTTTCAACAGCGCTTTTCTTCGAATTAAAAAAGAAAAATAGCGCTTTCCTCAAATAATGTTTTGTGTGTGCTGTTTTCTAATTCGACATATTTAATGCTCAAAAAAATATGTTGTCTAATGATGGTGCTTCACCATAAATATAGCAACAGTATGCCCAGATGCGATATAATACAAGTTACGACGCCCTCTCCCAGAAATTCCTCAACATTAATTCACACTATTTATAAGTTAAATAACATTGACCACAAACTACAATCTGGTTTAAGGCCTTTACTTGTTTGTCTTGGCTAGAACAGGTTGTTGTGTGGTACATATATACACATCCAGCGTCTGTCAGTACGTCTCAAAGTTTATTTATCTTCATTAGATCGATGAATAATACACTCCTGGACAAAATTAACGCAAAAATCCGAAAATTAATTTATCTTTTTCTTATGTCAGTTTTAAAGTTTATCGAGTATTTGAATAGTAGGCTATGCATATTTTGTTTCGTTGTTCATGACCGAAATCAAAACAATTCGTTTAGATTTACAGTTTTAAAGAATTTTTTAGAAGATAAACAATTTTCTGTAATAGTGCGACATAGATTTTCTTTAAAAGTAAGCTTATAAATTGTTCCCTTTTTCAAAGTAATACGTTTTTGTGGTAGACTGTTAGAAAAATGAATCGAACAAGGAATTTAACTGAACACGAGGTAGTGCGAGCCTCAGTTTTATTGGACGAGGGATATTGTAAGAGTTATGTTGCCAATTTGTTAGGCAAACATCGTTCCACAGTAAGTCATATGGTAAGACGCTTGAATGAAGTAGGAACTTATTCTAGAAGGCTAGGGCAAGGGCGAAAACGATACACTAGCGACCTAGATGAACGTTTTATAAGACAATATGCTTTAAGAAACAGGACTGTCACTAGTTCTATAATAAGAAACGAACTCGAAGCTGTTCGCAATGTCACAATTTATTCTAAAACAGTTAGAAGACGGTTAAATGAAGCTGGATTAAACAGTAGGAGACCAGCTACTGCGCCCTTGCTTACTAGAGAGAACAGAGTTGCCAGGTTACGTTTTGCTCGAAATCACGAAAACTGGTCTGTGGATGATTGGAAACAAGTTTTCTTCACAGATGAAACTAGGGTTAGTCTAAAACATCCAGATGGTCGTGAGCAAGTATGGCGAAGACCAGGAGAGAGGTTTGCTCCTTGCAATATCTCTGCAAGGATTCCATTCGGCGGTGGCTCTGTTATGTTCTGGGGTGGCATCTGCTTTGATGTTCGCACAGAGTTAGTTCCTGTCCGTATGAGATCCATGGAATGCTGACTACTATCTTGAGAATATTGTAATAGAACATGTGATGCCTTTCGGTCATTTTGTGGGGCCCAATTTCTTGTTTATGCAAGACAACGCTCGACCTGACGTGGCTTGGGAGGTACTCGATTAACTTAATCAAGTTGATATACCGATTACGCAATGGCCATCAAAAAGCCGGATCTGAATTCGATAGAACATGTATGGGATCACCTTAAGAAAAATGTGAAACGTCATATACCTGCACCTAGAAATCTGAGGGAACTTGAAAATGCAGTTATCACAGAATGGGAGCAAATTCCTCAAGATTTTATCCAAAATTTAATTAGAAGCATGCCTAGGCGCATAAACGCTGTCATCCGAAGTAGAGGAAGCAACACACGCTACTAGTGTCCCAGTTACACCATTAATTTTGCTACTAGTGTCCCAGTTTATTTTTTCATTATTACATAATTTTAACGATTTTGTTATTAGGTCTTAAGAATAATTTTAATTCGAATCTTATAGAGAAATTTGGTAGCTAATTCACTTTTAAAGTATCCAAATAAGTTTTTTCTAACTTTTAGTGTAACCAGTGTTCATAAAAAAATTATTAAAATTAATTCATTATGGAGATTTGTATGATTTAATATATTGTTGCGTTAATTTTGTCCAGGAGTGTATATGCACATCACCAGTAACTTTAATGGTCTTTTCGCAAAGTTGTTGTTATGAGAATTGTCAATATAAGAACGTCCTGGCATAAAACCTTTTTGATCTTTCGCAATCAAGTCATCGATATCCTCTCTCCGCCATTCTTGTAATGTGTATCCAAATAACCTGTAAGGGAAAAATTCACGCTCGACCCACGGGAATTATTAAGATCCTTTAAGTTACTCTTATTGTATACCAAGCCAAGATATTTTAAATTCCATTGACGGGCCCAGATGTACGACCATTTTTCATTTCTCTGGTAATCTTTTTTATCTCATCTATGGTATAGTATTTTTCAAGATCTAAGAAAGTGATTTGGCGAATTGATGCAATAAACCGTTAGGATCTTCGCACGTACCTGGCCGTAACAGGGTCGTAATTGATATATATATATATATATATATATATATATATATATATATATATATATATATATATATATATATACACTCATGGACAAAATTAACGCAATAATATATTAAATCATACAAATCTCTATAATGAATTAATTTTAATAATTTTTTATGAACGTTGGTTACACTAAAAGTTATAAAAAACTTATTCGGATACTTTAAAAGTGAATTAGCTACCAAATTTCTCTATAAGATTCGAATTAAAATTATTCTTAAGACCTAATAACAAAATCGTTGAAATTATGTAATAATGAAAAAAAAATAAACTGGGACACTAGTAGCAAAATTAATGGTGTAACTGGGACACTAGTAGCGTGTGTTGCCTCCTCTACTTCGGATGACAGCGTTTTATGCGCCTAGGCATGCTTCTAATTAAATTTTGGATAAAATCTTAAGGAATTTGCTCCCATTCTGTGATAACTGCATTTTCAAGTTTCCTCAGGTTTCTAGGTGCAGGTATATGACGTTTCACATTTTTCTTAAGGTGATCCCATACATGTTCTATCGGATTCAGATCCGGGCTTTTTGGTGGCCATTCCATAATCGGTATATTAACTTAATTAAGATAATCGAGTACCTCCCTAGCCACGTGAGGTCGAGCGTTGTCTTGCATAGACAGGAAATTGGGCCCCACAAAATGACCGAAATGCATCACATGTTTTATTACAATATTCTCAAGATAGTAGTCAGCATTCATGGATCTCGTAGGGACAGGAACTAACTCTGTGCGAGCATCAAAGCAGATGCCACCCCAGAACATAAGAGAGCCACCGCCGAATGGAATCCTTGCAGAGATATTGCAAGGAGCAAACCTCTCTCCTGGTTTTCGCCATACTCGCTCACTACCATCTGGATGTTTTAGACTAACCCTAGTTTCATCTGTGAAGAAAACTTGTTTCCAATCATTCACAGACCAGTTTTCGTGATTTCGAGCAAAACGTAACCTGGCAACTCTGTTCTCTTTAGTAAGCAAGGGCGCAGTGGCTGGTCTCTTACTGTTTAATCCAGCTTCATTTAACCGTCTTCTAACTGTTTTAGAAGAAATTGTGACATTGCGAACAGCTTCGAGTTCGTTTCTTATTATAGAACTAGTGACAGTCCTGTTCTTAAAGCATATTGTCTTATAAAACGTTTATCTAGGTCGCTAGTGCATCGTTTTCGCCCTTGCCCTAGCCTTCTAGAATAAGTTCCTACTTCATTCAAGCGTCTTACCATACGACTTATTGTGGAACGATGTTTGCCTAATAAATTGGCAACATAACTCTGACAGTATCCCTCGTCCAATAAAACTGAGGCTCGCACTACCTCGTGTTCAGTTAAATTCCTTGTTCGATTCATTTTTTTAATTCTTCGGGCTCAAAAATAAAACAGTCTACCACAAAAACGTATTACTTTGAAAAAGGGAACAATTTATAAGCTTACTTTTAAAGAAAATCTATCGCAGTATTACAGAAAATTGTTTATCTTCTAAAAAATTCTTTAAAACTGTAAATCTAAAAACGAATTGTTTTGATTTCTGTCATGAACAACGAAACAAAATATGCATAGCCTACTATACAAATACTCGATAAACTTTAAAACTGACATAAGAAAAAGATAAATAAATTTTCAGATTGTTGCGTTAATTTTGTCCAGGAGTTTACGAGGCTGGTTTGAAAAGTCCGTGCAAAAATAAAAACTACTTATGTGTTTGGGGTAAACCTTTTTTATTTTTCGACATAGTCTCCTTTTAGGCTTATACACTTCGTCCAACGATGTTCTAGTTTGTTGATCCCTTCCGAATAATAGGATTTGTCCAAGTCTGCAAAATATCCATTAGTGTCTGCAATCACCTCCTCGTTTGAATAAAATCTTTGTCCCGCCAGCCATTTCTTCAAATTGGGGAACAAATAGTAGTCCGAGGGAGCCAAGTCTGGAGAATAGGGGGGATGTGAAACGAGTTGGAATCCTATTTCCATTAATTTTGCAACCACAACTGCTGAGGTGTGTGCTAGTGCGTTGTCGTGATGGAAAAGGACTTTCTTGTGGGCCAATCGCCGGCGTTTTTTCTTGCAGCTCGGTTTTCAAACGGTCCAATAACGATGAATAATATTCACCTGTAATAGTTTTAC
This sequence comes from Pachyrhynchus sulphureomaculatus, assembly GCA_019049505.1. NCBI lineage: Eukaryota > Metazoa > Arthropoda > Insecta > Coleoptera > Curculionidae > Pachyrhynchus > Pachyrhynchus sulphureomaculatus. Next base: position 22,062,558 of record CM032456.1, read on the forward strand.
CCTTTTCCAGATAGTCGATGAGGATTATCCCTTGCGATTCCCAAAGACAGTCGCCATAACCTTTCCGGCCGAAGGAACGGTCTTCGCCTTTTTTGGTGCAGATTCCCCCTTGGTAACCCATTGTTTAGATTGTTGTTTGGTCTCAGGAGTATAGTAATGTATCCATGTTTCATCCACAGTGACGAAACGACGCTTAAAGTCCTCCGGATTCTTCTGGAACAGCTGCAAACCATCCTTGCAACACTTCACACGATTCCGTTTTTTGGTCAAGCGTGAGCAATCGCGGCACCCATCTTGCGGATAGCTTTTTCATGTCCAAATGTTTATGCAAAATATTATGTACCCGTTCAGTCGAGATGCTCACAGCACTAGCAATCTCACGCACCTTAACTCTTCTGTCATCCATCACCATATCATGGATTTGATCAATGATTTCTGGAGTCGTAACCTCCACAGGCCGTCCAGAACGTTCAGCGTCACTTGTGCCCATATGGCCAGTCCGAATATTTTGAAACCACTTATAAACTGTTCTAATCGAAGGTGCAGAGTCACCGTAATGTTTATCAAGCTTCTCTTTAGTCTCCTGAGGCGTTTTGCCTTTCATAAAGTAATGTTTAATCACCACACGAAATTCTTTTTCGTCCATTTCTTGAAAATCACTCGACTTCCTTGATTCACACGAATGCCAAACACAAAGAAATAGACCAATATGGCTGAAACTTGGAGTACGTTCATTCTGGTGATGCTACTAACTAAACATGACCTCGATACGCGCCGGTGGTGCCATCTCTCGGACTTTGCACGGACTTTTCAAACCAGCCTCGTATATACCTCCCTTTCAATCTAACATTTTATTGGCTACTTCGTGTTCATAAATATATAGAATATTCTTCATTTTATCTGGAGTATTATACTTAAATAGTGTGTATTATAAAGTTCAATAGTGTCTTAAAATGTCCGAAGCCCTTTCCATCAGAAGTCGCAAATGTTTGCCCGTTGAGGCAAAAGTGATAGTTAAAAGAGTTTATTTAAAGTTGGTGGAGCGAGGCCATGAAAAGTACTTTTCACTGATGGAGACGTCAGCTTTAACAAGCATCCCTGCAAGTGCAGTTTGGAAAATTGTAAATAATTCCTAAAAAAAAACACGAAGATACAAAGGTGTGTCGAAATGTATTGATTTCGGTCAAGAAGACTTAATCCGCCGCAAAATTTATGAAATGTATGCAGAATAAAAAGTTCCAACGTTATTGTCACTTTTCACGGCGCTTACAACAGCTCAGAATGGAATATCTTAAAAAAATAAATACAGCTAGATTGGAAAATCGAACGATCTACCTAGATGAGACTTGGTATGACACACCCAGTAAAGGATGGATTGGTAAATCCAAAAAATGCCACACCAAAGCTCCATCAAATAAAGGTAAAAGAATAACTATTTTATATGCGAGGTTAGAAGAAGGCTGGATACCAGAATGTCTATTTCTAGCAGCCAAGAATATTTCAGCTTGGATTATCTTTGTGATAGAACCGCTGAAGTTTTTGAAGATTGGCTTCAAAACAAATTAATGCCGAATATACCACCGAATAGCTGTATTGTGATGGATAATGCATCCTATCATACTAGAAAGAGGGAAATACAAGCCTTTTTGTGCGAACGTGACATATAGAGTAAGATCCCAGGGCCCCCAGACACAACTTATTTTCTGATGGACAAAACTAGTGGTATTAAGTAGTGTTGGCGTGTATTTCAAATGTCTGCCTACCTGCTAAGCTTGCCTGACGGCCCATTCTCGGGTACCAGGTGAGAAAGGTGAATTAAAACAGGGCTTACTTAAGTTAAATTCTGATGGCTAATTTTTATATATATTGTGTAGAATATTATTATAAAATAATTTTTAACCTTGCCAGACACTTCCCGTCGGCTCCAACTTTTGCCAGACGCTTTAAAGCTCCAAAAAAAATAATTTAACTTAACTTAAATTCTGAAGCTTGAACTCGATATATGTTATTTAGGGGACTATTTCAAAGCTATACGTCATCAGCGAGACAAATCGTAAGGGCCAAGCATCCTCCCAGACACCGAAAAACATCCAGCCGTTAGTATGAGCGCGAGAGCATGATGCATGCGTTTTAGAGCGAGTGAGATATATATGCGAGCTGTTTTCTCCTTCTTAAACTTACAGTCTACGCTGTGTGTATGCCCAACATACAATATAGTATCGAACATATCTAGCATTTTTAATTTACAAATTAAAAAAAAATATTTATTGCGACAATTTTCAAATATAACAAATACATTTTTAATAATTCCTTATTTTAAAAAATGTTATTGTCTTTCAATCGTCCTGGTCGTCATCGTCAAGGCCATTGGAAGCTTCATTATCAAGCCAATCATGATACCGTGTACTGAAGTCATCATCATCATTCTCATCGCTAGCAGCTGTTTCTGTAGAAATAGATAAACAAATTAGAAATCAAGTAACTAAACATATAATGAATTCGAGATTTTATGTCTAATTACAATACCTGATTCATTCTGGAGTGATTCGCTGACAAAACCAGGTAATTGATCGCCATTAAACCAGTGAAAACGGTACTCGTTTTCCTCCAATGTCCATCCATTGTTCTCAGGAGTAAAAATGCTAGGTTGTTTTTTACTTGCATTATTCCATATACTTGCAATATAATTTGCTCGAAGGAAGTGTTGGTAAAGCTCACTCTGACATGGTGGTAAATTGCTGGCTTCAAAGCTTTTTAAATTTTTTGGATTGAACTCTTCATTCACATCCGAAACGGTATAACTATTTATAAACAGTTGAAGCCTGGCAGCATCCACGTTAAGTGTTCCGGTAACATTGTAAATGTCGCAGACAAAATTCTGTACTTTACTGAATATATTTTGTTGTACATGTTGATTTGTAAATGATTCTGGCTCGCCGAATTTCATAAAAGCTTGCTGATAGTCATATTTTTTCATTAATATATTGAATGGTCTTTGCTTCCCTTTCTTGAAGAAAGCAGGATTATAGTCGCATCCAGTAAGAGCATGATATCCTGGTAAAGTTCTACACAACGACGGTCCCAAGTGCTCGTAAATCTTTGTTAAATCAACATATCTTTGTTTATTTCCAGTGCCTGTGAAAATCAAAACGTGTGAATCGTCGTTTTTTAAATTATGCAATTACCCAACATTATTATTGCAATGTCAGTGTCAGAGCATCTAATAACAAAATTCGCCTGAGCGAATGCTCATCGAGCCTGAGAGATTGCTCATCGATAACACTTAAACGTTTTGGAGCCAGTAACTTTTTACTCTGAATAATAACAAATTTTATTTCTGTATCAAATGCTTTTACTATTTTACTTTCTAAATTTTGTGGTGTAAAATTTCCAATTCTGTCTTCTAAATTTTCTTCCTTCTCTTTCAATAACTCCATATAATGGCGATGAAGATAAGTCAGAAAAAAAACAACGTCCTTTGTTTATTACATTTTCTTGAATGAAATCACGCATTTCATTGAAAACCTCTTGATGGTATTGACGAACATCATGCCAGTTAGTTCTAGTTGTTTTTTCTTTTGAGGAAGCTTTATAATAATAATCTAATTGACAATTATTATGATAATATATTTTTGAATGTATAAAATTTTTAATTTTCTCAATCAACTCCACGAATTTTTCGTCTTTTTCATTAATCTTTTTTAAAAAAATCTTTTTTATTCGATGAATGTAAAGGTAGTCTTTTCCCTCGATGCTTTTTTGTCTTTTGCTCGCAAAATATACAAATTTGTTGATTTTCATCAATATTTACATCTCTATCAAAAGTTATATTACTTGTAGAGGGACAACCTACAGCACATTCTAGCTGCACACTATGTTCTTCAGAATTAGATGATACCGGTTCAAGTAACTCCGTTGTAACAGCTGACTCAGATATTTCCCCTTCAGAAGACTAAGGTCAAATAATTGTTGCTGGACTTGATGAGGTAGATGCTGTAGATGTATCCACTGCGCTATTCTGTAAATCTTCTTCTGGAGAAGATTCTGCTGGTGTTGCTAATTTCGGCAAGTAATATTTCTTCATTAACCCGGTAAATGATTTGTAACATTGTCTGTGGTAAGCACTTTCAAACAATTCAACTGGCAAAACTACGTCTTTAAATTTAAGGTTATGTATTTTCCTCTGTTTCAAAATTATTTCACATTTTTTTAACGTCTCTTCCGTAAAATATGTCAAATTCTCATCAGATTTTTTACAAAACGCACAATTTAATAACACTGCCATGATATTTTATTGAATAATGCAAATATTTTTAATTTAACAAATATATCACAAAACACATGTTATAACCGGCAAAACTGTTAGACACGCATAGACTCGATACTATACTATTATATACTGTATGTTGGGCATACACACAGCGTAGACTGTAAGTTTAAGAAGGGGAAAACAGCTCGCATAGATATCTCACTCGCTCTAAAACGCATGCATCATGCTCTCGCGCTCATACTAACGGCTGGATGTTTTTCGGTGTCTGGGGGGATGCTTGGCCCTTACGATTTGTCTGGCTGATGACGTATAGCTTTGAAATAGTCCCCTAAATAACATATATCGAGTTCAAGCTTCAGAATTTAAGTTAAGTTAAATTATTTTTTTGGAGCTTTAAAGCGTCTGGCAAAAGTTGGAGCCGACGGGAAGTGTCTGGCAAGGTTAAAAATTATTTTATAATAATATTCTACACAATATATATAAAAATTAGCCATCGGAACTTAACTTAAGTAAGCCCTGTTTTAATTCACCTTTCTCACCTGGTACCTGAGAATGGGCCGTCAGGCAAGCTTAGCAGGAAGGCAGACATTTGAAGTACACGCCAACACTACGTAATCCCACTAGTTTTGTCCATCAGAAAATAAGTTGTGTCTGGGGGCTCTGGGATCTTGGACTAATATATTTCCATGAAAGTTATACAGTTAAACAATTGTTAGAAGTTTTAAAAAGTTACAATTTTTCAAAGGAATATGTTTGTGATAAAATTGCAAAGGAAGCAGGACACGAAATAATTTGGCTTCCATCATATTATTGTATCTTTAATGCGATCGAGTTGATATGACATAAAATAAAGTCTAATATACGTGCTCACAATAATACACCCACTTTAAAGAGTAGTGTGATTGAGTTGATAAAGACAGAAGTCAAAAATGTAACCGTTGAAAACTGGAGAAACTGTATTCAACACGTCAAAAAAAAATTGAAAACTGATGTATGTACATAAATATAAATAGTTTAGAACCTGTAAAAAAACTTATTATTGGTTTGCAAGATAGTAGTGACAGCAAAATTGAAGTAGATATTAATTAATACCTAAAATTGCAACAAATGTACGCGAGGATACTGTACACTGTTTTAATATATTTGTGTAATTATTATATTGTGTATTATTCAGTACATACAAAATTAAAATTCAACTGTCTTATCACAATAAAATTTTAAACTTAACAATTATACAATCAGGTATAGTGGAGCCATTCACGATGCCTTGTCAGCCATAAATTAATCACTCTCGAATCTTGTTGAATTTTGAATGGGTAAGTCACTTTTCTTAGATCGTGAAGAATACTATACAAGGGTTCATTTTAGTTGTTACCTGTATCTTTGTTATATATATATATATATATATATATATATATATATATATATATATATATATATATATATATATAAAATCTGCTCAAAATTGAGTATTATTTAGTTATAAAGGGTGTTTTTTATAGAGGTATAGAACTTTGAAATGGAATAAAACAAAGATGAATTTTTTAAATTGACATGAAATTTACTTTATTCGAAAGATAATCTTCTGGCATTATAATTTAAATGTGACTTCTGGCATATGACCGCCACGGCGGACGTAGTCTAATCTGGAGGTCCAATTTTCGATGACTTTTTCCAACATTTGTGGCCGTATATCGGCAATAACGCGGCGAATGTTGTCCTCCAAGTGGTCAATCGTTTCGGGCTTATCGGCGTAGACTAGCGACTTTACATGTCCCCACAGAAAATAGTCTAGCGGCGTTAAATCGCACGATCTTGGAGGCCAATTCACGGGTCCGAAACGTGAAACTATGCAGTTACCAAACGTTTCTTTCAATAAATCAATTGTGGCACGAGCTGTGTGACATGTTGCGCCGTCTTGTTGAAACCACAGCTCCTGCACATCATGGTTGTTCAATTGAAGGAAAAAGTCAGTAATCATGGCTCTATAGCGGTCACCATTGACTGTAACGTTCTGACCAGCATCGTTTTTAAAGAAATATGGACCAATGATTCCACCAGACCATAAAGCACACCAAACAGTCAGTTTTTCTGGATGTAACGGTGTCTCAACATACACTTGAGGATTATCATCACTCCAAATACGGCAGTTTTGTTTATTGACGTATCCATTCAAACAAAAGTGAGCTTCATCGCTAAACAAAATTCGCTTATGAAAATCGGGATCAACGGCAATCTTGTTTTGGGCCCATTCACCGAATCTACGCCTTGCTAGGTGATCGTGTGGCTTCAATTGTTGCACGAGTTGGATTTTGTAAGCATGCAAACCAAGATCTTTCCGCAAAATCTTCCATAAAGTGGATGGACACATATCCAATTCCTGTGCACGATGGCGGATAGACTGATTCGGGTCTTCCTCTACGCTACGCTCTACAGCAGCAATGACTTCTTCTGTACGCACTGTACGACGTCTCTGTGGACGCGTATTATCATTTAGAGTAAACGTGGTGCGAAAACGTTCCATAGCTAATCGAATTAATTGCTCTGATGGACGATTATATTGACCGTAAAATGGACGTAGTGCGCGATACGTATTTCGAACAGAACCATGATTTTCAAAATAAATTCGCACAATTTGGAAGCGTTGTTCAGGCGTCAGTCTATTCATGTTGAAATGCCAAACCAAACTAAACATAAATCACTTGACAGCTAACAAAATGGCCGCCAGTTAAAAAAGTGTTGCCAACTTAAAGTTTTATACCTCTATAAAAAACACCTTTTATTATCTATATATTTTTACTTTTAGTCAAAAATTGCATTACTTCATGACTCAGTCAACAGTGACAGATTGGTAGAGCTTCAGTCAATCTTAGATGAAGAACCAGAAAGAAAAAAGAAATTAATTATGGCAAAGGATGAAAGCGGTGTAGGTCTGATACACAAAGCAGTATATTACGACTTAAAATCGATTTATCGTTGGCTGATTGATAAATTTCCACAAACGACTTTGATGAGAGATTCGGTAAGTTAAGTTGATCATGTTTTAGGCCCTAAAAGTTCATATATGAATAACATAAAAAGAGTAATGCATACGTTTACCATCTAAGCCCTGCCAACATCTTAAAATGATATACTAATCACCCTACTTTGGGAGATGACTTAGGTTATTGTAACCGAGCACTTAATGGAACTAGAGGATCACTTCAAACTATTCGGGCATAGCTGCATGTAAGTGAATGTGCCAATGTACTAATTCACATATCCAAAGATCATTTAACGAATAGGTGCGAAGCCTTCCAGGTTGAATTTCCTGAATCAAAAGTAATGAAGATCTCAGGTGTGTTTATTTTGGTCGTGTGATTACGGGCCAAGACATACTCAGATGTAGCGCTGCTTTATATTTTTCACAACAATATCTGCAAAAAGTTTCAGAGTTATGGGATTCACTAGAGCTCCATTTTTAGCCGGCGTGTCGACCATCTCATTTCCTTGGACACTCTTATGATCAGATATCTAGAAATTATCCAATAGCTTAAGCCAAAAAAGGGGGTCAACCTCGGAATGAGAGATAATAAGCTGTAAACTTGTATAAACCCTTATTTTGGCATTCTAAAAGTTGTTTCAAAAGTCTCATAAAATCTCGTGTCCGCGTCTTAATATATTCAAGGTCTAAGGTCACAAAAATCGTTTTTTCGCAAATATCTCGCTTCCTATGGTTTCAATGATATTTGCATCTATTATTGTAGAGCATAAAATTCTCTACGAATTGTGTTCTAAAAATGTTTTTATACGCTTAACCGTTTTTGAGATGAGCGGAGAGCGCGCAGCGCTCTGCCATACATAGCATAATACAAGGTCAACCGTGAGTCCCGGTAAATAATACGTCGTATAAAGTTAATTAATCACTAAAAAATCCATAATTATGAATAATTTGCATTATTGATTAATTAATACATTATATTTAATAATATTTTTCATTTTTTAAAATATATTCGTTTAATAATACTTACCTACTTCGTGTAGTTAAAAAATTGTTAAGTGAAATACTTTAAGTATATTTTAATTATATTCTAATATATCTTAATTATATTTTGAAAAGAAAAAGAATTAAGTACTTTTTCTTTAAAACATGTAAACTCTTAAATACTTATAATACTATTAAGATTATACCTACACTATTACCATACGAAGCTGCAGATCCCAAGCTAGATAAAATATCTAATAGTCTTTTAGATACATATCTTCTATTAAGAAATACAGAAAGGCCTAATAGTAGCTGTGATGAAAATGACCGTTCTCGTATCGAAGACATTATTGCGTGACTTACTGATATGCATTTCGTTTTTAAATGATCTGTTTTTCCTTTTCTATTTTTAATTATGACTTCTTGTAAAAATGCAATAAAGTTTTTGGTATTTCTTCAGTAATATCATCTAACATTTTACTCGGAAGTGGTAAAGACTTGGTTTCGACTACAGATGATCGAATATCTTCGCTAACAATAGCAGCTGCAGCTTCTACAATGCGTAACTGTTCTTCTACGGGATCCTTTTTTTTATTGTCGTACCAAGCTTTTGTTAATATATTAGCTTGTGTATCACGAAAAGATATGACAGTGAATGATCCTACCTTTCTCGTAATTATTATGTCAGTTAAATATTTTTGTTGAACTCTTGTAATGATAGTCTTATCATCTGGTACATACTCCGTAAGGAGATCTTTAAGCTCTTTCAATGTAAATTGTGAATCTTCATGATTTTCTATATAACAAAAAATCTCTTTCATTACTTGTGTGACTTATCTTCGCGACGCTTCTTATCACTAGATGGTACTCGACTTAAGAAATTAGTATAGCAAATGGTATGGCACTTTGCTTCAGCAGCGATCAAATCATACTCATAAAGTATACGATCTTTTACGAATTCTCCTGAGGAATCCCTTCGTTCTTCTGCTTTTTTGATGACATTGTCTTTGAATTCAAGAGTACTTACTTTACTAATCGTGCGTCTGTATTTCTCTTTTTTTTTTCGTCTCTGCTGCTTCATCAGCTGCTTGACCAAAAAATCGTTCTTCGTTTCTTTTTTTACGAGGTGCACTTGATGATGGTGAAGGTTCATCTTCTCCTTGGCGTCGTTTCGATGCTGCAATAGAATTTTTACTGATGTACACTTTATGTGACTGTCATTTCTTTCAATACTTGCAGAATCACCTTCTGAAAGTGACTTATATAAAGCACAAATTAGCCATAACTCTTAAAATTGTACGTCCGTCGTTGCCAAGATACAATTTAAAACTAACGAATAAACTTGGTTAGTAGAAAGTGGTCCCTTGAAAAAGAAATCGGTCTTAACTATACAATGGAACATCGGTTCCCAACTGACTATAAATAGAAAAGGTCGTATTATAGGGGTCCGTATTCCCCAGGTATAATCTTAATAGTAATATAAGTATTTAAGAGTTTACAAATTTTAAAGAAAAAAGTACTTAATTCTTTTTCTACTTAAAATATAATTAAGATATATTAGAATATAATTAAAATATACTTAAAATATTTCACTTAACAATTTTTTAATTACACAAAGTAGGTAAGTATTACTAAACGAATATATTTGATAAATGAAAAATATTATTACATATAATGTATTAATTAATAATAACGCAAATTATTCATAATTATGGATTTTTTAGTGATTAATTAACTTTATACGACGTATTATTTACCGGGACTCACGGTTGACCTTGCATTATGCTATGTGTGGCTGAGCGCTGCGCGCTCTCCGCGATCTATCTCGAAAACGGTTAAGCGTATAAAAAAATGTTTAGAACAAAATTTGTAGAGAATTTTATGCTCTACAATTTTCATAATGAACGCTCGGACATCGGCTGCTCAGGCGAATATCCACAGACAGCAGGAGGTCGTTCAACTTAACAAAGACCTAGAAGAAATTCTATCTGGGGGTGACAGTAACCAAGTGGAATTTAACGCTACAAAAACCCAGGCGGCAGTTTTTTCTAAAAAAGTTAACGTTGCTGAACCCGACATAGTTATGTCGGGGCACTCCATTCCCCTAGCATCGTCGCTCAATTTGTTGGGCGTTAGTTTGGGAGCAAATATGTCCTGGCATGAACATGTTGCAGGCATAGCAAGGAGAGTTTCTCAAGAGTTGGGAATATTATTTAGAACCAGAAAGCTTTACATCCCACAACAACTGTTAATTCTTTACAAAGCCCAAATTCGACCAACTATGGAATACTGCTCCCATGTTTGGGGCTCCGCTCCCAAACATACACTGCATTTGTTGGATTCTATTCAGAGAAGAGCTGTCCGTCTGATTGGGGACCTGGAATTGACCGGCGACCTTGATTCGCTGGAACATCGAAGAACGGTTGGCGACTTGAGTCTGTTCTACAAGTATTTTCATAGAAAGTGTTCGAAGGATGTAGCCGGCTTAATTCCTCCCAAAGCGGTGCATGTTAGAAATACACGTCGCGCTGGTGCTTCACATCCGTATGAGGTTCAGCTTGTTACTTCCGCGTACAACGCTTTTCAAGCAATCTTTTATATGGAGAACGTCATCCCTTTGGAATGATTTGCCCAGCGCTGTGTTTCCCACCGAGTACAATTTACAGCGATTCAAGAACAACGTGAATCGCTTTTTTCCGCACTCGTGCCGCTCCTGGAGCGCTTTAGGGACTTCCCTGCAGCACGTTTGCTAGACCTATAAAAAAAATCATTGAAACCATAGGAAGCGAGATATTTGCGAGAAACCGATTTTTGTGACCTTTGACCTTGAATATCTTAAGACGCGGACACGAGATTTTATGAGACTTTTGAGACAACTTTTAGAATGCCAAAATAAAGGTTTATACAAGTTTACAGCTTATTATCTCTCATTTCGAGGTTGACCGTCTTTTTTGGCTTAAGTTATTGTATAACATCATCAGCTTATTCCATCCATACTCTGATGTAAACCTCCCCAAGTTGTCTTCAATGAGCTTTGTGGTTTGCTTTTCATGTCATCCGTCCATCTTGTCTGTGGTCTACCTCTGCATCTTTTGTGTTCTCTAGGCCTCCATTCAACTATACGCCGTATCCATCTGGTATCATTCATCCTTGCGATATGTCTTGCCCAGTTCCATCTTAATATACTTATTCGATGTTACATCTGTCACTTATGTTCTTCGAATCTCGATATTAGGAATTCAATCTTGGAGTCTAACATTTAGCATTCTTTTCTTCATTGCTCTTGGGTTACTTGGAGTTTATTTGTTATATTTTTATTTTAAAGCCCACGTTTCAGTGCATACGTTAATACCGGAAGTACATACTGATCAAATACTCTGGCTTTTATTGTATTTCAGATGTCCAATTTAAATGTAGATTGTAACCTTCCGAATGAGACTTTTCTATCCAAGTCAGCCTTTAAATTTTATATATATATCAAGGATTTTCTACAGCTGGCGCTGTCTTCCTTCTCTCATGCTTTGAACCACCCGTTTCTATCTTTCCAGTCTCCATTTGTTAGACCCCTGTCCTCCATAGCCTCGTCCACATCGTCTCTCCACGATCGTCTGGGTCTTCCTCTTTTTCTTCTCCCTATAGGGCTCCACTCCGTTATTTTCTTTATCCACCTATTATCTTCGCTCCGTCTTATGTGTCCATACCATTTTAATCGTTTTTTCTTCAAGGGTGTTTATTGCGTTCTCTTTGATGTTCATTCTGCTTCTTATTTCTTCATTTGTTATTCTCTCCATACGTGTCACTCTACAACATCTTCTCCAATACTCCATCTCTACCGCGTTAATTTTAGATTTATTTCTTTTGTTGATCGTCCATGTTTCTGACGTGTTTTGTTTCTCTTTGTAATGTGATTGTTCCACCGGATCGAAGTTAATTGTCTTCTGCATGTCCGCGTTTGTCCTAATCTAGCTTTAATCTCTTCTTCTGATGTTGCGTTTTTTGAAATGATGATTCCTAAATATTTAAATCTATCGGTTCCTTTGATTATTGTTTCGTAATCGACTTCTAGATTCTCCACGATTTTCCCTCTTTTGTTGTTAGATATTCCGTTTTATCAAAGTTTATTGCTAATCCTGCTTTAGTGTATTCTTTTTTCAGTTTTCTTACCATATAACTCAGGTCTTCCTCATCTTGCACTATGATTACTTGGTCGTCTGCGAAACGATTTTTTTAATGTTTGTTCGAGGTATATTTTGAATAGTGTTGGGGATGTAGAGACTGTTTGTACCTTTCCTATTCTTTTAGCTTCTATTAATAGTTCCTGGTTGTTATTTTCGTTGTTCAAATATTTGGTTTTTGGTGAAGTTTATTTTTCTCGAGACTTGTTATTTAATTCCATCAGCATTTCTTGTAATTTTTCTTTCGTATTAACGATCAGAGTGACATAATTTGCGAACCTTAAGTGGTTTAATTGTTTACCGTCCGTTAGTATTATTTTATTTTCTCACTTTAGCGATTTCAACATGTCTTCTAGCGTCAACGTGAATAGCTTTGAGAATATTGAGTCGCCTTCTCTAATTCCTCTTTTAATTTTGATTTTATTTGTTTTTTCTCCAAGCATTACTTGTGATGTGGCATTTTTATATGTGTATTCAACCCTTCTTGTCAGACAATACTACTGCAAAAATATTTATGGGCCATTTATAAATATTACTTTCAGGCAACGTATCACAAAACGTATCTTAATCAAACTAAACACCAAGAAAGCCTCTGGGCCTGATGAAATACTTATCATCGTACCCCAAAAAAGATCTTATTGAACTAATATCAATTTTTTTTGTAGGCGTTTCAGTTTCAGAGAAGAAATATTTGGAAATGCCCTCGAGTTTAGCTGACACTTAAAAAAAATCAAAAGGACCATACTAAACAACTGTCGACTCACTGCTTTCAGTAACATATATAGAATATTAATCATTGTATTTTTAAGTATTTGAAGATTTATTGGTATTAGTGACCACCATAAGGCTTTTGTAAGCAAAGATCGGCAGTAGTTCTCCTAACCTATGTCATTTATTTTTGCGACAACATGGTTAGTTCTATGCAGTACACTTTATATATGCAAGGCATTTATCCATGTTTGACATTAAAAATTATAAACTTTATTTTTATGGTGTAAAAAATCATGGTTCTTGAGATTTAACGATTAAATTAATAAATAAATCGATAAAATCCGATTTTAGTTAGAGCTATAAATAACACAGGGGAACAGCTGTTTTGGTGTCGAGTTTTTTGAGCTGATTCTATATCAATTTGATGTCCTGAATTCAAATAACGTATTCATTTGTACCTAGGAGCTCAAATTTTTTAAGATATACAATTTTAGAGAAATATAAGTTACATTATTGTAACTCAAATCCGTAAGTGTAGTAAACAAAAGTAGATACGAAATTTTTATTTTAGTTATACAAAATACAATATTATGTCGTACTTACAAACAAAAAAAAAACATTGAAGAAATGAAATAGTCACTCAACACTTGGAAAGCTTCTTTTCTGCGACATTCTTGAATGTTTTTTTAAATAGTCCCTTTTTAAACTCAGCAGTAATCTGCCATCATGTGCATGTCCCATCTTCCTTGGTAGCGGTCCTCCATAACTTTAATATCTTATTGAAATCTTTTACCTTGTTCCTCACTCATGTCTCCTAAATTTTCTGGAAAACGGTCTAAGTGGCTGTGTAAATAGTGTATTTTAATACTCATATTGCACCCTAAGGATTTGAAACTATTAAGCATCTTGTTAACCATTTCAACATAGTTTTGAGCTTTATGTTTGCCTAGAAAATTTTCTACAACTGCAACAAATGATGTCCAAGCTTCTCGTTCAACTTGATTCATTGAATTTATGAAGGCAGGATCCTTAATTAATTGTCTTATTTGTGGGCCGTCAAATATCCCTGCTTTGAGTTTTTCTGTGCTCAACTGATGCATTTTTACCCCTATATATGCAAAACAAGACCCATTCTTATCAAGAGCCTTTACAAATTGCTTCATTAAGCCCAACTTTATATGTAACGGAGGAAGTATGATTTTTTCGCTTTCAACCAAAGCGTCGTTAATGACATTCTTTTCCCCAACGTCCATGTTTTCTCTCTGAGGCCAATATTTTCTAACCCAGTGGTGTGTTTTGTCCCTGCTATCCCAGAGGCACAAGAAACACGGATATTTCGTGTAACCACTTTGCTGCCCAAGAAGAAAGTTTACCATTTTTAAGTCTACACAAATCATCCATTGATGTTCGTAATACTTTATCTTCTGCAAGACCAAAGCTATGGTATTATATTCTTCTTTCAGTTTCGTTGAGTGAGCTAGTGGTATTGAACCATATTTATTCCCATTATGTAGTAGGACACATTTTAAACTTCGCTTTGAACTGTCAATAAATAGGCGCCAATCATCTGGAATATATTCAGAAAGTCCCATTTTCTTTCATGAGTCCCCTAATTTCGTGACAAAATACAAGATTGTCTTCTTGAGAAAAGAATAGTAGCAGATCTTTTTCTCTTGTACGGTAAAAGGTAATTTTGGTTCCTTGTTCCAGTAAATTTTTGTCGTTCAATCTAGAAGCCAGTACTTCAGAAGCTTTTTTCGATAAATTGAGATCCCTGGTGAGATCATTTAATTCATTTCGATTGAAGCGTTGAGAACTGATGACGTCCCCTCATAGCCACTGTTAGTTTCATTAGCATCAGAACTTTTATTAGCATCAAAGAGCGATCAGAGGGAAAATATTCGTCATCAGAGATATGTGGTAGCTGATGAAATGTTGGAATCGGTATTTCATCTGAGTGCGGGATAGGGCGTATTGCCGAGTCTAAATTGGGATAAGTCCACTTACTGCGGTTATTTCGATTGATTCCATTAGTATTTACTAAACAGAAATAACAATCATTGAAGTGGTTTTTTGGTTCTCTCTAAACCATTGGTTCGCCGAATTTTAGACATTTTCTTTTCCCGGTAGTCCACTGCCGTAAATGCTCTGTACAAGTTTTACATACGAGATGCGGGCCCACGTTTTTTGTCCTGATCACCAAGCTTAACTCCAAAGTATCCAAGATACGCTCGCTTTACAAAGTCAGTAATAGTTTGTCTGTTTTGTTGAAACATGTATTCTCCGCATATATAGCAAAACACATCAGGTTGATTTACACAACTTCTTCTTGAACTGGAACCTGAACTCATTTTAATTCTGTTCAATAACACAAAAACACTCTTTTCTTAACATAAAATAACACGCCGAATTCGATCTACTCTCATTAGTAAGAACGCACAAACTGACGAGACTTACCCGAGTTAGGTGATTAAAAGGGTCAGTTCAGGTACCTGATAGGCAATGGTTTTCCACTATTTATAGATTTACCTGGAATTTACTCAATTACAGACTGACAATAAAACCATTGTACCTACATTAATGAATATATAATAATTTTAGAACTCTCATAAATGAATATACTGAATAAAAACCACATTGGTAGATAAGTTGATGTATCTAAAAAAAGTAGAGCTGATAGAGAAAAACGGATTGCATGTATAGATTTAGCGTCCCAAATATAGTTAAAATCGGCTCTAAAATCCCAGGCACCAAAACAAAAATATTTTTTTGTTGCCCTGTGTAATGGGTTGAATCGCATATAGTTTTTAAAAATCTTATGTTCCAAAAGTCTCTACTTTTCCTTAGTAACAGTTAAATTACTTAAAAAATTTAACAACCTCATAATTTTCAACACACGTGACATCACCAAAAGACACAATTCGTTGATAACACAAGTATGAAAAATCGGAAGATCCACTAGAATTAAGAAACTTAAAGCGGTAATACAAAGAAAGCAGTGGTGTACACAACAACAATTAATTCTAAACAAAGCTTTAATTCGATCATGGATGGATTGATTCAATGTGTAGAATTCCGCTCCTAAATTATACTAGCATTTGATATATTATATTAAGAGGAGATCTATTCGCTTAAGTGAAAACTTGAAATCATCAAAAGTCCATTCGTTGGACACTGAAGGAAAATTAATGCGTTGAGTTACTTCTACCAGTATTTTTTCTAGGCAGTATTCGATTGATGTGACTGACTTGATTCGTTTTAGAGTGATGAATGCTAGAAATATACGTTATAACCAATTCCCCTGTAAAAAATAATTACAATCCACTTATAACCATAAAATTATTCACGTAATTATGGACAGTCTGTCAAATAAGAACATGATAGCTTGTATTCTTGAAAAATGTGTTTCGAAAATATTTTTTGCTATCAATCTATTTTTTTCATTGTGCTAACAACGGCGCAATTACCTTAGTATCGGCCTGCATCAATAATCGTCTGGTATCTCCGAGACATGCTGTCGACGACATTTTCTGCATACTCTGCAAATCTCGCGGGACAACTGAGTCAAAGTTATCGAAGTGTTTCCTCTGAGCTTTTCTTTTTACAAGGGACCAAACGTTTGGCGTACGGTAATTGTGAGGGCCACTCTAGCATCTTATCGTGGGCCCAAGCGAGCCGCTTTGACATCATGAGCACGAATATGTTGTCGAATAGTCTCATGG
>CM032456.1:22079499-22097518 GCA_019049505.1 Pachyrhynchus sulphureomaculatus
TTAAAAAAGTTCAACTTGCACTTGACCGGTTATTAAAGTATGAAGAGTCAATACATGTTAGTTAATTAAAATATCTGTACTTATAATACTCGTAAAAGTGTTTTTTTCCCCCACAGGCTTAGCACAATTAGCTTTATTTTGAACTATGACCAATAGCAGGATTATTCAGGATTACATAACAATAAACAAAATGTTAGAATACGGAAATTTGTAATTGTGGCAGTTTATAAACTGATCTAACGTGTAGATTTTCACGAAATTTTTCACTAAGGTCATATTTACATATTCTGGTGAGTTATGAGCTAACCTATCAGTATTCAAAGGGAAGTCGTTGGTTTTTGGCATTATATATATATATATATATATATATATATATATATATATATATATATATGAATACATATATATATATATATATATATATATATATATATATATATATATATATATATACTATATCGGAATGTGGAATCTTTGCCACAATGACACTACTCAGTATATATCACCACTTCACCAAACACTTTATCTTTGCACTCGCTTTACATGTACCCTTTTTAGTGTTCCATACGGAACACTTATAAGATCACTTCGGTGTCTGTCTGTCTGTCTGTCTGTCTGTCTGTCACACCCGATTTTTCTCCGAAACTATTTGACATAGAAAGGTGAAATTTGGTAATAATATAGGAATTGATGGCCTCATCAGAGCCATGTAGTTTTGAGAATTAAATTTTAACTTAAGGGGTTAGTTTTGGGGGGTGAAGTCGGAAGTGAAAAAAAATTTTTTTTACTAGATCATCGTGGTGTCAAATGAAAGCTTGTGAAAACACGAGTAAAAAATGTATATATAATATTATACTTGCGCGCACTTTTCTTTGTATTATTTTTAAAAATTCGCAAAAAATCGCTGTCCCGGGCCTTATCTCGAAAAGTACTTATCAAAAAATTTCGAAAAAATTCTGGAATATTCTCCACGGGGTGTAGATTGAACGAAAATTATCACGAGTGCATCACCTTTAATAATTTATATGGTACAAAAAAAAACAAAAATTTCAAGGTCATCAGATTTCAGTAAAGATTGAAAAACAAACTTTGTTGAAAACTCATTTGGGGTGTGTTTTGTGAAGTCACTGATCATTTTATACCACCGTAACATAAATTTTGACTTAAGGGGTTCATTGTGAGGGGTGAAAATCGGAAGTGAAAAAAAATTTTTTTTACTAGGTCATCGAGTGTGGTGTCAAATGAAAGCTTGTGAAAACACGAGTAAAATATATATATATATATATATATATATATATATATATATACATATATGTATATATATATATATATATATATATATATATATATATATATATATATATATGTATATATGTATATATATATATATATATATATATATATATATATATATATATATATATATATGTATATATATATATATATATATATATATATATATATATATATATATATATATATATATATATATATATATATATAATGTAATACTTGCGCACACTTTTCTTCGTATTACTTTTAAAAAATCGCTTTCCCTTACCTTATCTCGAAAAGTACTGATCAAAAGTTTTGAAAAAATGCTGGAATATTCTCCACGGGGTATAGATTGAACGAAAATTATCACGAGTGCATTACCTTTAATAATTTATTTGGTATATAAAAAAAAAAAAACAAAATTTCAAAGTCATCAGTTTTTAGTAAAGATTGGAAACAAACTTTGTTGAAAACTCATTTGGGGTGTGTTTTGTGAAGTCACTGATCATTTTATACCACCCTAACAAAAATTTTTATTTTAAAAACAATCAACGTACGGAACACTAATTGTGCAAGTTCAACTTGCACTTGACCGGTTTTTATATATTCATGAAATAGAGTCTGGCAGTGTTTCCAGTATTGTGCAGCCATATGACTAACTTTGGGCTGTGCTCCTGATGAAGCTGCAATATAGCAGCGAATTTTTTGAGTCAACAGCAGTTGAGTTCTAATTAGTGACCGGCCGCAAACCTGATATATATTCCAAATTCCTTATAGACTACGGACGAGAAATCGACTATCGAATATATATATATATATATCCTTAAACCCCTTACCCCACCCCATAAAATAATATGTTTAAATTTGTCAATTACATCAACCAAAGAAGTTTTACCTTATAAAGCAAGTCTAATGATTATTACCATTGGTATCATAAGAGGGACCGATGAGAGGGAGGGATGGAAAATTTACCCCGACTTGGTGTTTTCAGAGGGGCACAGTTTTTCCGAGGTGAACCCCTAATTATTCGTTATCTCCTTCCTGGTCGTTAATTTTTTATTTCTGTGAGTAGTATCATTCCTTTCAGCAAAAAAATACAATGGAAATAGAAAATCCTGTTCCTTTTTTTAGGGTGACATATGAGATAAGTATTGCAAAAAATGTATTTTATGGAATAAACAAAATCTGGTTCAGAAAAGCTTTGGTAGTACTTTAAATATGCACAGATGGACAAACGACCTTTTATTGTAGAGTTCTTGTAATTTAATCAAACGATAAAACTTTAACGCAGTTAAATGGTAATTCTGCAATTAAAAAATAAACGGTCAAGTGCAAGTTGGATTTGCACAATTAGTGTTCCGTACGTTGATTGCTTTTGAAATAAAAATTTTTGTTACGGAATTATAAAATGATCGGAGTTTTCAACAAAGTTTTTTTCCGATCTTTAGTGAAAACTGATGAACTTGAATTTTTTATATACTAGCTAAATTATTAAAGGTAATTTTCGTTCAATCTACACCCTGTAGAGTATATTCCAGATTTTTCTCACTTTTTTAAAAATAATACAAAGAAAATTGTGCACAAGTATTATATATATTTTTGAATTCGTCTTTTTACAAGCTTTCATTTGACACCCCACTCAATGACCTGGTAAAAAAAAAAATTTCACTTCCGATTTCACCCCCCAAAATTAACCCCTTAAGTCAAAATTTAACTTTCAAAACTACACGGCTCTGATGAGGCCATCAGTTCCTATATTAGTGCCAAATTTCAACGTTCTATGTCAAATTGTTTGCGAGAAAATCGGGTGTTATACACAGACAGACGGACGGACACCAAAGTGATCTTATAAGTGTTCCGTACGGAACACTAATAATACGAGTATTAGACTATTTTTAAAGCAAAGTGTTTTAACCAGTAATTGATTTTAACTAATGGATGAATTCAACGAAAAGTCATTCAAATATTAATTCTGTTCGATTAATTTTCAGTACCAAGGCTAGTTTTCAACGAATAGTATATTCTCCTAATTTCTATAAATGTGGATTCGAATGAATAGTATCTGCTAAGTGCCTACTGTTAACTTTCTATGAATTAATAATAAAATATCGACCACCATTTGCAAGTAAACAGTTTTCCAGCATAATTTAGCTTGTATTTTTTATTTAAAATATAATAAACTACTTTGCCTTTATCGATTGTCAGTACAGGCGTAACCAATAATACGGTCATTTGTTGTAGTAAACAATAATATCGATGCTATATTTAGTCGTTCAGTCTATTTATAAAAAATATAACAATCAAGACTATGCAGGTAAATGCAGTACGTTTGGTGCTTGTAAAAAAAATTTTGAAAAAAGAAACATCTCCGGTAGCGAGTTATACGTCGGACCGACGGAATTTCTTTTTTAAAAAATACTTTTTGTTTCTTAAAAAATACTTTTGTTGGAAACGTATAACAAATTTTGGGAGATTTTTGAAAATACAGATTACAGCGTCTACAACAAATGAAAGAACAATAGTACTGAATCATCTTAGTTTAGGGTTTTTATAACATTTCCTTATCTACTTATGACTAATACTTACATCAGCAGTTATAGGATTAAACGAGGGTCGTAACTAGCGAACATGGTCAGGTACTATATAAAGGGTCCTCCATTTGGGACTTGACAACTTTGAAATTTCACTGTGAACGCACCCTTAAGCCAATCACCGAACTGTCAACGTCAAAACATTCAGTAAAGTCAACATTTTCATCATGGTGAAGTACACGAACGAACAACGTTTACAAATAATTAAAATTTACTACCAAAATTTGGAGTCGGTGACTGCAACTTTAAGAGCGT
Source organism: Pachyrhynchus sulphureomaculatus (assembly GCA_019049505.1). NCBI lineage: Eukaryota > Metazoa > Arthropoda > Insecta > Coleoptera > Curculionidae > Pachyrhynchus > Pachyrhynchus sulphureomaculatus. The sequence goes on from CM032456.1 coordinate 22,083,621, forward strand.
TAACGCCAATTTTTGGTCGTAATTCTCGTCCCAGTAGACAAGCAATTCATAGTCTAGTGAAAAAATTTGAGTTAACATATTCGCTTCTGGATGTTCCCGTGCCAGTGAGACAACGGGTTGGTCGAAGTGGCCAGAATATTGCTGCCGTTCAAGCGTCCATCTCAAACGAACCAAAACAGTCGATTTCACGGCGTTCTCAAGAATTGGGCATCGCTCAGACCACACTATGTCGAATTTTGCGAAAGGATCTTGGCCTGCACCTTTATAAGTTCAAGTTAACTCAAGAACTAAAGCCACTCGATCATATGAAGCGACGTACGTTCTCGAATTGAGCTCTAGAAATGTTGGAAGAAGATGACCAATTTCATCGCAAAATCATCTTTAGTGATGAAGCGCATTTTTGGATAAACGGCTTTGTCAACAAACAGAATATGCGTTATTGGTCAGGTGAAAACCCTCATGTGCTTGAAGAAACATCACTTCATCTACAAAAAAATTACTGTTTGGTGCGGTTTTCATGCCGGTGGTGTTATTGGGCCGTTCTTTTTCGTTGATGAAAATAACCGTCACGTTACAGTCAATGGAGATCGCTACAGAGGCATGTTGCAACGTTATTTCTTTGATCAATTGCATGGGCTAGACATTAATGATATGTGGTTTCAACAAGATGGCGCCACAAGCCACACAGCGGGTGTAACAATCGACTTACTGCAATCTAAATTCGGTGAACGTGTTATATCGAGAAATGGTCCCGTCGAATGGCCGCCTAGATCGTGTGATTTAACACCTCTAGACTTCTTTTTATGGGGGTACGTTAAATCATTGGTCTATGCTAACAAGCCTGCGTCGTTAGAGGAGCACAGAGCCAATACTGAAAGAGAGATAGCGGCCGTTTTCGTCGAAATGTGTGGCCGAGTCATCGAAAATTGGGTTCAACGAATCGACCGCTGCAAACGTGCCCGTGGTGGACATATGAATGAAGTCGAATTCAATACATAAATGTTTTGATTGTACTTCAAGCCGATAGTAAAATTTTCGAAATATCTCAAATGGGTTGCGTTTTATTTCAAAAAAAAAGTTGTCAAGTCCTTAATGGAAGACCCGATACTACTAACACGTAGCCTGAAAAGTTTTTGGTCTAGCTATTTAAAACACATTTTTTTGCAAAATTCGACTTTATTCATCAATATAGTCTCCTCCAAGAGTGATACAATTATGCCAACGCTTTTCTAACATTTCTATACCTTTCTTGTAGAACGGATTTGTCTTTGTCTTCCAAGTTGACCTCAATTTCGGCGATATCTTCTTCATTAGAGCCAAATCTCTTTCCTGCGAGCTAAATTTGGAGAATACAATGAATGACGAAGCAATTCAAACTTCATTTCATGCAATTTTGCCATCGTAACTTGCATGACAATGCCCTTGTGACGCGGTGCATTGTCTTGATGAAAGAACACTTTATTCTTGTTTATTTGGGGCCGTTTCTTTGTGATTTCTGTCTTCAAATGCACTAATACTTTATATAATATTCGGTATTGATGGTTTTTCCCGTCTCAGTATAGTCGATGAAAATTATTCCATGCGCATCCCAAAATACAGAGGCCAAAACCTTCCCAGCCGACTGTTGTGTCTTTGGTCACTTCGGGCGGCTTTCACCGGCTGCTGTCCACTCAACTGACTATCGATTTGATTTCGATGTATAGTGGTGGATCCATGTTTCATCTATTATCGCATATCGCATGAAAAAATCCTTTTTATTGCGCTTAAACAAGTCCAAACAGCGCTCAGAATCAACACGTTGTTGTTTTTGGTCCACTGTGAGCAAACGTGGTACCCATTTCGAACAGAGCTTTCTCTTGCCCAAATGTTAATGCAAAATATAACCAACCCGTTCTTTTGACATCTTTAGGGTGTCAGCTATTTCACGCAATTTCACTTTACGGTCATTCAAAACAATTTTGTGGATTTTTTTATGTTTTCCGGACTAACCACCTCATTTGGACGTCAAGAGCGTTCAGCATCATTTGTATCTGTACGACCGCGTTTAAATTCAGCATATCAGTAAAAGATGAATGATTTTCCAGGGGCAGAGTATCCGTAAGACTTATTATGCCATTGCTTTGCTTGAACGGTATTTTTTCTCATCAAAAACAGTGTTTAATCAACACACGAAATTCGATTTTTTTCCATTGTTTTGAAAAGATCAAAAGTAGCGTCACTAAAACCACTGTAACTTGTAAACTAATCGTCGAAATGACATGAAATTTTGACACATATCGTTTGAAGGTTAGTACTTCCTAAAAATCATATGGATTTTTTGAGCAACATCTATGTGTCAGGCCAAAAACTTTTCAGGCTATGTGTTAAAAATTAAGGAGACTAATTAAATAAAACATAAACTATTCATTTATTTATCCATGTAGGTTTGATCCCCTTCACAGTAATGACCTCCCACGTCGCCACACTTTTATCGACGTTTTTTTCCAAACCAACTTTTAAAGCGGCCTGCATAGTTTCTACAGATTCAAAAGGGTGTTCACGGAGGGCTAATTTCAGCTTGGAGTGGTATGTGGTAAATACGGTACTTGTGGAACGACTATTATTTCATTACTACTTACAGAGTTACGAACAAATATTATAATTGTACTCTGATGCGTTATCGTGAAGGAAGATCCGAGATTTGTCCGGCCACAATTCAGGCCCTTTTGTACGAATTTACGTACAAGAAAAAACTAACTACTGCAGCCAGGCACAACAGTCTCATCACATACTTACTTAATATACTACAGTATTTGTCCAACACAACACCAAAAGTTTGAAGTGAAGAACAAGGGAATAAAAGTGTTATGTCACATTTAAAAAAATAGCAGTTTTTTAGTCTTTGTACAAAGATCTATTTCTCGGTTATCAAAACAATTATCTTGACATAATATTATATACCATAAGAACGGGCACTTGTAAATACAAGAAAAAGAAAGAAATGTGTTATAAACTATTTTCGAATTATACTTTATCGCATAATTAGATTTGAATAATTTTTATATTTTGGAAGTGCATATAAAAAACGAGAAAATTTTTAAATAAAAAGGGAGTAGAGTGGATCTTATGGTTTAAAGAAAGTGGACTTACAACACTTATTTACGTATAATAAAAATATCACTCTTAACTTAATTAACTTAATACTTTTCGCAGATAGCAGACACCCACGGAATAGGTCCCATTTCTGTACTAAACAAATGAAAAGGTTCGAGATGTATAGCGAAAAACTTGATGACATACGAGTATACGGCCCATTTCTTCAGTAAGATTTATAGAATAAGAAAATATAAAAACACGTAGGCTGACAAGTTTTTGGTTTAGCTACTTAAAACACTTTTTTTGCAAAATTCGACTTTATTCATCAATATAGTCTCCTTCAAGGGAGATACAATCAGTCCAAAGCTTTTCTAACATTTTTATTCCTTTCTTGTAGAAGGATTTGTCTTTGCTTTTAAAATAGGCCTCAGTTTCGGCGATAACTTCTTAATTGGAGCCAAATCTCTTTCCTGCGAGCATTTTTTTTTGAGGTCTGCGAATAGATAATAGTCGCTAGACGCCAAATCTGGAGAATATGGTAGATGACGAAGCAATTGGAACTTCAATTCATGCAATTTTGCATGAAAGAGCACATTTTTCTTGTTTATTGGGGCCGTTTCCTTGTGATTTCTGCCTTCAAACGCGAACAGAGCTTTATCATGCCCAAATGTTAATGCAAGATATGACCAACACATTCTCTTGATATCTTTAGGGTGTCAGCTATCTCACGCAATTTCCCTTTGTCATCCAAAACAATTTTGTGTATTTTTTTGATGTTTTCCGGTGTGAGCACCACATTTGAGCGTCCATAGCATTCAGCATCATTTGTATCCGTACGACCACGTTTTAATCTAGCATACCAGTAAAAGGTGAGTGATTTCCCACGAACAGAGTCCCCGTAACACTTATCAAGCCATTGCTTTGCTTGAACAGTATTTTTTCCCATCAGTGTTTAATCAACACACGAAATTCAGTTTTTTTCCATCGTTTTGAAAATATCAAAAGTAGCGTCACTAAAAACCACTGTAACTTGTAAACTAGTCGTCGAAATGCCATGAAATTTGGACACATATCGTTTGAAGGTTGGTACTTCCTAAAAATCATATGGCTTTTTTGAAAAGGGCGACATCTATGTATCAGACTAAAAACTTTTCAGCCTACATGTTATATATATATATATATATATATATATATATATATATATATATATATATATATGTGTATATATATATATATATATATATATATATATATATATATATATACTAGGTGCCCCAAGAACCAACCTATCCCTTCCGAGTGCTGGTAGGTCAGACATAACTCTTACGTAAATAATTAATACGCCTAAATATTACTCCTCATTAAGTGTTTGGCTTGTTACAAAGAACTTTTTGTGCACATCACCCTGGTAATCGAAGTAAAAAATTAACATGACCTTCATTTTCTGACTACTTCAAGATCGATTGTATTGATTCAATTGATATTTTATTTAGATCTCTAATACTTAAATGGCGATTACTAAGTACAAGATTCTGGGTATTGTTGATATTTTCTTTAACGATTGTGGCGGATGATCTTCTAGAACCAGATTCGTCTTCAACTACTCCCTCTGCCATTTTTAAATGATTTGCATCACTTTAAAACTTTTGTAAGCATTCATTATCGTAATATACACATTTTTAACGCATCGGTATAAGAAATTTCGTTTTTAAGACAAATTATAACGCAAATTCTTTGTTTAATACTTCGAATTGTTTTGGCTTTTATTTGATGGAAATCCATAACTAACGTAATGAAAGACAATTTGTCAAAATTTCCACTTTTTATTACAAAATTGCATGACGAGTTTCGTTGCATGGTAACTTCTTTTGATGCTTTGTTCAAGAAATTTATTTATTTAAAAAATTAACATGAAATTTTCACAATTAAAAAACACTCTTTTCTTTCTAACCTAATAAAGCAAATGCTAATAGCATTTTTACCATATGTTAGTAACAGTTCTACCAACCTAAAAAAAACAATAATTTTAACGAGAAAGAAAAGTGCGCGTATTTAAAAAAAATTAATCCCTTTAATTATACGCAGACCTGGTACTCCATCGAAGGCTAACTGCAGCCACAAACCGCCAGAGTAATTGACAACTCAGCCAACACTCAACGCAGGCTGCGCGATTTTTCAATGGATCCACTTCAGGCATTAACGTAAAACAACTAAAAACGGACCAAGTCCATATTTCAGCAGTCCACCTACTGTTCTCTTATTTGTCAATCGGCTCATCAATCCGACTAGGATTGACAAACAAGAAAACAGAATTTCTAGTACTGATCCAGGTACTTACGGAATCGCGCTGCCTGCGGTGAGTGTTAGCTAAGTTGCCAACCACTCTGTCAGCGTGTGCTTGCAGTCAGCCTCCGGTAGAGTACTATGTATCCTTTTCCAAGTTGGTACAATTCGATGTATCTTACCATATATATATATATATATATATATATATATATATATATATATATATATATATATATATATATATATATATATATATGTATATATATATGTACGTCGTGCAAATTCATTGTTAGATGAACGGATTGAAACCCGGCATTTTAATGTATTACATTCCACCATATATAAATATATATATATATATATATAATATATATATATATATATATATATATATATATATATATATATATATATATATGTATATATATATATATATATATATATATATATATATATATATATATATATATATATATACAAGGTTACAGGGAAAGTCGTCCTAGATAATTAAGGACGTTATAGTTTAGGTCGTTTCTGACCGATTTGACTCTATGACATGATGTCCTAAACTTAACCGTTTTCAAGATATTGAAGTTTAAAGATTTTCTAAAAAAAAACGTGTTTTTTTTTTTGCTTTTATATTGATTTTTTTTTATTAGAGGTTCTCGAGTGCGATTTTTTTGGTTATTTTTAATTAGTCTGTATGTCAAGTATCAAAAATCATCAAAAAATTTGAACTAGTTACTAACAGTTTCAAATGGTGGCTTGTTAATGTTTCTAAATTACGAATATTTACCAAGTGTTTCCTACTTTAAATCAATAAAGAGAAAAAAAAATATATGGAAGTTATTCTGCAAATTATTTTAAAACTTTTACGTCTTTTTATCTATCTAAAACGGTATAATATCTACTGGATCTATTGAAAATTCCATCCATATAATTTTATATATATATATATATATATATATATATATATATATATATATATATATATATATATATATATATATATATATATATATGTATATATATTCGCTAACACGATAAGTTTCTAGTTGACTATTAACTTTTTATTGACAATAAAAATTAATTAGTAATGTCGAGACAGTCTTCAATCAACCCGAAAGTTAAGAGTTATTACTTCTGTACAATTATTATAATTGCCCATCTATCAAGGTTCAATTAGCAGTGATGATGTTCTTCGTGAGTTATATATACAATTAATTACATAGAAACACGTAGCAAAATGAAATGGCATATTTTTATACAAGAAAAAAAATGATTCTCTAAATAGTCCTAAGTGTATTAGTAATATACACTTAATAATGTAAAACTACTGAAAGCGGATAAGGCTCAAGTATCATTCGTCGAAATCACGTCAAATCCAAAATGAGTCACTTGTCTGCGAGGCGTTCAAGGCAGTCTTTCTTTGTTCCCATCCAAAGGAGCCTAAAATGACACATTCCGCTGCCGCTAAATATATTGAAAAGTCGGTAACGTTTATGAAGAATGTCGACGACTTGCCAAAACGTGGCTCGATAGGCAAAGTCGAAAAACAAATCGTGTCAAATTACGTCAAAGAGCGGCAAAAATAGGAAAATCGGGTTGAATGTGTCCCATGAGATCATTCGTCAACATCTTCGTGCTCATGATGTCAAATTCTGAAGCACGTTGAAGAAACCTTTACTAGGTGAAAATCACGTCGCGAAGCGGCTCGCTTGGGCACACGATAAGATACTAGTGGCCCTCACAATCGCCCGACGCCAACCGTATTGAAAAAGTTTGGTCCCCTGTAAAGAGAAAGCTCAGAGAAAAGACTCTGAGAACTCGACGTCTCGCGAGATTCGAGAAATTTGCAGAGTATGCAGAAATTCTGGTCGACAGCATGCCTCCAAGATGCCCGGCGATTATTGATGCAGGAGGCGATTGGACAACTTACTGTTGCCGCGTTGTTAGCACAGCAAATAATATATTGATGGCAAGAAATGTTCTCGAAACACATTTTTTCAGGAATATGAGCGGTCACGTTCTTACTTGACATACTGTATCTTACCAAATAGTCCTAACTTTAAAACTAGTCTAATTTGCGTATGGAAGATTTACGTCGACGAAAGCACCAGTAAATCAAGTATAAGTTTGTACATAATAGGACTGGAAAATAGGTTATTATTTATAATTAAACCGAAAAAGATAAAATTCTGAAAATTGTTGTATTGATTACACAGCCCCACAAAAAAAAAATGGGGTATACTTTTGATGCGATATATCAGATCCGTAGTATTTTTGCCCGCTGATCACGAATCTGACATCAGAATATCGCCATCACATCTCAATTTTTTTCTAACCTCAAAAAAATAGGTAAAAATTAGTAAAAATTAAGAAAAATATACTCCTAAAAAATTGATTCAAGCTTTTTCATGAATCCAAAGATGTATTAATATGTATTCGGACACACTAAGCTAATATTCATCGGTTGGATTAAGCCATACAGTTCTGTTTTCTTTCTAACCTCAATAAATCAGACAGATATAATGCTTCTTGAATGCAAAAACGAATTCAAATTAAAATTCAACCGATTCTTACCAAATTTGGTACACGGGGGTTTTTTGGGTTGTTGATCGTGAATCTGAGGTCGGATTTGCAAAATTCAAAATGGCGGATCCAAGATGGCGGACAAAATTTTTGAAAACCAACCGATTCCTACCAAATTTGGTATACAGTTGGGGAATCCTCAAACCTGATACTCTTAAACCCTAAACCCTGAAACCTTAGACTCCCACACCCTGTAACCTCAAAAAATAGACCTCAATAACCCTGTAACTTTAAAAATGAGACCCAATAAACTCAAAACCAGGACTTTTAAACCATATACTCTCAAATAGTAGACCCTTAATTGCGAAGGTTAGACCCGCGCCTAACTTTCCTTTTTTTGGCTGTATCTTGTCCTTTTTTCCGCGAATGACCTATTCAAAAGGCTTTTTCTGCCCAAACGCTTTTGAGGACTTTTTTCTCTTTTTAGCGACCAGCAATAGTCCGCTAGCATATGGTCATCCCATCGTCCTTGATACCGATTTTCTATGATTTTCAGATCTTGGTGAAAACGTTCCCCTTGCTCCTCCCTGTAGTCACCAAGATTATCTGGGAAATCATCGATGTGGGAGTCCAGGAAATGTAATTTTAGATTCATTAAGCAACCTAATGTTTGAAAATTTTTTTACCATTTTCTCGACTATTTCTTTGTACTTAGGACTTTTATTATTTCCCAAAAAGTTTGTTGCGACTTCTTTAAAACTAAGCCAAGCAGCTTTTTCAACTTTATTCATTTTAGTAACAAATAATGAATCTTGAAACAATTTTTCTTATTTGTGGCCCGTCAAATACGCCTGCCTTAATTTTAGCTTCAGAAAATTTCGGAATTTTTTTTATGCAAATATTTGAAACATGGGCCGTTTGTATCTAATGCTCTCGTGAATTGCTTCATAAGTCCAAGCTTAATGTGAAGCGGGGGAATAAGAACTTTTCCTGGATCTACCAATGGTGGAAACAATACATTATTTTCACCAGGAGTGAACGATTCTCTTGTTGGCCAAATTTTTTTCTTATAATGACGTTCCCTGTCTCTGCTATTCCACAGACATTTATAACAGGGATAAAATGTAAACCCTGACTGTTGGCCAAGCAATATTGTTACAATTTTCAGATCTCCACAAATTTTCCAGTTATGATCAGCATATTTTATTTTTATCAAAAGCTGCTTCATTTTTTCATATTGCTCTTCCATAACTGTGGAATGAGCAATCGGAATGGGAGCGTAAACGTTGGTATTATGCAGCAAAACTGCCTTAATGCTCCGTTTAGAAGAATCAATGAACAGTCTCCATTCTTCAGGATCGTATGAGTTTATTTTGAAATTCATCCATTAGACCTTTTACATCAGTACAATATGAAAGTGACAATGCCTCGTCCATTGTGAAATATTTTCGAAATTCTTCATCTCTGTTTCTATAATAAGAAATCGTAGCTTCTGGCTTAAGTAAATGTATTTTCTTTAAAAAGGAAGCAAGATGCTCTGAACCATCTTTGGATAAGCCTAAATCTCTGACTAGATCACTAAGTTCTGACTGTGATACGAGTATTGGTTCTGGTTTACGGTTGTATGGTAGAAATTCTTTATCTGTGTCACTAGTATATGATAGGTTGTCACTAGCACAGTCATTAGTAACAGTGTTTGAATCTTTTTCGACAGTCTCAATGTTTTCGGCATGAACTGATAAGGTGAAATCATTTGTTTCCATAACATCAGCATCAAGTGGTTCAGGAGGCGGAATTAGTTTAGTTGGTCTTGTTACTGTCGAAACATCGTTATAAGTAATAGTGCTTTTATTTTTTCAGTTATGCCTAGATACAACATTCATACAAAAGTAGTAATCATTTTCACTGTATGGTCTATTCCATATTGCTGGTCTGGAATATTTAATCGCCTTCTTATTGATGTACAACATTATTTTGCAAGAACTGCAAATGATGTGGGGAACCCAATCTGTATCCTGGTGCTGTATTTTAATGTTAAAACAATCCTTATATAAGGTTTTTAATCTTATCCGTTATCGGTGACCTCATTTTACTCAATACGTGTTGAGAGCAAATATAACAAAATGAATCACTGTTTTTATCGCACTTATGAAAAGTCCTTGTACCGTGAGACCGTTTTCTTGTAGCATTATACTCTACATGAGCCAAGTCACCCACACATGAAGAGCTACGGTCGCTGGATGACGACGGCTGCGGGCCCGCTTTCCCACCCTGACCAACCGCCGATACTGAGTTTCCGAGTCCCTGCATCGTAATTCTCTTTCTTCTACCTGCCATGACGGCATCTAAGCCGTTATCCAGGGACTCTGCCGGCTAGTTGAGTAACACCGTTGCCCACCGTTACCACGTGGAGGTGCCCTGGATGCAGGTAGAAGAATAAAAAATCGACCGATGAATTTTCTCGGCGTTTAAAATGGCGCGAAAACATCTGCCATCTTGAATTTTGCAAATCCAACCTCAGATTCGTAATCAGCGACCCAAAAAATCCCCGTGTACCAAATTTGGTAAGGATCGGTTGAATTTTAATTTGAATTCGTTTTTGCATCCGAGAAGCACTATATCTGTCTGATTTATTGATGTTAGATAGAAAACAGAACTGTATGGCTCAATCCAACCGATGAATATTAGCTTAGCGTGTCCGAATACATATTAATACATCTTTGGATTCATGAAAAAGCTTGAATCAATTTTTTAGGAGTATATTTTTCTTAATTTTTACTAATTTTTACCTATTTTTTGAGGTTAGAAAAAAATTTAGATGTGATGGCGATATTCTGACGTCCGATTCGTGATCAGCGGGCAAAAATACTACGGATCTGATATATCGCATCAAAAGTATACCCCACTTTTTTTTTGTGGGGCTGTGTTATCTGTTTCAAAGACAACTCCTAATATTTATAAAAAATTTTCTTATACATTATAGATTTATTTACATATACATATACATTGCAATATAAAATATTATAATGTGGAAAATAAAAGTCCCTGGATAGTTTGAGGGTTCAAATTCCAATTCCTTTTAGTGAATGTGGATATAATTCTTTCATTTGTGGGTACCTCTTAAAGATTTTTAAACGCATCGAAGAGAAATTATGAGGCTAATATGGTTGGACAGTATAGTTACTACGTTGAGACTGTGGAATCTTTCTCACAATGACACTATACAACAGTTATCACGACTATACCAAAAACTTTTGTCTTGCATTCGACGAGCGTTTCGTTAACCATGTTAACATCATTAGGAGCGATGCTTGACTCGCTCTTGATGATGCTAACATGATTAGCAAAACGAGAGTTGAGCGCAAGAATAAAGTGTTTGGTGTAATAGTGATAACTGTGGTGTTGGGTTGTTACTGAACAGCCGTGACAATCAGCTATTTTATTTCTACAGATTAGAGTGAAATTTAGTCAGTTTTTGTGTCTTCTTCTACAGCAGCTTTTAACAGTCCACTCCTGAACATAAGCCCCTCAAAGTTTCCTCCATTTATCTCGATCACTTGCCCTCTGAAATCAGTTTGTAGTTGCTGCCTCTTTGATGTCGTTCTGGAGATCGCCCAACGCTTCTCCTTTGTAATCTTGGCCTCCGTTGTATGATATGCCTTGTCCATTATGTATTTTCCTGCCTGGCAACATAACCTGCCCAAGCCCATTTTAGCGTTGCTGCCCGTTTATAACAACCTCTACTTTTGTTCGTCGGTTGCGAATATGGTTTTGGAGACTAACACCAAGCATAAACCTTTTTATTAATCGCTATGTTGTTCGAAGTTTAATTGGTGCTCTGATCGTCAATGTACTTGTTTCCAATCGATAAGTCAGAACCGGGAGAAGACAGCTATTAAAAACCCTAGCCTGTAGGTTGATAGAAATACTATTGTTTCTCAATATGTTCCCCAGTTTTCCTGTACCCGTCCAAGTCATTTTGATCCTTCTGTTAATCTCTGCTTGTTGGCTTTCGGAAACGAGTTTTATATTACGTCCGAGATATACATACTCATCAAGTATATCCATCGCCTTATCCCAGTTAGTTATTGATGCTGTTCCGTGGATTAAGATTTTGGTCTTCGTTAGGTTCATTGTTAGTCCCACTTTTCTTGAAGTTGATTTTAAATCTAATATCATTTCTTTAAGTTCATTTAAGTCGTTATTAATCAGAGATGGTTTAAATATCGACCATATAATGGTTTAAATGTCGACATAATTAAACTGTTCAAAGACATCCTTTAACACCAATGTGAATAACTTCGGGAAAATTGTGTCTCCTTCTCTCACTCCTCTATGTATTGCTTTCTTGCTAGTTATTATATCATCTCCGAATTTCATTTGTAGTGTTGCTTTATCATATGTATTCATATTATGGTCCTTGTCCCGACTCTATTCTCGCGTTATCCATGGCTTGAAACATGGTTCCATAGAGCGAAAGCTTTATTGTAATCAACGAGAGCTAAGCGTAGTGAGATATTGTATTCGTTGCATTTCCCGACTAATGTTTTGTATATGTTCAATGGTACTAAAGGATCTTCCATTTGGGACTTGACAACTTTGAAATTTCACTGTGAACGCACCCTTAAGCCAATCACCGAACTGTCAACGTCAAAACATTCAGTAAAGTCAACATTTTCATCATGGTGAAGTACACGAACGAACATCGTTTACAAATAATTAAAATTTACTATCAAAATTTGGAGTCGGTGACTGCAACTTTAAGAGCGTTAACGCCAATTTTTGGTCGTAATTCTCGTCCCAGTAGACAAGCAATTCATAGTCTAGTAAAAAAATTTGAGTTAACATATTCGCTGCTGGATGTTCCCGTGCCAGTGAGACAACGGGTTGGCCGAAGTGGCCAGAATATTGCTGCCGTTCAAGCGTCCATCTCAAACGAACCAAAACAGTCGATTTCACGGCGTTCTCAAGAATTGGACATCGTTCCCAGAATTGGACATCAGCTCAGACCACACTATGGCGAATTTTGCGAAAGGATCTTGGCCTGCACCCTTATAAGTTAAAGTAAACTCAAGAACTAAAGCCACTCGAACATATGAAGCGACGTACGTTCTCGAATTGGGCTCTAGAAACGTTGGAAGAAGATGACCAATTTCATCGCAAAATCATCTTTAGTGATGAAGCGCATTTTTGGATAAACGGCTTCGTCAACAAACAGAATATGCGTTATTGCTCAGGTGAAAACCCTCATGTGCTTGAAGAAACATCACTTCATCCACAAAAAATTACTGCTTGGTGCGGTTTTCATGCCGGTGGTGTCATTGGGCCGTTCTTTTTCGTTGATGAAAATAACCGTCACGTTACAGTCAATGGAGATCGCTACAGAGGCATGTTGCAACGTTATTTCTTTGATCAATTGCATGGGCTAGACATTAATGATATGTGGTTTCAACAAGACGGCGCCACAAGCCACACAGCGGGTGTAACAATCGACTTACTGCAATCTAAATTCGGTGAACATGTTATATCGAGAAATGGTCCCGTCGAATGGCCGCCTAGATCGTGTGATTTAACACCTCTAGACTTCTTTTTTATGGGGGTACGTTAAATCATTGGTCTATGCTAACAAGCCTGCGTCGTTAGAGGAGCTCAGAGCCAATACTGAAAGAGAGATAGCGGCCGTTTCCGTCGAAATGTGTGGCCGAGTCACCTAAAATTGGGTTCAACGAATCGACCGCTGCAAACGTGCCCGTGGTGGACATATGAATGAAGTCGAATTCCATACATAAATGTTTTGATTGTACTTCAAGCCGATAGTAAAAATTTTCGAAATGTCTCAAATGGGTTGCGTTTTATTTCAAAAAAAAGTTGTCAAGTCCTTAATGGAAGACCCGATATATCCTGTACGAAATCCTGTTTGTTCAGGCGGTTAGTAGCTATCATAGCTAATCTGTTGGTGATAACTCTCGTAACTAATTTATATAGCTGTGGAAGGAGGCTTATCG
>CM032456.1:22097618-22237618 GCA_019049505.1 Pachyrhynchus sulphureomaculatus
AAAGATAAAAATTCTGAAAATTGTTGTATTGATTATCTGTTTTTCAAAGACAACTCCTAATATTTATAAAAAATTTTCTTATACATTATACATTTATTTACATATACATATACATTGCAATATAAAAATATTATAATGTGGAAAATAAAAGTCCCTGGATAGTTTGAGGGTTCAAATTCCAACTCCTTGTAGTGAATGTGGATATAATTCTTTCATTTGTGGGTACCTCTTAAAGATTTTTAAACGCATCGAAGAGAAATTATGAGGCTAATATGGTTTAAATATAATATTTGGACAGTATAGTTACTACGTTGAGACTGTGGAATCTTTCTCATAATGACACTATACAACAGTTATCACGACTATATCAAAAACTTTTGTCTTGCATTCGACGCGCGTTTCGTTAACCATGTTAACATCATTAGGAGCGATGATTGACTCGCTCCTGATGATGCTAACATGGTTAGCAAAACGAGAGTTGAGCGCAAGAATAAAGTGTTTGGTGTAATAGTGATAACTGTGGTGTTGGGTTGTTACTGAACTGCCGTGACAATCAGCTATTTTATTTCTACAGATTAGAGTGAAATTTAGTCAGTTTTTGTGTCTTCTTCTTCAGCAGACTTTAACAGTCCACTCCTGAACATAAGCGCCTCAAAGTTTCCGCTCCATTTATCTCGATTACTTGCCCTCTGAAATCAGTTTGTAGCTGTTGCCTCTTTGATGTCGTTCTGGAGATCGCCCAACGCTTCTCCTTTGTAATCTTGGCCTCCGTTGTATGATATGCCTTGTCCATTATGTATTTTCCTGCCTGGCTACATAACCTGCCCAAGCCCATTTTAGCGTTGCTGCCCGTTTTATAACAACCTCTACTTTTGTTCGTCGGTTGCGAATATGGTTTTGGAGACTAACACCAAGCATAAACCTTTTTATTAATCGCTATGTTGTTCGAAGTTTAATTGGTGCTCTGATAGTCAATGTACTTGTTTCCAATCGATAAGTCGGAAACCGGGAGAAGACAGCTATTAAAAACCCTAGCCTGTAGGTTGATAGAAATACTATTGTTTCTCAATATGTTCCCCAGTTTTCCTGTACCCGTCCAAGTCATTTTGATCCTTCTGTTAATCTCTGCTTGTTGGCTTTCGGAAACGAGTTTTATATTACGTCCGAGATATACATACTCATCAAGTATATCCATCGCCTTATCCCAGTTAGTTATTGATGCTGTTCCGTGGATTAAGATTTTGGTCTTCGTTAGGTTCATTGTTAGTCCCACTTTTCTTGAAGTTGATTTTAAATCTAATATCATTTCTTTAAGTTCATTTAAGTCGTTATTAATCAGAGATGGTTTAAATATCGACCATATAATGGTTTAAATATCGACATAATTAAACTGTTCAAAGACATCCTTTAACACCAATGTGAATAACTTCGGGAAAATTGTGTCTCCCTTCTCTCACTCCTCTATGTATTGCTTTCTTGCTAGTTATTATATCATCTCCTAATTTCATTTGTAGTGTTGCTTTATCATATATATTCATATTATGGTCCTTGTCCCGACTCTATTCTCGCGTTATCCATGGCTTGAAACATGGTTCCATAGAGCGAAAGCTTTATTGTAATCAATGAGAGCTAAGCGTAGTGAGATATTGTATTCGTTGCATTTCCCGACTAATGTTTTGTATATGTTCAATGGTACTAAAGGATCTTCCATTTGGGACTTGACAACTTTGAAATTTCACTGTGAACGCACCCTTAAGCCAATCACCGAACTGTCAACGTCAAAACATTCAGTAAAGTCAACATTTTCATCATGGTGAAGTACACGAACGAACAACGTTTACAAATAATTAAAATTTACTACCAAAATTTGGAGTCGGTGACTGCAACTTTAAGAGCGTTAACGCCAATTTTTGGTCGTAATTCTCGTCCCAGTAGACAAGCAATTCATAGTCTAGTGAAAAAATTTGAGTTAACATATTCGCTGCTGGATGTTCCCGTGCCAGTGAGACAACGGGTTGGCCGAAGTGGCCAGAATATTGCTGCCGTTCAAGCGTCCATCTCAAACGAACCAAAACAGTCGATTTCACGGCGTTCTCAAGAATTGGACATCGCTCAGACCACACTATGGCGAATTTTTGCGAAAGGATCTTGGCCTGCACCCTTATAAGTTAAAGTTAACTCAAGGACTAAAGCCACTCGATCATATGAAGCGACATACGTTCTCGAATTGGGCTCTAGAAATGTTGGAAGAAGATGACTAATTTCATCGCAAAATCATCTTTAGTGATGAAGCGCATTTTTGGATATACGGCTTCGTCAAAAAACAGAATATGCGTTATTGCTCAGGTGAAAACCCTCATGTGCTTGAAGAAACATCACTTCATCCACAAAAAATTACTGCTTGGTTCGGTTTTCATGCCGGTGGTGTCATTGGGCCGTTCTTTTTCGTTGATGAAAATAACCGTCACGTTACAGTCAATGGAGATCGCTACAGAGGCATGTTGCAACGCTATTTCTTTGATCAATTGCATGGCCTAGACATTAATGATATGTGGTTTCAACAAGACAGCGCCACAAGCCACACAGCGGGTGTAACAATCGACTTACTGCAATCTAAATTCGGCGAACGTGTTATATCGAGAAATGGTCCCCGTGAATGGCCGCCTAGATCGTGTGATTTAACACCTCTATACTTCTTTTTATGGGGGTACGTTAAATCATTGGTCTATGCTAACAAGCCTGCGTCGTTAGAGGAGCACAGAGCCAATACTGAAAGAGAGATAGCGGCCGTTTTTCGTCGAAATGTGTGGCCGAGTCATCGAAAATTGGGTTCAACGAATCGACCGCTGCAAACGTGCCCGTGGTGGACATATGAATGAAGTCGAATTCCATACATAAATGTTTTGATTGTACTTCAAGCCGATAGTAAAATTTTCGAAATGTCTCAAATGGGTTGCGTTTTATTTCAAAAAAAAAGTTGTCAAGTCCTTAATGGAAGACCCGATATATCCTGTACAAAATCCTGTTTGTTCAGGCGGTTAGTAGCTATCATAGCTAATCTGTTGGTGATAACTCTCGTAACTAATTTATATAGATCTGGAAGGAAGCTTATCCGTCGATAGCGTCCAATGTCTAATTTGTCGCCTGTTTGTGCAGTAAAATGACTTGAGCATTGTTCCAGTTTTCGGGAATCATCCCACTTTGAAGACACTTGATTAAAAGGATATTCAGTGACTAATGCCGCCCTTTCCCGGACAGCTAGAGTTAATATAATTTCCTCGTTTGTAACCGACGTTTTTAACGGGAATGGCGGTTTTTAGAAGAATATAGAGATTTATAGAAGTGTTCAGCTATTTGAATAAGATCATCTTTTTTGCATTCTAAATGGCCCTACTTCTCCTTTAACCTGGTGTATTCTCGTCTTTCCTATCGAATTGATTGAACTTATAACTTTTATGTCCTTGTTGTTTTCTATTATTTTTTTTTATAATTTCTGTGTTGTGGCTTCTAGCGTATTGTCTTATTTTTTTTTCTAATCTGTTTATTTATTTCTGTGTATTCTGGTGTACCCTTTAACATTTCTCCTTTGCGCAATTAGATTTTTTTGTGTGTCTGTGTAGATATTTTACTGGTTTTTAATTTTTTAGCGTGACATATCTTTTTCGTCGTTATCTTTATGTCTGTTCTAATCTTGTTTTCCTTTTCGTTTATACTCATTTTATTTGTTCTTGTTTCAATTCCGATAATGTAGGAAATTTTTTTAAATATATTAATTTGTTTTTTCTTGACTCATTTTAATTACCAATCTTGCTCTACATTGCAGTACAAAAGGTCAAAATAATGATGAAACAGGCATAGTTTAGATACAGCCATATTATAATTTTATCCTCACTCGGGTATCACCAAGAGTATTATCCTGAGTTTTGGACCTCGAAAAACTTGTGTTCTTTTGTTTATAAACAATTGAAGTTTTCAAAACGGGCTTAAAATGTGAATAACTCCGGTTATATCAATCGGATCGAGACAAACAAAAAATAAACTCTCGTATTGAAATTTCCAACAACTTTTCGTCAGACAAAAATCTGTTTTTTTTTTTTTCATTTTATTGTATAGGTCGACTAAGTGAACCTATGTCCAAAATGAATATTCTTTTTTCCAAATTTAGGTCTCGACGGCAGTTTTCCGATGCCATTAAAAAATTGTTTTTTGGAGTCATTTTAATCGTTTTTTTAGATTTGTTTATTATAAAATTTTCATTTTTTTTCAAAATGACCAAAAAAACGCATTTGTTTTTATTTTAAATAAACAAATCTAAAAAAAATTGTTAAAATGAATAATATACAGGGTGTACCACTTAAAAAATTTGAGACTTTTCAATTTAAATTAGTCGAAATGTATAAATTTATTTTGAACACCCTGTAGCATCTAACTCAAATTTATTTACATATATCTTTTTTTTCATCTCTATAGAGCGCTTGTACCAATTATGAGTATTCCACCTTCAGAAACAATGGCGCTACCGGCAATTTTTTACAAAACTAGAAATTAGAAAGTAGGATGTTCCATTTAAAAAAAACATATGTTATATCAGCCACACTTTTTTGAAGTACCCTGTATACTCAAAAATAATTTTAAACCGTGTACCTTAACATTCCCTAAAACTATTGTATTTAATATTTTTTCGTCACTCCTGAAACAAGTGAGATAATGAACTTTACTCTATTGTTGACTCACCCTGTACACAGTTGAGCGCCTGAAAACTAAAGAGGATTTGTTGGAAAGTTCATTACGAAGAGTTTGGTTTATTTTTTGTCTCGATCCGACATATATAACCGGAGTTATTCGCATTTTAAGCTCAAAAAACGCGTTTTGAAAACTTCAATTGTTTATAAACAAAAGAGCACAAGTTTTCCGAGGTCTAAAACTCAGAACAATACTCCTGGTGATACCATAGAGAGAATAAAATCGTAATATTGCTGTATCTAAACTGTGTAATTTTAAATGCTTTCTTTACTGCACTGCTAACAAGTCTATGATCGTTCCCTAAGTCAAACTTAATTAATGTGGTCACATTTGTTATAACATATCTTTTGTTGCTTATGATATAGTCGATCCTAATTTTAGTTTGAGAATCGAGACTTCTCCATGTCCTTCTTCGACTTTCTGGTTTTTGTATAGTTTCTATTTACTTATATAAATTTGGTATAATCTACCATTATCACAAAAATCAATTTTGAATTTCTATCAATTCAACTGGATAATAAATAACACTGGTCAACACAAGTCTTGTTTCCTTTATTTTTTTTTCTGTTATTGGGTATTTCTATGGCCCTGACTATGAAAAAAATACTGGGAGATTGCTAACAGCTTTACCTTTTGAAATATACAGTTTTATTATTTTTATGGCCAAAAAAATAATACATTATGTTAACAAAATTTCTATTGAACACTAGCAAATGATCTTTATAAGATTTCCTTGAATGAACGACTTTAGGTAGATCTCGTTGCAAACTCCAGCAGTAGTCTGCCATCATATGTGAGTCCCACCGCCCCTGATAACGCTCTTCCATTGTCCGAAGATCCTGATGAAATCTTTCACCCTGCTCCTCACTAAAATCACCAAGATTTTGTGGAAATCGGTCTAAATGCGAGTGCAGGAAGTGGATTTTTATGCTCATGTTGTACCCTAGCTCTTGCAAGTTCGATAGCATGCACTCAACAAGCTCGACATGGTCGTCAGATTTCTTTTTGCCTAGGAAGCTACTCATAACCAAAACAAATGAATTCCAAGCTTTGGATTCGACTTCAGTCATTGATTCGACAAAATTAGGATCTTTCACGAGTTGCCTAATCTGTGGCCCACCAAAAAATACCAGCTTTCAATTTTTCTGAACTTAATCCTGGAAACTTGCGTGAAAGAAAATTAAAACATTCGCCACTTTTGTCAAGCGCCTTCACAAACTGTTTCATTATGCCGAGTTTAATATGAAGTGGTGGAAGTATGATGCGGTCTCGGCTAACTAAAGGCACGTTTATAACATTTTTTGTACCAACTTTTAGCTCTTCCCGCACTGGCCAAACTTTTTGTGACCAATGGTGTTGTTTGTCACGACTATCCCAGAGACACATGAAACAAGGGAACTTTGTGTACCCCCCTTGTTGACCTAAAAGAAAGTTAACCATTTTCAGATCAACACAAATGACCCATTTGTGGTCTTGATACTTAATTTTTTCCATAACCTTAGAAACATTTACGTATTCTTCTTTTAAAGTCGTCGAATGTGCAATAGGTATAGATCCGTACTTGTTACCGTTATGAAGCAAAACACACTTTAAACTTCTTTTGCTGCTGTCTATGAAAAGACGCCAATCACTAGGTTGGTACTGTTTTAATCCCATCTGCTGCAAAATACCACCAACATCGTTACAAAAAACTAAATCCTTCTCTTGAGAAAAATACGGTAACAGATTTTTTTTCTCGGGTACGATAAAATATAATATTGGTTTCCGGAGTAAGCAAATTTTTTGCTTTTTAAACGAGATGCTGAAATTTCAGAGGCTTCTTTTAGTAAGTTCAGATCTCTTACTAAGTCATTTAGTTCTTTCTGATTAAATGGTTGAGGTTCTGAAAGGCTACATTTGTAGTCTGAATCAGAGTCTTCACTTGATGTATTTCGTTCGGGTTCACAGAGATTTGGATCATCAGAAGATTTAGATGTGCTGGGTTGTACCTCTTGTGATTTTAATTGAGGTCGTTGAGCAGAAGATAAGTTAGGATACGACCACTTACTTCGATTTCCAGGGTTAATTCCGTTTATTTTCACAACGCAGAAGTAGCAATCGTCATGATGGTTTCGTGGTTCTCGCCAAATCATGGGTGTTACGAACATTATTGCATCTCTTTTTCCACTGGACCATAACCGTAGACATACCACACATTTCTGGCATACAATATGAGGAACCCATGGCTTGTCCTGATTATACAATTTTATTTTAAAGTATTGATGATACGCAGTTTTCACAAACTCCGATATAGGTTTCCGATATTTTGCAAATATATATTCACCACAAATATAGCAAAAAACAATCGGGATTAAGCACACAACATCTTCTTGACGAAGCCATATCTAAAACAACAACAAAATATATTTTAGTGTCCAATAAAAAACGAAAATCTAAGTAAAAATAGTAAATGAGGGTAGTTAGCTATAATTCAAAAACAAAAGCTTTTAGAAAAAAAATGTTGCCATATTTAAAAAATACGCGTCAATTTGAGATAGAAACAAAAAAAAATCACAGGAAACAAGCAATTTTCTTTTTTTTTGTTGACCAGTGTAATACATATTATTGGCTAAATTGCACCTTTTTGTTAAATATTCCATAAATATCGAACGATGCATTACTTTCTCATTTGTCTATAGGCTAATATTTTTTCTTTTCCCTTTCCTTCTCCAGGAATCACCAACCAATGTGCAGTGTTACTGACGTAATATAGTGCACTAATCCATATACCTTCATTATAAACGTTATCAGATTGAGGACTAATGGTTACCTAATGTGAGCATTTCCGAGGGCGGGGCATGCTGTAATAAAGATATGCCAGTTTTAAGGAAAAGAGCCCCCGTCGATAATAAGGGCGTTAATGGCCTTTATGTACACAGTAACCCACCTAGAAGTAAGTATTTATTTTAAGGTGTGTCTATTATATTACTTAGGAGGGTGCAGTATATCAACACGTAAACATTAAAAATGTGTGTGTGTGTGTGAGACGAAGCCAGGGGCTAACTGAGTTTTAAAGGTCGAAATTCTACCTAAAACACTACAAGATATTGCTATACGGAATGTAAATTAAACAGTTTACCCACTGTTCTCTTAAATAGTTGAGAGATGTCACCATCCCAGCTGACTGAATACACCCTAACTTCCTGGCAGCTTATAGATCTATGATCCATAGAGCCTTTAATATCCTTCTTAGTAAAAATAATTTAAAAAAATTACTGAACACAATCAAAAATCACTTTCAATTTAATTTACCCCGTAAAAGAATACCAAGAAAGAAAAACATTCATACTTCTGACATACACCCCTGGACAAAATTAACGCAACAATATATTAAATCATACAAATCTCTATAATGAATTAATTTTAATAATTTTTTTATGAACATTGGTTACACTAAAAGTTAGAAAAAACTTATTCGGATACTTTAAAAGTGAATTAGCTACCAAATTTCTCTATAAGATTCGAATTAAAATTATTCTTAAGACCTAATAACAAAATCGTTGAAATTATGTAATAATGAAAAAAAAAATAAACTGGGACACTAGTAGCAAAATTAATGGTGTAACTGGGTCACTAGTAGCGTGTGTTGCCTCCTCTACTTCGGATGACAGCGTTTATGCGCCTAGGCATGCTTCTAATTAAATTTTGGATAAAATCTTGAGGAATTTGCTCCCATTCTGTGATAACTGCATTTTTCAAGTTCCCTCAGGTTTCTAGGTGCAGGTATATGACGTTTCACATTTTTCTTAAGGTGAACCCATACATGTTCGATCGGATTCAGATCTGGGCTTTTTGGTGGCCCTTGCATAATCGGTATATCAACTTGATTAAGATAATCGAGTACCTCCCTAGCCACGTGAGGTCGAGAGTTGTCTTGCATAAACAGGAAATTGGGCCCCACTAAATGACTGAAAGGCATCACATGTTCTATTACAATATTCTCAAGATAGTAGTCAGCATTCATGGATCTCGTATGGACAGGAACTAACTCTGTGCGAGCATCAAAGCAGATGCCACCTCAGAACATAATAGAGCCACCGCCGAATGGAATCCTTGCAGAGATATTGCAAGGAGCAAACCTCTCTCTTGGTCTTCGCCATACTCGCTCAAGACCATCTGGATGTTTTAGACAAACCCTAGTTTCATCTGTAAAGAAAACTTGTTTCCAATCACCCACAGACCAGTTTCGAGCAAAACGTAACCTGGCAACTCTGTTCTCTCTAGTACGCAAGGGCGCAGTGGCTGGTCTCGTTCCAGCTTCATTTAACCGTCTTCTAACTGTTTTAGAAGAATTTATGACATTGCGAACAGCTTCGAGTTCGTTTCTTATTATAGAACTAGTGACAGTCCTGTTTCTTAAAGCATATTGTCTTATAAAACGTTCATCTAGATCGCTAGTGCATCGTTTTCGCCCTTGCCCTAGCCTTCTAGAATAAGTTCCTACTTCATTCAAGCGTCTTACCATACGACTTATTGTGGAACGATGTTTGCCTAACAAATTGGCAACATAACTCTGACAATATCCCTCGTCCAATAAAACTGAGGCTCGCACTACCTCGTGTTCAGTTAAATTCCTTGTTCGATTCATTTATCTAATTCTTTGGGGTCAAAAATAAAACAGTCTATCACAAAAACGTATTACTTTGAAAAAAGGAATAATTTATAAGCTTACTTTTAAAGAAAATCTATCGCATTATTACAGAAAATTGTTTATCTTCTAAAAAATTCTTTAAAAACTGTAAATTTAAACGAATTGTTTTGATTTCTGTCATGAACAACGAAACAAAATATGTATAGCCTACTATTCAAATACTCGATAAACTTTAGAACTGACATAAGAAAAAGATAAATTAACTTTCAGATTGTTGCGTTAATTTTGTCCAGGAGTTTATTTTGGTCCCATCTCGGATAAAATATCTCAAGTTCTCACAGAAGAAAAAACAAGAATAGCTTTAAACAAGGCTCAAAAATTATCCAATATATCAATCAATACCAACGATAAAACTAATGAACATAATAAAACAGGAGTTTATAAAGTTAATTGTCAAAAATGCAATAGCTGTTACGAGACGGAATTTCAAAACAAGATTCGCACAACATAACGCATTTTATAGTTAAAAAATAAAAAAAATCACACTTTGCTAAGCATTTTTTAGAAATAGGCCATCCATTTCCCAATATACAGTTGTTCAAGTCGTTGATGATTGCCCACATCTCGACAGAATCAAAAGCCTTCTGATAGTCTATGAAGGCTATGTAGAGTTCGAAATTGTATTCATTGCTCTTCTCTAGGATATTTCTCATTGTCGTGTCAGTGGTCGCATGTGCTATCGTCTGATCTAAAACTAGCCTGTTCGCATGGCTGGGAAGGATCTAACTTATTTTTTAATCTATTGGAGATGATTTTAGTCAAAAATTTATAAATGTGAGGTAGTAAGCTAATCAGGCTGTAATTGTCTGACTTTCTGATATCTTCCTTTTGTGTAGAAGTACTACTTCTGATATAAGCCATAATGTTGGTATTTAGCCAGTTTCTAGACATGTTGAAAAGTTTGGCCAATTCTTGTTTTAAGTCCTCTCCTGCTTCCAATAGCATGTCCGATAAAATACCATCTACAAGTATTAGTTAATTCTAGCTGGAAAAATAAAAGAAAAATAACAAATTTAACGAACATAGTGCTGACCCCTGTTGAGTTGTCAAAATAGTGAAAAAGATGTAAATAAAGTGTTAGGTGGAAATAAATAAGACTCGTATTTAAGATTACAAAAAAAGTATTTGAACTAATTTAACTAATTATAGTTAAGGTGATGGATAAGCCATCAACAGGCTTATCCATCACCCATATTTATTTAAACTGGACACAACCATCGTCATTTTCTTCTTCATATTGGTTCTCGCGAGATACTTAGCTTGTATTATAGTAGTAACCCTCAGACACCCAGCTTTACACAAATAAGAAGTAGCAAATGGAATTAAAGTTTTTTTGGTATGACCACTCAGAAGGTGGCGAAATTTTCATGCATATTATACACTGAGGGCTCTCTTCGCCGTTTGCTTCTGTCTGCGTTATATTTATTGCCACTTTAACACTATTTAATAAAAACTTATCTATTTTTAAAATATACCCGAAAAGAAATACTAATCACAATAATATTCGGTTAATATAATCTTCGAAAACTACTGCAGTACTAAGACCACGCGAAACTGATAGCTACTTATATACGAGCGTAAAGTACCAAGAAAGTTGAAGAAATAACTACGAAGAACTTAAGTTTTTTTTTATGGGTCTAGCACACGTGCTGCAAGGAAGTCCCTAAAGCGCTATAGGGGCGAGATGTGTGCGGGAAAAGCGATTCACGTTGTTCTTGAATCGCTGTACTAGGTTAGAAACACAGTCCTGGGCAAATTATTCCAAAGGGATAATGTTCTTCATATAAAAGATTGCTTGAAAAGCATTGTACAAGGAGTAACAAGCTGAACCTCATACGGATGTGAAGTATTAGCGCGATGTTTATTTCTAATATGCACCGCTCTGGGAGGAATTAAGCGGGCTACAGCCTTCGAAGACTTTCCATGGAAATACTTGTAGAACAGGCTCAAGTCGCCAACCGTTCTTCGATGTTCCAGCGAATCAAGGCCGCAGGTCAGTTCCGGGTCTCCAATCAGACGAACAGCTCTTCTCTGAATAGAATCCAACAAGTGCAGTGTATGTTTGGGAGCGGAGCCCCAAAGATGAGAGTAGAATTCCATAGTTGGCCGAATTTGAGCTTTGTAAAGAATTAACAGTTGTGGAGTGTAAAGCTTTCTGGTTCGAAATAATATTCCCAACTTTTGAGAAGCTTTCCTTGCTATGTCTTCAACATGTTCATGCCAGGACATATTTGCTTTCAAATTAACGCCCAACAAATTGAGTGACGATGTTAGAGGAATGGAGTGCCCCGACATAACTATGTCGGGTTCAGCAACCTTAACTTTTTTAGAAAAAACTTCCGCCTGGGTTTTTGTAACGTTAAATTCCTCTTGGTTACTGTCACCTCAAGATAGAATTTCTTCAAGGTCTTTGTTAAGTTGAATGACTTCCTGCTGTCTGCGGATATTCGTCTAAGTAGCCGATGTGCGAGTGTTCAAAGTGAATGAAGAGATAAGCGTACTGTCATCTGCAGAGGTGTAGATTGGATTCCCGGTCTTTTCCAGCAGATCGTTAATGTAAATGAAAAAGAGAGTAGGCGACAGAATGGAGCCTTGGGGCATACCGGCGTTATTAGTGAAGATGTTAGAAAGAAATCCGTCTAGTGCCACTCGCAAAGAACGCTCTCTGAGGAAACATGAGAGCCACAAACAGAACTTTTCAGACCTATCATAAGAGCGTAGCTTAGCCAACAGTCCATCGTGCCAAACACGGTCGAATGCCTTGGATATGTCAGGAGTGACCGCTCCAGATTCTCCAAAGTGTTCAATTGCGTTGTTCCAAACATGTGTTACATAAGTCAGAAGATCTCCTGTTGATCTCTGTTTATGAAAGCCATATTGGTGATCGCTAATAATGTTGAATACTTCACGATATTTTAGAAGATGCTGATTGATAGCCTTCTCCATGATTTTCGATATTATTGAAAGCTGTGCGACTGGTCGGTAGTTATTTCGCAAGGTCTTCTTATCTTTTTTAGGTATCGGCGGAACTGTGACACATTTCCAGCAGGAAGGAAATATTCCCTTTCTGTAAGATAGGTTGAAAAGTCTACAGAAAACTGGCGTTAGTTCCCTCGCACAGTTTTTGAGAACTATGGCAGGTATTCCGTCAGCGCCAGAAGCTTTATTAAAATACGTTTTATGATACGCTGTCTGAAGACATTATCGGCATACTTGACTGCACTATGGGAATATTAGGTGGTGTTTTTCCTTGGAAATCGACAATAGAATGTGAAGCAAAGAGTTCAGCCAACAAGTTCGCTTTCTCAACAAGTGTCGTTGCAATAGAATTATCTGGCCATGTGAGTGGTGGTATGGTGGATTTGGAGAAATTTGGACTTGAAGTATTGTAGAAAACCATCTATTAATCATTTATAGAAGCTTCTGTTACAGTTATGTGAGTTACTGGTTTGCAGCAGGTCCTATCATGTTGAATGAAAACAAAATGTGATATTTGATGACCCTTCTGGGAAGAAGTCGCAACTTCCAGAGCACCACTTTGAGCACTACTGTGCTATACTATAAAGTTTGATGTTTTAAAATTGCACAAATAAATTTAAATTCTAGAATATGTCAAGCAATCCAGTAATAAAATCATATTTTGTTACAAGCCTTATTTGGGATATATCTAGTAAAAATAATTATAAATTAAATTATATTTTTTTAGTATTGTCAGTAAGTGCCGCACACATTAAGCAACTGATAAGAAATGGAGATATTGAGAAATTGGAACAAATTGTCTTAGAGGGTCAAGGGAGAAAATTGGTTGGAGAATACTCAGCAGATTTCAAAACTAGAAGCTTTTTAAAATATGTACCGTCGTTAATGGTAAGTAATTCTACATGTAAAATAATAAGAATGCCGATATATTTATTATTAGGAAAGTCAGATACATCATGTTTTATTTAAGGGACATTTAATAATCAAACGCCTTGAAAATACCCCACAGTAGTCAACTTAATTTTTTTACACATTTAATATGAAGGGTCTTCCATTTGGGACTTGACAACTTTGAAATTTCACTGTGAACGCACCCTTAAGCCAATCACCGAACTGTCAACGTCAAAACATTCAGTAAAGTCAACATTTTCATCATGGTGAAGTACACGAACGAATAACGTTTACAAATAATTAAAATTTACTACCAAAATTTGGAGTCGGTGACTGCAACTTTAAGAGCGTTAACGCCAATTTTTGGTCGTAATTCTCGTCCCAGTAGACAAGTAATTCATAGTCTAGTGAAAAAATTTGAGTTAACATATTCGCTGCTGGATGTTCCCGTGCCAGTGAGACAACGGGTTGGTCGAAGTAGCCAGAATATTGCTGCCGTTCAAGCGTCCATCTCAAACGAACCAAAACAGTCGATTTCACGGCGTTCTCAAGAATTGGGCATCGCTCAGACCACACTATGGCGAATTTTGCGAAAGGATCTTGGCCTGCACCCTTATAAATTAAAGTTAACTCAAGAACTAAAGCCACTCGATCATATGAAGCGACGTACGTTCTCGAATTGGGCTCTAGAAATGTTGGAAGAAGATGACCAATTTCATCGCAAAATCATCTTTAGTGATAAAGCGCATTTTTGGATAAAACGGCTTCGTCAACAAACAGAATATGCGTTATTGCTCAGGTGAAAACCCTCATGTGCTTGAAGAAACATCACTTCATCCACAAAAAATTACTGCTTGGTGCGGTTTTCATGCCGGTGGTGTCATTGGGCCGTTCTTTTTCGTTGATGAAAATAACCGTCACGTTACAGTCAATGGAGATCGCTACAGAGGCATGTTGCAACGTTATTTCTTTGATCAATTGCATGGGCTAGACATTAATGATATGTGGTTTCAACAAGACGGCGCCACAAGCCACACAGCGGGTGTAACAATCGACTTACTGCAATCTAAATTCGGTGAACGTGTTATATCGAGAAATGGTCCCGTCGAATGGCCGCCTAGATCGTGTGATTTAACACCTCTAGACTTCTTTTTATGGGGGTACTAAATCATTGGTCTATGCTAACAAGCCTGCGTCGTTAGAGGAGCTCAGAGCCAATACTGAAAGAGAGATAGCGGCCGTTTCCGTCGAAATGTGTGGCCGAGTCACCTAAAATTGGGTTCAACGAATCGACCGCTGCAAACGTGCCCGTGGTGGACATATGAATGAAGTCGAATTCCATACATAAATGTTTTGATTGTACTTCAAGCCGATAGTAAAATTTTCGAAATGTCTCAAATGGATTGCGTTTTATTTCAAAAAAAAGTTGTCAAGTCCTTAATGGAAGACCCGATATAAACTAAAACTGTATTTGAATACTCATTCCACCATAGCTACGTTTCCATTTCTTTAAAACTCATTCGAAAAATTTTTAATTCGTAACTTTGTATGTTTTTAATAATTTAAACAATAACTGACAAATAGATGCTTATAGTGCACTCTGTCGGTGACTTGCAAAGTCTTTTCAAGCGGAGCGGTACGGCAGGGCTGGCACTTATTGCAGAAAGGCATAGATGGCATTGGTATAACAACTAAAGACGAATTGAAAGACTCGCATTTTTAAAAGTCATGTCTTTAGTTGTTATACCAACGCCATCTATGCCTTCGAGCGGTAAGCGTTTCTGCAATAAGTGCCAGCCGTGCTGTGCCGCTCTGCTTGAAAAGACTTTGTAAGTCACCGACAGAGTGCAGTATAAGCATCTATTTGTCATAATTTTCCGTTAATACCTGGATAAGGACTAAAATGGTGTTCTCGTATTTGCTGAACCTAGCCCAACTGAGGAGCCGTAATACGGCGAAACGCGTCTTGGGATGGTTCAGCAAATGCGAAAAACACTTTTGGTGACTTCTAAAAATGCGAGTCTTTCGATTCGTCTTTAGTTGTTATACCAATGCCATTTAAACAATAATGTTCCCCTTTTAAAAAAGCGTTAAAAAACGACTCATCTTTTGAGGTTATCCACGAATCGACACATTTTTTGGTATCCTCATGAGAATGGAAATGCTGTTCAGACAGGTTGTGCGTCATCGATCGGAACAAGTGATAATTAGAAGGAGTAATATCTGGTGATTACGACGGGTGAGGTAGAATATCCCATCCAAGCGCTTCTAGCGTTTCCTTGACGGGTTTTCAACATGTGGCCGATCATTATCATGTTGAAAAATCACTTTGTGTGTATTTTGGCATATCGCGGTCGTTTTTCTTTCAACGCTCAGCTCAATTGCATCAATTATTGTCAGTAACGTTTCCCAGTAATAGTTTGGTTGGGTTGGAGCAGCTTATAATACACTGCAACCAGCTGATTTCACCAAATACACAACATAAGCTTGGAGCCATGAATGTTCGGCTTTGGCGAGGATATTGATAGTTCACCGGGCTTCAACCATGTTTTTCTGGCCTTTGGATTATCGTAACTTTTCTATTTTTCATCACCAGTTACGATACGATATAAAAAACGTTTCCGACTGGGCTGTTAAAGCAGTTGTTCACAGGTGAAAAATCACCTTTCATAGTCTCTCGGTTTCAGTTCGTACAGCACCCAATTTCCTTGCTTTTGAATCATTTCCCGTGCGTGTTTGCCCTTGGAAATGGTTATGTGATCAATTCCTAATAATTCTGCAAGTTCTTTTTCCATTTGGCAAGGGTCTTCACAGAGTAATGCTTCCAATACTTCATCTTTAAACTTTTTTCGGCTGGCCTGGACGTTCTTTATCTTCCGTGTCGAAATTACTACTTTTTAAAGCGTCGAAACAAGTATTTACATATTATTATCG
Organism: Pachyrhynchus sulphureomaculatus; assembly: GCA_019049505.1. Lineage (NCBI taxonomy): Eukaryota > Metazoa > Arthropoda > Insecta > Coleoptera > Curculionidae > Pachyrhynchus > Pachyrhynchus sulphureomaculatus. Next base: position 22,113,856 of record CM032456.1, read on the forward strand.
ATGGAATATATTCACCATAGATTTTCGACAGCAGTCGATCACTTTCAGCAGCGCTTTTCTTCGAATTAAACAAGAAAATTAGCGCTTTCCTCAAATGGTGTTTTGTTGCTACGTAATTCGATATAATTAATGCTCAAAAAAAAATATGTTGTTTACACTTTGGCAAAATAATATATACTAAAAATTAAAGTCTAATGATGGTGCTTTACCATAAATACAGCAACAGTATCCCCGATGCGATATAATACAAGTTACGCCCTCTCTCAGAAATCCTTCAAACTTAATTCACACTCCTTATAAATTTAATAACATTGGCCACTACAGTCTGGTTTAAGGCTTTACTTGTTTGTCTTGGCTCGAACGCGTTGTTGTGGTGTACACATGTACATAACCAGCGTCTATCAGTACCTCTCAAAGTTTATTTATCTTCATTAGATCGATGAGTAACATATGCACATCACCAGTAACTGTAATGGTCTTTTTGCAAAGTTGTTGTTATGAGAATCGTCAGTACAAGTACGTGCTGGCTTAAAACCTCTTCGATCCTTTGCAAGTAAGTCATCGATATCCTATCCCCGCAATTCTCGTAATAACCTGCTAAGAGGGAAATTCACGCTCAACCTATGGTAATTATTAAAATCCTTTCAGTTACTCTTATTGTATACGACCATATTTCCTTTCTCTAGTAATCTTTATTATCTCATCTATGGTAAAAGGGTTCATTTTGGTTGTTACCTGTACCTTTGTTATATTTATTACATCGAATAAAATCTGCTCAAAATTGAGTATTATTTAATTTTATTATCTATTTATTTTTACTTTTAGTCAAAAATTGCATTACTTCATGACTCAGTCAACAGTGACAGATTGGTAGAGCTTCAGTCAATCTTAGATGAAGAACCAGAAAGAAAAAAGAAATTAATTATGGCAAAGGATGAAAGCGGTGTAGGTCTGATACACAAAGCAGTATATTACGACTTAAAATCGATTTATCGTTGGCTGATTGATAAATTTCCACAAACAACTTTGATGAGAGATTCGGTAAGTTAAGTTGATCAGGCCCTAAAAGTTCATATATGGATAACATAAAAAGAATAATGCGTACGTTTGCCATCTAAGCCTTAAAATGATATACTAACCACGCGACTTTGGGAGATGACTTAGGTTATTGTAACCGAGCACTTAATGGAACTAGAGTATCACTTCAAACTGTTCGGGCATAGCTGCATGTAAGTGAATGTGCCAATGTACTAATTCACATATCCAGAGATCATTTAACGAATAGCTGCGAAGCCTTCCAGGTTGAATTTCCTGAATCAAAAGTAATGAAGATCTCAGGTGTGTTTATTTGGCTCGTGTGATTACGGGGCAAGACATAATCAGATGTAGCGCTGCTTCATATTTTTCAAAACAGTATCTGCAATCTGCAAAAGTTTCAGATCTATGGGACTCATTAGAGCTCCATTTTTAGCCGGCGTGTCGACCATCTCATTTCCTTGGACACTCTTATGATCAGATATCTAGAAATTATCCAATAGCTTAAGCCAAAAAAGAGGGTCAACCTCGGAATGAGAGATAATAAGCTGTAAACTTATATAAACCTTTATTTTGGCACTCTAAAAGTTGTTTCAAAAGTCTCATAAAATCTCGTGTCCGCGTCTTAATATATTCAAGGTCTAAGGTCACAAAAATCGGTTTTTCGCAAATACTTCGCTTCCTATGGTTTCAATGATATTTGCATCTATTATTGTAAACCATAAAATTCTCTAAAAATTGTGTTCTAAAAATGTTTTTATACGCTTAACCGTTTTTGAGATGAGCGGAGAGCGCGCAGCCCTCAGCCATACATAGCATAATGCAAGGTCAAGCGTCCCGGTAAATAATACGTCGTATAAAGTTAATTAATCATTTAAAAATCTATAATTATGAATAATTTGCATTATTGATTAATTAATTTTACAATATTTTTCATTTATCAAATATATTCGTTTAATAATACTTACCTACTTCGTGTAGTAAAAAATTGTTAAGTGAAATACTTTAAGTATATTTTTAATTATATTCTAATATATCTTAATTATATTTTGAGAAGAAAAAGAATTAAGTACTTTTTCTTTAAAACGTGTAAACTCTTAAATACTTATAATACTATTAAGATTATACCTATACTATTACCATACGAAGCTGCAGATCCAAAGCTAGATAAAATATCTAATAGTCGATCCATATCTTCTATGAAGAAATACAGAAAGGCCTAAGTAGCTGTGATGAAAATGACCGTTCTCGTATCGAAGCCATTATTGCATGACTTACTGATATGGATTTCGTTTTTAAATGATCTGTTTTTCCTTTTCTATTTTTAATTATGACTTCTTGTAAAAATGAAATAAAGTTTTTGGTATTTGTTCATTAATATCATCTAACATTTTACTCGGAGGTGGATAAGACTTGGTTTCGACTACAGATGCTGCACCTTCTACAATACGTAACCGTTTTTCTTCGGGGTCCTTTTTTTATTTTCGTACCAAGCATTTGATAATATATTAGCTTGTGTATCACGAAAAGATATGATAGTGGATGATCCTACCTTTCTCGTAATTATTATGTCAGCTAAATATTTTTGTTGAAGTCTTGTAATGATAGTCTTATCATCTGGTACATACTCCGTAAGGACATCTTTAAGCTCTTTCAATGTAAATTGTGAATCTTCATGAATTTCTATATAACAAAAAATCTCTTTCATTGGTTGTGTGACTTATCTTCGCGGCGCTTCTTATCACTAGATGGTACTCGACTTAAGAAATTAGTATAGCAAATGGTATGGTACTTTGCTTCAGCAGCGATCAAGTCATACTCATAAAGTATACGATCGTTTACGATGACATTGTCTTTGAATTCAAGAGTACTTACTTTACTAATCGTGCGTCTGTATTTCTCTTTTTTTTTTCGTCTCTGCTGCTTCATCAGCTGCTTGACCAAAAAATCAAAACTTCGTTTCTTTTTTTACGAGGTGCACTTGATGATGGTGAAGGTTCATCTTCTCCTTGGCGTCGTTTCGATGCTGCAATAGAATTTTTACTGATGTACACTTTATTTGACCGTCATTTCTTTCAATACTTGCAGAATCACCTTCTGAAAGTGACTTATATAAAGCACAAATTAGCCATAACTCTTAAAATTGTACGTCCGTCGTTGCCAAGATACAATTTAAAACTAACGAATAAACTTGGTTAGTATAAAGTGGTCCCTTGAAAAAGAAATCGGTCTTAACTATACAATGGAACATCGGTTCCAACTGACTATAAATAGAAAAGGTCGTATTATAGGGGTCCGTATTCCCAGGTATAGTATAATCTTAATAGTAATATAAGTATTTAAGAGTTTACAAATTTTAAAGAAAAAGTACTTAATTCTTTTTCTACTTAAAATATAATTAAGATATATTAGAATATAATTAAAATATACTTAAAATATTTCACTTAACAATTTTTTAATTACACGAAGTAGGTAAGTATTATTAAACGAATATATTTGATAAATGAAAAATATTATTACATATAATGTATTAATTAATAAATAACGCAAATTATTCATAATTATGGATTTTTTAGTGATTAATTAACTTTATACGACGTACTCTTTACCGGGACTCACGGTTGACCTTGCATTATGCTATGCGTGGTTGAGCGCTGCGCGCTCTCCGCGCTCTATCTCGAAAACGGTTAAGCGTATAAAAAAATGTTTAGAACAAAATTTGTAGAGAATTTTATGCTCTACAATTTTCATAATGAACGCTCGGACATCGGCTGCTCAGGCGAATATCCGCAGACAGCAGGAGGTCGTTCAACTTAACAAAGACCTAGAAGAAATTCTATCTGGGGGTGACAGTAACCAAGTGGAATTTAACGCTACAAAAACCCAGGCGGCAGTTTTTTCTAAAAAAGTTAACCTTGCTGAACCCGACATAGTTATGCAGCATCGTCGCTCAATTTGTTGGGCGTTAGTTTGGGAGCAAATATGTCCTGGCATGAACATGTAGCAGGCATAGGAAGGAGAGCTTCTCAAAAGTTGGGAATAATATTTAGAACCAGAAAGCTTTACACCCCACAACAACTGTTAATTCTTTACAAAGCCCAAATTCGACCAACTATGGAATACTGCTCCCATGTTTGGGGCTCCGCTCCCAAACATACACTGCATTTGTTGGATTCTGTTCAGAGAAGAGCTGTCCGTCTGATTGGGGACCCGGAATTGACCGGCGACCTTGATTCGCTGGAACATCGAAGAACGGTTGGCGACTTGAGTCTGTTCTACAAGTATTTTCATAGAAAGTGTTCGAAGGATGTAGCCCGCTTAATTCCTCCCAAAGCGGCGCATGTTAGAAATATGTTACCCGTCGCGCTGGTGCTTGACATCCGTATGAGGTTCAGCTTGTTACTCCGCGTACAACGCTTTTCAAGCAATCTTTTATATGGAGAATGTCATCCCTTTGGAATGATTTGCCCAGCGCTGTGTTTCCGAGTACAATTTACAGCGATTCAAGAACAACGTGAATCGTTTTTTTCCGCACTCGTGCCGCTCCTGGAGCGCTTTAGGGACTTCCCTGCAGCACGTATGCTAGACCCATAAAAAAAAATCATTGAAACCATAGGAAGCGAGATATTTGCGAGAAACCGATTTTTGTGACCTTTGACTTTGAATATCTTAAGACGCGGACGCGAGATTTTATAAGACTTTTGAGACAACTTTTAGAATGGCAAAATAAAGGTTTATACAAGTTTACAGCTTATTATCTTTCATTCCGAGGTTGACCCTCTTTTTTGGCTTAAGTTATTGGATAACATCATCAGTTTATTCCATCCATACTCCGATGTAAATCTCCCAAGTTGTCTTCAATGAGCTTTGTGGTTTGCTTTTCATGTCGTCCATCCATCTTGTCTGTGGTCTACCTCTGCATTTTTTGTGTTCTCTAGGCCTCCATTCAACTATACGCCGTATCCATCTGTTATCATTCATCCTTGCGATATGTCTTGCCCAGTTCCATCTTAATATACTTATTCGATGTATTACATCTGTCACGGACTTTCAACCTGACAGTGACAGGTTACTCAACGTAATTTTCAGTAAATTTAAAATCACAAAAATAGTCGAATCTACAGAATCAGTTTTATCCAATGACTTACAAGAATGTTTTAATGATCTAAAAAAGCATTCGGTGTCTTACAAATTAGGACAAATGCATGAAAATGCTGGTGACGAAATGCAAAATCCTTTGCACAAGCAGTTAACAATTATTCTCACCAAAATTGAAGACATTCTGGCCAACCATAATATTTAAAAATAATACCGATGAAAGCATCGATTATATACGAGAAAGCAAAAAGCATTTATTATCAGAAAGTAAAGCACTACTTGAAGAAGCATTAGATTTAATAAAGGAATATTCGAATCATCCCAACGTAGCCTTTTTACATATGAGAATTCCCCTCAGGGGCTAGGGTAGTTTTACTGCTCTATTGTGGGGAGTGACGTGCAAATGCCCTCAAAGACAGGAAAAAAGCCTTAAACGCGTTCAAACATCACCCCTCTTCTGCAAATTTTGCAACCTATAAAAAAATGAGGGCCAGAGCAAGGAGAATTGTCAAATTAGCCAAAACTGAATCCTGGAACAAATTTGTCCCCAATTACATCTGCCGACCTATGGACTGCGATCAAAAGAATGAAGAGTTCTCCGTGTAATCGCATTCCCACTATTTCCATCAATAATTCTTATACCACTGACCATTTTGAGATTTCCAATGGACTAGCCTCCTATTTCCACACCAAATCTACTCAACTTTCTCATTCTACCCCTATCAACATCAATGATTTTAACACTAACCAATCTCTTCCATACAATTCTACTTTCTCTTTTCAAGAACTCCAGGAAGCCTTAAACAACATGAAACGTTCTGCCCCAGGACCAGACAACATTCATCCGGACATGATCAAACATCTCCCTTATGATATGCTTCTCTCTTTACTCACATTTTACAATCACATATGGTTACAGGCTGAATTCCCTTCTTCCTGGTTACTCTCAACAATAATCCCCATCCATAAACCAGGCAAACCCAGAATATCTTTGAGTAGCTACCGCCCTATATCACTAACGAGCCATCTTTGTAAACTGTAAACTTTTGTCCCCCACTTCAATATGGCTTTCGGAAACACCGTTCCGCAATGGACCACCTCGCATCATTAGAAACTGACATCAGACGTTCCTTTTCTAACAATAATCACACCCTTTTAATCTCCTTGGATCTCTCTTCAGCATTCGACATAACCAATAAAAATATTATCATTGCTCAGTTGTTTTCAGCGGGTCTCAGAGGGGCCCTACCTAAATTTTTAATCAACTTTCTTCAATCCAGAACATTTAGAGTCAAAGCCAACGGTATTATTTCCATTCCATTCACTACCTCTCTGGGAGTCCCACAAGGCTCTGTACTCAGCCCCACCCTTTTTAACATCGCCCTTAGTACACTCTCAGAACACATTACCCCCAACATAAAATGCAAAATATTCGCTGACGATATCGTTATGTACACCTCCTCTCCTTCCTCTTCAGATTCCACCAGATTGTTGCAACGCTCCGTTAACTCACTATCCACCTGGGCAACCAAACACGGCTATATTTTCTCCCCTCATAAATCTTCATCCGTTCATTTCTGCAAGAAGAAATGCTGTCCTAGAATGAATCCGCTAACCATTGCAAACATCTTCATCCCCTCAGCAGACCAACTAAAAATCCTAGGCCTAATATTCGATTATAGACTCACCTGGAAAACCTCACATACAATCCCTTAAAACCAAATCTTTCTCTGATATCAATCTCATTCGAATGCTCTCTGGCGCGACCTTGGGCGCAGACTTTCATTCTCTCTTTCATCTATACAAGTCTCTTATCCTTTCCAGAATCAACTACGGCAACTTCATCTATGACTCCGCAAGCCCTCATGTCAAGAAACCTCTTGAAACTATACAAAATTGCTGTCTCCGACTGGCCACAGGCACATTCCGAACCACCCCAATCACTAGCTTACAGTGCATCGCATCCACTCAGTCACTCCAACTATCTCGCCAACTCTCACTGTTAAAATTTTACTCAACTTCCCTACATCGACCTCATACCAGATCCTCACTCAACCTGGTCAATGTCCACAGACCAAACATTACATTCCCCACTGATTCTATTCCCCACAGAATCAACAAATTACTCATCCAGCACAATATCTCCCCCCTCATTACAACTACCCCCTCCAAACCACCTTTTCTCCCTGGCTCTCCCCTCTCCCCAACATTGACCTAACTTTGCACTCCTATAAAAAATCAGAACATTCAAACATATTCTTTAACAAAAGCTCTTTCTTGACAGACTATCCAATATCTATCCCAATCCTTTCTTCACAGATGGGAAAGACGGAAAAGGGAGTTGGGGCTGCCTTCTTGTTTGATAATATCGTCCAAATGTTTAAATTACCTATCTCTATTTTCTCCGCAGAATTGTTGGCAATAAAGGAGGCTCTCAGATATTCCCTCCAAGCAAACATCCAACAACCAACCCTCATAATTTCTGATTCCCTAAGCGCTCTCAAAGCCATCAATTCTAGAAATCTCAATTTCAACTATATCAGGCAAATTCTGGATCTGATGTACACGGCCACCTTGAAAAAACGTACCATATCCTTGCTTTGGTTGCCCAGTCACATAGGCAACCTTCATAACGACAGAGCGGATTATCTTGCTAAACTTGCCATAGAAAGGGGCAGTATGAACATGAGAGAGAATCACTACTCTGATTTTAACATCTTCATAAAACACCTACACAGTTGTCTCTTCCAACTCAAATGGGTCTTGGAAGATCCTAACAACAAATTATGGTCCATCAAAACCAATGTATTTCCTCCCCTAACTCAACAGAATTGAACCGAAGACATAATGTAATAATGAGAAGACTGGCATTGGGACACACCTACTCCACGCATATACATCTATTAAAGAGAGATCCCCCTCCACTCTGTCCTAAATGTGACTCCCCCTTATCAGTGTTACATCTAATCGAATCCATTGAACATCAAAACTTGAGACACAGCCACGGCATCCCATCCAACATCACCATCCTCATAAAATCTTTTGTCCCATTTAAAGAAAACATAACCAATTACTTAAAAGAATTCAACTTCATAGTCTAATCTATTTATACCAAACTAACTCTAGTGGGCGCTAAATGATCTGAGCTGTCGATGCGCCCTGCCCAACAGAAACAAACAAACAAAAAAAAAACATCTGTCACTTATGATCTTCGAATCTCGATATTAGAAATACGATCTTGGAGTCTAACATTTAGCATTTTTCTCTTCATTGCTCTTTGAGTTACTTGGAGTTTATTTGTTATATTTTTATTTAAATCCCACGTTTCAGTGCCATACGTTAATACTGGAAGTACATACTGATCAAATACTCTGGCTTTTATTGTATTTCAGATGTCCAATTTAAATGTAGATTGTAACCTTCCGAATGAGACTTTTCTATCCAAGTCAGCCTGTAAATTTTTTTTTGCTATTTCGATTCTTTGGCTTAAATATATGACTGTTTGTATATATATATATATATATATATATATATATATATATATATATATATATATATATATATATATATATATATATATATATATACAGTCCCTGGCCAAATTATTAGACGCACTGTATTTTTTTTTAGTAATTTTATGTTTCTTAAGAGTTTTTATGCAATAATGGTATATTTAAACTACAATATAATTGATTTTTATTTAAAAGAATTGTTGTAGACTACATATTTGTATTTATTTTTAACATATGGCAACACTGTGTTGACAAAGTGATACATGAACGTAAACAAGTACAAACCTGTATCAGTCGCGATCGGAATCGAGTCAGATACGGACGTGTTTCTGTGGCTTTATGGACTGTGATTGTTTGTTTAACAGTTTTATACTACTCAGTTATTAGTTTATTTTGTATGCAGTGTTTTAAAAAAGTAATTGGACTATTTTCATTATGGGTAGAAAAGGCGATCTTTCACCACGTAAAAAAGCTGAAGTGAAGGCCCTTGTGATTGCGAAAACATTTACAAACCGAGAAATATCACGAAGATTGGAGGTTTCTGAAGCTAGTGTACGACGCATAAAAAAGAAAATTGAGTCAGGGAAGGAATTAAGCCCGAAAAGAAAGAAAAGATGCGGTAGAAAACCAATTTTCACTCCACGGTCAGAGAGATGTTTGAAGAAAATTTGTGTAGAAAACAGATTTGCTACCACAAAGGTAATAAAATCACAACTCCAGGATGCTAGCGTAAATGCTTCTGAGCGCACTGTTCGAAGAAAATTGAAAGAATTAGATTTTAAGGCCTGTCGCCCCGCCAGGAAGCCCAAGTTAACAGCTGCAATGAAAGCAAAGCGCCTGAAGTGGGCCAACAATGGCAAGATACAGATGTGGACTTCTGGAGATCGGTAAGATACAGCAATTTAATCAATAATTGATACATTATTATCATTTTCAGTTAAATAAAGCAAATAAACATGGAAGTTTATATATTTTTTCTATTTTTGACAGGTCTGCTTCAATGACGAAAGCTCATTCGAAATTTTGCAGAATAAAGCTCAGTATGTGCGTCGTCGTCATGGAGAAAAGTTTCATCCTGATTGTGTCGTCCCGACGGTTAAACATCCCACCAGAGTGATGATTTGGTCAGTCATCAGCGGCAAGGGCACTGGACGTCTGTACGTCGTCAAAGGAATAATGAGGCAAGATCAGTACAAAGAAGTATTACAAAATCGGTTGATTCCGCAGCTCAGAGAATGGTTTCCAAATGGGGAACCATTCACTTTCATACAAGATGGAGCTCCCTGCCACACTGCTCGGTCTGTTAAAGCTTTTTTGGCAGAAAAAAATATCCCTCTGTTGGATTGGCCGGGTAATAGCCCTGATATGAACCCCATTGAAAATGTGTGGGTGCTGATGAAAAGAGAAGTGGCTAAAGATGTGATTACCAACAAAACCCAGCTCCTAGAAAAGATTATTCATGTGTGGAATCATCATCCTCAAATGCAGGAGACAGTTCAATCTTGCTTTGATAGCATGCCGCGCAGAATTAAAGCTTTGATAGCGGCTAAAGGTGGCTCAACTAAATATTGACTTTTACTAACATTAATTTCACTTTTCTTTAAAAACTTAATAAACTTATGCTTTTCTAAATTAATGCTGTTTTATTTATGTCAAATAAATAGGTAATTGATTGGATAATATAAAAATAAAAAACAAATCAATTTAAAATAATAAAACGGTACAATATCACTCGGTAATTAATATTTTACATGAAATCTTGCAGTGCGTCTAATAATTTGGCCAGGGACTGTATATACACAGTCCCCGCATTTTCAATGGGGTTCATATCAGGGCCAATCCAACAGAGGGATATTTTTTTCTGCCAAAAAAGTTTTAACAGACCGAGCAGTGTGGCAGGGAGCTCCATCTTGCATGAAAGTGAATGGTTCTCCATTTGGAAACCATTCTCTGAGCTGCGGAATCAACCGATTTTGTAATACTTCTTTGTACTGATCTTGCCTCATTATTCCTTTGACGACGTACAGACGTCCAGTGCCCTTGCCGCTGATGACTGACCAAATCATCACTTTGATGGGATGTTTAACCGTCGGGACGACACAATCAGGATGAAACTTTTCTCCATGACGACGACGCACATACTGAGCTTTATTCTGCAAAATTTCGAATGTGCTTTCGTCACTGAAGCAGACCTGTCAAAAATAGGAAAAATATATAAACTTCCATGTTTATTTGCTTTATTTAACTGAAAATGATAATAATGTATCAATTATTGATTAAATTGCTGTATCTTACCGATCTCCAGAAGTCCACATCTTTGTCTTGCCATTGTTTGGCCCACTTCAGGCGCTTTGCTTTCATTGCAGCTGTTAACTTGGGCTTCCTGGCGGAGCGACAGGCCTTAAAATCTAATTCTTTCAATTTTCTTCGAACAGTGCGCTCAGAAGTATTTACGCTAGTATCCTGGAGTTGTGATTTTATTACCTTTGTGGTAGCAAATCTGTTTTCTACACAAATTTTCTTCAAACATCTCTCTGACCGTGGAGTGAAAATTGGTTTTCTACCGCATCTTTTCTTTCTTTTCGGGCTTAATTCCTTCCCTGACTCAATTTTCTTTTTTATGCGTCGTACACCAGCTTCAGAAACCTCCAATCTTCGTGATATTTCTCGGTTTGTAAATGTTTTCGCAATCACAAGGGCCTTCACTTCAGCTTTTTTACGTGGTGAAAGATCGCCTTTTCTACCCATAATGAAAATAGTTCAATTACTTTTTTAAAACACTGCATACAAAATAAACTAATAACTGAGTAGTATAAAACTGTTAAACAAACAATCACAGTCCATAAAGCCACAGAAACACGTCCGTACCTGACTCGATTCCGATCGCGACTGATACAGGTTTGTACTTATTTACGTTCATGTATCACTTTGTCAACACACTGTTGCCATATGTTAAAAATAAATACAAATATGTAGTCTACAACAATTCTTTTAAATAAAAATCAATAATATTGTAGTTTAAATATACCATTATTGCATAAAAACTCTTAAGAAACATAAAATTACTAAAAAAAATACAGTGCGTCTAATAATTTGGCCAGGGACTGTATATATATATCAAGGATTTTCTACAGCTGGCGCTGTCTTCCTTCTCTCAGCCTTTGAACCCTCCGTTTCTATCTTTTCAGTCTCCATCTGTTAGACCCCTGTCCTCCATAGCCTCGTCCACATCGTCTTTCCACGATCGCCTGGGTCTTCCTCTTTTTCTTCTCCCTATAGGGCTCCACTCCGTTATTTTCTTTATCCACCTATTATCTTCACTCCGTCTTATATGTCCATACCATTTTAATCGTTTTTCTTCAAGGGTGTTTATTGCGTTCTCTTTGATGTTCATTTTGCTTCTTATTTCTTCATTTGTTATTCTCTCCATACGTGTCACTCTACAACATCTTCTCCAATACTCCATTTCTACCGCGTTAATTTTAGATTTATTTCTTTTGTTGATCGTCCATGTTTCTGACGTGTTTTGTTTCTCTTTGTAATGTATTTGTCCCACAGGATCGAATTTAATTGTCTTATGCATGTCTGCGTTTGTCCTAATCTAGCTTTAATCTCTTCTTCTGATGTTGCGTTTTTTGAAATGATGATTCCTAAATATTTAAATCTATCGGTTCCTTTGATTATTGTTTCGTAATCGACTTCTAGATTCTCCACGTTTCCCTCCTTTGTTGTTAGATATTCCGTTTTATCAAAGTTTATTGCTAATCCTGCTTTAGTGTATTCTTCTTTCAGTTTTCTTACCATATAACTCAGGTCTTCCTCATCTTGCGCTATGATTACTTGGTCGTCTGCGAAACTTAGAGTATATAAGTAATCTTCTCGTATTGGGACTCCCATTCCACTACATTTTTGCTTCCATTTTTTTAATGTTTGTTCGAGGTATATTTTGAATAGTGTTGGGGATGTAGAGACTGTTTGTACCTTTCCTATTTTTTTAGCTTCTATTAATAGTTCCTGGTCGTTATTTTCGTTGTTCAAATATTTGGTTTTGGTGAAGTTTATTTTTCTCAAGACTTGTTATTTAATTCCATCAGCATTTCTTGTAATTTTTCTTTTGTATTAGCGATCAGAGTGACATCATTTGCGAACCTTAAGTGGTTTCATCGTTTACCGTCCGTTAGTATTATTTTATTTTCTCACTTTAGCGATTTCAACATGTCTTCTAGCGTCAACGTGAATAGCTTTGAGGATATTGAGTCGCCTTCTCTAATTTCTCTTTTATTTTGATTTTATTTGTTTTTTCTCCAAGCATTATTTGTGATGTGGCATTTTTATATGTGTATTCAACCCTTCTTGTCAGACAATACTACTGCAAAAATATTTATGGGCCATTTATAAATATTACTTTCAGGCAACGTATTACAAAACGTATCTTAATCAAACTAAACACCAAGAAAGCCTCTGGGCCTGATGAAATACTTATCATCGTACTCCAAAAAAATCTTACTGAACTAACATCAATTTTTTGTAGGCTTTCAGTTTCAGAGAAGAAATATTTGGAAATGCCCTCGAGTATAGCTGCCACTTAAACAAATCAAAAGGACCATACTAAACAACTATCGACTCACTGCTTTCAGTAACATACGAGGCTGGTCTGAAAAGTCCGAGCAAAGTCCGAGAGATGGCACCACTGGCGCGTATCGAGGTCATAATTAGTTAGTAGCATCTCTTGAATGAACGCACACCAAGTTTCAGCCATCTTGGTATATTTCTTTGTGTTTGGCATTCGTGTGAATCAAGAAAGTCGAGTGATTTTCAAGAAATGGACGAAAAAGAAGTTCGTGTGGTGATTAAATATTACTTTATGAAAGGCAAAACGCCTCAGGAGACTAAAGAGAAGCTTGATAAACATTATGGTGACTCTGCACCTTCGATTAGAACAGTTTATAAGTGGTTTCAAAATTGTCGGACTGGCCATATGGGCACAAGTGACGCTGAACGTTCTGGACGGCCTGTGGAGGTTACGACTCCAGAAATCATTGATCAAATCCATGATATAGTGATGGATGACAGAAGAGTTAAGATGCATGAGATTGCTAGTGCTGTGAGCATCTCGACTGAACGGGTACATAATATTTTGCATAAACATTTGGACATGAGAAAGCTATCCGCAAGATGGGTGCCGCGATTGCTCACGCTTGACCAAAAACGGAATCGTGTGAATTGTTGCAAGGATGGTTTGCAGCTGTTCCAGAAGAATCCGGAGGACTTTAAACGTCGTTTTGTCACTGTGGATGAAACATGGATACATTACTATACTACAATGGGTTACCAAGGGGGAATCTGCACCAAAAAAGGCGAAGACCGTTCCTTCGGCCGGAAAGGTTATGGCGACTGTCTTTTGGGATTCGCAAGGGATAATCCTCATCGACTATCTGGAAAAGGGTAAAACTATTACAGGTGAATATTATTCATCGTTATTGGACCGTTTGAAAACCGAGCTGCAAGAAAAACGCCCGAAATTGGCCCACAAGAAAGTCCTTTTCCATCACGACAACGCACCAGCACACACCTCAGCAATTGTGGTTGCAAAATTAATGGAAATAGGATTCCAACTCGTTTCACATCCCCCCTATTCTCCAGACTTGGCTTCCTCGGACTACTATTTGTTCCCCAATTTGAAGAAATGGCTGGCGGGACAAAGATTTTATTCAAACGAGGAGGTGATTGCAGACACTAATGGATATTTTGCAGACTTGGACAAATCCTATTATTCGGAAGGGATCAACAAACTAGAACATCGTTGGACGAAGTGTATAAGCCTAAAAGGAGACTATGTCGAAAAATAAAAAAGGTTTACCCCAAACACATAAGTAGTTTTTATTTTTGCACGGACTTTTCAAACCAGCCTCGTATATAGAATATTAATCAATGTATTTTTAAATATTTGAAGATTTACTGGTATTAATGACCACCATAAGGCTTTTGTAAGCAAAGATCAGTAGTAATTCTCCTAACCTATGTCATTTATTTCTGCGACAACATGGTTAGTTCTGTGCGGTACACTTGATATATGCAAAGCATTTAACCATTTTTGACATGAACAATTATAAACTTTATTTTTATGGTGTAAAAAATACGATTTTCATAATATATTAGTTAAAGCTATAAATAATGGGTTGATCGCATATAGTTTTTAAAAATCTTATGTTCCAAAAGTCTCTACTTTTCCTTAGTAACAGTTAAATTACTTAAAAAATTTAACAACCTCATAATTTTCAACACACGTGACATCACCAAAAGACACAATTCGTTGATAACATAAGTATGAAAAATCGGAAGATCCACTAGAATTAAGAAACTTAAAGGGTAATGAAAAGAAAGCAGTGGTGTACACAACAACAATTAATTCTAAACAAAGCTTTAATTCGATCATGGATGGAATATTGATTCAATGTGTAGAATTTCGCTCCTAAATATACTTAGCATTTGATATATTATATTAAGAGGAGATCTATTCGCTTAAGTGAAAACTTGGAAATCATCAAAAGTCCATTCTTTGGACACTGAAGGAAAATTAATGCGTTGAGTTACTTCTACCAGTATTTTTCTAGGCATTATTCGATTGATGTGACTGACTTGATTCGTTTTAGAGTGATGAATGCTAGAAATATAAGTTATACCAATTCCCTGTAAAAAATAATTACAATGATAATCCTGGATCCATTTATAACCATAAATTATTCAAGTAATTATGTACAGTCTGTCAAATAAGAACATAGCTTGTATTCTTGAAAAATGTGTTTCGAAAATATTTTTTGCTATTAATCTATTTTTTCATTGTGCTAACAACGGAGCAATTACCTTAGTAAGTTGTTCAATCGGCCTGCATCAATAATCGTCTGGCATCTCCGAGACATGCTGTCGACGAGATTTTCTGCATACTCTGCAAATTTTTCAAATCTCGCGAGTCAAAGTTCTCAGAGTGTTTCCTCTGAGCTTTCTTTTTACAAGGGACCACACGTTGGCGTACGGTAATTGTGAGGGCCACTTTAGCATCTTATCGTGGGCCCAAGCGAGCCGCTTTGACATCATGAGCACGAATATGTTGTCGAATAGTCTCATGGAAGACATTCAAACCCGATTTTCTTCATTTCGCCACTCCTTGACGTATCGCCAATTCGTTGTTCGACTTTTGGAGAGACCTATTTTTTTTTTTATGAGTATGAGTATTTAAGTGCTGCAGGGAAGTCCCAAAAGCCCTACAGGAGCGACACGTGTGCGGAAAAAGCGATCCACGTTGTTCTTGAATCGCTGTAAATTGTACTCGGTGGGTAACACAGCGCTGGGCAAATTATTCTAAAGGGATGATGTTCTCCATATAAAAGACTGCTTGAAAAGCGTTGTACGAGGAGTAACAAGCTGAACCTCATACAGATGTGAAGTATCAGCGCGACGTGTACTTCTAACATGCACTGTTCTGGGAGGAATTAAGCGGGCTACATCCTTCGAACACTCTCCATGAAAATACTTGTAGAATAGACTCAAGTCGCCAACCGTTCTTGGATGTTCCAGCGAATCAAGGCCGCCGGTCAGTTCTGGGTCTCCAATCAGACGAACGGCCCTTCTCTGAACAGAATCCAACAAATGCAGTGTATGTTTGGGAGCGGAACCCCAACCATGGGAGTAGTATTCCATAGTTGGTCGAATTTGAGCTTCGTAAAGAATTAACAGTTGTGGAGTGTAAAGCTTTTTGGTTCGAAATAATATTCCCAGAAGCTCTCCTTACTATGCCTGCATGCCAGGACATATTTGCGCCCAAATTAACACCCAACAAATTGAGTGACGATGTTAGAGGAAGGGAATGCCCCGACATAACTATGTCGGGTTCAGCAACGTTAACTTTTTTAGAAAAAACTGCCGCCTGGGTTTTTATAGCGTTAAATTCCACTTGGTTACTGTCACCCCAAGATAGAATTTCTTCCAGGTCTTTGTTAAGTTGAATGACTTCCTGCTGTCTGCGGATATTCGTCTGAGTAGCTGATGGCCGAGCGTTCAAAGCGAATGAAGAGATAAGTGTAGTGTCATCTGCAAAGCTGTAGATTGGATTCTGGGTCTTTTCCAGCAGATTGTTAATGTAAATGAGAAAGAGAGTAGGAGACAGTATGGAGCCTTGGGGTACACCGGCGTTGATAGTGGAGGTTTTAGAAAGAAATCCGTCGACTGCCACTCGTAAAGAACGCTCTCTGACGAAACATGAGAGCCACAAACAGAACTTTTCAGACATACCATAAGAACGTAGCTTAGCCAACAGCTCGTCGTGCCAAAGACGGTCGAATGCCTTGGATATGTCAAGAGCAACCGCTCGAGATTTTCCAAAGTGTTCAATTGCGTTGTTTCAAACATGTGTTACATAAGTCAGAAGATCTCCTGTTGATCTATTTTTACGAAATCGCGGTGATCGTTAATAATGTTGAATCCTTCAAGATATTTTAGAAGATGCTGATTTTCCATGACTTTCGATATTATTGAAAGCATAGATATATGTAACTTCATTGCTTCAGTCCAATTTTTTTTGAATTTCTCTCGCTAAAGATAAATATTGACGTAAACTCCCTGAAAAAATAATTATTTAAGGTAATTTTCCCGTGATTTTATATGTACAGTACATTATTATAATTTTAGGCCCCTCTTCAAGAACCCTTTCATATGGTGAAATTTGTCCTTTTGGAATAAAGTACTCAGGACTGTATTGCCCACTGAATACAACGTGATTTAAGATTACCGTAAATCGAATGCTCTTTTAACGACTTTGAAACCGCGTGTGCTGTACTAATAAAAAGTAAACTCGTTATTTAAATGATTTTACCCACTCATTACCTATATCATTTAAAAACAGTTTAAATTTTAGATAACATGAGTACGCTTTTTAATAATAATAATAATAGCTTTATTACCCAACAGTTTCCCATTAATAGGGTAAATATTTAGACATTTACGTATTCAATGACAGTTTGTAGTAATGCTTCTTAGTACAACAGTATATGTCACAAACATTACAAATATGATTAAAATTAGTACACATTACATGAATAGGTGAATTCAATAACAAATTAGTATTAGGTCTGTTACATCTAAAAAACATATTTGATCGTGAGTGTATCCGTGGCACATTGATGTTAATACGAGACTGTATATTCCTGCAATCAATCATATTGTGCAATTCCGTATATAGGAATAATATTGAGGCACAAACTCTCCTGGTTCCTAGGCTAAGAATATTTGTCTGTTCACACAAATAATCGCTGCTAATTCCCCGTTCAGGATACATTCCATTAATCTTAAACAACAGAAATTTCAGAAATCTCAGAAATCTTCTCTGCACTTTTTCAAGTGAAACTCTATGCACCTCGTACATTGGACTCCAGACGATACTTGCATATTCTAGTTTCGAGCGAACAAAACAGAAATACAAAACCTTCAGTGATGCAATATTAGTGAAACCCTTACAATTCCTAATGATGAACCCGTAAGACTTCATTGCTTCAGAAACTTTCAATGCTATATGCTGAGAAAATGTTAGTTTTGCTTCAAAAACAACTCCCAAATCTTTAGCTGTGCTACACCTACTTAAATTACGGTCTTGAATTCTATATTGAAATTCTATTGACGCTACCCTCCTAGTATATGTTAGAACTTTGCATTTTTGAGCATTTAGATGTAGTTTGTTGTCACAACACGAAAAATGTACGAAATTCAACTGGCTTTGTAGATAGGAACAATCCTCAGTTTTTTCTGTTGGCATAAACATTTTTAAATCAACAGCATAAATTAGTCTGTTACATTTTAAATCCTCGCAAAGGTCATTTATGAACATAATGAAGAGCATTTGCCATTTTATTATCATCAATCCGGTTTTTATAGCATTCTTCGCCTTCCGGTTCCCACTTTTCATCCTCTTCGATCTTCCCAATCTCCGGGTCTTAGATTTTTCTCTGACATTGCCCTCTGAATACCTCCAAACCATGTCGCTCTCCCTCTTTCTTTCGCTTGGTACCTACTTTAGAACCATCTTTGGTATTCGGTATTCTGTCATTCTTTCCATGTGTCCGTACCATATAAATTGCCGTTGTTCAATTTCCTCAATAATCGTGGTGTTTTACTTTCATTACATCCCTTATTCTTTCATTTCTAACTATCCATTCTTGACACTCCAACCAATCTTCGCCAGTAATCCATTGCGATAGCCATTAGTTTCTGTTCCAATCGTTTCGTCAATTATCAAGTTTCACAAGTGTATAACACGATGCTGTTAAACACTGAATTATAAATGAGATTCTTTCTCTGTGATGTTATGTTTTTCGACCACAGAACCGAATTTAGGTGATATTTTATTATGATTTTCGTTTATTGCGAAAGCAAAAATCACATAATTTTTGGCGTTGTACTTTGTACGTGAATTTTTTTAGAACATTATAAAATAGTTGAAAATACTTACTTTTATTACAGGAGGGCAGAACGCCATACTTCTACACTCTAATGTGTAAAGACCCCGGTGCAGTTCAAAAACTTTTAGTAATTGCTGGAGCAGATTCACATGCCATGGATTATCGACAACATACCACTAAATATTATGCCACTCACCTACAAGAACTAGAACTACCTTGTGGTCCAAAATCGCTTACAACATCAAGAAAATGTACAGCATACAATGAAAGTAAGTGCTATATTTATTTTATTATATATATATATATATATATATATATATATATATATATATATATATATATATATGTATATATGTATATATGTATATATATATATATATATATATATATATATATATATATATATACATATATATATATATATATATATATATATATATATATATATATATATATATATATATATATATATATATATATATATATATATATATATATACTCCTGGACAAAATTAACGCAACAATATATTAAATCATACAAATCTCTATAAGGAATTAATTTTAATAATTTTTTTTATGAACATTGGTTACACTAAAAGTTAGAAAAAACTTATTCAGATACTTTAAAAGTCAATTAGCTACCAAATTTCTCTATAAGATTCGAATTAAAATTATTCTTAAGACCTAATAATAAAATCGTTGAAATTATGCAATAATGAAAAAAATAAACTGGGACACTAGTAGCAAAATTAATGGTGTAACTGGGACACTAGTAGCGTGTGTTGCCTCCTCTACTTCGGATGACAGCGTTTATGCGCCTAGGCATGGTTCTAATTAAATTTTGCATAAAATCTTGAGGAATTTGCTCCCATTCTGTGGTAACTGCATTTTCAAGTTCCCTCAGGTTTCTAGGTGCAGATATATGACGTGAGGTTGAGCGTTGTCTTGCATAAACAGGAAATTAGGCCCCACAAAATGACCGAAAGGCATCACATGTTCTATTACAATATACTCAAGATAGTAGTCAGCATTCATGGATCTCGTACGGACAGGAACTAACTCTGTGCGGGCATCAAAGCAGATGCCACCCCAGAACATAACAGAGCCACCGCCGAATGGAATCCTTGCAGAGCTATTGCAAGAAGCAAACCTCTCTCCTGGTCTTCGCCATACTCGCTCACGACCATCTGGATGTTTTAGACTAACCCTAGTTTCATCTGTGAAGAAAACTTGTTTCCAATCATACACAGACCAGTTTTCGTGATTTCGAGCAAAACGTAACCTGGCAACTCTGTTCTCTCTAGTAAGCAAGGGCGCAGTGGCTGGTCTCCTAGTGTTTAATCCAGCTTCATTTAACCGTCTTCTAACTGTTTTGGAAGAAATTGTGACATTGCAAACAGCTTCGAGTTCGTTTCTTATTATAGAACTAGTGACGGTCCTGTTTCTTAACGCATATTGTCTTATAAAACGTTCATCTAGGTCGCTAGTGCATCGTTTTCGCCCTTGCCCTAGCCTTCTAGAATAAGTTCCTACTTCATTCAAGCGTCTTACCATACGACTTATTGTGGAACGATGTTTGCCTAACAAACTGGCAACATAACTCTGTCAATATCCCTCGTCCAATAAAACTGCGGCTCGCACTACCTCGTGTTCAGTTAAATTCCTTGTTCGATTCATTTTTCTAATTCTTCGGGGTCAAAAATAAAAACAGTTTACCACAAAAACGTATTACTTCGAGAAAGGGAACAATTTATAAGCTTACTTTTAAAGAAAATCTATCGCATTATTACAGAAAATTGTTTATCTTCTAAAAAATTCTTTAAAACTGTAAATCTAAACGAATTGTTTTGATTTCTGTCATGAACAACGAAACAAAATATGCATAGCCTACTATTCAAATACTCGATAAACTTTAAAACTGACATAAGAAAAAGATAAATTAATTTTCAGATTGTTGCGTTAATTTTGTCCAGGAGTTTATATTCTTAATAAAATACAATACGTCTCTGAAATATTTTGAGTGACCACCTGGGCCAATAGCCGTTTGCTCCATAAATAAATAATGACTGATTATTGATTATAATTTATAGGTTAAACCTCAAGTTAAACATTATAATAATTGATAGGTTAAAAAATAGAACATACGTCTTATTTGTTCCAATCTAAATTATACTTTTCAGTGTTAAAAAATAGGATTTCTAGAAATTGTAATTAATATGAATCTTCACGCATAATTTACTCGTAATTGGGTGGTCTAATATTAAAAAAATATTTCTGATATTTATACTTCCAAATCGAAGGAGAAATAAATGTACTGGGAAACTGCGAAATTTCAGTTTACTTTTATCTACACTAGAAAAGCGGAGTGTTTTCTATTTTTACGTGGAGTGGCGATTCCTGGGACTGGGAACCTCATAAAATTATTTGAAATTAATATTGAACTTACTAGAACGATTTAAGTAAAATATTTTTTTTCTTTTTGTTTTCTGGGCAAAAATTACTACTCTTTACTGAAAGTTTTTACTAGTGTTTTTACTTAGTTTTACAACATGAAATAATAAAATTACTTATTTATTTTGTTAACTGATACTAAATATATTTTTTTTGTAAAGATTTACAAATGCGTTATCGCGATTTCGTAGTACAACTACATTCTCAAACGTTTAATTAAGACTTGAAAATGTATTTGTACTACGAAATCGCGATAACGCATTTGTTAATCTTTACAAAAATATATTTAGTGTCAGTTAACAAAGTAAAGGGTTGTCCTTCGAACCCTACAAGTCACCAGGTTTAGATGGTATATATCCGGCCTTTTTGCAGGAGGGGTTAGACGGGCTGAAAAGGCCCCTAATTAACATTTATAGGGCAAGTATAGCCCCAAGACATGTTTCTGTAATTTGGGGCGAGACAAGAATGGTATTTATTCCCAAGCCAAGTAGAAATGGACACATCTTGGTGAAGAACTTCAGGCCGATCAGCCTCGGCTCCTTTCTGATGAGGGAAAGATTGGATGATGAGTATCTGAAGTCAGGTCCCTTGATTGAACACCCTATAGCCTCTAACCAGTTCGCCTACACAGAGGGCAGGGCGACTGAAACGGCCCTGCTCCATTTGGTGGGCGGTATAGAGGCAAAATTGGCGAATAAGGGATACGCTCTAGGTGTCTTCTTTGATAGAGAGGGAGCTTTTGATAGCACCTCATATTCAGTCATCAGGGTCTCAATGACCAATCACGGTTCACCCAGTGCACTGGTAGATTGGGTAGGAAGCATGTTAACCAGCAGGATTCTAATAGTTAGCTATGCAGAAATAGATATTAGGGAGTGCCAAGGGATGCCCGCGGGGAGGAGTTTTGTCATCCCTACTGTGGTGCATGGTGGTGGATGTTCTACTAAGAACCCTACAGGAAGAAGGCATCTCCGCTTATGGCTACGCCGATGATGTGGTAATAGTGGTTAGAGACAACTTTCTACAACCTCTCAAGGAGATCATGCAGAGGGCCCTGAGAATTACTCAAAGATGGTGCATGGTAAAGGGACTAACGGTCAATCCATCAAAAACCAATGCCATGATTTTTACCAGGAAATACAAATCCCAAGAAATTGCATCACTTAGTTTCTGGGGCAATGAATTGGTTTACACGAGCTCGGTAAAATACTTTAGAGTTCATCTGGAAACAACACCTCAATGAAAAGAGGAACAAATTCTACACGTTCCTTTGGGCCTGTAGGAAAGCTCTGGGCAAAACTTGGGGTATGCAACCCAAGGTCGCACTGTGGATATACTGGGCGATGCTATTGCCTCGATTAACGTACGCAGCAGTGATTTGGTGGCCCAGAGTGAGCACGGTGGCGTCAAATACCCTACTGCACAGCCTATAGGGGAATTACCTCAAGGCGGCAGTGGGGGGCTATGAGAACGACACCAATGGTGGCGCTAGAAGTAGCATCCTGTGTCCCACCACTAAACCAGTTCATCGTCTATACGGCGGGATTGACTGAAATGTCAAGGCGAATGGAGGAATGGGGACACTCAGGTCTGAAATTCCTTCATGAACGCCCATTCGTCTTAAAACAAGATAAAATCACGAAAACAAGACAGGTGATTAAGTATTTTTCTGTCCATATCCCTGAGAGGAAGGACATGCAAAAGATTCTGAACAGGCCGAATACCGACATTTGGTATATACGGTTCGGGAGCTAATGGCCGCTTTGGGACGGGAATTTTTTGCCATAAATTAAACCACAGGGAAAGTATACCCATGGAGAATATGGCTATGGTTTTTTAAGCTGGGTGTTAGCCATCCTCAGATGTGTAAAAATACAAATCATGAAAGGGACCAATAATATGAAAAGTTCAATCTGCTGCGACAGTAAAGCAGCTATACAAGCTCTTGCCAAATCTACCACGGATAGCGTGCTGATGAGGGAATGTGTACAAGAACTAAACACATTAGGAGGTAACAACGAAGTTACCCTAATGTGGGTACCAGGCAACCAAGACAGATCTGGAAATAGCGGACGAACTCGCCAAAAGAAGCACCTTGGAGGACCCACCTGAACAGGTTGTAGAAGTTCCATTCGCTTTCGGTAAAAAATAAAATCAGGGAATGGTTGCATAAAGAACACCAACTCTCTTGGAGTACAGGAGCGGGGTGTCGTTAACTCAAACTCCTTATGAAACAAAGTACGATAGGCAGAACAAAGGAACTCTTGTCGATGTCAAAACAAAGGTTACGGCTAAGCATAGGACTCCTTACGGGACATGTTGTACTATAGTACTATATAATTTCAAACTGGCTGAGCGGAAAACATGTCGGCTGTGCGAAGAAGAAAACGAGGACGGTATACACATTCTGTGCGAATGTCCTGCACTAATGGTTAAAAGACACAGATACTGGGGTCAACTATTCTGTGAAGCCAAAGATTTACAAGAGGTCAGGGTGAGTAGCCTATGTCTCTTGGCAGAAAATGCCGGACTAGAGCTGTGACCCTGACTTGACTCAGTGGGAAGTCACAGAAGAAACTTTTGGGTCTAGGTGACTAGGGGACTCAATGTACTCACTGTACCATCCACTCGCTTTACTACTACTACTACTAACAAAGTAAATAAGTTTCTTCTTCTATACCTTTTGCCCATGAGGGCATCGGACTTTCATGGTTCATTCTTTCACCCATCTTTTCCAGTTTTTCCGGTCACCGTCCAGCATCTTCATTTCATTTAGTGTTTTTCCCTTTCGCCTGCCTATCTCCTCCACTTGTTGTGTCCATGTCCTTCTCGGTTTCCCTCTTCTCTTCCTCGCTCCCGACCTTGCTTCCATTGCTTTCTTCACCAATCTGTTGTGGTTCTAAATACCAGTATTTAAACGTTTTTAAATAAGCTTGAGATAAATAGTCTCAAGTAAAAATATGCACTCGTAGAAAATATTAGTTTCTTGATACCACCTGAAGCTGATATGGTTGGCATTCCTAATTTTATTCAGAGGGCATTAAACACCCAATTGACTCATAATGATTACAGAGAATTTTTACATTGCTCCTAAGTCGAATAAAAATGCGCAAAGTTAAATACTACGAGGCTGGTTTCAAAAGTCCGTGCGAAAATAAAAAACTACTTATGTGTTTGGGGTAAACCTTTTTTATTTTTCGACATAGTCTCCTTTTAGGCTTATACACTTCGTGTTGATCCCTTCCGAATAATAGGATTTGTCCAAGTCTGCAAAATATCCATTAGTGTCTGCAATCACCTCCTCGTTTGAATAAAATCTTTGTCCCGCCAGCCATTTCTTCAAATTGGAGAACAAATAGTAGTCCGAGGGAGCCAAGTCTGGAGAATAGGGGGGGATGTGAAACGAGTTGGAATCATATTTCCATTAATTTTGCGACCGCAATTGCTGAGGTGTGTGCTGGTGCGTTGTCGTGATGGAAAAGGACTTTCTTGTTGGCCAATCGCGGGCGTTTTTCTTGCAGCTCGGTTTTCAAACGGTCCAATAACCATGAATAATATTCACCTGTAATAGTTTTACCCTTTTCCAGATAGTCGATGAAGATTATCCCTTGCGAATCCCAAAAGACAGTCGCCATAACCTTTCCGACCGAAGGAACGGTCTTCGCCTTTTTTGGTGCAGATTCCCCCTTGGTAACCCATTGTTTAGAATGTTGTTTGGTCTCAGGAGTATAGTAATGTATTCATGTTTCATCCACAGTGACGAAACGACGCTTAAAGTCCTCCAGATTCTTCTGGAACAGCTGCAAACCATCCTTGCAACACTTCACACGATTCCGTTTTTGGTCAAGCGTGAGCAATCGCGGCACCCATCTTGCGGATAGCTTTCTCATGTCCAAATGTTTATGCAAAATATTATGTACCCGTTCAGTCGAGATGCCCACAGCACTAGCAATATCACGCACCTTAACTTTTCTGTCATCCATCACCATATCATGGATTTGATCAATAAATTCTGGAGTCGTAACCTCCACAGGCCGTCCAGAACATTCAGCGTCACTTGTGCCCATATGGCCAGTCCGAAAATTTTGAAACCACTTATAAACTGTTCTAATCGAAGGTGCAGAGTCATCATAATGTTTATCAAGCTTTTCTTTAGTCTCCTGAGGCGTTTTGCCTTTCATAAAGTAATGTTTAATCACCACACGAAATTCTTTTTCGTCCATTTCTTGAAAATCACTCGACTTCCTTGATTCACACGAAGGCCAAACACAAAGAAATAGACCAATATGGCTGAAACTTGGTGTGCGTTCATTCAAGAGATGCTACTAACTAAACATGACCTCGATACGTGCCGGTGGTGCCATCTCTCGGACTTTGCACGGACTTTTCAAACCAGCCTCGTACATAAAGTTTCATATTACTTACAAACCAGTTGATACTGCAATATCTGAAGCAACAGTTTTGAAGATTCACTTTTGGTGACACTTGTGCTTTATCTTTTTTTTTTTGATTATGAAATTTAATTCGAAGATTTGAAGTACATGATTACGGCTTTAGGAAAGGAATATTTAATAGAGGATAGAAGAGACCTATAAAAAATAAATAGAACTAATGATATTGAAGGGAAAGATATCTGGGATTTCGTTTCTTAAGCCACATTAAATTTTCAACCGAAAGTAAGCAAACATGCGAGGATAATGAACATGCAGAAACAATTTTAATGATGCAAAAAAATTGAAAGATGCAATACAATAGAAAGAAAAATAACCGGTCAAGTGCAAGTTGAACTTGCGCAATTAGTGTTCTGTACGTTGATTGCTTTTAAAATAAAAAATTTTGTAGCGGAAGAATAAAATGATCAGTGACTTCACAAAACACACCTCAAATGAGTTTTCATTTCCAATCTTTACTGAAAATTGATGACTTTGAAATTTCTGTTTTTTTATATACCAGATAAAAGATAATTTTCGTTCAATCTACACCCCGTGGAGAAAATTCCAGAATTTTTTCAAAATTTTTTGATAAGTAGTTTTCGAGATAAGGCGGGTGGACAGCGCTTTCTCGCGATTTTTTAAAAATAATACAAAGAAAAGTACGCGCAAGTATTACATTATATATATATTTTTTACTCGTGTTTTCACAAGCGTTCATTTGACACCACACTCGATTACCTAGTAAAAATTTTTTTTTTCCCTTCCGATTTCACCCCCCTTAAGTCAAAATTTAACCTTCAAAACTACATGGCTCTGATGAGGCCATCAATTATATTATTACCAAATTTCAACTTTCTATGACAAATAGTTTCGGAGAAAATTGGGTGTGACAGATGGACAGACACCGAAGGGATCTTATAACTGTTCCGAACGGAACACTAAAAATTAAATAAATAGAAGAATTTACGAAAAATAAACAAAAAAGCCAAAACTCAGTTTTAAATATTAGTTTTTTGGTTTTATACGTCTATAATATATATAAAATACAACGTCTCTCTGTCTGTCTGTCTGTCCGTTAGTGCGCTTATCACTGGAAAACCACTTATCCGATTTACGTGCTTTTTTTTAAACATACATACGTTCTCTGGCCAGGTTATAGGATATATTTTATTACGATAGGTAGCATAAGGAATGAGCAGTGACGATAATAGTGAATGAAGTCGGAAAAAAGTTTGCCGCTAGCGCGTTTCCTTGCAATACACAGCCTAAACCATTAAATATGGAACAATATTATGTAGCAGAGAATATCTATAATCTATAATATATATATATATATATATATATATATATATATATATATATATATATATATATATGTATATATATATATATATATATATATATATATATATATATATATATATATATAAAATACAATGTCTCTCTGTCTGTCTGCCTGTCCATTAGTGCTTTTATCACGCGAGAACCACTTATCCGATTTACGTGTCTTTTTTTAAATTCGTACATATATTCTTTGGCCAGGTTATATAATAATAATAATAATACTAATCTATACCTATAATATATATAAAATGCATCGTGTCTCTGTCTGTTTGTCTGTCTGTCTGTCCGTTAGTGCGCTTATCACTCGAGAACCACTTATCCGATTTACGATTTTTTTTTTAATTCATACATATGTTCTCTGGCCAGGTTATATAATAATAATAATGATCTATATAATATATATGAAATGCAACGTCTGTCTGTCTGTCTGTCCGTTAGTGTGCGTATCATTCGAGAACCACTCATCCGATTTACGTGTTTTTTTTTTTTTTAATTCTTAATTTA
Organism: Pachyrhynchus sulphureomaculatus; assembly: GCA_019049505.1. Taxonomy (NCBI): domain Eukaryota; kingdom Metazoa; phylum Arthropoda; class Insecta; order Coleoptera; family Curculionidae; genus Pachyrhynchus; species Pachyrhynchus sulphureomaculatus. The sequence continues at coordinate 22,141,681 of CM032456.1, forward strand.
ATATATATCAAAAAAAATTTATAATATATATAAAAAGTAACGTCTCTCTGTCTGGCCATTAGTGCGCTTAGCACATAAGAACCACTTATCCGATTTACATGTTTTTTTTTTTATAAAATACATAGGGAATAATCAGAGACAAAATGCTAATATGTAGGAAAAAAGATGGAAATTTAGCAGAAAGGCTGAATAGATGGGCGGAATACTTTAAAGAAACATTAAATGGAGATAAAAATGAGGAGTTGAATGAGAAATTAAAATTAACTGAAGGGCAGGCGGGAAAAAATAAGAGAAATAATCAGAACCTAAAAAAAAATAAGTCCCCGGGTGGAAATTGTATAACAGTAGAAAACGATAAAAGCTGGAGGAGTAGATCTGGAAAATGAAATAAACTGGTTGGTGCAAGAAATATGGGAAACAGAAAAGATGCCAGTGAGCTGGAGAGAGTCGCTCCTTTGTCCAATATACAAATAAGGAGAAAAAACTATATGTGCTAATTATATACCAATAGCCTTACTGGATGTCGTGGTGGCTATCAAAAACAGACTAGAAGAGAAAGCCGAGTCTATTTTGGGAGAGTACCAGTGTGGATTGAGGAAAAATAGTTCGGTTACAGACCAGATATTTTCGATTTAGCAAAACCAAGGTAATACCTTAGAACAAAATTTGGCACTACACTTGGTCTTTGTGGATTTCAGAGAAGCATATGACTCTGTAAATAGAGAAAGACTCTACAAGATAATAGAAAAACTAAAAATTCCAAGTAAATTGATTCGCATGTTGAGAATGACCCTGACTGACACAGAAAATAAAAGTGTTGGTTGAGGGGCAAAGTATCAGACAAGTTTAAGGTGAAGAGAGGATTAAGACAGGGGGATCCCGTGTCGACAAGTCTATTTAATTTGGTACTAGAGAAGATAATCCGGGAGTCAGAAATAAAAACAAATGGAACGATATACCAACAAACCTGCCAATGCTTGGCCTATGCGGATGATGTAGCAGTGATTGCAAGAGCAAAAGAGAACCTCAAAAAAGCGATAAGTAGGATAGAAGAAAGGGGAAGGATGAGAGGACAAAATACATGGTAATTACAAAGAAGAAGGATAATAAAAACAACAAAAGTTTAGATATAATAAACAACTTAGGGAAAAGATATATGTTTGAAAAAGTAGACAAATTTAATTATCTGGGAGTAACACTAACAGAGAGTGGACAAGAAAGGACGGATATACAAGAAAGAATAGCGAAAGGACACATATGTTTGGGGGCAATGAATCCAATATTGAAATCAAAGAATGTATCACGAAAAGCAAAAGAAAACATATATGCGACAGTTGTCAGACCCACGGTGACATATGGATGCGAAACGTGAAAACTGACGTTGGAGGTGTGGGAAAGGAAAGTTTTGAGAAGAATCTATGAAGGAAGGAAAGAAGAGGGACTGTGGAGAAAAAGAACAAACTACGAATTAAAATGCCTATATACGTTACCCCTTATAAGCCAAATCATAAGAAGCTAGCGATTAAGATGGTTGGGACACGTGGCAAGGATGAAGGAAGAAAGACAGGCAAAGCAAGTCCTAATAAGAGGAGTGGTTGGAAGAAGAGGTAAGGGTAGACTTCTATCTACATGGATTCAGGCAGTAAAGCAAGATCTGGACTTGATGGGAATCCCGCACTGGGAAAAGCTAACAGGAGACAAAAAGAAGTGGAGACGAGTATGCAAACAAGCCATGGGCCTCTAAGGCCTTTCGAGCTATATAATAATATAAATATAATAATAATATAAACATAACGAATAAATAGTGACGATAAAGGTAAATCAAGTCCACGCGAGCGGAGCCGCGGGCACGGCTAGTTTATGTATATAACTAGAAAAATAGAGGTCGTAGACAAAAAATATGTTTATGTAATATGCGGGAGACACTATCGCCATCGATAAAGTTACGCCAACTTTCGTAGGCATTATTTTTAGGTAAATAAAACAATTTTAAGGCTTCTGATCGCATAGAATATTGAAATAGTTCAAAATAAATTATTTTCTTGTTGAATTGATAAAGGTTGTATTCTAAATTAAAAATTGACTAGAAAATTATCAATTATTTTCTCAACAAATTAACACAATATTTACTTGCGCGTAAAGTTTAGGAAGTCGTCTTTTATAGCACGAGCAAGCAATTGCGGGACAGTGCTATAGTTAGTCCTGTTACAACACTACTACATTCTGTAGATGGTGAATACACCTTTTTTGTGTGTTGGTATAAAGTAATGTGAAAAATGATATGTAAATTACATATGATTATTTGGAAACCTTGAAACATGGTTATTTGTTAACCAGAATAACTAAAAAGATGGAGACAATACTAATTTGATACCATTTTCTATTAACTCTAAGATATATTTGAGCTTATACCACAAAAATAAATTTGTTGTTAATAAACTAAAAAAAAACTAAACCTTTCATTTAATTCAGAATACCGAAAATTAGGGCGAATTTCTAATGAATAAGTAATATTATATGCAGTTTCAAATTTGTACTTTAATTATGGCTACTTTGATACCGTTTTACGTTAACTAATAGGGCTTTTTCTAAGATATACTCAAATGGCATCAGTGTATGTCAACTGAATTTTGAATTATTAACATGTACATTTTAAAGTAACTTTGATATAAAGGTCAGATTTGATAGCTATCTATTTTAATACAGAAAGCTAATTCGTTTTTAATGACTTTGAAATCAATAACAAAAAAATAAACTAAAATATCCATGTGGTACGGTAGAACTCTAAGTTTATAAAATTTATAATATTACTTTTATAATGGAAAGATAATAGGTAGCCGTTGTATAATTCCCTTATCCAAACTGTTTGATAGTGATGTAAATTAGTTATATTATTTTCAGTATATTCTTTCTCATCCAGTCCTGAATGTCAACCTCTTCCAAAACCTTCCATGTCCTTCTCTCCATTGCAACTTGTATCCAGTTCGTTCCTGCAATCCTCTGAATGTCGTCTTGCCATCGCTTTCGTGGTCTTCCCACATTTCTCTTGGTCTCCATGTTAACAGTTTATTAGTTTATCTATTCGGATCTTGTCTCGCAATGTGGCCCACTCATTACCACTTTAGCTGTGCTATTTTTTCCAATACATCCTGTATTTTTGTTCTTTCTCGGATATCTTCGTTCCTGATTCGGTTTCTAAGGCTTATTCTAAGCATAACTCTTTCCGTTGCTCTTTGAGTGACTTGAATCTTGTTAGCTGACTTGTGGGCTAGTGCCCTAGTTTCTAGACCATAAATGAAAACAGACATTATACAACTATTAAAGACTTTGCTTTTAAGATTTATTGGGCTGACCTCGTTATATGTCCCAGTTTATCGAATGCTACCCATCCAAGACTTGTTCGTTTGGAGATTTCCGTACTTTGGTTCTCTTTTTTCCAACTGCATTCTTGTATCCTAAATATATGTACGAGGGCACGTTTGCGAGTAATTGGTTGGCAACAGTCACATCTATGTCTCAGGGACTCATTATTTTGTTTTATTTGCGTTAATTTCTAGTCCAACCTTTAAGGAAGCCTCATGGAGTTCTTGCAACATGATTCGAAGTTCCTCTGCTGTCTCGCTAATAATGACAATATCATCTGCGAACCTTAAGTGGTTGAGTCGTACGCCATCTATGTTAATTCCTTTGCCATACCAGTTTAGATTTTTAAACACATCTTCCAGTGCAAAGGTGAACAGTTTGAATGAAATTGTGTCCCCTTGACGTACTCCCCTTTCGGTACGGATATTATCGGTCCTTGTGTTCTCGTCAATGGTTATTTGCAGCGATGCATGATCATCCTCCTCCTCCTCCTCAGTCCCATCACTCTAGCAAGAGTTTAGTGATGTTATGTTTCGATTGCAAGGATTGGGCCTCTCCATGAGTCACGGTCTTGAGCGGCATGAATGGCTTCGTGCATGGAATGTCCTATGAGCGGCCTTACCTGGTCTGCCCAACGATTAGGAGATCTACCTCTTGGGCGCTTCCCGTTTATTTTTCCCTCCACCATAAGTTTTTCTAGATCGTTTCTTCTAGAGATATGCCCAAAGTATCGCAAGTACGATTGGTTTATTTTGGTGGATAGACGATTCATTATTCTTAGTTGGTTCAGAATGGAGACATTTATTCGGTGCTGTGTCCAGGGTATCCTCAACATTCTTCTGTACACCCATGTTTCGAAGGCGTCAATTTTTCTTCGTGCCACAACATTTATCGTCCAAGTTTCTGAGGCGTAGGTAGCTATGGGAAATATTAGTGCATTAATAAGTTTTAATTTGTTATTTTGAGATATTGCTGAGTCCTTCCAAATCTTGGTCAGTCTGGTTACTGCATTACGAGCTATGTTTAGTCTTCGTTTTATTTCTTTATCGCAACCACCTTTGTTTGTAATTAATGATCCGAGATATACGAATTCCTCAACTACTTCAAATCCCGCTATTTCCCTGATGTTCATTGGAGTTCGATCTATGACCATAATTTTAGTTTTATTCCTGTTAAGTAGTAAGCCGTATTCCTAGCTTACTGTATTTAATCTATTCATTATATATTCCAATTCGATGTCGCTAGATGCTATAATGAGCGTATCATCAGCATATCTCAAGTTATTCACTTTCCGGCCTCCCACAGAGATACCGCCATCCCAGTCCTCCAGAACTCGTCTCATAATATATTCAGAGTATGCGTTAAAAAGCAACGGAGATAAGATAGATCCCTGTCTAACACCAGCTTCTATTTTGAATGAGTCTGATAGAGTTTGATCGATTTTTACTCTGGCATTGCTATTTTCATATAAGGATCTTATAAGCTAGATCAGGTGTAAGGGAACTCCCATACTCTCAAGTATCGGCCACAACTTGTGCCATTTTACACAATCAAAAGCTTTGGTGTACTCTACGAAGCATAAATAAGCCTTGATGTTAAATTCATACGTCTTTTCTATGATCTGACGTACATTAAGAATGTTTTCCCTTGTGCCTTTTCCTAGAATAAAACCTGTCTGCTCCTCAGATATTTCTGGTAGTATAAATGATTTTAGCCGGTTGTTGATTATCTGCAGCATTACTTTACTAGCGTGGCTTATTATAGAGATTGTCCTGTAATTGTTGCATTCTGTAGGCGATCCGTTTTTAAAAAGTATGATGAACACTGACTCGGTTCAGTCATTAGGCCACTTGCCAGACTCCCATATTAAGTTACAGATTTTATGAAAAACCTGCACTCCCAGTTCTTCCATAGCCTTTAATAATTCTGAAGTTATACTATCTATTCCGTGGGCTTTGTTATTTTTTAGTGTGTTAAGGGCTTTCTCTACCTCAGATCTCAGTATATGGGGTTCTTTGTCAGACATTGAGGTATTTAGATCAATAGGTTCTTCCCTGTTGTTCTCTTTATACAGATTGAAAAAGTATTTCCTCCAAACTTCGGCTATTCCTGGTTTGTCTGTAACGATTTCGTTTTGGTCATTTCTTATCAGCTGTGTTCGTGGTTTAAACTCTCTGGCCAGGTATTTCACTCTTTTGTAGAGTTCGTGGGTTCCGCCTATATCTGCATGATGTTCTATCTCTTGACAAATTTTACTGATGTGCTCGTTTTTGTCTCTCCTACATGCTTTTTTTATCTCTTTATCTAGTTTTTTGCTTTCTTCCGTTCTTGTGGGGGAATTCCTTAACTTTTTTCGTAGATCTATAAGTTTTAAGGTGTTATCGGTCATCCAATGATTTCTTTTTTCTACCTGTCTGAGGTCGCTGCATTGTTTTGCTCCCTCAATTATCCAGGTTCTTGTATCTTGCCACATCTCTTCTGGGGTTTCCTTTGGACTTGGTGTGCCTATGTTTTGCAGTATTTCCTGAAAGATGTTTTTATCGGGAATTTCCATTCTTCGGTTAATTGGTTGTTTAATTGTTGCGCATAGTTTTATCTTCAGTTCTGACCTCAGTAATTTGTGGTCTGAGTTACAGTATGCTCCAGGCCTCGTCCTAACATTGGTTATTGAGGATCTTCATCTGGCTCTAATTAATACGAAATCTATTTGATTTTTATATTCTCCTGTTGGAGAAGTCCAAGTGGAGAGACGCCGAGGGTGGTGTTTAAATACTGTGTTGGTAACTACGAGGCTATTATCTATTGCGAATTGGATCAGTCTTTCACCCCTCTCATTTCTTTCACCAAGCCCATGTTTCCCCAAGACATTCCGGATGTACTCATATTTCTCGGTATTGCCCACTTTCGCGTTAAAATCCCCCATTATCATTAGCACATCTCTTTTTGATGTTCCGTTTATTGCTTCTTCTAACTGTGTATATGCTAGTTCCAATTCGTCGTCACTTGATGTTGAGGTGGGCATGTATACCTGGATGATGTGAAGTTTGACCGGTTTGCATGTAAGGGTAATTTTGATGAGGCGGTCACTTATGGTTTCATAACCCTCAACAAACTTCGTTAAGGACTTCTCTACAGCAATTGCCACTCCGTTACTGCCTGTTCTGTCAGCACCTGACATATATACCACATGATCAATGCGTCTCAGATATACCGCATATTGGGATACGCTCTCGTTTCAGCTCTCACATTCCATGTGCCTATGGAGAGTTTATTCCGGAGCTGTGGCCACTGTGATCTTCCAGTAACACATTTCGCGTGCGTTGCCTGGTTGCCTACATCCGCACGCCCGGTACCCCATTTCACACCAATCGGCCCGGAACCGTCTTGGCGCCGGTCGCTAGCCGGATCGCTCGGCACATCGTACATCCTCCTAGTAGTCATCTCCACATAGCACTCTCATGGGAAAATAATCAGGTGGTTTCCTGTTCCCTGCCTGATTCTATGCCGTTGACTATCAGTTTATGGTTCGTCCGCCTTAAGAGACAAAAGGGTGCCTCTTTAGCCACTTCCGCCGAATCCGCTGTACTGAAGACTGTCTTCTCCACCTTCATCGCCGTTGTGGTCTTCACTCGTAACCCTGGGCAAGGGTAACTCGATATACCCCGAGATACTGGGTCCCCAGCGGAACTCAGCTACTGACCATTACAGTCAGGCCCACCCCCTCGACTTGGACGCGCCTACTGAGAGTTACCTAAGTGGATTCAGAGAAGGTGTCTCTGATTTTCCTTAGGCTGGGTTAATGTTTGTGTATGGTGTCACAAACAAAGGCATGATCATATATATATTTTAATATATATATATATATATATATATATATATATATATATATATATATATATATATATATATATATATTTTATATATATATATATATATATATATATATATATATATATATATATATATATATATATATATATATATATTTAATTAAGAGTGTAATTAAAATTGCCCAGGTTTCTACCAAATCAAAAGCCTTTGCACAATAAGATAACTTCTGTCTTTTGCCAGCTAGCTGGGATTCTTACTTGTATTAGACAGTTATCAAGTAAAATTCATACACTTTCGACCAACTATTCACCTAATATCTTTAATATGTTATTGTTGATCCGAGCTTCGTCCGGGATCTACCGTTCCTCATTTATTACAGCGCAGCTTTTAGTTTTTCTTAGTATAGTACATAGTGCACAAAAATACTGAAATAGATGTGGTACCTAAAGCCTTGTTTATATATTTCATGCTGCATTTGTTAACTTAAACCTAAATTTGAAAAAAACCTTTTCCTTCTTTTCCAACATATTGAAAATGTTCTGGTCGAACCTTTTCTCCTCTAGTTTGACGTCATTTTTTGTTCTTTAGCTTTGCACGGATGTCACAGACGATCTGTCTGCATTTTTAAATTTATTTGATACTATTTTAATATCATCTTGAAAATACTAAATTATCTATTATAAAGTGCTTTACTTGTACGAGTATGATAAAAACTGGGCGTCTTAATTAAATCCACTGATCAACCTACATCAATATCAATATCGTTATTGAATACTCATCTCCTCCTCTTACTTACATTTATGACAGTTTATTACATGTGATGAGAGTTTGCTTATTCTAACTTAACCTAAGAACTTAAACTAGTGGTCCTATACTAATTTAACCTAGGAGACGGGTTTTTAAAACATGATTTCCTTATCCTAACTTAACCTAGGATTTATGCTAGCTTAACTTAGGACTTAATGTTAACTTAACCTAGGACTTATGATAACTTAACCTAGTTGGACATTCTTTTGTCACGGCGAGTGAGGTGGGACACCGTCTTCATCGGAGAGAGGGTCTGAAATTCTCGGGAATTGGCGGCTGGCATGTGGGAAGAGTCGGAAGACATCCCTGATGGTTGGGTTGGGGTGGTGCTGGGACGCCTTGTCCATGAACTTGAGTTGGGTTGTCCTCATGTGTGCCTTTACGGTAGGCACACCGAGAACTCTGTGGATTTGCCTATTTCTCATGAACCATGGGGCTCCCGTGATCATCCTGAACAACTTACATTTCTAAAGACAGAAAATACTTCCTATATAATTCTAGATTTACAAGCATAAATAATTATGGATATGGACCTTAGCAAATAATTTAAGCCTTCAAGCACTCTCACTGGAAATAAATTACATACAACATAGTAAGGGGCATTATGAAAGTAGAAACAACAACCCTTGAAGTATCACGTCAATTAATAGGTGATAAAACGACCAAGTAAATTTTACAATAAACCTTAAAAGAAAACCAAGAAAGAAATAAAACCAAAGACAACTTGGGCACATGGGGGTAGTCGAACCATATATATGAAAGGTATAACTAGTAGATACTCAAATCTCGCGCGCGCGTATAACGCTCTATAACAGAATCTTCTTCTAACTGCGCCTTATCTGTTACGGACATTGTCTATCAGCATGGCCATTCTTATTTTGTTAACGGCAATTCGAAATAGCTGAGTTGAACTTAGTCGGAACCAATCGCGTAAGTTATTGAACCACGATTGGCGTCGTCTACCGGGTCCTCTTCTTGCTTGTAGTTTTCCTTGAAGTATTAGTTGTAGTATGTAGTATTTTTTATGTCTCATTAAGTGTCCTAGATATTACATCTTCCTTGTTTTCAGTGTCAGTATGATTTGTCTATCTTTTCCCATTCTATTTAGGACGTCTTCATTTGTGATATGCTGCGTCCATGAGATTTTAAGGATTCGCCTGTATAATCACATTTCGAAAGCATTTAGTTTGCTTAAAATTGTCCTGTCACTGTCCATGCTTCCGCTCATACATCATAACAGAGAAAACATAGACCGAATCATTCTGATTTTAAGTGTTAGACTCAGATCGTTGGTAAGGAAAAGTTTTTTCATCCGCAGAAACACTGCTTTAGCGTTCTCGATTCTACATAGCACTTCTGCTTTGTTATCCCAACTGTCATAGACAGTAGTACCCAAATAACTAAATTTCTAGACCCGTTGTACTATGTCAGCATCTATAATAAACGATCCCTGTAAGTTTCCCTGTTTCGCCACAACCATGTACTTTGTTTTTACAATGTTTAAATTCAATCCGAATTGTTCACAGTGTTTTTTAATTCTTGTTACCAACTGTTCCAAGTCTGTTCAATTTTTGGTAACAATGGCATATCGAATGTACCATATACTATTTATAGGTACTTCATTAATCTTTGTACCTATTTGCTTTTTTAGAACTTCGTGGAATATTTCCCCAGAATAGAGATTAAATAAAGTTGGAGAGGGAACACAACTCTGGCACACTCCGTGATATATCTCGATTTCTTCTAAAGAATTCTCTCCTATTTTTTTACCTCCAGTATAAGTTTTTAATAATTCTTATGTTCTTCTAGAATAGGATAACACGGAAAAAATTGAAAATCAGAACTTATCATTTGACTCAGTGATGCACCATATACTTAGCGAATAAAATCTTTTTAACTAACAAACGTTACAATTGGCACAAAAAAAATGTAGAGCTATTTTTATACTACTGTCAAAATTGTGTGTTCTATACCGATATATTCGATTTATAATCATGTAGTACAAGAACTAGACAGTATCGATAGTAATTTTTGTTCAGAAAGCTAAGAACTACTGACACCAAGATTTGCGCCAATTTGACCACAACCACTTTTGTGCCCTACTACTGTAACACTACAATGCATTATAATGTGTCACCCAATTTAACCAAAACCACTTTTTCCCAAGGTTCTTGTAAAGTCTTCTATAGAATTATATGGAATTTTTCACTATTAATTTCAAAAAATCGGGTGTGACTGACAGACAGTCGGACAGACACCGAAGTCATCTAATAAATGTTCCGTACGGAACAATCAAAATGCTTTATATTGGTAAGACAAACTATTATCTTAATAGAAGGATAATAACCAAAATATTGCTTCAAAGAAATAACTTTTTAACAGGTTTTTTTACACTGGACAAATTGTTGTAAAAATTTAATCAGAAACGGTACTTTAAATCTATAAATATTAATAAAATAAAAGATTTATTATACATATATGTTAGCCGATAAAACATGTGTATCGTACGAACAACGGTTTTGTTGCGAAAAATATATTTGTACAGCCTAAACCACTTAAAACTGTGGATCTTTTAAATAATATTAAGACTCCAAAGTTATTATTGCATTTATACTTATAAGGTTATTTATTGAATCGGTGATGCTAAGAGTTTTTGAGTACAAATAAGGGATTTATTATTTTAACTGTCAAACCAACTATCATCTTTTACAACGCATAATTTTTATCGCATAGATTCCGTAATGTTGAAATTATTGATTTAATAAGTCGTTCATATAGTCCAAAAGAAAGCAAGTAAATACGGTCATCATTAGATTAGCAAGCAATATGCAAATTGCAAGATAATTATGACCCCTTCTCTCTACCCCCACGACTACTTTTCTTATAATTTTATGTTTGACTATAAAAACCGGTCAAGTGCAAGTTGAACTTGCACAATTAGTGTTTCGTACGTTGATTGTTTTTTAAAATAAAATTTTTTGTCAGGGTGGTATAAAATGATCAGTGACTTCACAAAACAACACACCCCAAATGAGTTTTCAACAAAGTTTGTTTCCAATTTTTACTGAAAACTGGTGACCTTGAATTTTTTTTTTTTTTTATATACCAAATAATTTATTAAAGGTAATGCACTCGTGATAATTTTCATTCAATCTATACCCCGTGGAGAATATTCCAGAATTTTTTCAAAATTTTTTGATCAGTACTTTTCGAGATAAGGTAGGGAACAGCGATTTTTTAAAAGTAATACGAAGAAAAGTGTGCGCAAGTATTACATATATATATATATTTTTTACTCGTGTTTTCACAAGCTTTCATTTGATACCACACTCGATGACTTAGTAAAAAAAATTTTTTTTCACTTCCGATTTCACCCCTCAAAATGAACCCCTTAAGTCAAAATTTATGTTACGGTGGTATAAAATGATTAGTGACTTCACAAAACACACACCCCAAATGAGTTTTCAACAAAGTTTGTTTCCAATCTTTACTGAAATCTGATGACCTTGAAATTTTGTTTTTTTTTTTATATACCATATAAATTATTAAAGATAATGCACTCGTGATAATTTTCGTTCAATCGACACCCCGTGGAGAATATTCCAGAATTTTTTCGAAATTTTTTGATAAGTACTTTTCGAGATAAGGCCCGGGACAGCGATTTTTCGCGAATTTTTAAAAATAATACAAAGAAAAGTGCGCGCAAGTATAATATTATATGTATATTTTTTACTCGTGTTTTCACAAGCTTTCATTTGACACCACACTCGATGACCTAGTAAAAAATTTTTTTTTTTTCACTTCCGACTTCACCCCCCAAAACTAACCTCTTAAGTCAAAATTTAATTCTCAAAACTACATGGCTCTGATGAGGCCATCAATTCCTATATTATTACCAAATTTCACCTTTCTATGTCAAATAGTTTCGGAAAAAATCGGGTGTGACAGACAGACAGACAGACACCGAAGTGATCTTATAAGTGTTCCATACGGAACACTAAAAAGGAATATTGGATAAATAAAAAAGAATTTAAAAAATATTAAATTAAAAAAACATGCTATCTTCGCCTGCAGTGTTGATGGATGGATTGAGTAGTTCATCAACACTGTTGCCGGTCCCAAGCCCGGATAAAGGAGGAGGGTTGTGGCGTTAGGAGTTAGCACCCTAACACACGTAAAACCTAAACTGGGAAATGCTAGTTGTTTTTGAAAAGTAGGATGAAAAATCACAAGATAAGCAAAAATCCTCGGGTGGCAATCCACACCTTCGAAGAAGGGAGCCCCATCGGATACGGGGGGGGGGGGCAATTCTACTTCAAAGCGAATATTTAACCCAAGCTTAAAACTCAGCCAAACGAAGAAATCCCGAAACAGAATAGCTGCTCTCGGCACCTGGAATATACAGGGATGGAGGACAAAGAACATCTAAGTCATACAAGTGTTTAAGAAGATGAACATAGATATTTTAGTAATAAGCGAGACGAAGAAAAAGGGAAGTGGAATAGAAGAAATAGATGAAGTGATGCATTGTTGGAGTGGAGTAAAGAAGCAAGAAAGAGCAAATTCCGGAGTTGGAATATTGGTAAAAAAAAAGAAGTGGAAAAAGAAAAATAACATCTTGGGAACCCATCAATAAAAGAATCATAAAACTAAATATAACAATGCTAGGAAAAGACATGGTAATATTAGGAGTATACGGCCCAACAGAAGACAACACTATAAAAGAAAAAGATAATTTCATGGAAACACTAGAAATAGAAACACAAAAAGTAAAGAAAAACCAAGAATTAATAATAATAGGAGATCTGAATGGGAGAACAGGAAGAAAAACAAAGGACAATACCGTAGGACCATTCGGAGAATACATTACTAACGACAACGGAGAGAGACTAATAGAGCTGTGTGAACTAAACGGCCTCAAAATAGCAAACGGATTCTACAAACACAAGGACATCCACAAATATACTTGGATGCAAGAAACACGAAACTTAAAATAAATAATAGACTACATTATAGTTAGAAACGATACCACTAGCAAAATAAAAGACGTAAGAGTAAAGAGAGGGGCAGAATGTGGAACAGACCATAGACTATTAATAGCAAATATAAAAGTACCGTGTTACAAGACAATAAAGCAAAAATAAACAATAGATAAAGAAAACAGAAATACTAATGAGATAACAGAAAAAGCAGACAAGGAAATAAAATATAAAATACACTGACTGCAACACGAAACGATAAGAGACCTATATAGATGACGATTAGATCAAAAATTAAATGAATTTAACTACGACAACCTCCAACAGATGTATGACCACATAAAAGAATGCATCAAACAGGCGTCCTTAGAAGCATTAGGTAAAGAAGACAACGAGAATGAGAAACATAAAATTAGAATCTGTGAAAAAAACCAAAGAATCTATAAAGGAGAAAAAAAGACTATACGAAAGATCTACAGAAATATAAAGAGAAAAAATGCAGAAACGAGGAGGATGATAAACAAAGAAAAGAACGACAGATGGGAAAAATCGTGCGAACATGTAGAACAGTATATAGGAGGAACTAGAAGTACAGAGTCATGGAGAATAATTAAAGCATTAAGGACTAACAATAGAGAGAAGACGTATATAGAGTACATCCCAGAAAGCAAATGGGAAGAATATTATAAGAAGCTGCTAACAGAAGATAGACAAGAATTCCAAGAAGAGAACCCTGAAGAAGAACAGAATAAGGAAATAAAAGAGATAGAACTAAGCTATGAAGAAGTAAAGAAGACAATAAAAACACGCAAAAATAATAAATCTGCAGGGCCTGGGATGTGGTAAATGAAATGATTAAGTACGGGTCTAATAAATTACATCGAATGCTGAGAAACATGTTCCACAGAGCAATAAATGGAGAAAAAATACCAGAGTAATGGTCAAAAGCTTATATAGTATCTATATTTAAAAAGGGAGACCGTAGAAAATTCACAAACTATAGAGGCCTAAGCATAATGTCGAGTATGGGACGTTTGTTTGGAAAAATTATTAAAAATATCATGGAGGAAAATATAAAGGGAAAAATTGGAGAAGACCAAGCAGGCTTTAAGGCCGGAAAATCATGTATAGACCACATATACACTATAAAACAAACAATGGAAAAAAAACTGGCAAAGAATGGAGAAGTTCATCTAGCCTTCATAGACATAAGAAAGGCCTATGACTCAGTACCAAGACAAAGATTATGGAACGCAATAAAAGAAATAGGCATTGACAAAGAACTAATATACGCAGCAAAAGCTCTCTAGGAAAACAACACAGTGAACATAAAAATAGGACATAAAATAGGGAAGAGACTCCAAACATCAAAAGGCCTATTACAAGGATGCTCTACATCCCCAACACTATTCAAAATATACCTCGAACAAACATTAAAAAAAATGGAAGCAAAAATATAGTGGAATGGGAAGGAGTCCCAATACGAGAAGATTACTTATATACTCTAAGTTTCGCAGACGACCAAGTAATCATAGCGCAAGATGAGGAAGACCTCAGTTATATGGTAAAAAAACTGAAAGAAGAATACACTAAAGCGGGATTAGCAATAAACTTTGATAAAACGGAATATCTAACAACAAAGGAGGGAAACGTGGAGAATCTAGAAGTAGATAACGAAACAATAATCAAAGGAACCGATAGATTTAAATATCTAGGAACCATCATTTCAAAAAACGCAACATCAGAAGAAGAGATTAAAGCTAGATTAGGACAAACGCGAACATGCATAAGACAAATAAATTCGATCCTGTGGGACAAGCACATTACAAAGAGAAACAAAACACGCATATACAAATCAATAATACAAAGCATAATGACATACGGGTCAGAAACATGGACGATGAACAAAAGAAATAAATCTAAAATTAACGCGGTAGAGATGGAGTATTGGAGAAGGTGTTGGAGAGTGGCACGTATGGAGAGAATAACAAATGAAGAAATAAGAAGCAGAATGAACATCAAAGAGAACGCAATAAACACAAAGAAAAACGATTAAAATGGTATGGACACATAAGACGAAGCGAAGATAATAGGTGGATAAAGAAAATAACGGAGTGGAGCCCTATAGGGAGAAGAAAAAGAGGAAGACCCAGACGATCGTGGAGAGACGATGTGGACGAGGCTATGGAGGACAGGGGTCTAACAGATGGAGACTGGGAAGATAGAAACGGATGGAATCAAAGGCTGAGAGAAGGAAGACAGCGTCAGCTATAGAAAATCCTTGTTATATATATATATATATATATATATATATATATATATATATATATAAAACATGCTACACTAAAACATTATTTTAAGGCGTAGTTTCTTCACATGGTGTCAAAATTTCAGAGTTAAATAGTACTTTTTGTTCTCCTCATATAATAATAATTATTAACAGTACATAAGTGCTAATTAATCGAATGACAAACAAGTAAATGCAGGATGATTATCAAAACTATTAATACTCTGAAATTTAGCGGAAGGACGGGCAAAAGGAATATATTGGAAATGGAACCTGGGTAATGTTTGCCAAACAATAAGATTTTCTCAAGAATCTTCTTTTGAAAGGGATGGGTTGTGATTTGATAGCGGCGAGGACATTGATTCCAACTTATCTGTGTTATGTTTTGGGAATTGGGTCGTACACGATCTTTACGCAGCGGTTTTCGAGATTATTTTCAGCAAAACACACAAATGTGGGTTGTAGTTCCTTTTATCATATTCGACGTTGGAGCAAGGGGTTCCGTTTGGAATCCTGGATCAGGGCAAGAATATTTTTGTCGGCCCATTTTGTGACTAGGTTTGCCAATCTTGACGGTGCGTACTTCAATACCCTTTTCATTTGTTGTACCAACCAATGTGACGATTCTGTTAGAGTTAGCCAATATTGCTTGCGTCCCAGGCATGCAACAAATTGCATGCCTGGGACGCGCAAAATATCGCATTGTATTGATATACAGAAGCTATCAAGGATTTCTTGTATGTTGTTGGTAAGACCCTCGATGTTTATGCTCGTAATTGTCAGAGTTAGTTCTGACAAGAACTTTTTTAGGCAATTTTTCTCTGATAGCATGTTTGTTCCCGATAGTGGAAAGAGAAGAAGTCCTTTCCAGGGACGCCGGTAATAGCAATTATAAGATTGAAAATTTTTTATTCTCGTATGGTCACCAGTTCTGCTTTTGCACGCGTGGAGGCTCCTTCCTTTTTCCCAGACATAAGATAAACAACTCCAAATATTGTTAAAATTTTAGAGTGTTTATTTTATGCGAGGGAGTTTATTTAGACAAGAAAGAACTTAGTTAAAGTAATTAAACTGTCTACCTCTCCCTTATAATTTATTTTGCAACGCTTGCATACACTATCTAATGTCATATTTCATTTTATCGAGGTAATTAATTTGTGCGAATGTGGGTATGTAATTATGAATTATAAGAAATATAATATGCAGACCTAACGGATATTGAGTTGCAGATGTATTTACGGTAATATTTATTATGGATTAACTTAGTAACAAAGTACAAAAATCATAACAGTAGTTAATTTTATATTGCAATTATAGTATAAAAAGAGCATACTTTTTTTAAATTAATTTTTCTAATGGACTTCTAGAGATGTTAAAAACTTAAAAAATTTACATTGGTTACAGAAATGTACTGAGGACTTTCAACTAAAAAATAAATACAAACACCTAAAAAAAGACATAAATAGTAAAAATAAGAAAGAAAAAGATAGCTACTATAACAGGAAAATAAATAACTTAAAAAACAAAACAAAGACCACCTGGAATATAATTAATTTTTTAAATGGCAAAAACCAAAATAATTCCAAAAGATACATTAACCAAATATGCACAGATAATGTCACTCTTACTAATGCAGAATACATAGCAAGTTTTTTTTTTTATGGGTTTAGCACACGTGCTGCAGGGAAGTCCCTAAAGCGCTCCAGGAGCGGCACGAGTGCGGAAAAAGCGATTCACGTTGTTCTTGAATCGCTGTAAATTGTACTCGGTGGGAAACACAGCGCTGGGCAAATTATTCCAAAGGGATGACGTTCTCCATATAAAAGATTGCTTGAAAAGCGTTGTACGCGGAGTAACAAGCTAAACCTCATACGGATGCGAAGCACCAGCGCGACGTGTATTTCTAACATGCACCGCTTTGGGAGGAATTAAGCGGGCTACATCCTTCGAACACTTTCCATGAAAAATACTTGTAGAACAGACTCAAGTCGCCAACCGTTCTTCGATGTTCTAGCGAATCAAGGCCGCCGGTCAATTCCGGGTCCCCAATCAGACGGACCGCTCTTCTCTGAACAGAATCCAACAAATGCAGTGTATGTTTGGGAGCGGAGCCCCAAACGTGGGAGCAGTATTCCATAGTTGGTCGAATTTGGGCTTTGTAAAGAATTAACAGTTGCTGTGGGGTGTAAAGCTTTCTGGTTCTAAATAATATTCCCAACTTTTGAGAAGCTCTCCTTGCTATGCCTGCAACATGTTCATGTCAAGACATATTTGCTCCCAAACTAACGCCCAACAAATTGAGCGACGATGCTAGGGGAATGGAGTGCCCCGACATAACTATGTCGGGTTCAGCAACGTTAACTTTTTTAGAAAAAACTGCCGCTTGGGTTTTTGTAGCGTTAAATTCCACTTGGTTACTATCACCCCAAGATAGAATTTCTTCCAGGTCTTTGTTAAGTTGAACGACCTCCTGCTGTCTGCGGATATTCGCCTGAGCAGCCGATGTCCGAGCGTTCAAGGTGAATGAAGAGACAAGCGTACTGTCATCTGCAAAGCTATAGATTGGATTCCCTGTCTTTTCCAGCAGATCGTTAATGTAAATGAGAAAGAGAGTTGGAGACAGTATGGAGCCCTGGGGCACACCGGCGTTGATAGTGAGGGTGTTAGAAAGAAATCCGTCGACCGCCACTCGTAAAGAACGCTCTCTGAGGAAACATGAGAGCCAGAAACAGAACCTTTCAGATATACCATAAGAGCGTAACTTAGCCAACAGTCCATCGTGCCAAACACGGTCGAATGTCTTGGATATGTCAAGAGCAACCCCTCGAGATTCTCCAAAGTGTTCAATTGCGTTATTCCAAACATGTGTTACATAAGTCAGAAGATCTCCTGTTGATCTATGTTTACGAAAACCATATTGGTGATCGCTAATAATATTGAATCGTTCAAGATATTTTAGAAGATGCTCATTGATAACCTTTTCCATGACTTTCGATATTATTGAAAGCAGTGCAACTGGTCGGTAGTTATTTGGCAAGGTCTTCTTACCTTTTTTAGGTATCGGCTGAACCGTGGCACATTTCCAGCAGGACGGAAATATTCCCTTTCTGTAGGATAGGTTAAAAGGTCTACAGAAAACGGGTGTTAGTTCCCTTGCACAGTTTTTGAGAACTATGGCAGGTATTCCGTCAGCGACAGAAGCCTTCTTGGTGTCTAGCTTCATTAAAATACGCTTTATGATGCGTTGTCTGAAGACAACATCAGGCATCCTTGACTGCAATATGGGAATAGTAGGTGGTGTTTTTCCTTGGAAATCGACAGTAGAATGTGAAGCAAATAGTTCAGCCAACAAGTTCGCCCTCTCAACAGGTGTGGTTGCAATGGAATTATCTGGCCGTGTGAGTGGTGGTATGGTGGATTTGGTAAAATTTTTGACTAACTGCCTTAGCGACTGCCCAAAAGGACCTGGAATTGTTGGGACAAGCGAGAAGTTTGTTTCTAATTCGTTGATTGTGTGCCTCCTTGGTTTCGTCGATAATTCCCTTGCATCTGTTCCGGGCATGAACAAAGATGTTACGATTTACGGTGTTAGGATTTTCACGCCATTGTCGGTAGGCAATATGTTTAGAAGCAACAGCTTCTTTGCATTTTCGGTCGAACCAAGGCTTGCCGTTGGAGGAGCATTTCTTCGAAAAAGGGATGTAAGCTTCCATACCAGCCAAAATAACATCGGAGACCTCCCTGGCGCAGTCAGATGGGTTATCGGATCGAAAACAAATGTCCATCCAAGGGAAAGTTCGAAAGTATTCCATGAGATCTTCCCATTTAGCAGATTTGTAGTGCCAAATCTTGCGCGGCCTAGGCGCCTCTCTGTCACTGATTATTTAGCTACTGTTGTAAAAAATAAATTAAATTCTCACTTCAGTAACGGTTTATCACAGGAATGCACTGTATCAAAAAAATGTTTTGATGCCTTTCAATATACTAATGTAACTTCACGGGATGTTAGGTCTGCCATAAAAAAGTTATCCAATAAAAAATCAACGGGACGAGATGAGATATCTATTGCTTTGTTAAAGAGATGTTCGCCTAAAGTAATTGCTTGCCTGGTTTATTTAATAAATATGTCTGTTTATGAAGGTATTTTCCCTTCACGACTGAAAGAGGCTAACATTTTACCTGTATTTAAAAAGGGCGATCCTCTTTTAATTGAAAATTATAGGCCTATATCTTTACTTAACTGTTTTTCAAAGGTTTTCGAAAAAGGTATTTACAATAAGATTGATAATAACAAAGTTCTAACCTTACACCAGCACGGGTTTAGAGAAAAGCACTCTACAGACACCACAGCGATCGACTTTATAAAGAATATATATAAAAAACTTGATATAAATGAGAAAGTAGTAGCTCTACTATTTGATCTAACAAGGGCATTTGACACAATGGACCCAGGCTTTGTTGTTAAAAAATTTGAAAGGCTAGGTATTAGAGGACCACTAAATAAATGGTTTAATTCATTTTTGAAGGGTAGAAACTTTAAAATAAAAATTGGTAATATTTTTTCGCAAATGACAAACTGTGACTTAGGGACCCCTCAAGGCAGTGTCCTAGGTCCTCTAATTTCCTTGTTGTTCATAAACGACTTACCTGAATACATTTCATGTGGAATCGTTTTTATGTTCGCTGACGATACGACCATAGTCATCTCAGCCAAAGATGAGAAACTATTGGAGAAAAAAATTAAAATAATATTGACTGAGTTCTCAAACTGGTGTAAAAAGAAAAATCTTATAATAAATGTATCAAAGACCGTGTCTATGGAATTTAAGACAAAAATGCGCAAACCAATAAACCTAAATATTGTATTTAATAATATGAATTTGCCTGTTGGCCATAGTTCAAAGTTTTTAGGAA
This sequence comes from Pachyrhynchus sulphureomaculatus, assembly GCA_019049505.1. Taxonomy (NCBI): domain Eukaryota; kingdom Metazoa; phylum Arthropoda; class Insecta; order Coleoptera; family Curculionidae; genus Pachyrhynchus; species Pachyrhynchus sulphureomaculatus. The sequence continues at coordinate 22,161,862 of CM032456.1, forward strand.
TCATAATAGATTCTAACCTCGAATGGAGTTTGCACATAGATGACGTTTGCTTAAGACTAAATAAATGCTTTTAGTGTTCCGTACGGAACACATATAAGATCACTTCGGTGTCTGTCCGTCTGTCTGTCCGTCTGTTTGTCCGTCTGTCTGTCCGTCTGTCACACCCGATTTTCTCCGAAACTATTTGTCATAGAAAGTTGAAATTTGGTAATAATATAGGAAGTGATGGCCTCATCAGAGCCATGTAGTTTTGAAAGTTAAATTTTGACTTAAGGGGTTAGTTTTGAGGGGTGAAATCGGAAGTGAAAAAAAAAATTTTTACTAGGTCATCGAGTGTGGTGTCAAATGAAAGGTTGTGAAAATACGAGTAAAAAATATATATATAATGTAATACTTGCGCGCACTTTTCTTTGTAGTATTTTTAAAAAATCGCGAAAAATCGCTGTCCACCTGCCTTATCTCGAAAAGTACTTATCAAAAAATTTTGAAAAAAATTCTGGAATATTCTCCACGGGGTGTAGATTGAACGAAAATTATCACGAGTGCATTACCTTTAATAATTTATCTGGTATATAAAAAAACAAAAATTTCAAGGTCATCAGATTTCAGTAAAGATTGGAAACAAACTTTGTTGAAAACTCATTTGGGGTGTGTTTTGTGAAGTCACTGATCATTTTATACTTTTGTAAGAAAATTTTTTATTTGAAAAGCAATCAACGTACGGAACACTAATTGCGCAAGTTCAACTTGCACTTGACCGGTTATTTTATGATAAAATCTTTAAAAAACTCATTAAGTGCTCCCAATCGCATAACTGTCTATTACACTAATGCGTACCCAGCAATGTCCTATGGTCTGGCGGTTTGGGGAAGTGCGCAGGAACTGGACAGAGTGTTGGTAATGCAAAAACGAATCATGAGACTAATTTTTAGTATGCCATATAACGCATCCTGTAGGGAAGTCTTTAAGAATAGAAAAATATTAACAGTTACAAGTATTTATATATGTAAACTCTTAATGTATATCTATCAAAATCAAGATAGCTTCATATCGCATAGATCTTTTCATCAATATCCGACTCGAAACAGAAAAAATTTTTATATTGAAAAACACAATCATGAATATATTAAAAAAACTAGTCATTACTTAGGTTGCAGACTGTTTAACTTACTGTCGGAAAATGTAAAAAGGATTGAATCTATGGCACGTTTTAAAAAACAAATAAAAACTATACTATTAAGTAAAACTTTTTATTCTGTAACTGAATTTGAAAGTTATCTGCTGGGCAGAGTGTGAATGTTATTCTTTATAACATCCCTACTTAATTAAAGCATCTTCAGTATGTATTTTGTTTGTTATAAAATTTGTTTGTTATAAATATGTATGTTATGTTTTTTGTTATATCTTGTATTTACTGTGTATTAATGTGTTTAATATTAAGATTTCTTTTTTTTTTTCTATATATTATTTTTGATATTACCTAAGATCGGATCATATATCCCTTTGATGACATGTCTTATCTACAACTTTTGTAGCTGAAAAGGTGAATGAATTGTCTATTGTCTATTGTCTATCATTCGGTAAGAGAATAAGGAGTCATAGAAATAAAGTGTGTCTTCTATCGTGTAGAAGATATGTAAAATATCTTTCGTACCTACATGCGAGCTATAATTTTGTAAAGGAGTCACAGAATGCTGTTTTTGAGATTGTAAATGTCACCACATAATTTCTGGTCCAGTAAATCTGGGCAGTTTGAAAAACTTCTTCTATTAAAGGTTGGCGATCACATCTCGAAATGCATCTCTATCTCTTGCCACATGGAATAGTTCTTCAACGCTGAGATTCGTCTACGCCCTTATGTTTCGGAGCCAAGGCTTCTTTTTCCTGCCGATAATTTTCCTTCCCTCCACTCTTCCCTGCATTATGTTTTGTAGCAACAAGTACTTGTCGTTGCGCAGGATACGTCCTATGTAAGATGTCTTTCGTATCTTTTTGGTTGTTAGGCGTTTTCTTTTACTCCCAATACATCTCAGTACTTCATCGTTGGTGACTCTATGAGTCCAGGGTATCTTTAGTATGCGTCTATACAGTCACATTTCGAACGATTCTAGCTTCTTGGTAATTTGAGCTTTCAAGGTCCAAGTCCCCACCCCACACAGTAACACCGACCATAGCACTCCACAAACCTCAGTCTGATGTGAAGATTTAAATTTTTAGTGGTAAGTATTGAAGAGTTCTTCACAAATGTGTCACAAAAAATTTATAACTTATTAACGTAGGACCCAATCAAAAAATCCTATGCTACATCTTAGATAATATTATAAAGAATATGTGTTGTCAATTTTCACAAAATCGGTTAAGTAGATCTTAAGATACCTTCTACACTAGTTTGAAAAAGTAGTTTCAAAAAAAAAAACGCAAAAGAAAAAACAGTACGGCGTCAGCGTCTTAAAACCAAATAATTTTTTTAAATTACCTTCAATCTGTGATTCCTGGACCGTACATGAGGTCTTCCATTGTTGTCGCGATGTCCTCCGACCCTTTTGAGCAGCTTTTTTCAATTTCCTAGCCTCTTTAGTCTCCTGTTGGGCTCTCATGTTGGCTATAGATATTCGTTGGGAATCCAAGTTCTCGGTAAATCGCAGCGCGCTTGGGCCAATTACAAAGATTAATAATTGCATCATTTGTAATACACCATCATTAAATATACTAGCTGCAATATAAGATGCAATCTCAACAATTTTTGAGCCACTGTAATGCCCTTTTGGAGTCATAGACTTAATGACAGCGTTTAGACTTTCGTTGTTATTCTGATTGTTTCCTTCTAAACAACGTTCTTATAAAAGACTGACTAAAAGTACAATACCCTTTATCAAGGCTGACCACTCGAGCCGGTCCGATCGCTACCTGAGTTTCAGGCCGACTCTCTGCCGCGCTCACTTCTAATTGCTATAACTTTGGAAATAATTTGATTTTTGAAATGGTTAAACGTTTAAAATATTCTTAAAACTATAAACAAAATAAATAATTCGATTTTTTGAAAATTTCAAGGTGGTGGAACCCCCTTAAAGTTAAGAAAACAAACAAATAAAACCACCATTTGATTTTTTAAAGATTACCCTAGTCTCTATTTTCATTTGCCTACAGGTTCTTTTTATAAACAGTTTTTATAAACATCTTATTACTGATTATTTTGAATAAACAAAAGATATGATTATGGTAATTTGTCTGTCATTATATACTTATTCATTGCATGGTGAACTGTTGTGACACTTGAAAGTCACAGAATTAATAATTGTATTCTTCTTCTTAAGACATAAGCTCCTGTTAGTTCAAGTTAGTTCATGTCATCATCCCCACGGCGTTCTCCCGCCACCCGCAACACAAGGAGCAGTTAATGCTTATTAATAATAATAATAATAATACATGTATTACCGTCAACATACAACAGAGTGGTTCGTCTGGTCAGATAAATTAAATATAACCGGTCAAGTGCAAGTTGAACTTGCACAATTAGTGTTCCGTACGTTGATTGCTTTTAAAATAAAAATGTTGTAAAGGAAGTATAAAATGATCAGTGACTTCACAAAACACACCCGAAATGAGTTTTCAACAAAGTTTATTTCCAATCTTTACTGAAAATTGATGACCTTGAAATTTCTTTTTTTTTATATACCAGATAAATCATTACAGGTAATGTACTCGTGATAATTTTCGTTCAATCTACATCCCGTGGAGAATATTCCAGAATTTTTTCAAAATTTTTTAATAAGTACTTTTCGAGATAAGGCGGGTGGACAGCGATTTTTTCGCGATTTTTTAAAAATAATACAAAGAAAAGTGCCCGCAAGTATTACATTATATATATATATATATATATATATATATATATATATATATATATATATATATATATATATATATATATATTTTACTCGTGTTTTCACAAGCTTTCATTTGACACCACACTCGATTACCTAGTAAAAAAATTTTTTTCACTTCCGATTTCACCCCCCAAAACTAACCCCTTAAGTCAAAATTTAACTTTCAAAACTAGATGGCTCTGATGAGGCCATCAATTCCTATATTATTACCAAATTTCAACTTTCTATTACAAATAGTTTCGGAGAAAATCGGGTGTGACAGACGGACAGACAGATAGACAGACAGACAGACGGACAGACAGACACCGAAGTGATCTTATAAGTGTTCCGTACAGAACACTAAAAATAAAATAAGATGAAAATAAAGTAAAAATGAAAAAGAGTACAGCTTGTATGTACACAGAAACACATACATAAATACATACAAAGTAACGTACAATAGTCAAAATAAACAAACACACGTAAGCAATTCAATCAGACTAGTGCAGGTGTTTCAGGCTTGTCAAATACCAATTTAAAAACAAAAAGAATAAATAGATATATAAATAAAAATTTCACAACCAGGACCCTCTTTCTCCAACATTAGCTCTTGGAAAACTCACTTACTTGACCCTAGAAACAAATCTCGTGCCACGCATAGCTCGCAGTTCTGCAGGCAATCCATTGTAGAGGCTGATGCAACTGGAGAGTTTTCAAAGAAAGTTAATTTGTGACTGGGTATAACCAGTAAACTATTACCCCTTGTGTTATACGTATTTGTAGATTCCAGCACCTCAAAAAAGTGTATATTTTGGTTTATAAAAGTTAAACAACACAATATGTATAGATTAAGAAATGTTTAGATTAGGTCATTTATGAATATATCTTTACAGCCTTCGCGAAAGTTGAGGTTAAAAATTAGGCGAAATATTTTCTTCTGGCTCACAAAAATACGTTTACATTTTTCACCAGCAAGACCCCAGGACACAACATTGTTACACAGATGGCTGAAAGCCAAAGCATAATACACATCAAAGAGTTCCTCACTATTGAGGGTACCTTTTAAGCTTAGGATTGCAAAGTATGCTGAATTTAATTTTGAGCATACATGATAAAATCATCCATAAAAGAAAACTGAACATCCACAAAAGTATTGTTTTCGATAAATATTATACACATTGCCGGCTGTGCATTTAATATTGTGGTAATTTGTCTTTCATTTTATATTCTACCTAATCCCTTTTCGGGATTCTATAGAATTCCTAGCCATTCTATAGATTACCTAGACAAAGTATATAGTAGTTAAAGAAAAAGAAAATATTTCATACATTGCCTAAACGACCCCGGTATTCTATAGAATGCCTGAATTATACCAGGTGTACAAGTATGAAATGCGGATTTCAGACAATAGATGGTGCACCAATGCAGTTTGTGCTATAAAGATTTGACACTGCGCCATTTTGTTGTGTCATTAACAAGTGTCAGACGCGCACGAGTGATAAATTGGAAAAGTGTGTGCATAGTGTTGTGTTGCTGTGTTCAATATGTCGAAATTTATACCGAACAAAGAGCATTCGCCGACAGCATTAATTTTTTGTTTTCATTTAAAGAAAACTGCTGTTGAATCATACCGATTACTTCGAGAAGCTTATGGTGAACATGCTCCATCGCAAGATACGTGTGAACGATGCTTTCGGCGTTTCAAAAATGGTGACTTTGATGTTGCAGACAAAGAACGTGGAAAACCGACAAAAAAATACGAAGATGTAGGAATTGCAAGCATTGTTGGAAGAAGATGATTCGCAAACACAAAAACAACTCGCCGAGCAATTGGGCGTTAGTCAACAAGCTGTTTCCAATCGGCTACGAGAGATGGGAAAGATTCAGAAGACCGGTAGCTGGGTACCACATGAGTTGAACGACAGGCAAATGGAAAAGCGCAAAAACATGAGTGGCATTTTGCTCGCTAGGTACAAAAAGAAGTCGTTTTTTGCATCGTATAGTTACAGGGGATGAAAAGTGGATTTATTTTGGGAATCCCAAGTGCAAAAAATCATGGGTAGACCCAGGTACACCATCCACATCGACCGCAAGACCGAATCGCTTTGGCAGAAAGACGATGCTCTGTGTTTGGTGGGACGAGAGGGGTGTGGTCTATTATGAGCTGTTAAAATCTAGGGAAACGGTTAATACTAAACGTTACCAACAACAATTGACCGATTTGAACCATTTACCGCTTGAAAAAAGGCCAGAATACCGAAAGAGGCAATACAAACTCATTTTTCTTCATGACAGTGCTCCGTCACATACGGCAAAACCAGTTCGCGATACGTTGGAAGCACTCAGCTGGGAAGTTCTACCCCATACGGCTTACTCACCAGACTTGGCTCCTTTCGATTCCCACTCGTTCGCATCGATGGGTCACACACTTGCGGAGCAGCGCTTTAGTTCGTACGAAGATGGGAAAAAATGGCTCGATGAGTGGTTCGCAGCAAAAGGGGAAGATTTTTACTGGCGTGGTATTCACAAATTGCCCGAAAGATGGGAAAAATGTATAACAAGCGATGGAGCATACTTTGAATAAAGCACTTTTTATCATTCTTCCGAATTTAACAAGTTTTTTTAGAAAAAAAATCCACATTTCATACTTGTACACCTGGTACACTTTACCAGTAACATATACATAAATTAGAAATCCATAAGAAGAAACAAAATAACACTTTTAAATTAAAAATACGTATTATTTATAAAGTTTACGTGTCCCGTTGAAAATAAAAAGTTATTTGTCGATATTATCCTTAATTCTAGCCGAGTCCATCGATCCAGAACTAGAAAACATAAAAAATGAGGACGATTGTTTATTATTCATTTTAATAATACGTCTGTTGTTATATATTACTAATAATAAATCTACTTAATATTTTTTGTAGTAGTACGTTGGCGACAGTAAATTTTTGATAAATTGATTTATTTTTTGTATTGAAAAGATGAAAAAAAACCTGTACAGCCACGCCACTATCCCTTTTATTGGATAGGGTAAAAAAATAGAACCAAACTGTCTGTCAAGAAAATTATAAAAGTTAATTTTTTATTTCCCTTGAGAGGAAACATTGCATCTGTGAATCCATGGTCTCAAGATCAAAAAAAAAAATTCCAATTTCCACTGAACTGTCGGTCAATATCTATATTGGCACGATAATTTTCGAACGAAATGAGATATAGAATTTATATTTGGTTCACATATAATACTTGAAGTAGAAAGGAAGCCTATAATGTGATATCGCTTCAAAAGAAGGGAATGGAGTGAAAGAAGTAGAGTTTTTTTTTATGGGTCTAGCACACGTGCTACAGGGAAGTCCCTAAAGCGCGACACGTGTGCGGAGAAAGCGATTCACGTTGTTCTTGAATCGCTATAGATTGTACTCGGTGGGAAACACAGTCCTGGGCAAATTATTCCAAAGGGATGATGTTCTCCATATAAAAGACTGCTTGAAAAGCGTTGTATGAGGAGTAACAAGCTGAACCTCATACGGATGCGAAGAATTAGCGCCACATCCTTCGAACGCTTTCCATGAAAGTACTTGTAGAATAGGCTTAAGTCGCCAACCGTTCTTCGATGTTCCAGCGAATCAAGGCCAACGGTCAATTCCGGGTCTCCAATCAGACGAACAGCTCTTCTCTGAATAGAATCCAACAAATGCAGTGTATGTTTGGGAGCGGAGCTCCAAACATGGGAGCAGTATTCCATAGTTGGTCGAATTAGAGCTTTGTAAAGAATTAGGAGGTTGATAAATTTTGTAGAATTTGAATAGTATTATGAGTTTTTTTCCTTATTTTGTATTAGATTAGAACTTTAAGCATTATTATTGGTAGTCAAACGTATAAAAAGGGGCGATGGAGGGCGTTAAAGGGACGCCTTCAAATGTATCCTATTACACAGGTCGACATGATTTATATTATCTAAAATGTTGTTAATTTTTTTTGCTAATTCTGTAACACTAATTACGAATTCACCACTCATTTTATCGTATCACATCAGGTTTTAAAGAAAATTCATATAGTGGTAATTCTCACTTTTTTCATAAAAATAATTCAAACTATTAAGTTTTGGCGCTCTTTTCACGAGTTATGCCACCTCTAGTGAAAAAGCGTGTTAGTTACGACAGCAACAACACTCATTCGCAACACGCAAAATTTGAAATTATTACAGTTGGCAGGCAGCTTTGTGGAAATCTTAAAATTGTATCTATGTTATTAGGTCAAAAATCAGGATATACAAAATTTCCTTGTTTTTTTTTATATGAGTGTTTCGTATATAGGCATTTTAATTTATAGTGTGTTCTTCTTCTCCACATTCCCTCTTCTTTCCTTCCTCTGTAGATTCTTCTCAAAGCTTTCCTTTCTCATATCTCCAACGTCTCTTTTTCTCTTGCATTCAGTTTCCACGTTTCACATCCATATGTCACAGTGGGTCTGACAACTGTCGTATATAACCTTTTTTTTTGCTTTTCTTAATACGTTCTTTGATTTCAATATTGTATTCATTGCCCCCAAACATCTCTGTCCTTTCGCTATTCTTTCTTGTATCTCCGTCCTTTCTTGTCCACTCTCTGTTATTGTTACTCCCAGATAATTAAATTTGTCTACTTTTTCAAACATGTATTTTTTCCCTAAGTGGTTTATTATATCTAAACTTTTGTTGTTTTTATTATTCTTCTTCTTTGTAATTTCCATGTATTTTGTTTTTTTCTCATTTATCTTTAGTCTTCTCATCCTTCCCCTTTCTTCTATCCTACTTATGGCTTTTTTGACGTTTTCTTTTGTTCTTGCAATCACTGCTACATCATCCGCATATGCCAAGCACTGGCAGGTTTGTTGGTGTATCGTTCCATTTGTTTTTATTCCTCACTCCCGGATTATCTTTTTTAGTACCAAATTAAATAATCATGTCGACAATGGATCCCCCTGTCTTAATTCTCTCTTCACCTTAAACTTGTCTGATACTTTGCCCTCAACTAACATTCCATTTTCTGTGTCATTCTCACCATGCGAATCAATTTACTTTGAATTTCTAGTTCTTCCATTATCTTGTAGAGTTCTTTTCTATTTACAGAGTCGTATGCTTGTCTGAAATTCACAAAAACCAAGTGTAGTGACAAATTTTGTTCTAAGCTATTATCTTGGATTTGCTTAATCGAAAATATCTGGTCCGTAACCGATCTATTTTTTCTGAATCCACACCGGTACTCTCTCAGAATAGACTCGGTCTCCTCTTCTAGTCTGTTTTTGATGGTCACAGCTACTATCTTGTACACGATATCCAGTAAGGGTATTGGTCTATAATTAGCACATATAGTTTTTTCTCCTTTCTTGTATATTGGAAAAATGAGCGACTCTCTCCAGCTCACTGGCATCTTTTCTGTTTCCCATATTTCTTGCACCAACCGGCATATTTCATTTTCCAGATCTACTCCTCTACTTTTTTGGATAGTATTTCTCTTATTTCTTTTTTTTAGGGTTTGTTTGTCCCCTCCTGCCCTACAGTTAATTTGCTTCCTATTTCTCATTCTACTCCTCATTTTCATCTCCATTTAATGTTTCTTTGAAGTATTCCGTCCATCTATTCAGTCTTTCTGCCAAGGTTACTGCTAAACTTCCTTTTTTTTTCCTACATATTAGCATTTTGTCTCTGTTTATTCGTTTTGTTTTCTTCACCTCTCTATAGAATTCTCTACTTGTTGAAAAATATATTTTCATATTGATATGAGAGTTTGGACTTCCAGCACAGAAAATATAGCCATCAGAAAAACAAACAGGTGGTACAAAATGCCGCCTAGAATCGAAGCCGGCTAGCTACCGCCGGATAGTTGAAATGTGCCTCCTCAAGTTTCTCAGAGATGTCACGCAAGTAGTAGTTGAATTATACAAAACAATAATAAGTAAAAATATGGCAACTCTGAGAAACTCTACGAGGCACAGTTTAACGGTTTAGCGGTAACCAGCCGGCTTCGTTTTGCGGTTACGTTTTAGTCCACGTAGTTATCTTTCTGTAGTGATAGCTATATTTTCTGTGCCTCCACAAACTTTTCTAGTGCGCTTAAAAATTTATGGTATTTGCTGGCAAGAATCCTTAAATCTGAATAGATTTTTGACAATGTTCCTTATGAATGAATAGCCATTAAAAGTTTAAAATTTTTAACAAAAAGTATGGCACTTACTTTGCCTAGAGTCCGTTTGTTTGGAGTTGATAGCACATAATATAGGTTATAAACTAAGTTGGGAATGTGGAATCTTTATCACAATGACACTACTCAATATATATCACCGCTACATCAAACACTTTATTTTTGCACTCGACGCGCATTTCGCTAACCATGTAAGCTTCATTCAGTCAATCATCGCTCCTGATAAAGCTAACATGGTTAGCGAAACGCCCGTCGAGTGCAAAAAATAAAGTGTTTTGGTGTAGTGGGGATATATACTGAATAGGTTATAAACATTAAAAATGTCATAAACCATAAGGGTCCGAAATTTCTCTACCAATTATTTGCATTTTTAGTTTTAATCACCTTTATTTTCTATCTCTATATAACAGTGCGACCTTTTTCTAAAAAATATTTTATTACATGTCTTCTAAACTTTACAATAAGCCATATAAATTAACGCATTTTAAAGTTTATTTTAATCAGTAAATAATGAAACTAAATATGTTATTTGTATGATAAAGGCCTAAACGAGTACAATTAACAATTCTTAAGAACCAGAAATCTACAGTGTTATAAAGCTTAATGATATAATAGGTATAATAGAATTATTTGGGATTTTAGCAATTACTGGAATAAAGTTAACCAAAGTACTTATCGGTAGATGGGTGCATAAGTACCTAAGTACCTAAGTATGCAATAAACATATTCTGTGTAAGTATAAAAATAAAGCAAAAACCTATAATATGCTTAGTTCAAATCAGAACAGCGATGGCTTCAACTTTCAGTTTTGCCCCGGTCAAACTTCGTGGGGTCTGTAAATCTGTATTTTTCCTGCGAGAAACAACAATGATACTTAACGTCCACGATACCCTAGTGCATCAACAGCCAACAAACCAAGTCCGTGAAATTGTGGAAACCTGTTCCAACAGCAACTATTTATAGATTTCTAAAAGAAAGAAAACGCGGTCCTTGCAATGAATCTCAGAATCACAAAGGAAAGGAGCCCTTAGAAGTCGATGAAGACTCTAAAAAAAATCGGTCAAGTGCTGAACTTGCACAATTAGTGTTCCGTACGTTGTTTTTAAAATAAAAATTCTTGTTAGGGTGGTATAAAATGATCAGTGACTTCACAAAACACACCCCAAAAGAGTTTTCAACAAAGTTTGTTTCCAATCTTTACTGAAAACTGGTGACCTTGAGATTTGTTTTTTTTTTTTATATATACCAAATAAATTATTAAAGGTAATGCACTCGTGATAATTTTCTTTCAATCTATACACCGTGGAGAATATTCCAGAATTTTTTCAAAATTTTTTTGATCAGTACTTTTCGAGATAAGGTAGGGGACAGCGATTTTTTAAAAGTAATACGAAGAAAAGTGTGCGCAAGTATTACATTATATATATATTTTTTACCCGTATTTTCACAAGCTTTCATTTGACACCACACTCGATGACCTAGTAAAAAAAATTTTTTTTCACTTCCGATTTTACCCCTCAAAACGAAACCCTTAAGTCAAAATTTATGTAACGGTGGTATAAAATGATCAGACGTCACAAAACACATCCCAAATGAGTTTTCAACAAAGTTTGTTTCCAATCTTTACTGAAATCTGATGACCTTGAAATTTTTGTTTTTTTTATATACCATATAAATTATTAAAGGTAATGCACTCGTGATAATTTTCGTTCAATCTACACCCCGTGGAGAATATTCCAAAATTTTTTCGAAATTTTTTGATAAGTACTTTTCGAGATAAGGCCCGGACAGCGATTTTTCGCGAATTTTTAAAAATAATACAAAGAAAAGTGCGCGCAAGTATAATATTATATATATATTTTTTTACTCGTGTTTTCACAAGCTTTCATTTGACACCACACTCGATGACCTAGTAAAAAATTTTTTTTTTCACTTCCGACTTCACCCCCAAAACTAACCCCTTAAGTCAAAATTTAATTCTCAAAACTACATGGCTCTGATGAGGCCATCAATTCCTATAAGAAGAAAAGTACATCTTTTTAGTGTTCCGTACGGAACACTTATAAGATCACTTTGGTGTGTGTCTGTCTGTCTGTCTGTCTGTCTGTCACACCCGATTTTCTCCGAAACTATTTGACATAGAAAGGTGAAATTTGGTAATAATATAGGAATTGATGGCCTCATCAGAGCCATGTAGTTTTGAGAATTAAATTTTGACTTAAGAGGTTAGTTTTGGGGGGTGAAGTCGGAAGCGAAAAAAAATTTTTTTTACTAGGTCATCGAGTGTGGTGTCAAATGAAAGCTTGTGAAAACACGAGTAAAAAATATATATATAATATTATACTTGCGCGCACTTTTCTTTGTATTATTTTTAAAAATTCGCGAAAAATCGCTGTCCCGGGCCTTATCTCGAAAAGTACTTATCAAAAAATTTCGAAAAAATTCTGGAATATTCTCCACGGGGTGTAGATTGAACGAAAATTATCACGAGTGCATTACCTTTAATAATTTATATGGTACATAAAAAAACAAAAATTTCAAGGTCATCAGATTTCAGTAAAGATTGGAAACAAACTTTGTTGAAAACTCATTTGGGGTGTGTTTTGTGAAGTCACTGATCATTTTATACCACCGTAACATAAATTTTGACTTAAGGGGTTCGTTTTGAGGGGTGAAATCGGAAGGGAAAAAAATTTTTTTTTACTAGGGCATCGAGTATGATATCCAATGAAAGCTTGTGAAAACACGAGTAAAATATATATATATATATATATATATATATATATATATATATATATATATATATATATATATATATATATATATATATACACATATATACTCGTATATAATGTAATACTTGCGCACACTTTTCTTCGTATTACTTTTTTAAAAATCGCTGTCCCCTACCTTATCTCGAAAAGTACTGATCAAAAAATTTTGAAAAAATTCTGGAATATTCTCCACGGGGTATAGATTGAACGAAAATTATCACGCGTGCATTACCTTTAATAATTTATTTTGTATATAAAAAAAAAAAAACAAAATTTCAAGGTCACCAGTTTTCAGTAAAGATTGGAAACAACCTTTGTTGAAAACTCCTTTGAGGTGTGTTTTGTGAAGTCACTGATCATTTTATACCACCCTAACAAAATTTTTTATTTTAAAAAACAATCAACGTACGGAACACTAATTGTGCAAGTTCAACTTGCACTTGACCGGTTTTTTTATTAAGAAAGAAATACCTACACTACATAAAGTTTCGCAAGAAATCAGAGGATAGTAGGACCAGATTTAAAAAAAAAATGGAAATTATGGAAAATCATTCATAATCTGAATTTTCGTTGGGAAAAATACAATAGAAAATCTGTTCTTATCGATAAAACAGAAATAATTTGTTGGAGAATATCTACGAGCAAACAGAAAATGAGCCGAAGAAAGAAATATTCTTTATTTATATGAGACTTGGGTTAATGAAGGACACACAATGAAAAAATTCTGGATTGACAAACATTAAGGGTGCCAAACAAGCTTTTATGGAAGATTGGTCAACTGGATTACAACCCTCTTTAGGAAAAGATCGCAGGCTAATTATAGCACATATTGGTAGTGAAAACGGATTTCTTGACGGTGGCTTGCTGGAATTTAACCAAAGTCAATTAAACATTACCATGAGGAGATGACGGCCGATGTTTTTGAGGAGTACTTCCAACAAATGATTGAATGTATACCCAGCAAAATCAGCTATAGTATTAGACAATGCCCCATACCATTCTCGATTATTAGAACGACTTCCGACAATTTCATGGAAGAAAGCGGATATTCTTCAATGTACAAAAGACAAAAATCTCAAACATAAAGATGGTATGTTAAAAGCGGAACTTCTCAAATTTGCGAAACAAAATAAGTTCAAGACATACGCAGTCCATGAGATGGCACAGGAACGGAATATCACAGTGCTTAGATTACCTCCATACCATTGCAAATTGAATCCCATAGAGCTAATTTGGGCACAAATGAAAAGTTTCGTTGCAAGGGAAAACACTACGTTCAAAGTTCAAGACGTAAGGCAATTATTACTCGCTGGAATAGAGAGGATCTAAAAGGATAATTGGAAAAATGCCATTCGACATGTTATAAAAGAAGAAAATAAAATGTGGAAACTTGACGAATACATCGAAGAAACTGTAGAAATAGAACTCTTAATTATAAATTTAAGAGAAGTCGACTCCTCAGATTTTGAAGATGATGATTGTTTTTGATTGTAATTAGAGTACTTATATATCGTGAATTGTAAATTTGTATATATATATATATATATATATATATATATATATATATATATATATATATATATATATATACATAGATCTATAGATTAAAGGATTTTTGGTAATAAATCTTATATTTCTATAACTTTATTTGTAAGATAATTTTATTTATTAAACACTAAAAGCAGTTTACGCTCAGAAGGCTATGCTACCGATGAACCCTCATTTACATTTCATGACTCTATTGTATAGCAGAGGTTTTCTGTCCAAAATAGGGTGAACCCTTAAAAATAATTCAAAACAGGTAACAAAATCCAGTAAAATGCATAAGAAATCTCTTTTTTTTAGGCGCACCCCAAGATGTATTTGCATCTACAATGAGAGAATTTATTATTATTATTGAATATTTTATATCATCCATAATATTATTATTACTTTTCATCTATTAAAATCATATATTTCATATACAGTTGTGGTCAAAATAATAGCAGTGGTTCAATAAAAATAACTAAAACTGTTGAAAGGTAACTGCAAAATTCCATTAAGGCAAAAAAATAATTTATCGTTTAAAAACTAAATATAAACGAAGTATTTACGTTTTTTGTAGCAGGAGATAAATTTTGCTTGGTCAAAATAATAGCAGTGTTCGCTTAACACTGGTGTGTTTCAAACCTAAATGGTTTTTGCTCCTTGTGTTCGGTTAAATTGTCAAATTTAGAATAGTTTTGTGTCAGATCCATCCACACTTTTTCTGTTTTCAATTCAATTATGGGAAGGAAGAAGCACTGTTCTCAAGAAAAACGTGAATTGATAAGAAAATTGCGTCGTGATGGAAAATCTTACGTGCAGTTTCAAAATATTTTGGGATGCTCAGCTAAAATGGTAGCAAACGCTTTAAGATGGCAACCTCCACCTGAAACTCGTAATCGTAAACGCAAAACTACATCCAGACAGGACACACTTATAGTTCGAGCTTCATTTGCTTCGTCAACACAACTTCAGGAGATTGTGGGAGTGGATGTAGCTCCTAGGACGATACGACGACGACTTAAAGAACCAAAGTTACCAGCAAGAAGTCCGCGTAAGGTACCCTTGTTAAATAAAAGACACAGAAAGAGGCGATTAGAGTTCGCGAAGGAACATATTGAATGGCCTCTATTTAAATGGCGTAATATACTGTGGTCCGCCGAAAGCAAAATTGTATTATTTGGAAATGTAGGCCGCAGAACATACGTTAGACGCCCTTTAGGAACCGCATATCAGCCTCAGTACACTAGTAAGACAGTTAAACATGGAGGTTCAAAAATAATGATATGGGCATGTTTCTCCTACTTCAGAGTAGGGCCTATATTTTGGATGAAAAACATAGTGACCGCCAGTGTTTATGTTGACATTTTACAGGACGTTATGTTGCCCTATGCAGAATATGAAATGCCACTTAAGTGGGTTTTTATGCATGACAATGACCCAAAACATAGCAGTCGATTATGTAAACAATTTTTAGAAAAGAAAAAAATTAAGGTCTTAAATGGGCCAGCTCAAAGCCCAGATCTGAACCCGATAGAAAATCTGTGGGGCGATATTAATGATAGCGTAGCACGAGAAAAAAACCTAATAATCAAGACGAGCTCTGGGCTGTAATCAGAGATTCTTGGAAAAGCATTCCCGTTTTTAGATGTAAAGATTTGGTTAACTCTATGCCGCGACGTTGTGAAGCTGTCATAGCCAATAAAGGGTTTACAATTAAGTATTAGGTGGGTCTGATGCTCATAAAAGAAAAATATTGTTTTGGATGGTTGTAGCTTCTACTTGATGGAAATTCATTATAAATATATAATAAAAAGACTATTTTTAGTCAATTTCCACTGGTTTATTTAAATTGCGATGACGCGTTTCGCTGTCGATGCAGCTTCTTCAGATCTACATTTTACACTGCATTGACAGCGAAATGCGTCATCGCAATTTAAATAAACCAGTGGAAATTGACTAAAAATAGTCTTTTATTAGATATCTATATCTATAATATATATAAAATGCAACGTCTCTCTGTCTGTCTGTCTGTCTGTCTGTCCGTTAGTGCGCTTATCACTGGAGAACCACTTATCCGATTTACGTACTTTTTTTTTTAAAACATACATATGTTCTCTGGCCAGGTTATAGGCTATATTTTATTACGATAGGTAGCATAAGGAATGAGTAGTGACGTAAAATAGTGAATGAATTCGGAAAAAAGTTTACCGCTAGCGCGTTTCCTTGCAATAAACAGCCTAAACCATTAAATATGGAACAATATTATGTAGCAGAGAATATCTATAATCTATAATCTATAATATATATAAAATGTAATGTCTCTCTGTCTGTCTGTCTGTCAATTTGTGCGTTTCTCACGCAAAAAAACCACTTATCTGATTTATGTGTTTTTTTTTTTAAATTCATACATATATTCTTTGGCCAGGTTATATAATAATAATAATGATAATAACCTATATCTATAATATATATAAGTCTGTCTATCTGTCCGTTAGTGCGCTTATCCCTCGAGATCTACTTATGCAATTTACGTGATTTTTTAAATTCATACATATGTTCTCTAACCAGGTTATAGATATATATTTTATTACATCTATAACATATATAAAATGCAACGTATCTCTGTCTGTTTGTTCGTTTGTGCGCTTATCACTGGAGAACCACTTATCCGATTTACGTGCTTTTTTTTTAAACATGCTAAACCATTAAATATGGAACAATATCAAGTAGCAAGAATATCTATAATATATATATAAAATGCAACGTCTCTCTATCTGTCTGTCTATCCGTTAGTGTGCTTATCACTGGAGAACCACTTATCCGATTTACGTTCTTTTTTGTTAAACATATAGGATATATTTTATTACGTTAGGTGACATAAGGAATAACCAGTGACGATAACAGTGAATCAAGTCGGAGAAAAGGTTGCCGCTAGCGCGTTCTCTTGCAATACACTGCCTAAAGTATTAAATATGGAACAATATCATGCAGCAAAGAATATAATATATATAAAATGCAACGTCTCTCTGTCTGCGTGTCTGTCCGTTAGTGCGCTTATCACTCGAGAACCCCTTATCCGATTTACATGTTTTTATAAATTTTTCATATGTTCTATATAATTCGATATAAACCTAGATAATGGGAGATAAGGTGAGATAATGGGAGATAAGGAGAAATAATGGGAGATAAGTCGAGATAAGCCTCGATAATGGGAGATAAGGTGAGATAATGGGAAATAAATATAAATAATGGGAGATAAGGAGAAATAATGGGAGATAAGCAGAGATAAGTCTAGATAATGGGAGTTATGGTGAGATAAGGAGAAATAATGGGAGATAAGGAGAAATATTGAGAGATAAGTCGAGATAAGCCTAGATAATAGGAGATAAGGTGTGATAATGGGAGATAAGGAGAAATAATGGGAGATAAGGAGAAATAAAGGGAGATGAGCAGAGATAAGCCTAGATAATGGAAATTATGTAGAGATATTGAGAGATAAGGGGAAATAATGGGAGATATTTTATTACGTTGGGTAACATAAGGAATAAGCAATGACGATAGTGGCGAATCAAGTCCACGCGAGCGGAGCCGCGGGCCCGGCTAGTTTATAATAAATTTCCATCAAGTAGAAGCTACAACCATCCAAAATTTGAAACAAGTTGATATAAGCTTTCTAGCTTCAAACTACAGTGTAAAATGTAGATCTGAAGAAGCTGCATCGACAGCGAAACGCGTCATCGCAATTTAAATAAACCAGTAGAAATTGACTAAAAATAGTTTTTTATTATAAAGGGTGTTTTTTATAGAGGTATAAAACTTTAAGTTGGCAACACTTTTTTTAACTGGCGGCCATTTTGTCAGCTGTCAAGTGATTTATGTTTAGTTTGGTTTGGCATTTTAACATGAATAGACTGACGCCTGAACAACGCTTCCAAATTGTGCAAATTTATTTTGAAAATCATGGTTCTGTTCGAAATACGTATCGCGCACTACGTCCATTTTACGGTCAACATAATCGTCCATCAGAGCAATTAATTCGATTAACTATGGAACGTTTTCGCACCACGTTTACTCTAAATGATAATACGCATCTACAGAGACGTCGTACAGTGCGTACAGAAGAAGTCATTGCTGCTGTAGAGCGTAGCGTAGAGGAAGCCCCGAATCAGTCCATCCGCCATCGTGCACAGGAATTGGATATGTGTCCATCCACTTTATGGAAAGATCTTGGTTTGCGTGCTTACAAAATCCAACTCGTGCAACAATTGAAGCCACACGATCACCTAGCAATGCGTAGATTCGGTGAATGGGCCCAAAACAAGATTGCCGTTGATCCCGATTTTCATAAGCGAATTTTGTTTAGCGATGAAGCTCACTTTTGTTTGAATGGATACGTCAATAAACAAAACTGCCGTATTTGGAGTGATGATAACCCTCAAGTGTATGTTGAGACACCGTTACATCCAGAAAAACTGACTGTTTGGTGTGCTTTATGGGCTGGTGGAATCATTGGTCCGTACTTCTTTAAAAACGATGCTGGTCAGACGTTACAGTCAATGCGACCGCTATAGAGCCATGATTACTGACTTTTTCGTTCATCAATTGAACAACCATGATGTGCAGGAGCTGTGGTTTCAACAAGACGGCGCAACATGTCACACAGCTCGTGCCACAATTGATTTATTGAAGGAAACGTTTGGTAACCGCATAGTTTCACGTTTCGGACCCGTGAATTGGCCTCCAAGATCGTGCGATTTAACGCCGCTAGACTATTTTCTGTGGGGATATGTGAAGTCGCTACTCTACGCCGATAAGCCCGAAACGATTGACCACTTGGAGGAAAACATTCGCCGCGTTATTGCCGATATACGGCCACAAATATTGGAAAAAGTCATCGAAAATTGGACCTCCAGATTAGACTACGTCCGAGCCAGCCGTGGCGGTCATATGCCAGAAGTCATATTTAAATTATAATGCCAGAAGATTAACTTTCGAATAAAGTAAATTTCATGTCAATTTAAAAAATTCATCTTTGTTTTATTCCATTTCAAAGTTCTATACCTCTATAAAAAACACCCTTTATATTTAAAAATATTTTTTTGTCCATCATAATTTTTAGAAATTTGTCGTTTTTCTTTGAATTTTAAGAATTTAATTAATTAGCCTTATATTACTTTGATGCATCTTAGGTGGGCTTCAAAGTTACCATATTTATGTTTTAGTTGTTCTATTAAAAAAACTTAATAAATATGTTTTGATAAAAATTTATTAAGCACTGCTATTATTTTGACCACAACTGTAGTTGTGAGAAAATCCTTAGTGATACATATTTCGTTAAATAAAACGCAATAAAAGTGGCCTCTGACAATCGATATCCGGTCAACAAAAAGAGGTTAAAAGAGGAAAACCCCCAATCGATGAAAATACTAAATAATTAAACTAACAGTCATGTGACTGCCATCACATGACCATTTGTTTGTATGGAAATAGACACGAAGTAATTTTTGTATTCTTATGGTTAATATTATTTTAAACGGTGAGCGTCTGTCAAAGTAGTGTTGGTAAATTATGAAGGAGGCTTCTTCGCGACCAGGTTGGTTACTATATCAAACATTTTAATTTGTTGTTCTTTTGATATTTTTATTTTTCCTTAAATTAAATGTATAAAAAAATAATCTTTAATGATTATTTAACAATAGTCATATTAAATTTTGCTGTTCATTTCCTCGGTAATAAATTTTAACATTTAAATTGTATCGTATTTTCAATTAAAACGATATCAAATCAGAAATTTAAATGAAATTTTTATCTCATATATTTACTACAAAACTATCTAGGAAAGGACGTTATAATATTGATTATTTTTGATTTTTTGATTCACAAAATGTTATCTGTGTTCATAGTGATAGCAATTCCCTTAATATATTTTTACTGTTCCGTATGGAACACTTATAAGATCACTTCGGTGTCTGTCTGTCTGTCACACCCGATTTTCTCCGAAACTATTTGACATAGAAAGTTGAAATTTGGTAATAATAAAGGAACTGGTGGCCTCATCAGAGCCATGTAGTTTTGAGAAATAAATTTTGACTTAAGGGGTTAGTTTTGGGGGGTGAAATCGGAAGTGAAAAAAAAAATTTTTTACTAGGTCATCGAGTGTGGTGTCAAATGAAAGCTTGGGAAAACACGAGTAAAAAATATATATTTAATGTAATACTTGCGCGCACTTTTCTTTGTATTATCTTTAAAAAATCGCTGTCCTTATCTCGAAAAGTACTTATCAAAAAATTTTGAAAAATTTCTGGAATATTCTGCACGGGGTGTAGATTAAACGAAAATTATCACGAGTGCATTACCTTTAATAATTTATCTGGTATATAAAAAAAAACAAAAATTTCCAGCTCATCAGATTTTAGTAAAGATTGGAAACAAACTTTGTTGAATACTCATATGGGGTGTGTTTTGTGAAGTCTCTGATCATTTTATACCTCTGTAACAAAATTTTTTATTTTAAAAGCAATCAACGTACGGAACACTAATTGCGCAAGTTCAACTTGCACTTGACCGGTTATTTTCTTATAGTGAATCTGAATCTCTCTAGTGATAAATAATGAAATGTTTTTAAACTATAGCTAAATTATGAGTGACTAAATTAATATTCAAGCCTAAGAAACCCGAAAATGTATTTTTTTGAACTATATTTGCTTATGTTTAGATAATGAGTGAGTATTTCTACTCCCTATCGGCAATAATAAGAAAAAGCTTTATTTTAAAGAAATTGAGGCAATTATGTGAATATACTGCGCATATCGATCGTACCATGGTCAGTAAACAATTCCCGTAATAATTATTTCATAACATACAAAAAAAACATTAGAAAACAAAAAATATTTTGAAGGTAAAAACGATTAAATATGAAAATTACTTATTTAATTTAATAACATTATACAAAAATTTTGGATAATGATATTCTGACATTTCAGATCTTTTAGGAACAAAAAGCTGTTTAATTTTTAGGGTATTATGTTATTGTACAGGGTGGTCCAAATTGAACACTTTTAAAGGTAAAACCCCTTTATCTAAAGGAGATAGACGAAAACTGATGACGGTGTCTGACGCTCAATTTTTATGATGATGACTCGATGGTGAAAACCGTATATCGATATCTAGTACCATTTCAGATATACAGGGTGCTTTTCAAAAATCTGCATTTTGGAAAAATGTTTGTAATTCTTTTCCTATTGAAAATTTTTGATTTCTGTAAAAACATTCTCAAAACACTTTTTAACGTGGATTTCAACAGTGAAAGTTACATTTTTTTACAACTAATATTTGAATGGTTATTAACGCAAAAATATATGTTTTAAATGGGATACCCTGTATATTTTTCCTTATCCGAATAGAGCTTTAAATTACCATTCTGAAAATATAGCACACTTTATATTTTGCTTAAATCTACTTCAAAATATGAAGGTTTTCAGTTTTTACGCGAGTTTTAAATGCACATTTTGTGAAGTAGGCAATTGTTTACTCGTAGTTGTCAAATTTTACTTCAGGATCAGTTATTGAATTGTCAAATAAATCGCAATGAAGTTTGAAAATTACGAAAAATGGGATATGATAGTGTGTTTCATACAAACTGGAGAAAATTCGGAAGCGGCAAAAAATTTGTACCACGAACGGTATATAGAGAGGCGTCAACCCTTCAAGGATATATTCGCTCGATTGCGACATAACCTAGTTAATAGTGGCCAGTTTGAAAAGAAACAACTCAAAAATTATGCATCAAACAAGGATAAGGAGTTAGAAGAAATAGTAGTTTTAGGAACTATCGGAAATAATCCCAACACCTCAACCCGACAGTTAAAAGAATCCACTGGACTACCACGAATTAACGTAGGTCGTACTTTGAAGAAGAACAAATTCAAGCCATATAGGACAAGAAAAGTTCATCACCTTAGAGACGGAGATTTTCAACGGCGTATGGATTTTTGCCAAGGGTTTCTGGAGAATTGTAACCATGTTCCGAATTTTTCATTAAATTGCATTTGGACAGTCGAAGCTTGTGTAAGCAATGCAGGTATTTTGAACCGTTACAATTCTTATACGTGGGCACAGGAAAATCCTCATTTAGTTGTGGAGCAAAGAAATCAAGGCAGATTTGGATTTAATGTATGGGCAGGAATTTTTAGAGGCAGGGTTTTAGATCCATTTATTTACGAAGGAACACTCATCTCTCAGAGATATTTGGAAATTTTAAGGCAGCAAATATCTTGTTGACGAATCCGACGCGGCACTCCCTCGTAACGCTGCAGTTATCAGTAATTTTTTATCGACCAATTTTGACAATAACTGTATAGCCAACCAAGGTCCGAGCCGTTGGCCGGCAAAGTCACCGGATTTAACACCCATGCACTTCTATCTCTGGGGAAGAATGAAAGACCTAATTT
Source organism: Pachyrhynchus sulphureomaculatus (assembly GCA_019049505.1). Lineage (NCBI taxonomy): Eukaryota > Metazoa > Arthropoda > Insecta > Coleoptera > Curculionidae > Pachyrhynchus > Pachyrhynchus sulphureomaculatus. The sequence continues at coordinate 22,184,661 of CM032456.1, forward strand.
TTAAATTGCCGACAGTTAGAAGTCGCAGTGATACAAAGTTTTGCAGGTCTCAGTCCTCTTGAATTAATCAACTCGGTAAGAAGTGTCTAGAAAAGGTGCCGCCTATGTGTAAATAAAACGGGTTGACATTTTCAACATCTCTTATAGAAAATTGTTTTGTTTTTGTTTGCTCTACTCGGAATAAATTGTTTTATTGTTGTTTTGTTTTATTTTCTACATAGTTTAAAGTACTATAGCATTTAGTAAATTTCATTGTAGTTATGACTCTTAGAGTTACTTCTGGGAATTTTTTTTTACGATTTGACTGCTATCGGTAACTGATATTGCCGCTCCGTCCAAAGCCGACTTTACAAATGTGCTGTAAAAACTGAAAACCTTTATATTTTGAAGTAGATTTAAGCAAAATATAAAGTATGCTATATTTTTAGAATGGTAATTTAAAGCTCTATTCGGATAAGGAAAAATATACAGGGTATCCCATTTAAACAATATATTTTTGCGTTAATAACTATTAAAATATTCGTTGTAAAAAACTTACACTGTTGAAATGCACGTGAAAAAATGCAGATTTTTGAAAAACACCCTGTATATCTGAAACGGTACTAGATATCGATATGCGGTTTTCACCGTTGAGTTTACCATAAAAATTGAGCCTCAGACACCTACATCAGTTTTCGTCTATCTCCTTTAGATAAAGGGATTTGCCTGTAAAAGTGTCCAATTTGGACCACCCTGTACTTAGATATACAAAATTCCACTTATTACAATCTAAGGTAAACTCAAAATTTACTAAAATGACGTAAATTAATTTTAAATTTGTTGTTGTTTATTAGTATTCGTTATTTTTATTATTATTTTTAATATTTAATTAATCATTACGTATCAAAATTAAAAATTGTGGATAAAATTTTGGTTTGTTTTATAGTCTTTTAGAACTTGAAAGCGTTCTAGAGTTAGCAACTTAAAGCCACCGTACAACATAAAGAATTTTGGAACGTTAAAACTGTCTTTATCTTTTTCAATTTTGATCTCATTAATAAATCATTCTGTCGTACATGCCTCACTTTTTTTTCATACCTATATAGCTATTAGTATTTTCGGTAACAAATCCTATACCTGTCAAACGCGGAGTAAGACAGAAAGATGCCATGAGCCTAAAACTATGTATGGCAGAAGTTTTCAAAGAACTCGAATGAGAAATAAAATAACCGGTCAAGTGCAAGTTGAACTTGCACAATTAGTGTTCCGTACGTTGATTGTTTTTAAAATAAAAAATTTTGTTACGGTGGTATAAAATGATCAGTGACTTCACAAAACACACCCCAAATGAGTTTTTAACAAAGTTTCCAATCTTTACTGAAAACTAATGACCTTGAAATTTTTGTTTTTTTGTATACCAGATAAATTATTAAAGGTAATGCACTCGTGATAATTTTTGTTCAATCTACACCCCGTGGAGAATATTCCAGAATTTCTTCAAAAATTTTTTGATCAGTACTTTTCGAGATAAGGTGGGGGGCAGCGATTTTTCGCGATTTTTTAAAAATAATACAAAGAAAAGTATTACATTATATATATATTTTTTTACTCTTGTTTTCACAAGCTTTCATTTGACATCACACTCGATGACCTATTAAAAAAATGTTTTTTCACTTCCGATTTCACCCCCAAAACTAACCCCTTAAGTCAGAATTTAACTTTCAAAACTACACGACTCTGATGAGGCCATCAATTCCTATATTAGTGCCAAATTTCAATTTTCTATGTCAGTTAGTTTCGGAGAAAATCGGGTATGACAGACAGAGAGACGGGCGGACCGACGCACAGTGGGGAAAAACGAAAAATCGTGTTTCAAAATTGTCTAGAGCCTTCAATTTTGGTTCGATTCGGACGATTTTTTTTAAATTGAAGCTTATTAAATTCCGAACAAAGTTGTCGGAGTCGATTTTGCAATTAAACTTTTGTTTCAAAATGGCGGACGTCTTCAAAATGGCTTGGTTACCATTTCTTATATATAGACAACATTTTATGTAAGAGTAAGTTAAGGTTAGACATATCTATTTTCTTATTTTTCTAGTCTATTCCTATAATTCAGTAGTTCTGTATATGTACTAAAGGGTTTTCTCGTTAATAAAGATTATTATTACTCTTACAAAATACACGCAGAGAAATGCTAAATTAGGGACAGTTAAATATTTTGCTGCATTAGCCACTGTTTAGCAACAGCAGCCACTTTTTTGCTACAACAGCAAACAATGTGGCTAGTGCAGCAAAATATTTAGCTGTCCCTATTTTAACAAAACGTTTTAGCTGTTGTAGCCATTTTCTAACTGTGTGAGCTGTCCTTTTCTGCGTATATCGCTGTTTTTTGTATCTGCTAGAAAATTGTCTACGATACTTAAAATTTACGGCAGCAATATTCTAGCAATAACTGCATGAAAATTTAAATCCCACAACTAAACTTGAATAACTTGAATGATCTGACTGCCACAGTCTAAATGCCACAGAGAAACTTTCTTGCTCGATTCAATTTTGGCATCCGCCATATTTGATTTGTCATTTTAAGTCAATTGTTGAAACATATTTATAATTAACAACCTTAAAGAAATTATTTATGCAAATGTTATGGATATAAAATAATAATGGTACGTTTATTCATATTTATAATACTTTTATTGTTCATGGCAGCCATTTTGGGTTCATTATTATTAATCTTGTAACTGTGATATTAGATATATTATCTGCGACATAAAAAAACATACATACACGCATTTTAGCACAACTTGGTTTGAAACTGTAAGCGTTTTCTGTGTCTCAGTCGCTATATAATCAGAAACCGCCATTTTGAAGACGTCCGCCATTTTGAAACAAAAGTTTAATTGCAAAATCGGCTCCGACAACTTTGTTCGAAAATTAAATAAGCTTCAATTTAAAAAAAAAATCGTCCAAATTGAATCAAAACTGAAGGCTCTAGACAATTTTGAAACACGATTTTTCGTTTTTCCCCACTGTGCGACGGACAGACACCGAAGTGATCTTATAAGCGTTCCGTACGGAACACTAAAAATGGGATCCGAATAAAAGGACAAAAGTGAATTCACCTGCATTATGCTGATGATGTAGTGTTAATATCAGACACTCTTGATAACATACAGGAAATAATTACTGAACCACAAATCAAATCAGAAAAGACAAAGGCTATGATAAACGAAGACAGTCCGTGAGGCCTGAGAATAGAGGGCACAACACTTGAATACGTAGAGGAATATTCTACCTAGGGCTAATAATAAAGTGTAGAAAAGCATATCAAACGGCAGAAGTAGAGAAAATTATCAGACTGGCATGGGCAGCATTTGGCAAACAAAGGAAAATATTAACCAACAAACGAGTTCTTCTGAAACTAAGAAAGATGGTATTCGATCAATACATTCTACCGGTTCTTACTTACGTGGCCCAAATATAGGCATTCACTAAGATGTTGGACCAACTCAATAAAACACAGAGAGCAATGAAACGTCAAATTCTGAATATAAGATTACAAAACAGAATCAGAAACAAAAGTATAAGACAAAAGATCAAAGTAGTCACACAATGGGACACCAGGATGAGAAATGGAAAAAAGAATACAAGAATGGAGGTCAGGGTTGGGACAAAGATCCAGAGGAAGACCCCAAACAATATGGAAAGATGACCTGCAAAGAACGGCAAGTTTGGGTTGGATCAGAAAGACTCAAAATCGAGAGGGATGGCGTAGGAAAGAGGAGGCCTGGCCTAAATGAACAAAATATAATATATTACCTCGAAATATGACTATGTTTGTTTATTAAATAAACTACATTATCTTTTTGGACTTCTACTCTCGGAGCTAACGGAAATATTGTACTAATGAACAAATTACCCTTAGAGATTCTTACATTTTTCAACGCTTTAAAGTGCCTAGATCACGAAAACAAAAAACATATTTCGGATGTTGTTAAATGTAGGTCCAACGAAGCTGCATCGACAGCGAAACGCGTCATCAAAATCATAAATAAACCAGTGGAAATTGACTAAGAACAGTCATTATATATTTAAAAATTGCTGTCAATCTGCATGTTTGTCAGTTTGTCCGTCCGCCTGTCTGTCTGTTGGCATAACTCCCGAATGAAATGAAATATCGATTTCAAATTTGGCATATACATAGATACTTCTTAAAGTAGAAATTAAACTTACAGTTTAAAGTAGATATCGCTTTAGGGGAAGGGGGTAAAATGGTGAGGTATCGATAAATTTTGCGTAGTTTCAATATCATAAGAAAATTTCTTGACTGTCCGTGGAGATAATATAATAAAGAAATTGTAAGCATAATTATTGGTAGTCAAACGTATAAGGGGTTAAAGGGATAATCAATGATATTAGAGAGATATTATGTGAAATGTGAAAAAATAATAAAACAATTATTTACACAAACTTTCCACTATATTTGTAATACACCGTAACAATCGATTCCTCAGAGATTCAATACTTTTAAAAAAGTTCTGTGTTTAAAATTTAAATTTAAATTAATATTTAGCATAAATTTACCTAACAGAAGGGCATATTTATGTGAAATATTTATTTTGACTTTTATATTATGCAGAACAAAAATTTACGGAAAGAAAAGACCAGGCAGTAACACGAGTTGATTTTAGATACCAAAAACATGGTCATCTATTAAACTAAATCTTGATCATATTTATTAATTAAGTTAAATTATATTTTTTGATATATTGTCTGTCGCATACTCACATTATTGCCCACTGTCGAATTGCGTTGGGAAAATTTTAATATTTTGCTTTATTTTATTTCAATAAACTGTGAAAGAGCTACAAAACAGATTATATTTTCAACCTATTCCTCATAAATCTGATGTACTAAATCAGAATCATTAGAAAGTTCTTTTTTTATATGAAACAGAAATCTGTAAAGTTTGTTTTTATATTTTCAGTAATCTCAGAAAATAATTAATACATTCTAGGTGGTCTTAAAACATTTTTTTGTTCATAACTCGTTAAATAAATGCCTCGGGTGTGATTGGTTCTTGGTGTATATAGAAGACCAATATTAAATATCTAATATTTGGTCCTAAATTATCAGTAAATATTTATTTAAAGGTCTCAACTTCAAAAAATCGAACATAAGGATATGGATCCACCAAAGAAATATGGCCAACCTCCAGCAAGTGGTTTGGGAGGGTCATGGACCAAAACTTCTAGTAGAGCACAGCAACAATCCCAAAATGAAAAAGTTCTTGGAAGCTGTACCGTTCATTATGGTAAATATTTTTATTATGATAATTTTTAGGTTTCATTAAAATAAATTAATAACATGAATTAATGAAGACTCCTTTGCTAAAACTAGGCATATAAAAGAACACATATTTATTTTCAGGCCCACCGCTAGCCGCCTGAACACCCGCGTGCAAAACCTACTTTGCCGCCCTCCTCCCTCTCAAAAATTTTCTGTGGCCGCCCCCATCCTCATCTTATTTTAATAATTGCGAATTGTTTCGGAATAAATGCAATGACATTGATGAGGCTGATTAGAAAAATTTAAACATGATGAGATCTCTGGATTTGCCTCCCCTCGGATGCGCCGCCCGCGTGCAGTGCACGCTCTGCACGCCCGCCTATGGCGGGCCTGGTTATGTTGTGTTCTTTTCACTCGATTACGGTGCCGCTGAATGAGGGTTATGTCACAGTAAACATACTGCAGTAGCGAAACTGAGCTCCAATTTGGTGACGAGATTTTGACGGCGCGTGCGTCGACGGGTCCTTTTTCAAAATGGCCGCTCAGTGTTTACATCCGATCTCGGAATGTGTCTTTGGAAATGTATTGTCCATCGTTTCTTGATGTGACTGCAGTTTATATGAATATAAAGACAGAAGGAAAAGAGAGTTCGTAGAAAAAGAGAATTAAAAACGTTTGTAAGTGAAGAGAATCGAAAAGGTTGCGAAACAATTTATATAATCATGGGGAAAGGAGGTTATTGTTGTGCCGTTGAGAATTGCAATATCCCATATAATTTTTCGCAAATTATTTGCTCGAGTCACACTTTTTTATGCTCTAAAATTTGCAAATAAGAAATTTCTAACACAATCAGGGCGCGCTAAGACTAAATTTAATTATGCTTTATTTACATCACATGTAATCATCAACAGTATTATCCGTCAAAGTTTAAGTTGCTGCATTAATGACTTTTTTTTGCAGTTCCTCTGTTTTTAGTTGAAACAATGATTTCATAGAAATCATGGTATGCGATTAAAGTTGTTGGAGTTGTTGATTATTTTAATAAACCTTTATTGCTTGCTTTCACAAGACAACTTTTCACTGTCTTAAATGCATTTTCGAAAAAATACATATGCATGAAACAATATTATCATTACTAATGTACATTTTGTTTAGGCGTATTTGCTCAAGAGATGGCCTTCCAGAGAACCTTGATTGATTTAATAAAACGTTCGTATTGGCAGAGTGATTTGGTCATTAAAGCTTGAAATTTATTTCTAAACTTAGTTCAGCTGGTTATTTAAAAATCCTGACGTGATTGCTCAATTCTGACCTCGGATTCGGTTTCAGCGCCTAAAAATACATATAGGTATAGCGATCTATTCGGTAGTGAAAAACTTTTTTTTGTGTGCCTGTGTATTTTTTTTTTATGACTAATAAATAATCCTCCAAATTCTGGTTTTTTAGAAAGATTTATTTTTGTGTAAACTAGTATTCAGTTATTTAAAACTATTTATATTTGTGTAAATTATAGATAAAACATTTTTTTTTTCCGAAAGGTGTATTCTCAAGAGGCTTCTAGTTTTCAATAACTTCATCTGTATTAATTGTTTGACACACCTTTTCTAATAATAAACCTGCTAAATTTAACACTGTTTAATTGCAAGTACAATTAATACTCTGAAAGTGATTTTTTTTTCTATTTTTCTCTATAAATTACATTGCTCCTTTTTCATGCCAATCTTTCAAAAGTTTCTGTGAATATATTGTAAGGAATACAGAACCTATAACAACATATTTATTATTTTCAAATTTTATTACAAGCTGGGTTTGAAAGTTTAAATATTAAGTGTCGTGTTGAGATCACAAAACCACTGGAGAATGGGATTATTGAAATAACTGATATAAATCGATTATTGAATCAAATATGCTATTAAAATATGAAAAATTTTAATGTGATTCCAAAGAAATTTTTGTAATATGATTTTTTCAGACGATGTGTGCCAGAGGGTAAAATATTCTGAAAATAAGTTCGTTAAATGGACAGTACACTTAAAGACCATTTTGATGGTAATTATGGTTACTATTAAAATTTTGAAGATTTAGTTATCTGTTATTAATATTCCTCCTATAAAGAACTTATTTCTATTGTTGTATACCTATACTATAAATTAAATATAGTTACTTTCCTTTTAAACTGTAATAAACAGTATATATGAATCAATCATTTCTTCTAATGAAGCTAATATGGTTAGTGAAACGCGCGTCGAGGGCAAAAATACGGATAACAAAACACAAAAAGGTATAGAACCTCTAAGAATCATTCACATAGAAAATAGAGGTCTATACATATACGTTCATAATTCATTAATAATATTATATTAACCTTTCTCGAAGTTACACAATATAGTTTTGTAGTTTAAGAAAAAATTAGTACCAAAAAAGTAGATACAGTGTTTTTTAATTAACAAGAGACCTATCACACCAAACAACACAACACTGCTTAGAAAAAAATGCTCTTATTTTAGATGTTGACATCTTAGTAATGACAATATGTTTTTATTTCACGGTACAAGAAAAATAGCATTAGGTATTACGTATGTTAAAATTAAATTAATTTAGTCCTTTAAAAACATCTTTAATCACAAATTTACTTGAAAAATGATGTAAATAAAACTTTAACCTCAAACAGTGACGTTTAACTTTGATAAACTTTTGAATTTTTGGATAAGGTTATTAAAAACTGAAGTTGAATATAAAGAATTCCATTAAATACCTTCCTATCAAGTTTTTCACCTGTATTCATTTCTTTTCTAACAAAGTGCTCCATTCTTTTTGTTTTTTTTATATTACTCATGCTGCATTAACTTTTATATTACTCATGCTGTATTAAATAACAAATCAAAAATTTTCAAACATTTCTATATCTATGATTTTGAATGATACAACTTTGCACAACTTTATTTGTATTTCAAATCTCGCGCTGGTCCACTTTTAACATGGCAGATTGCCACGTGACCTTCTGAAAACGAACCTGATTTTCCTATGCGATTATCCTTGAGTTTCGCTACTGTATAGTGTGTTTACTGTGGTTATGTACGCTGTGGGATTGTTACCGCCTATAGCCTAAACGACTTAACCGAATGTAATGAATTAGCTTAAAATATATATTTTGATAGCATAATCGACTGACTTTACTAAATTTTTGAAAAAAACGAAATGTCGATTTGTCAAAATAAGTAGCATAATGCGCCCAATATACCATATGACATCACCTCAACAAATAAAGAGACCCCGAATCTTGTATTATGTATGTGGAAAAAAGCTTATTGAAATTACGCTATAATTTATTCGAATCAATTCAATTCAAGGAAATGTTAACAAATAGATTAATAGACACTCGATTACCAGGGGTAGAAATGTCAAGGTTATACATTAATATTTAAACCGAAAACATATACATATCTAGTATACGTATGTACAGTCTGTCAAGTAAGAACGTGACTGCTCGTATTCTTGAAAAAATGTGTTTCGAGAAAATTTTTCGCCATCAATGTATTCTTTGGCGTGCTCACAAACGGCGCAATTATCTTAGTAAGTTGTCCAGTCGTCTTCTGCATCAATAATCTCCTGGCATCTTCGAGGCATGCTGTCGACGAGATTTTCTGCATACTCTGCAATTTTTTAAATCTCGCGAGAAAACTGAGTTAAAGTCCTCAGAGTTTTTCTTCTGAGCTTTCTCTTTAAAAGGGACCAAACGTTTTCAATTGGGTTGGCGTCCGGCGATTGTAAGAGCCATTCTAGTATTTTATCGTGGGTCCAAGCGAGCCGCTTCGCGACGTGATTTTCACCCAGCAAAGGCTAGCGTGGTGATTATGGCTAATTAGCACAAATTGAATAATATTCTAAGCATTTTCTTTTGGTTAAGGTTGTTAGGCTTAAAGAAAATGAATTTAATATTCAAACCGTTTTTTTAAAGCTAGTAACGTATGATTTTTTTTTTCCAGTGTCTTATAAAAGATGTTCACTGTGATGTTCAAAATGACGATCTGGAAACGTTAAAACATCGGATAGCACCTCCAGTTCCAATAGCTGTTCTCACCGCAAAAGATTCCAATGGTTTAACTCCATTACACAAGGTACTACTACTACTATTTTAATATATAAAAATTTAAGCAAATAAAAACAAAACTAGTTCAAGACCTTTCCTCATTGATTACACATAATGGGGTAAATATCGTTTAAAATCAAGAGATACCAATATACGAGGCTGGTTTGAAAAGTCCGTGAAAAAATAAAAACTACTTATGTGTTTGGGGTAAACCTTTTTTATTTTTCGACATAGTCTCCTTTTAGGCTTATACACTTCGTCCAACGATGTTCTAGTTTGTTGATCCCTTCCGAATAATAGGATTTGTCCAAGTCTGCAAAATATCCATTAGTGTCTGCAATCACCTCCTCGTTTGAATAAAATCTTTGTCCCGCCAGCCATTTCTTCAAATTGGGGAACAAATAGTAGTCCGAGGGAGCTAAGTCTGGAGAATAAGGGGGATGTGAAACGAGTTGGAATCCTATTTCCATTAATTTTGCGACCACAACTGCTGAGGTGTGTGCTGGTGCGTTGTCGTGATGGAAAAGGACTTTCTTGTGGGCCAATTTCGGGCGTTTTTCTTGCAGCTCGGTTTTCAAACGGTCCAATAACGATGAATAATATTCACTGTGTAATAGTTTTACCCTTTTCCAGATAGTCGATGAGGATTATCCCTTGCGAATCCCAAAAGACAGTCGCCATAACCTTTCCGGCCGAAGGAACGGTCTCCGCCTTTTTTGGTGCAGATTTCCCCTTGGTAACTCATTGTTTAGATTGTTGTTTGGTCTCAGGAGTATAGTAATGTATCCATGTTTCATCCACAGTGACGAAACGACGCTTAAAGTCCTCCGGATTCTTCTAGAACAGCTGCAAACAATCCTTGCAACACTTCACACGATTCCGTTTTTGGTCAAGCGTGAGCAATCGCGGCACCGATCTTGCGGATAGCTTTCTCATGTCCAAATGTTTATGCAAAATATTATGTACTCGTTCAGTCGAGATGCCCACAGCACTAGCAATCTCATGCACCTTAACTTTTCTGTCATCCATCACCATATCATGGATTTGATCAATGATTTCTGGAGTCGTAACCTCCACAGGCCGTCCAGAACGTTCAGCGTCACTTGTGCCCATATGGCCAGTCCGAAAATTTTGAAACCACTTATAAACTGTTCTAATCGAAGGTGCAGAGTCGCCATAATGTTTATCAAGCTTCTCTTTAGTCTCCTGAGGCGATTTGCCTTTCATAAAGTAATCTTTAATCACCACACGAAATTCTTTTTCATCCATTTCTTGAAAATCACTCGACTTCCTTGATTCACACGAATGCCAAACACAAAGAAATAGACCAATATGGCTGAAACTTGGTGTGCGTTCATTCAAGAGATGCTACTAACTAAACCTGACCTCGATACGCGCCGGTGGTGCCATCTCTCGGACTTTGCACGGACTTGTCAAACCAGCCTTGTATGAATGAATTGATCGCCAGGTGATCCATAATCAAAGGCCGTTAGTTCAGGTTAGGCGTTGAGAATTGTTGGCTAATAATATCTTTAAATATATACATCTTAAGTATTTGCTGAAGTCGTAATTGTGCTTCAATTCATGCAAGGACAAAACTACGTTCAGTAAGCTACTATATTTTTCTGCATAAGAAATTATTAAGCTAGATACCTTAAATTATAATACAATTCAATGATTTTATTGTTGTTTCTTAAGTTAATTTAATAGTAATTGAATCTCTTCTTGAAATCAGTTTCAATTTAATCACAGGAAGTTAAACTGAAGCCAACCGAATTTGGAATTCTTAACCTCAGACCACTGGCTTGTTTCCCAAGCCGAAGCACATTTTTCAATGTCCCGCCACTTTATTACTTGAACTAATTAATTTTTAATTACCGGGGTTTGGTTTGTCATGAAAGAACTTATGCAATTTATGTTCAGCAACAAACGAGGCTAATCTTACTTCACCTGAAAATATAAAAAGGAATTAAAAAAGACGTATCTACTATACCCTGGTAGAATACAAAATAATATAACAATGTACTGATACTTAGTACAAGATAATGAAATATTTTTACCGTGTTTAACTTGTATATCAAGTTTTTGAGTTTTTGTCACAGCAAATGATGATATCTTTGGTTGTGATTTTATATTCTTTGATGATATTGAGTGTACTTGTGAAGAATTATGTTTCCTAAGAGCGTTTTTTTCCCTGATTTAATATTAATATCCCTATTACAACTTCTACAGCAGGCATAGTTTGCGCTTTTACGAAGAAGCTACTAACGACAACGGAAGAAGAATTATAGAGATATGTGAACAAAACAACCTTACAATATTAAACAGACACTACCAGCATAGGGATATTCATAAATATACGTGGAGACAAACAACAAGAGATTTAAAAAGTATTATCGACTATATGATAATACGTCAGAGATCTAGATTAAACTTCCTAGATGTAAGATTCCAAAGAGGGGCTTCATGTGGCAGCGACCACTACCTTGTGAAAGGAAAGATAATCTCACGAACAACACGGAAAGTAAACTGGAAGATACAAGTACACAGCACACAACAAGTGAAACAACAATAAGATATAATACAGACAGCTTACAAAATGAAAATATCAGAAATCTATACAAGAGTAGATTGGACCAAAAGATACAACGGACGGGATTTGTTAATATAGTAGAAGAATATAAATATATAAAGGAATGCCTACACGCAGCCGCACTGGAAGCATTAGGGTACCAAGAGAAAAGGGAAAAACAGCAAAAAACCATATTGATGGGATGAAGAAATTAAATACGAAATTGAAGAAAAACGGAAAAGCTATCACAAATACTTAAGTTCAAAGAGCACAAACGACAAAGTAAAATACAAAGAATCCCAAGCTAGAGTACGCAAAATGATTAGTGACAAAAAGAACAACCAATGGGAAAAGACATGCTCAAGACTCAACACTTACATAGGAGGAAGAAAAGGCACAGAAAGCTGGAGACTTCTTAAAAATATGAGAGCAAAACGGAAAAAAGAAATCTTCTCACCAATAACACTAGAAAAATGGAACCAATATTTTACAAATATGCTAACAGAAGATAGACCAGAGTTCAAAAGTACCCAACATGGAAACCCAAATATAGTTATACGAGGATCCCCAATAAGGATAACAACATCAGAAGTTAAGGAAGTATGTAAAATGCTAAAAAATGGTGGAGCTCCAGGACCAGGAAACATCCCAGGAGAGATAGTAAAATACGGAACTGAAGAGCTATTTAGCGCTTTGAGGAACTTATTCCAAAGATGCATTAACACATCAGAAGTACCCGAGGAATGGAAAATATCATACATATCAACAATTCATAAGAAAGGAGACAAAAATAATTGCGATAACTATAGGGGAATAACGGCTACAGGATCTATTAGCAGAATATACGGAAAAATACTTAAAAATAGAATAGAAACGGAATACGCGGACGTAGAAGCAGAAGAACAGGCAGGCTTTAGAGCAGGAAGATCCACAATAGACCATCTCTTCTCACTGACACAAATCCTAGAAAAGAAAACCGCATTTGATCAGGAAGTCCATGTCTTGTTTGTTGATCTAAAAAAGGCCTACGACAGCGTGCCCCTAATGAGATTGTGGGAAACACTACAACAGAGTAATGTAAGCACCGAAATAATTAAAGCCGTAAAATCCTTATACCAAGACGCAAGAAGTAGTGTGAAAACCAAATATGGTATAACAACAGGGTTCCCAGTCACAAAGGGTCTCAAACAGGGCTGCTGTATATCCCCAACGCTATTTAAAATCTATTTGGAGAGTGCACTGAAGAACTGGAAAAAAGGAGATGCAGCAGTATGGGATTACCACTGGATGACGATACTACCTTGTACACGCTATCATTCGCAGATGACCAGGTAGTAGTCGCTCAGGACATCGATGATATGGAATACATGACACGAAAACTTATGGATGAATATGAAAAATGGGGCCTAGAAGTCAATATTAAAAAGACCGAGTACATGTGCGTCGGAGGACAACAGCAGGACTTGAAACTGGCCACAGGACACACCATCAAACACTGTGCCAGTTATAAGTATTTGGGAACGAGAATATCTAGGGACGGAACACTGGAAGAAGCAATATTCGAGAGGAATACCCAAGGAAGAAAAGCGATTGCAATGCTTAATAGTATACTATGGGACAAAAAACATAACCATTGAAAATAAGAAGAGAATTTACAACTCAATAGTGAAAAGTATAATAACTTACAGCTCCCAGGTGTGGCCATTAAAGGAAAGAACAGAAAAAATACTAAAAGCTACAGAAATGGATTTCTGGAGACGAGCAGCCAGAAAAATCCAGAAAAGACCGCATACCAAATGACACGATAAGGCGAGCTTTAGAAATAAAGCACGATATAGTGGACGAAATCAGAACCCAACAGTTGGTATGGTACGGACATGTACAGAGAATGTCACAAGACCGACTGCCTAAAAAGATTTTAAATTGGAACCCTCATGGAAAAAGAAAACGAGGAAGACCACGCCAAAGCTGGAGAGCAGGAATCAACAAGGAAGTACTAGAGAGAGATCTGGAGGAGGAGGGATGGAGAAACCGGGAGGAATGGAAATTAGGCATCGGAAGACGGAAGACGTTATAAAACCGATTGATATATATATATATATATATATATATATATATATATATATATATATATATATATATATATATATATATATATACATATATATATATATATATATATATATATATATATATATATATATATATATATTATAATAATATTTTTGGTGGAGTCTACTAGTAGACGTTATTAGTAACTCGGAGAAAGTTTCTCTTCTAAATAATGAAAATTAATGAAACATTAAAATCCGAATTCTTGTTTATATAGGCAAGCGAATTAGCTCGAGGGATCCCCTAAAAAACGTCGAGTTACGGGTTGTAGGACCCAAGGGTATTCCCCAAAAGATATCGGGAACATTCTGCAATCACTACTTATCATACAATTGATGGATTCACATAAACGAACTTCGAAATGGAAAATCGGTAAAAAAATCGGGAGAATTTCCTTGTATTCTCAGAAATCGTGGAAAAATCGTTAAATTTCGGTATTTCCGTAGGACAGACCCCATATTGGTAGAAATACCGAAAAATTGGTAGATTCGAGACCACTGCTAAAGTGCAATTTTTGTGTTTGCATGTGACACATCAGTTTCGACCAGTAGGGTCTTACGACCAGGGAAACAAAATCGCGTCTTATATGAGAAACGACCGCTAAGGGTAAAATAACGATTAGCGATCACGACAGTATTCAGTCAGTTATTCACTACGTCGCAGAGTGGGAAAAACGAAAAATCGTGTTTCAAAATTGTCTAGAGCCTTCAATTTTGGTTCGATTTGGACGATTTTTTTTTTAAATTGAAGCTTATTAAATTCCGAACAAAGCTGTCGGAGCCGATTTTGCAATTAAACTTTTGTTTCAAAATGGCGGACGTCTTCAAAATGACAGTTTCTGATTATATAGCGACTGAGACACAGAAAACGCTTACAGTTTCAAACCAAGTTGTGCTAAAATGCGTGTATGTATGTTTTTTTATGTCGCAGATAATATATCCAATATCACAGTTACAAGATTAATAATAATGAACCCAAAATGGCTGCCATGAACAATAAAAGTATTATAAATATGAATAAACGTACCATTATTATTTTATATCCATAACATTTGCATAAATAATTTCTTTAAGGTTGTTAATTATAAGTATGTTTCAACAATTGACTTAAAATGACAAATCAAGTATGGCGGATGCCAAAATTGAATCGAGCAAGAAAGTTTCTCTGTGGCATTTAGACTGTGGCGGTCAGATCATTCAAGTAATTCAAGTTTAGTTGCGGGATTTAAATTTTCATGCAGTTATTGCTAGAATATTGCTGCTGTAAATTTTAAGTATCGTAGACAATTTTCTAGCAGATACAAAAAACAGCGATACACGCAGAAAAGGACGGCTCACACAGCTAGAAAATGGCTACAACAGCTAAAACGTTTTGTTAAAATAGGGACAGCTAAATATTTTATGTAAGAGTAAGTTAAGGTTAGACATATTTATTTTCTTATTTTTCTAGTCTATTCCTATAATTCAGTAGTTCTGTATATGTACTAAAGGGTTTTCTCGTTAATAAAGATTATTATTACTCTTACAAAATACACGCAGAGAAATGCTAAAATAGGGACAGTTAAATATTTTGCTGCATTAGCCACTGTTTAGCAACAGCAGCCACTTTTTTGCTACAACAGCAAACAACGTGGCTAGTGCAGCAAAATATTTAGCTGTCCCTATTTTAACAAAACGTTTTAGCTGTTGTAGCCATTTTCTAGCTGTGTGAGCTGTCCTTTTCTGCGTGTATCGCTGTTTTTTGTATGTGCTAGAAAATTGTCTACGATACTTAAAATTTACAGCAGCAATATTATAGCAATACCTGCATGAAAATTTAAATCCCGCAACTAAACTTGAATAACTTGAATGATGTGACTGCCACAGTCTAAATGCCACAGAGAAACTTTCTTGCTCGATTCAATTTTGGCATCCGCCATATTAGATTTGTCATTTTAAGTCAATTGTTGAAACATATTTATAATTAACAACCTTAAAGAAATTATTTATGCAAATGTTATGGATATAAAATAATAATGGTACGTTTATTCATATTTATAATACTTTTATTGTTCATGGCAGCCATTTTGGGTTCATTATTATTAATCTTGTAACTGTGATATTAGATATATTATCTGCGACATAAAAAAACATACATACACGCATTTTAGCACAACTTGGTTTGAAACTGTAAGCGTTTTCTGTGTCTCAGTCGCTATATAATCAGAAACCAACGTCCGCCATTTTGAAACAAAAGTTTAATTGAAAAATCGGCTCCTACAACTTTGTTCGGAATTTAATAAGGTTCAATTTAAAAAAAAATCGTCCAAATCGAACCAAAATTGAAGGCTCTAGACAATTTTGAAACACGATTTTTCGTTTTTCCCCCACTGTGCGTCGTTATGCTTAAAACTTTAATAAAACATAATAATAAATAATTTTACAAAGATAAATACCAACTCATTTACCAATATGAACAAATAACATAAAAATGAAGCTTTTTTTAATAACACTACACGTTTTTCAGGCTGTCGGCTTAGGTAGACAAGAAATAGTAGAATATATAATAAATGAAGTTCCAAATAGTGTTTAATGCAGTAGATAACGAAGGAAGGACTCCTTGCATTATTCAGCGCTATTGAAAGATGACAACAAAATGTTCAACTATTAATAGAGCATGGCGCTGATGAATCTGCTCTTGATAATGTAAGTATTATCTACCTTTTTAAACGTTATATATTTGGATAAACTACCTATGACACCAGAATTCAATTATTTTTTCTATCATCGTGTAAAAAGTACTCCCTAATTATTTCAGCAGTTTTTTTATTTAAATTATATTTAACTGCACAGACTGAACTAATTAATAGCTATGTTAATTTTTATGGATACTTAATTATACAGGTGTCCCAGTTTTCCGTGTACATAAAATTACTGTGGATTTCTGGGATCAACATATCACCATTTAACCCCAACTTACCTTAGTTCAAAAATTTTTAATTTTTGAGATACAAAGTGTCAAAGTTATACCTTTATTTTAGTTTTTCTTAAGTAGCTTTTTTAATAATTGTACTATTTATATAAGATTGGTACTAAGAAGTTTTCCGAGTTGAGAAATCGAGATCAGTTCTCTGTTTTGTTTTAAATTGTATGGGGGGCGCCACTTATTGCACTGTGTATACTTTTAAATTGTCATAGCTTTTTTATACCACTCTGTATGATATTTTTAATTAAATATTCGTATTCTCCGCCTTCTTCTGTCTAAAAAGCTCTCTTGATTAATGTTGCTCCGAGCAATAGTTTCTGAGATAGTGGGATGTTTATTTCCATTTTTTAATTCCATTGTCAAATTCGCAAATGCGTTCCTTCACGCGTTTCTTCGCATTGTATAGTTACTTGGCAACGCTCAAAAATTACTCTGGCAATGACGTAAGATATCATATATTCTATGACTTAACTGGCTTGTAGTAATACTGACAGAAAGTAATTTTTGACAGATATCAAACAAGTTTTACGAGTATTAACGAGAATTAATTCTTTCTCGAGCTCAACAGTGTTTTAAATCTAGATTATTATTCAGTACACTTTTAGTGGGCAAACTGATATGAGTTTTAGTGTTTGGTTTTTGTAAGGCAACGGTTGCAAAAGTGCTCGCGTATATTACGAAAGATTTCCACATCGTCGGACTCCTAACCCTCAGACTTTTGCCAATATTGAGAGAAATTGGACAATTTGAGCCGATCAGGAATAATTCTGGGCGGCCTTCATATGCTAACGCAACCGATGTTGAAGAGGAGGAAACTATTCCTGACTTATTGGAAAACTTATCAATTAATTTACGTCGCGACATGTTTTTTTTTCATGCACGATGGTACACCACCCAATTTTACGCGTAGTGTGAGAATTTTTCTGAACCAAAGTTATCCAGATAAATGGATCGGAAGAGGTGAAGATACTCCTATTCACTGGCCACCTCGTTCCCCAGACTTAAATCCATGCGATTTTTTCCTTGGGGTGAAAGTTTATCAAGTTTTAAATTGACAACATTGAACAATTGTGGAACAGTATTCAAAATGCTGCTAATGCTTTACGAGATGAAGACATTTTAAGAAGAGTATATTTAAATTTCCTACGACGTATTAATTTTTGCATTACGGAAGGTGACGGCCATATTAAACATTTATTGTGAAACCAATACCTTCTCAGTTGAGCGATTAAACTTTTTTTTTCCAAATTTATCAATTTGTCGGTCATCTTTTATGCCCTTAGCTAGTTGGTTTTTAGATTCTTACTGCTGTTGGCCCGTTTTTTAAATTTATTATTGTTGTTAGCCTGTTTGCCTTTAAGCATGCACCAAATTTCAAAGACTATTCTTTTGGACCTGTCTCTGTCTGTCTAAGCCTAGGTGAAGTGTGAAGGAACGCATTTGCGAATTTGACAATGGAATCAAAAAAATGGAAATAGGAGAAGGCGGATAATACGAATATTTAATTAAAAATATCATACGGAGTGGTATAAAAAAGTTATGACAATTTAAAAGTATACACAGTGCTAAAAGTGGCGCCCTTTACGGCTTAATTTACAGCAAAACTGTAAGCTGATTTCGATTTCTCATCTCAAAAAACCCTTTAGCACCGAATCTCGTACAAATAGCACAAATATTAAGAAAGCTACTTAATAAAATTAAAATAAAAGTATAACTTTGACACCCTGTATCTCAAAAATTTCGAATTTTTGGACTAAGCTAAGTTGGGTTAAATGGTCATATTTTCATTCCAGAAATTCACAGTAACTCTATGTACACGGAATATTATGGCACCCTGAATATATACATCGGCAATGTATTTGACATATACAAATAGAAGTACAGAACAAGCACATATTTAATAAGTATTTTTTTATTTCAGAGACAAAAAACAGCAGCTTATTATAAAACTAGAGTGTCAGAGTTAGACGCTAAGTTAGTTAATGTTATACCAGATTGTCCAAGAGGTGCCAAAGAACCAACTAGCTTCGACTGGAGTTTGCTTACTGGTTCTGCGTTATCAGTTAACGGAGTTAAGAAAGCAGCCCTGAAAATGGAAAACGGTATGTTGGCTTCTATATATATTAAACTAAGTATTTTTAATTTTACCTATTGCAACAGTATATCTAGAAGTTAAAAATATTTTTAAATATGTACTCTATTTATTTGAACGTAATAAAAATAAATCTTCTAGAATTATTTATAATATATATAAAATTTACTGTCTGTCTGTCTGTTTGTCCCTTAGTGGGCTTATCACTGGAGAACCACTTATCCGATTTATGTACTTTTTAGTGTTCCGTACGGAAACACTTATAAGATCACTTCGGTGTCTGTCCGTCTGTCTGTCCGTCTGTCACACCCGATTTTTCTCCGAAAACTATTTGTCATAGAAAGTTGAAATTTGTTAATATTAATTTTTAATTCATACATTTGCTCTCTGGTCAGGTTATCTATGATCTCCTATCTAGAAATATATAAAATACAAGGTCTCTCTGTCTGTCTGTCTGCCTGTCTCTCTGCCTGACAGATTTTTACGTTATATATATGTTCTATATAATTCAATATAAGCCTAGATAATGAGAGATAAGTCGAGATAAGCCTCAATAATGGGAGATAAGGTGAGATAATGGGAAATAAGTATAAAAAATGGGAGATAAGGAGAAATAATGGGAGACCAGCAGAGATAAGTCTAGATAATAAGAGTTATGGCGAGATAATGGGAGATCAGGAAAAAAACAATGAGAGATAAGGAGAAATATTGCGAGATAAGTCAAGATAAGCCTAGATAAGTTGCGATAAGCCTAAATAATGGGAGATAAGATGAGATAATGGGAGATAAGGAGAAATAATGGGAGATGAGCAGAGATAAGCTTAGATAATGGAAATTATGTAGAGATAATGGGAGATAAGGAGAAATATTGGGCGATAAGGGGAAATAATGTGAGATATTTTATTACGTTGGGTAACATAAGCAATAAGCAGTGAAGATAGTAGTGAATCAAGCCCACGCGAGCGGAGACGCGGGCCCGGCTAGTTATATATATTTAAGAACATCAAAACTGCAATTCAGGAACAGAAATAAAAAAGTGAAGATAAAACGTGAAACTGTTACTTTATTGGAATATCAGCTGGCATTCGTATAATATTCGCAACCTCTAATGTTTAAATAAAATAGGAAAGCGACCCTTTTTTGTCGTTTGCGGCTAAATAGTCTGAAATATTTGTGGCCAGTGGTGGTGCGCTTGGGCGTATACGTATTATTTGCGAATAGTATAGATGAAACAGTTTTATGTTTTGAACATTTTTTAAAAAAAAAAAAAACATTTTATAATGGAACATTATTAATTAAAAAATATGCAAACGAGGAAATCAAACAAAAAGTATTACCAATCTTCTATCTCCGACATGCTTGAAAAGCTATCATTGTCCGACTCATTTGAATTTGCATGTATAATTAAAGGTTCAACAATGGCATCCACTGCCATGTTCACAGTCGACATTTTATCTTCTACCCTCAATACATACTCGACGAATTTTCGCGAATTTTCTGTGGAAATATTAGATATGGAATTCTGAAAAACGTTTCGAACGTCTGCTAATTTATAGGTCGTATTGTTCCTGGCCACTTCAACTTTAATCTGTGCCCACATAAGTTCTATCGGATTGAGCTCGCAATGATTTGGTGGCAGGCAATAAACAGTAATATTATGTTTTTTTTGTCGAAAAACTTGTATACTTGTCTTTATTTCTGAGAACTTCAAGCTTTACAGGTTTTAATAATTCTCTCTTAACGCTGTTTTTTTGGAAAAGAAATGTTTTTCGCGGTCATCCAAGATTGGATGTCCTTTTTCAGCCAACGCAAAGTTAGAACCTGTTCTAATTCTTTAGAATGATAGCTTGCGTTGAGTCTACAAAATCGCTTCCAATATACGTAATAATTAACTTACGTCCCTTACCAGATTGCGGTTTAATACCAGTAGAGAGACTTTCATTGAATACTTGGCGAGAATTTTTGATATTCTCATCTTACCAGAATTTCTTTAATGTGTACCCTTCATTTATCCACGTCTCATTTAAGTAATATATCCTTTTTCCTTCAAAGTGAATTTTCTAACTTTCCTTTTTCCAATAAAAACTCATTCCCGTTAAAACACTCAATAGTTTTACTCTACTCATTTTCGGTATCCAGCCAGCAGGATCATATCCAAAGTTGGAGTTTTTTTTTGCATAAAAAGGTCATGAACAAAACGCCTTACTGCTTGTTTTGAGTTGTCTGTCAGCTGAAGTTCTTTTCTGCCTGGTCTCTTTTTTGGATACTCTATACCTCCCATCTTTTCTTCTCTTAAAATTCTGTAAACTATGGCTTTACCAACGCCAGTCAATAAGGAATATTTTGTCACATAATCGTCCGCACTTAAATCACAATTTTGATCATTTTTAACGTAGTCAAATACATTTTTAACTGTACGCTTTTCATTATGGGTTAGCTGCTTGAAGTTTTGGCGTTTCGCTGGAAAAGACATTTTGTTAACACAGTAACTGATTTATCACTAACTGGCTTGACACTTGGGCATGCTGCTCTAAATATATATTTATAGTTGAGGCAACGAGAAGGTATGTAAATAAAATAATTTGATCGGCAATAAAACTTCGTTACAAAAGAGCATTATTACCTGAAAAATACCTGGGAATAGATAGCATGCGTTTGTTATAGGACCGCCGCGTTTGTGTAGTGTGTGACATTTTTATTACAATCAGTTTCAAATAAATAGAGTATAGTTCTTTATAATTTACATGGCCACATTACACATTGTAGGAAATTGGAAAAGCCAATTTAAAAAAAAACACAACATATTTGAGGTTAGTTTTTTAATTTGACAACGTAACAAAGAGGTTATTTAAGAGTTGCCAGAACTCATTTGTGTTTCATTTTTAACGCTGCGCGTGGTGACTAATGCGATATGCTACTTTATTAAATTTTACCCGTTATTACTATAATGAAATTTTGAAGTAAATTAACTACTAGAAAGCGTAGCCAAAACATGTCAATCATTTTATCGTAAATATATAGCAACATCCGCTTCCTCCTTAAAATCATCCCAATATTTTTAGGTGCTGGGGAAAAGCTTGACGAATCACCTAAACAAGAAGAAAATCCCGAACAGACTGAGGAATCTAAAGAAGAAGAAGAAAAATGAAATGGGAAAGTGAACCTCATAATGAAGTTAAGAAGGAATCAGATACCCCACGTGAAAAGGATTATGAGGAACTTGATGACGGTCATGGGAATAGCGCTGGCGATGAAAAAAGTATAGAAGGTTAGTTTACTGACGTTAGAGTTTTTACCTTTATTTTTAAAGGGTTTATATTGTTTTTTTTTTTTTTCCAATACCAGAGTACTGAAGATTCATTTAAAATATTAATTATAATTCATAGTGACACGTGGCGTTTTAAGACTGACAGAATTTTTATATTTTTTTTTCAAGCAGCCAATATTTACGTATACGTATATATATATATATATATATATATATATATATATATATATATATATATATATATATATATATATGAATATATATATATATATATATATATATATATATATATATATATATATATATATATATATATATAAGTATGTACAGTCCCTGGCCAAATTATTAGACGCACTGCAAGATTTCATATAAAATATTAATTACCGAGTGATATTGTACCGTTTTATTATTTTAAATTGATTTGTTTTTTATTTTTATATTATCCAATCAATTACCTATTTATTTGACATAAATAAAACAGCATTAATTTAGAAAAGCATAAGTTTATTAAGTTTTAAAGAAAAGTGAAATTAATGTTAGTAAAAGTCAATATTTAGTTGAGCCACCTTTAGCCGCTATCAAAGCTTTAATTCTGCGCGGCATGCTATCAATGCATTTGAGGATGATGATTCCACACATGAATAATCTTTTCTAGGAGCTGGGTTTTGTTGGTAATCACATCTTTAGCCACTTCTCTTTTCATCAGCTCCCTACACATTTTCAATGGGGTTCATACCCGGCCAATCCAACAGAGGGATATTTTTTTCTGCCAAAAAAGCTTTAACAGACCGAGCAGTGTGGCAGGGAGCTCTATATCTTGCATAAAAGTGAATGGTTCCCCATTTGGAAACCATTCTCTGAGCTGCGGAATCAACCGATTTTGTAATACTTCTTTGTACTGATCTTGCCTCATTATTCCTTTGACGACGTACAGACGTCCAGAGCCCTTGCCGCTGATGACTGACCAAATCATCACTTTGATGGGATGTTTAACCGTCGGGACGACACAATCAGGATGAAACTTTTCTCCATGACGACGACGCACATACTGAGCTTTATTCTGCAAAAATTTCGAATGTGCTTTCGTCACTAAAGCAGACCTGTCAAAAATAGGAAAAATATATAAACTTCCATGTTTATTTGCTTTATTTAACTGAAAATGATAATAATGTATCAATTATTGATTAAATTGCTGTATCTTACCGATCTCCAGAAGTCCACATCTTTGTCTTGCCATTGTTTGGCCCACTTCAGGCGCTTTGCTTTCATTGCAGCTGTTAATTGGGCTTCCTGGCGGGGCGACAGGCCTTAAAATCTAATTCTTTCAATTT
Source organism: Pachyrhynchus sulphureomaculatus (assembly GCA_019049505.1). Lineage (NCBI taxonomy): Eukaryota > Metazoa > Arthropoda > Insecta > Coleoptera > Curculionidae > Pachyrhynchus > Pachyrhynchus sulphureomaculatus. Next base: position 22,208,358 of record CM032456.1, read on the forward strand.
TCTTCGAACAGTGCGCTCAGAAGCATTTACGCTAGCATCCTGGAGTTGTGATTTTATTACCTTTGTGGTAGCAAATCTGTTTTCTACACAAATTTTCTTCAAACATCTCTCTGACCGTGGAGTGAAAATTGGTTTTCTACCGCATCTTTTCTTTCTTTCCGGGCTTAATTCCTTCCCTGACTCATTTTTCTTTTTATGCGTCGTACACTAGCTTCAGAAACCTCCAATCTTCGTGATATTTCTCGGTTTGTAAATGTTTTCGCAATCACAAGGGCCTTCACTTCAGCTTTTTTACGTGGTGAAAGATCGCCTTTTCTACCCATAATGAAAATAGTCCAATTACTTTTTTAAAACACTGCATACAAAATAAACTAATAACTGAGTAGTATAAAACTGTTAAACAAACAATCACAGTCCATAAAGCCACAGAAACACGTCCGTACCTGACTCGATTCCGATCGCGACTGATACAGGTTTGTACTTATTTACGTTCATGTATCACTTTGTCGACACAGTGTTGCCATATGTTAAAAATAAATACAAATATGTAGTCTACAACAATTCTTTTAAATAAAAATCAATAATATTGTAGTTTAAATATACCATTATTGCATAAAAACTCTTAAGAAACATAAAATTACTAAAAAAAATACAGTGCGTCTAATAATTTGGCCAGGGACTGTATGTATATGGGTCATTTTTTTAAATCGGACCCCACCACCAAGCCAAAATTTAGAGCCACGTAGAGCCGCTTGCGAGAGCTTAAATTAAAGCTTAAAGACTCTAGTTTTGAAGGCCGTTGGGCGATTTTGAAAATAAAATGGAGATCGCTTCCCAAAAAAATCATTAAAAGTCAAAAAAAAAAACCAGGCCAAATGGCTTTTTTATAACTTCACTATACTATTATCTTTGTTTTCGAAAAATAAAAAAAAATGACCTCCCGTGAATTTTTTTTGGAAGTCTCGATCGCGTGTGACAACAGGTTTTGTTGGCGCTAAAATTCAAAATTCGAAAAATCGCTTGAAAAAATCTAAAGAAATTCATCCGTATTTCCCATAGCAAAACAAAACTTTTTTGTTCTATGAATCTAGATTCTAAAGTGCGTTGCTTTTGAAAAAAAATTATAATTTATAATTTATATAATTTTATTTTAAATCTTATTAATTATTAATTTATATAATTTTTATAAAATTTTACTTGAAATGAATTTATCGACCTGTTCGGACCAAATTGATTGTAATATAACCCTGTTTGTTTTTCAATGCTAGACTTCATACAAAAATAATAAGGAATTTTCTTAGATTTTATGGAAAGTATAAAGCAGAAGTATAACGACTTGTAAAAATACAAGATTAATTTTCTTTACATAAAATATATGCGGTTTTGTCCTAAAAGCATTAGTAATTAATAAGAAACAATGCTCTCCATCTTAGACCGTAGAAAGATGGTAGAAGCTAAGATTGTATGTGGTTGTAAATATGCTTTTTTGTTTTCACTTATTTTGCGAGAAATTTTTTCTTACTGATGAGTCCACTAATCCACTTAGGACAAAACCGCATATATTTTACAATTGTTTATATAAAGGAAAATATTCTTGCGTTTTTACAAGTCTTTCTCTTTATACTTTTGCTTTATACTTCGCATAAACGCTTTTTCTTGAAGAAAATCCCTTATTATTTTTGTACGAAGTCTCGCATTGAGAATCAAACAGGAATCTATGAATATCTATTTAGTCCAAACAGGTAGATAAATTCATTTGAAGTAAAATTAATAAAATGTATGTAAAAAAAATAAGGCAATATTGTAACCTAGAAATACCAAAAGTAGTCTCCCTATTAAATGAACCAAAGTTTAATAGTTTTTTAATTTCTGTATTATATATTGTTACCCTTGATATATAATTATTTCTGTGACATACATCAACAAGTGTATTATTATTCGAATTTTTGCACCAACAAAATCTGTTGTAACTCGCGATCGAAACTTCTAAAAAAAATTCACAGGGGCTCATTTTTTTGTTTTTTCGAAAACAAAGATAATAGTATAGTAAAGATATAAAAAAATTCTATTTCTCCTGCTTTTTTTTTCACTTTTAATGATTTTTTGGGAAGCGGTCTCCTTTCGGAGACCACTGCGCATGCGTTTGATTTGCACAATTGCTTTCAAAACTAGAGTCTTCCCTTGCAAGTGGCTCTACTTGGCTTCAAATTTTGGCTTGCTGGTGGGTCCGGTTTAAAAAGAATGACCCATATATATATATATATATATATATATATATATATATATATATATATATATATATATATATATATATATATATATATATATTCGCATATGCATTAAAAATAGATATAATGAGTTTCGTAATTCTTTAATAAATAATAACCGGCCAAGTGCAAGTCGAACCTGATAAACTTTTTTTTTCACGTCCATTTCACCCCCCAAACCTAACCCTTTGAGTCAAAAACTACACGGCTCTGATGGGGCCATCAATTCCTATATTAGTGCCAAATTTAAACTTTCTATGTCAAATAGCCTCAGAGAAAATCGGGTGTGACAGACAGACAGACACCTAAGTGATCTTATAAGTGTTCTGTACGGAACACTAAAAATGCAAACAATCGCTATCTTAAACTGTGATATCTCCGTTATTGGTACAAATAATGAACAGTACGTGTGTACTGTTTAAGATACAGGGTAAAATTATCGATTTTTAGCCACCTCCTATATCTCAAATACTTGTTACAAAAAGACTAATTCTACTTTTATCCATCTAAGCTTAAAAGTAAAAAATATACCAAGTTTCCTAGTAAAACAAACCCTACCTAATACCTCCAAAATTACAATTTTTAGAAAAAATCTGAATACGCCAACAGATTACCTTCAAGAAAGCCATGGAATTTAAATTTCAAGATAATAAATCTATTGGTAATATCTTTCGTTACAACAAAAAACTATCACAGTATTACAAGCGCCTCAACTCTCCATCTTCATAAGCAACGGAGATATCCTATCCACATCCTATGTTGATAAAATACCTAACTAAACTTTTCTGTATTGACAGAAATTAAAATTGGTTCCCATTTCCTTCGATATACAATAAAAAATGATTCGTGCATTTTACTATAACAGAATATTTAGGAAATGTTGAGGAATAAGATTTCTAAAAATTACACTTCTGTAGTGAATGTAAATAATCTCATAATGTTGATTTTTTTTGTTAATTATCATTATTTGATTAAAAAATTGGCCAGCGACTATTATTTACGTTCATATTATCAGGTGTACAAGTATGAAATGCGGATTTCAGACAACAGATGGTGCACCAATGCAGTTTGTGCTATAAAGATTTGACACTGCGTCATCATATCAGATGCGCACGAGTGATAAATTGGAAAAGTGTGTGCATAGTGTTGTGTTGTTGTGTTCAATATGTCGAAATTTATACCGAACAAAGAGCATTCGCGGACAGCATTAATTTTTTATTTTCATTTGAAGAAAACTGCTGGTGAATCATACCGATTACTTCGAGAAGCTTATGGTGAACATGCTCCATCGCAAGATACGTGTGAACGATGGTTTCGGCGTTTCAAAAGTGGTGACCTCGATGTTGCAGACAAGGAACGTGGAAAACCGTGGAATTGCAAGCATTGTTGGACGAAGATGATTCGCAAACACAAAAACAACTCGCCGAGCAATTGGGCGTTAGTCAACAAGCTGTTTCCAATCGGCTACGAGAGATGGGAAAGATTCAGAAGACCGGTAGATGGGTTGACGACAGGCAAATGGAAAAGCGCAAAAACACGTGCGACATTTTGCTCGCTCGGTCCAAAAGGAAATCGTTTTTGCATCGTATAGTTTCAGGGGATGAAAAGTGGATTTATTTTGAGAATCTCAAGCGCAAAAAATCATGGGTAGACCCAGGCGCACCATCCACATCGACTGCAAGACCGAATTGCTGAGGCAGAAAGACGATGCTTTGTGTTTGGTGGAACCAGGGGGGCGTGGTCTATTACGAGCTGTTAAAACCTGGGGAAACGGTTAATACTAAACGTTACCAACAGCAATTGACCGATTTGAACTGTTCGCTGCTTGAAAAAAGGCCAAAATACCGAAAGAGACAACACAAAGTCATTTTTCTTTATGACAATGCTCCATCACATACGACAAAACCAGTTCGCGACACGTTGGAAGCACTCAGCTGGGAAGTTCAACCCCATGCGACTTACTTACCAGACTTGGTTCCTTCCGATTGCCACTTGTTTGCATTGATGGATCACGCACTTGCTGAGCAGCGCTTTGAAGATGTGAAAAAATGGCTCGATGAATGGTTCGCAGCAAAAGGGGAAGATTTTTACTGGAGTGGTATTCACAAATTGCCCGAAACATGGAAAAAATGTATAACAAGCGATGGAACATACTTTGAATAAAGCACTTTTTATCATTCTTCCGAATTGAACGTGTTTTTTTTTTGAAAAAAAATCCGCATTTCGTACTTGTACACCTGGTATTTTCTAGGCCACTTTAGTAAATTCTGCCTTATTTCTAAAAGATGTCATGCATACAAATTATTATTGTAAACATTATTCCTGTAATAAATGTACAGTGGATACCATATTTATGTATATATTTTAATGTTTTACAACTTAGAAATTATATACGATGAAATCCAATATATAACTTTAGTTTATGATCCATATAACCGTTGTCAAAATTAGCCGTCCGTCAAATGGAATGCTATATTAAGTTGAGCTTCTTGAGTGAATTTTAACACGGAACTACTACTAAAATTATATTGTCGAGTTTTGGCAATGAAACAAGTTTGTTTGTATTGCAAATCAAAATATCCCACCCATAGAGTAAGTAGGTTGGAATCATATCATAGATTACACTTGATTAGAAAATAGAGTTTACCCACAAAATAGCTATGGTACTATTTTTCTTAAGTTCATAATTCAATTATATAATAACAGTAGAATTACATGAATTTATTTTTATGTACAATTTTTTACTCTTTTAATTTTAGATGAACCTACCGAAAGTATAAACGAGCCAGCGGAGGAGTCTGAACAAAAGGAACCAGAATCGCCAAAAGACGATAAAGAAGATGAAGTTCAAAATGAAACTATTAACGAAAAAGAGGAAGAAGCAGCTAATGATGAAAATCCCTCCACAGCCGAAGTCGCAGAACAAGCTGAAGAAATTTCTAACATACCAGATGTTGAAGAAAATTCACATACGGACGAAGTTGCGAAAAGTCCCAATACCGATTTAAATGAGGAACCGTCAGCAGAGGAACCACCTGTTAGTGAACCAAATGATGAAAAAGAAAACTCTTTAGAGGAAACTAAAGATGATGAGAACAACAACGAACCCGAAAAAAATGATCCAGAGGATGAAACGACTGCTGACGAGGTAGAAGAAAATACCGAAGGTTCCAGAACTAGACCATCTAGTAGAAACGTTCGCACCCCAAGTGCAGCTAAAAGCCGTCCTGCTAGTCAATCTAGTAATCACACAAGACCGAGTACTGCTGTTAAAGAAAGGGAAAATGACAACGAATCAGAACACGGAAATAAAGCAGAAAAAGTGGGCGAGGAACATGATATTGAAGGTGAAGGAGTCATTGAAGGTAAACTTCATGTTGTGGTGTGATTTTTATTTTTTATTAGATGTATTGTAGACAATCATAGTTTTGTGTGTGTCTCTTTATTACACTGTATTGTTAATATTTTTTCACTATTAGTAATATATTTATATTTGCATTTGAAGTGTGTGTCTTATTTATATAACAGCACATTTACATTCATATTTCCATTTTCTTCAGTTCAAGTGAATAAGTAGTTAGGAAAAATTTACTGTTTGCACTTACATATTTTGTAATTTATAAACATACACGTTTTTTTGCTCAATATGAAAACGTGCCCAATAAGGGCAGGTTGCTAACTAAAAATGAAATCTGCTTTGAAAACTAATCTCTAACTAGCGAGTCAGAATCACTTGAGAAATGATTGCTTAGTTATATTATATTGAGTGTTGTGGATACTGTGCGAATTACGCAATACAAGATCAAATTTGTTCAAATAACTTGCTACTATATTAACTATATATCTAGTTAACTGAACAGGCTAAAGAATTAAATGACACTGTAGGCAAAATAACACAGGTCAACATTTGATCTAAAAAAAACACTCGGAGCGGTATGGTCCTTATGGGGTTTTTGGGGTCGCTGATTACGATGAGCGGGTTGGTTAACCTTCATCACATCAGATTCAAGGTCATTTGAAGGTCAAATAGAGAAAAAACCGTAGAAAAAATCTGAAAAATTTCATGCGTATGTTTTTGAGATCCCTGAGTCCGAATCCGTTGTTTGTTTGACCTTACGCCTTTTCTCAGAGTTCGTTTGAAGGTCAAATAGAGAAAAAACCGTAGGAAAAATCTGAAAAATTTCATGCGTATGTTTTTGAGGTTCCTGAGTCCGAATCCGTAGTTTGTTTGACCTTACGCCTTTTCCCAGAGGTCATTTGAAGGTCATTTGAAGGTCAAATAGAGAAAAAATCGTGGAAAAAATCTGAAAAAATTCATCTATTATTTTTTCAGATCATTCAGTTCAAATCCTGCATGATCTTATGCTCAAAAGATATACGGTGGTCATTTTAAGTATATAAATATGGAGTTTTACTTCGACAATAAAATGCTTTTTCATTCCTCGCGAAATTATTTATTCTCTTCTTTTTTATAAATTTAGCTCAGTCTCGCTTTAAACTCCAGTATTAAGGTGTAGTTGCACCCAGGGCACCTCCACGTGGTGACGGTGGGCAACGGAGTTGTCTCACTATCCGGCGAAGTCCCTGGGTTGCGGCGTTTATGCCGTCATGGCAACTACCCCTAAAAAAATTACGAGACAGGGTCCCGGAAACCCAGAATCGGCGGCTGGTCAGGGTGGGAAAGCGGGCCCGCTGGCGTCGTCATCGTGCGACCGTAGCTCTACATTGGTGGGAAACTTGGCCTCTGTAGAGTCAAATGCTACAAGAAATTCGTCATGTCCCATTAAACTCGACAATTTTTGTGTTGTTTGTGGGGAGTATATTCCACAAAAGAAATACATGTTTTCAGATTCGTTAAAAGTAAAATATCACCAAATTTATCATATTGATACAAGCTCATTGGATAACTCTTACACACCAAAATCTATATGTCATAAATCCCGCAATGTTCTATATAGAATTATCAACCAGGTATTTTCTCGGCCAATGATATGGAGACCCCCAACAGACCATACCACCAACTGTTACTTTTGCTTAACAAACTTGAAAGGGTACAACCGAAAGAATAAGGATTCTATTTCATATGCACGTGTAACATCTGTGACTTTACCAGTTCTTATTGAAACAAATTCTGATCATATCATGGAAATTAATGAATTGGGACAAGAAGTGGTAACTGATGAAGATATGCCAGATGAAACATTCGAACACGAAGAAAGAGAAAATTTCAGCACAGAAGAATCAGATGTTGAGGAAAATTATATATCGCAAGCCCAAACATTTAATCAAAACGAATTAAGTGATCTGTGCAGAGACTTGGGACTCTCGAAAGATAGATCAGAGCTTTTAGCATCTAGGCTAAAAGAAAAAAATTGTCTATCCACAGGAACAAAAACTTCTGTCTATCGTTCAAGAGAACGTCCATTCAGAAAATATTTTACTAAAATGAATAATCTAGTCTATTGCCACAATATTGAAGGGTTAGTGCAAGAATACGGTATAGAATATACAGCAAGTAATTGGCGACTGTTTATAGATTCTTCAAAAAGAAGCTTAAAAGCTATCTTGTTACATAATGGAAATATTTATGCCCCTTTACCAGTCGCTCATTCTGTTGTATTAGATGAAGAATACCATAATTTTGAGTTGCTACTGCAAAAATTGAATTACGATCAAAACCAGTGGGAACTTTGTGAGGACTTAAAGATATTTACAATATTACTGGGACAGCAATCTGGAAACACTTCTTATCCGTGCTTTATTTGTGAGTGGAATAGTCGGGCTCGAGATGAGCATTATGTGAGGAAAGACTGGCCGTTGAGACAAGAATTAATTCCAGGTGAAAAAAAAACATCATAGGTCCAAGTTTGATATCAACTAATAAGGTCCTACTTCCACCTATGCATATCAAACTAGGTATTGCAAAGCAACTTGTCAATGCCATGAGCCGAAACGAAAGTCCTGCTTTCATGCATATTTTTAAAGTGCTACCTAATCTTTCTGAAGCTAAAATAAAAGAGGGCATATTTACTGGACCACAAATAAGAGACCTCCTAAAAAATGATGCATTTGAGAGGAAAATGAATCCCAAAGAAAAAACAGCATGGCAGAGTTTTAGAGAGGTGACGACTAAATTTCTTGGAAATCATAAAGACCCTAATTACAAAAATATTGTTGGAAATTTAGTACAAAATTATAAAGAAATGGGGTGTTTAATGAGTCTGAAACTGCATTTTCTCCATTCACACCTTGATTGGTTCCCTGAAAATCTCGGAGATTTTAGCGAAGAACATGGAGAAAGGATGCACCAAGACTTGAGTGAATTTGAAAAAAGGTATCAAGGTGTTTGGGGGATAAACATGTTGGTAGATTATTGCTGGAGCCTGAAGCGAGAATCAAATAAATCTCATAAAAGAAAAGCAAGTCGAAGATCATTTCACGAGAAACGAAAGCGTTCTCGTTTAGAGTAGTACTTCAAACATGCTTTGATAAATATTAAAAGAAGCAAACTCTTATGCTTAATTCATATTAAATACTGACTGCGCGATTTCGAAAATCTACTTGGACACTCGAGACTCTTTACGAAGTGTGAGCCGAATCATTTTTAGTGGTTAACTTACGCATTGAGGTATTATATAAGACAATATGAGAGTATAAGTAGATATAAGGATTACTGTACAAGTAAGTTATTGGGTTCAAAGGTATTGGGTATTAGAGTTTCTTTGTCGACAAGGATTAAGTATTGAAGTATACAGATTAAGGGTTATTTGATAACAAGGTTGTTCGACATTAGAATTATTAATTTGAAATGTATTGGGAATTGAGTTATAAAAACGAAATTTAAACATAACATAGCGCACAGTCGGGCTGGACTTTAAATTTACTAGATATATGGAACGAACATCGAGAGTACAAAAATTAGGTCAAATTTTTTTTTAGATTTTCAAAGTCTATTTCACAGTCACAAAACTAGTCAAAATATTTGTATAGTCTATTTTTGATATGAACAATATTTTAAGTTTTACTAATAAGTACCTTTAAACAGTATTAAAACATTTGCTTGCATCCGTCTACCTGCCATTATTTAGCTTATATTTCACATATTAATTCCCTTGTAATGACCGAGCAGTATAAAAGACATTTTTGATTGTGATATATTAACGTAAATGTAAAATGATATGTATAAGATATAATCAATAAAAATGTACCGTAAATTAACCTCTGTATGCTTCGCAAGTGTACGATAAAAACAAAATTGAATTTAACAACGCAAAATGACCATACATATTTTTCAAATAAACATAAACTGATGATGAAATGACCTATAATGACCTCTGAAAGGCGGTTTGAGTCAAACAAACTACGGGTTCGGATTCAGGGACCTCAAAAACATACGCATGAAATTTTTCAGATTTTTCCTACGGTTTTTTCTCTATTTGACCTTCAAATGACCTTGAATCTGATGTGATGAAGGTTAACCAACCCGCTCATCGTAATCAGCGACCCCAAAAACCCCATAAGGACCATACCGCTCCGAGTGTTTTTTTTTAGATCAAATGTTGACCTGTGTAATTTACCAGGTTACTTCTAACTGAAGTCTTAAAGATTTTCGTTGTCTTATCGTTTCACCCACTTTTCATTTTCTTTTTTTTTATGGGTCTAGCACACATGCTGCAGGGAAGTCCCTAAAGCGCTACAAGAACGACATGTGTGCGGAAAAAGCGATTCACGTTGTTCTTGAATCGCTGTAAATTGTACTAGGTGGGAAACACAGTCCTGGGCAAATTATTCCAAAGGGATGGTGTTTTCCATATCAAAGACTGCTTGAAAAGCGTTGTACGAGGCGTAACAAGCTGAACCTCATACGGATGTGAAGTATTAGCGCGACGTGTATTTCTAACATGCACTGCTCTGTGAGGAATTAAGCGGGCTACATCCTTCGAACATTTTCCATGAAAATACTTGTAGAATAGATTCAAGTCGCCAACCGTTCTTCGATATTCCAGCGAATCAAGGCCGTCGGTCAGTTCCGGGTCTCCAATCAGACGAACGACTCTTCTCTGAATAGAATCCAACAAATGCAGTGTTTGTTTGGGAGCGGAGCCCCAAACATAAGAGCAGAATTCCATAGTTGCTCGAATTTGAGCTTTGTAAAGAATTAACAGTTGTTGTGCAGTATAAAGCGTTCTGGTTCGCAATAATATTCCCAACTTTTGAGAAGCTCTCCTTGCTATGCCTGCACCATGTTTACGCCAGGAAATATTTGCTCCCAAATTAACGCCCAACAAATTGAGTGACGATGTTAGAGAATTGAAGTGCCCCGACATAACTATGTCGGGTTCAGCAATTTTTTAGAAAAAACTGCCGCCTGGGTTTTTGTAGCGTTAAATTCCACTTGGTTACTGTCACCCCAAGATAGAATTTTTTTCAGCTCTTTGTTAAGTTGAATGACTTCCTGCTGTCTGCGGATATTCGTCTGAGCATCCAATCACTGAAAAAGCTGATGAAATTCTTGAAAAAGTCCAGCAAGATAAGCATATCAGCAGTGTCGATATTGGTATGGAGCTAGGCACTGGCTACAAAACGGTTTTAAACCATTTACACAAAGGTGGCTACAAAAAGAAGCTCGATGTATGGGTTCCTCATGAATTGAGCGCCATAAACATGTTAGACCGATTTAACATCTGCGATGCGCTGCTGAAACGCAATGAAATCGAGCCATTTCTGAAAACGTATCATAACCGGTGATAAAAAATGGATTACGTACGACAAACGGAAGCGTAAAAGATCGTGGACAAAGAATGGTGAGCCGTCACAAGCGTTCGCGAAGCCAGGATTGACGCCGAAAAAGGTGATAATGTGTGTGTGGGGTGGACTGGAAGGGAATCGTCCACCATGAGCTACTTCCAGTTGATCAGACGATTGACTCTCAACTCTACTATGGACAACTAGAGAGATTACGACAGGCAATTGAAAGAAAACGGCCCGAATTGATTAATACGAAAGGTGTTGTCATCATGATAACGCCCGACCACACACTTCTTTGATAACCCGTCAAAAATTGCGAGAGCTTGGTTGGAAAGTTTTGATGCATCCACCGTATAGTCCAGACATACCACCCTCTGACTATCACTTGTTCCGATCTCAGCAGAAGTCTCTCAATGGAATTAAGCTGCGTTCAAAAAAAGCCTGTGAAAACTACTTGATTCAGTTTTTCAACCAGAAACCACAGAAGTTCTTCACCGATGACATCATGGCTCTACCCGAAAAATGGCGAAACATTTTCGATAATAATGGAGCATATTTGGTTTAAATAAATTCATTTTCACACTATAAGAAAACCAGTTGAATTTTACTAAAAAAAACGCCACGAACTTGATATATATATACATATATATATATATATATATATATATATATATATATATATATATATATATATATATATATATATATATATATATACCGGGTGTTATGGAATTCACTGCATATATTGGAACTGGTGGATTCTTGTAGCAAGACCAGAAAATTCACCTTCAATAGCAGGTTTCAATAATAAAGGGAAAATCGACCCTAAAGAAATAATGTCGTGAATATTTTTTTCGCACTCTACTGATGAACGCTCAACACTATCGAAATACGTAATCAGTTAGCTTTTCTCAAATAAATTTGATAAAAAAATATTAAAATATTTTCCTATTCTAAAACCTAAAGATTTTTGAGGATCCTTTGTTATCTGAGTTCCAGAGATTAAAGCGTTTATGGTGCGACTGCGGTGTTTTCTTTTCAGTGAATGTTTACCAATTACGGGGGTAAGGTGTTGTAAAAGTCATTGTTTTTTTAAAAAGAGATGGACTGACATAGTGATTAAGAAATTTGTAGAAAGTGTAGAATATAGCAGCGAGATGGATTGTGTCATTGGTACAGTTGGTTAAATTTTAAATTTGTCACCGACAACTTAGGATATTTTATATAGAGATCCAACGCATATTTAACATACATTTATTTATTTATATATAACTTAATGGTGAAAACCGCATATCGATATCTAGTACCGTTTCAGATATACAGAGTGTTTTTCAAAAATTTTTGGAAAAATGTTTGTAATTCTTTTCCTATTGAAAATTTTTGATTTCTGTAAAAGCATTCTCAAAGCACTTTTTTACGTGGATTTCAACAGTGTAAGTTACATTTTTTACAACTAATATTTTAATATATTATATATATATATATATATATATATATATATATATATATATATATATATATATATATATTATAATTTTTAAATGGGATACCCTGTATATTTTTCGATTGCGGTCCGCCAAAAGGACCAATCTGCAGTTTTTTCGTTTGGGCCAATCTATTTTACCACTTCAAGGTTATAAACTACAGATTTGAGCCAATCTGTATCTTACTAAGTCAACAGGGCCAATGCGCAGATATGCAGAGGATCAAGAAAGGAGCAGAAAAGATAAAAATTTTATAACCACGTCGTTTTACTTACAAAAGGTGCTTTTTTCTATGCAAGAAAATACGCTATGTATAATCTTTCATTTTATGAGAGTGGCACTAGGTTGATTTACTGAGTTACTGCTACATGTGGGGGTGAGATGGACAAAGAGGGAGCAGTATAATTGTACGATCATGTAAATATATATATATATATATATATATATATATATATATATATATATATATATATATATACATAGAGGAGAAGGGTAGTCTTGACCGACTAGTTAAACAGCAGTATGGTGTTCTTGGGGTAAGCAGTCTTTGGAAAAGAACTAAAAAGTTTTGGAGACGTTTTTTGCTACGCCAAGCTTTCGAAAATATTTCATTTTCTTCATCAGGGCTACAATTACAGTAGAATATCAGTATTCTTGAGACTAAAAGTAAAGAACAACCCTATTTTATATGTAACATTAGAGTACTTACTGCTAAGTGGTGTGTTCAAAAATTGTTGTTTGTTGGGGCACTTTATTGTACTTATTCATCAGAAAAAAAAACAGAGAAAAACACAAGAAAACTCGACATATTCATCTCTGGGAAATATAATAAAATTTTACTTCATTTTGTTAGAAGAGTACAGAGAATTTTGTGGTCACAAAATGATTTTAGTTCATAAAGGATTTTTTTGTTATGTTTTCTTGTCATTTTGCTAAGGGCAGTGTGTTTCTATCTCTTAGTTAAGTTGTGGTTAATTTATATTTGAAAATAGAATGACGTCGACATTTTGTTTGATCGTTTTAAAGTTGAGAAGTTATGAAAATCAGTGGGATGATTTTCAAAGAGATATGTCAGATATATTGTAAGAGTTTTCATTTTTACTGCCTATTTGTAATAAAAAATTGGAGAAAATTAGACTCAGATCCTCAATGTCAGTTTTTTTATTGATCGAGTTCGGTTGAAGGTGGACTTCCACCATCTCCCTAAAGATTCGCCTGCCGAGATTTCTCCCTTTACATAGGATTTTGGTTTCCGCAAAATTAAATTCATGTGAAAAATGGCTACTATGATGGGCAAGCGCACAAGGGTTTTTCTCTAATCTGTAATCACTTTTGTGGGAAGTGATTCTATCCTTTAGGACTCTAGATGTTTCTCCTATATAGATTTTTCCACACTGAGAGCAAGGGATGCTGTAAACTACTTCTGAAACTTTTGTGACTTCATCTTTGTCTTTTAGACAAGTAAAAATATTGTTGATAGTTTTTTGTGTTTAAAAGCAATTTTCAAATTAGGTAATTGGTATCATACTGGGCTTGAAGTCAAGAATAGAGAGAATGTCTCTTCCCTCCCTTCTATCCAATCCAACTAATAAATAAATTATTATTTAACTCAACCACACCCCCTGTACAACAAAACAATAATCTTACACCGGATATTAGTACTTTCCTTTCTGAAAATCGAATCAAATCTTATTTTTCATTTCCATACTAAAAGAAATCTCCACAAAAACAACTAAACTCTTCAACCAATTACCTAATTTGAAAATTGCTTTTAAACACAAAAAAAAACTATCAACAATATTTTTACTTGTCTAAAAGACAAAGATGAACTCACAAAAGTTTCAGAAGTAGTTTACAGCACCCCCCTTGCTCTCAGTGTGGAAAAATCTATATAGGACAAACATCTAGAGTCCAAAACGACAGAATCACTTTCCACAAAAGTGATTGCAGATTAAAGAAAAACTCTTGTGCGCTTGCCCAACATAATAGCCAATTTTCACATGAATTTAATTTTGCTGAAACCAAAATTTTATGTAAAGAGAGAAATCTCGGCAGGAGAATCTTTAGGGAGATGGTAGAAATCCACCTTCAACCGAACTCGATCAATAAAAAAACTGACATTGAGGATCTGAGTTTAATTTTCTCCAATTTATTACAAATAGGCAGTAAAAATGAAAACTCTTACAATATATCTGACATATCTCTTTGAAAATCATCCCACTGATTTTCATAACTTCTCAACTTTAAAACGATCAAACAAAATGTCGACGTCATTCTATTTTCAAATATAAATTAACCACAACTTAACTAAGAGATAGAAACACACTGCCCTTAGCAAAATGACAAGAAAACATAACAAAAAAATCCTTTATGAACTAAAATCATTTTGCGACCACAAAATTCTCTGTACTCTTCTAACAAAATGAAGTAAAATTGTATTATATTTCCCAGAGATGAATATGTCGAATTTTTTTTGTGTTTTTCTGATGAATAAGTGCAATAAAGGGCCCCCACAAACAACAATTTCTGAACACACCACTTAGCAGTAAGTACTTTAATGTTACATATAAAATAAGGTTGTTCTTTACTTTTAATCTCAAAAATACTGATATTCTACTGTAATTGTAGCCCTGATGAAGAAAATGAAATATTTTCGGAAGCTTGGCGTAGCAAAAAAGGTGTCCAAAACTTTTTAGTTCTTTTCCAAAGACTGCTTACCCCAAGAACACAATACTGCTATATATATATATATATATATATATATATATATATATATATATATTTATATATATATATATATATATATATATATATATATATATATATATATATATAATAGCCGTGCCCGCGGCTCCGCTCTCGTGGACTTGATTCACTATTATCACCACTGCTTATTCCTTATGTTACCTAACGTAATAAAATATATCCTATAACCTGGCCAAAGAACATATGTATTTTATAAAAAAAAACACGTAAATCGTGGTGGTTCTTGAGGGCTAAGCGTACTAATGGATAGAGAGACGTTGCATTTTATATATATTATAGAAAATTATAGATAACCTGGCCAGAGAACTAATGTATGAATTAAAAAAAAATGTAAATCGGATAAGTGGTTCTCAAGTCATAAGCGCACTAACGGACACACAGACAGAGAAACGTTGCATTATATGTATATATATATATATATATATATATATATATATATATATATATATATATATATATATATATATTATATTCTTTGCCACATAATATTGTTCCATATTTAATGATTTAGGCAGTGTATTGCAAGAGAACGCGCTAGCGGCAAACTTTGTTCCGATTTGATTCATCATTATCGTCACTGCCAGAGAACATATGTATGTTTTTAAAAAAAAAATCAGATAAGTGGTTCTCGAGTGATAAGCTCCCTAATAGGCAGACAGACAGACAGAGAGATGTTGCATTTTACAAATATTATAGATGGGCATAGCACACGTGGTGCAAGGAAAACCCTAAAAGGCTACCGAAGCGACGCGTGTGCGAAAAAAAGCGATTCACGTTGATCTTGAATCGCTGTGAATTGTACTCGGTGGGAACCACAATTGTGGACAAATCATTCCAAAGGGGTAAGATTTATCACATAAAAGACTACTTGAAAAGGGTTATACGAGGAGTAACAAGCTGAATATCATACGGATGTGAAT
Organism: Pachyrhynchus sulphureomaculatus; assembly: GCA_019049505.1. Taxonomy (NCBI): domain Eukaryota; kingdom Metazoa; phylum Arthropoda; class Insecta; order Coleoptera; family Curculionidae; genus Pachyrhynchus; species Pachyrhynchus sulphureomaculatus. The sequence goes on from CM032456.1 coordinate 22,224,543, forward strand.
TCCTAGCATGCACCGCTTTAAGAAAATATTTGTAGAAATTAAGGTTGCTGGTCAGTTCTGGGCATTGAAACGTCTTGTACAATTTATTGCAGAATATTTTATAGCTTTGTTTCTTTTCCTCTTTTTTTTTTTCAATAATCACATAAAGTTGTACTTTTAATCAATGATGTTTCTATTGGGCTTATTGATACAAAATTTTTTCAGTCAATATTCATCTTTATGATAATTATCTATAAACTCATTAATTATAGAGTTTGGACATAACTACACATCTACATTATTAAATTTTACTGCTAAGATTCTCAACCTGTAAACTGAGTACAGGTTTATGTCCAGAGATTAGAGAAGAGAAGTCCCGTTATAAAAAGTGTTCACCCCTATATGCTTACTGAATTGGCACTTTGAATTTGTAGATTGGCTGAATGATCTCTCTTAGGTGGTGAACAAGATACATTCATTGTGATATTAGTCTAATTTATTCAGATACAAGACTTCATATTTTAATCTCTCGTTGGAAGAGTCAACACTACCCTTTTTTTTATTTTCAAAACACATCTATTTCAAACTCTACTCATATGTATTAAGCTTGTTATTTATTTTCCAATCAATTTGAATATTGCTTTTTTGCTTATCAATATTTTTTGTATATTATTCTGTAGTATTAATAATGATTATGTTTTCATTACAGGTGTTGTCAATGGTGAAAATGAAGTAGAACCAATGAATAATGAGGGACAAAATCATCGAATGATGGACGATCCCGACGTAAGAGCCATGATTAATTCTGGCAATATGGAACAACTTGCATCTCTAGTATTGAATGGTGACGGAGAAAAATTAATTGGACAGAAAACAGAAAACCAAGAATTGCAGACTTTTTTAGATAATGTTCCTGTATATATGGTAAATAAATTATGTTTTCAAAAAAGAAGTTACGCTTTGTTATAAGCTGTAAAATGAAATTAAAAAAAAAAAAAACAGACAACATGCCAAAAAAGAAATCAATAAATAAATATATGTACATATATATATATATATATATATATATATATATATATATATATTATATATATATATATATATATATATATATATATATAAACTCCTGGACAAAATTAACGCAACAATCTGAAAATTAATTTATCTTTTTCTTAGGTCAGTTTTAAAGTTTATCGAGTATTTGAATAGTAGTCTATGTATATTTTGTTTCGTTGTTCATGACAGAAATCAAAACAATTCGTTTAGAGTTACAGTTTTAAAGAATTTTTTAGAAGATAAACAATTTTCTGTAATAATGCGACAGATTTTTCTTTAAAAGTAAGCTTATAAATTTTTCCCTTTTTCAAAGTAATACGTTTTTGTGGTAGACTTTTTATTTTTGACCCCGAAGAATTAGATAAATGAATCAAACAAGGAATTTAACTGAACACGAGGTAGTGCGAGCCTCAGTTTTATTGGACGAGGGATTTTGTCAGAGTTATGTTGCCAATTTGTTAGGCAAACATCGTTCCACAATAAGTCGTATGGTAAGGCGCTTGAATGAAGTAGGAACTTATTCTAAAAGGCTAGGGCAAGGGCGAAAACGATGCACTAGCGACCTAGATGAACGTTTTATAAAGACAATATGCTTTAAGAAACAGGACTGTCACTAGTTTTATAATAAGAAACGAACTTGAAGCTGTTCACAATGTCACAATTTCTTCTAAAACAGTTAGAAGACGATTAAATGAAGCTGGATTAAACAGTAGAAGACCAGCCACTGCGCCCTTCCTTACTAGAGAGAACAGAGTTGCCAGGTTACGTTTTGCTCGAAATCACGAAAACTAATCTGTGGATGACTGGAAACAAGTTTTCTTCACAGATGAAACTAGGGTTAGTCTAAAACATCCAGATGGTCACGAGCGAGTATGGAGAAGACCAGGAGAGAGGTTTGCTCCTTGCAATATCTCTGCAAGGATTCCATTCGGCGGTGGCTCTGTTATGTTCTGGGGTGGCATTTGCTTTGATGCTCGCACAAAGTTAGTTCCTGTCCATACGAGATCCATGAATGCTGAGTACTATCTTGAGAATATTGTAATAGAACATGTGATGCCTTTCGGTCATTTTGTGGGGCCCAATTTCCTGTTTATGCAAGACAACGCTCGGCCTCACGTAGCTAGGGAGGTACTCGATTATCTTAATCAAGTTGATATACCGATTATGCAATGGCCACCAAAAAGCCCGGATCTGAATCCGATAGAACATATACGGGATCACCTTAAGAAAAATGTGAAACGTCATATACCTGCATCTAGAAACCTGAGGGAACTTGAAAATGCAGTTATCACAGAATGAGAGCAAATTCCTCAAGATTTTATCCAAAATTTAATTAGAGGCATGCCTAGGGTCATAAACGCTGTCATCCGAAGTAGAAGAGGCAACACACGCTACTAGTGTCCCAGTTACACCATTAATTTTGCTACTAGTGTCCCAGTTTACTTTTTTCATTATTACATAATTTCAATGATTTTGTTATTAGGTCTTAAGAATAATTTTAATTCGAATCTTATAGAGAAATTTGGTAGCTAATTTACTTTTAAAGTATCCGAAAAAGTTTTTTCTAAGTTTTAGTGTAACCAATGTTCATAAAAAATTATTAAAATTTATTCATTATAGAGATTTGTATGATTTAATATATTGTTGCGTCAATTTTGTCCAGGAGTGAATATAACTTAGTCCTTTTTTTGTATTTTATAGATGATAATTAAGTTTATTTTTATGAATCTATATTATGTATATGCAGACCAAAATAAAAAGGATCCATGTCGCAGCTCGAGACGGCAGTTTACGAGATCTACAAGCAGCTTTGGACCGACGTAAATTTGCGATGCACGTGATAATATTTCGCCGAACGGAGCTACGCCTCTTCATGTAGCTGTTGTTTTTGGAAGAACTAGTATCGTGCGTTATTTAGCTGGAAGGTCAGTATCAATTATAAAATAACCATAGAACTTGATGAGAATGTCGTACATCGACCAACTTTTGGCTCGTAGTCGGATTTCTATGGGAAATTTGTCCTTGCTTCAAGATTTGTTGGTTTTATCGCCGCAAATACAGTAAAGCCCGTTTTTAAAAAATCACTAGAGATACACAAAGAAAAAAATAAATTTTGATATTTTCAATCAAATTTAATTTTATACAACTTGTATATATGGTGTTTGATATTCTTGAATCAAGGTAGAAATTTCTCAATATGAATAATACATCGTTTAAAAAATTCTCGTCGTATTTTATATTAAACAAGATGTACCTAAATTTTTGAATTTTGGACATAACCTGTTTAGTTTTTTACGATCCGGTGATACTTTTTCTATCAGAACATGCACTCGACATGTAATTTCCTTAACAAGAATAATTTAAATATTTAACGCACATATTGTATTGATAACCATCCACATCCTTGCCTATTCTTATCTGTAATTCATTTTTAAGTGGTCTTCACTGTCTCATTTGCTGGTAAAGTCGCCCTGATAGCTCCCAGTAGCGTGAAGCAAGTATCCCTGTCTATGTTATCTTTCGAATAATAATAATGATTTAGAGAGATACGCTGTACAAATACTATATAGTATAACTATTGTATATTCTTACAATTATATACAACTGTTTTTAATCTTTATTGGTTATCTTATTTATATTATATTTATTAACTAACCGTGCCCGCGGTTCTGCTCGCGTGGACTTGATTCAGTACTATCGTCACCTTATCTCCCATTATTTCTTCTTACCTCCCATTATCTCTACATCATTTCCATTATCTAGGCTTATCTATGCTCATCTCCCATTATTTCTCCTTATCTCCCGTTATTTCTCATTATCTCACCATAACTCCTATTATCTAGACTTATCTCTGCTTACCTCCCATTATTTATACTTATCTCCTATTATCTCACCGTACCTTCCATTATCTAGGCTTATATCGAATTATATAGAACATATGTATAAATTTATAAAAACACGTAAATCGGATAAGTGGTTCTCAAGTGATACGCGCACTAATGTACAGACAGACAGAGAGTCGTTGCATTTTATATATATTATATTCTTTGCAACATGATATTGTTCCATATTTAATGGTTTAGGCAGTATATTGCAAGAGGACGCGCTAAGGGTAACCTTTTTTCCGACTTGATTCACTATTATCGTCACCGCTTTCTTTAAGTTACCTTGTAGCCTTCTAAATTGTCCTGTGTTTGAGGCATCTTTTTTGTACCCTGTGAGAAGTTGTTTGTCCCACGCTTGAGCGCAATTTTGTACCGTTTGAATATTGGATGCCCCACGCTTGAACACAATTTTCTTGCAGCCCCCCGCTTTAATTTCTGATAATGAATCGAGTGAATCCTGATTTTAAAAGAACTAAAGAAATTAAACACACACTAGCTCAGTTTTCTTTGGTAGAGAGATATGGGTAAGAGATAATTTTTGTACGTCTTTTTTGGAATTATATTCTATTTTTAAGGAAACCTCAGCTGTACGACTTTTTGGGCACCATTCATTTTAAAATAGAAAGGATCTAACTTCAGCTAAAAAAATGAAAAAATACTGAAAGGGTGTACTGTTGGTAAATAAAAAAATCAGTTTGGTACAGCCGTTCTTATCCTGAAAAGTAAGATAGGTATTCAGTGAGACACTAGCTTTAATCAACAAAAGAAAATTTTATTCAAGTTTTTAAAGATAAAAGTTCTAACCTTTGCAGTTTTACAGGATTAAAAAAATTTTAGCCTAACTGGTAGTTATGACATTTAAATTCTAAACTCTGACTACTCACGAAGACGAAAAATAGTGCTTTTTCACTTCACTTTTTAGTCAGTTCATATTGCTGTCAAGGCACTACTCAGGGATAAGTCTATGGGAGGATGTTTTGGTAACTTACTGTTTTTATTTTCGGCCTCGATGGAACACGACCGATTTCACACTTTTCTCGTAAACACTTAGAGAGCCCACTACGGCTTTTCGTTATAAGACTTGTGCATTATTTAGCTCTCATGATTGTTGTAATGAGCCTTTACTGCAGCTCACTCGAAGGAAGCTCTTTGGCGGCTTCGATGAAAATTCGCCTGGCTGCGGCTTGATGGTACTCAGCCTCCACAGTAGTTCCTTGGTCCCTTAAATAAGTCGTCGCCTTCTCTCGGTCATCTCGCGACGCCGAACCAAAAATCCGGATACACATTTTCAACCAATCGGCGTGCCGATATATTTGGTCAGAAACCCGCACAGCACACTAATACACCGAACGGCTTGGAATCTCTTATTAATATACCGTTCGTTACAAAAATGAAAATAAGTACAATTTGAAGTGAAAAATCAGTAACATTACATGGTCTTAAAATCTAGGAAAAAATGAATGTTACAACCTAACGCAATAAAATATATCTTATAACCTGGCCAGAGAACTAACGGACAGACAGAGAGACGTTTCATTTTATATATATTATAGATAGATAACTTGACCAGAGAACATATGTATGTTTTAAAAAAAAGCATGTAAATCGGATAGGTGATTCTCCAGTGATCAGCGCACTAACGGGCAGACAGACAGAGAGACGTTGCATTTTCTATATATTACACAGCACGACTTGAAAAATGTATTTTGAATGAGAGTAGTCATTTCGCGTAGTTTGAGGGTCGCTGAATCCGAATCCGGCATCAGAATTGCTCTATCACGTCAGGTTTTCTAAATATCCTAACCTAAAAGTGCAAAAAAAAAAAAACGCTATTTTCGCCTATATTTGAGGTTATGTATCATCGCGAAAAATTTTTTTCTCTAAAAACTGTGTTCAGCATTTTAAAGTACAAGACATTTTCTTTCGAATGCCGTTAAGTTTGCTCAAATAACTTTTTTTTTTTCATCAAGATATCGCATTTTGAAATTTTTAGATCTTACATATGGAAAGCGAATATATTGTGTAAAAAAAAAGTGTTCGATTAAAAAAAATACTTACTAGTATATCGTTATGTAATTTAGATTATTAAATTCGAATTTGATGTCTAATTTGCTTTACCATGGTAAGATTTTTCAACTACTGTTGATCGCTTTTAGCCGCAATTTGCGTTATCCAGAACCAACCGCGAGGAGGTATCGATCATTGGTTCCTTTTTTGTCTTTTTTTTTTCCTTTTTTTGTGTTGCTTTTGTTTCTTTTTTTGTATTTTATAATTTTTTTCTTTTGTTTTTTACCTCTTTTTGATTTTTATATTTGATTATTAAATCGCTATTTTTAAAAATTGTAACATGAAGTTATTTTATTGGCAGAAATCTAAGCTTAGTAGCCTGTCGTTTATGTGAAGTTGTCAGATCATCACGTTTTAATAACCAGCAGTAGTCGGCTATCATGACAGCATTCCATCTTCCTGGATACCTACTTTCAATAGTTTTTAGATCCTGGTGAAATCTTTCTTCTTGCTCATCGCTTACAATCTCCCCATTTTCCTTTTGGAAAGTAATCGAGATGGTTATATAAAAAATGTAGTTTCTGACTCATGCGACAGCCTAGATTTTTAATTTTTTTCTTTTTTATTTCCTAAAAAACCATTTATTACTTTCTCAAATGCAAGCCAGGCATCTTTTTCTTTAGCAGACATAATATTTTTGAAATGCTTATCTTTACATAACATTTTAATTTGTGGTGCGATAAAAAATACCTGCTTTTATCTTTGCGTCACTAAGTTTTGGAAATTTTCACATAAATATTTGAAACATGGGTTTGACTGTTCTAGTGCTTTCACTAACTGCTTCATGATACCTAACTTAATGTGCAATGGTGGTAAGAGAATTTTTTTTAGGATCGACTAATGCTTCATGAAAAATGTTCATTGATCCAGGTATTAAATTGTGTCTGCTAGGCCAGACCTTTTTCGACCAGTGATCTTCATCTGCTCTACTGTCCCACTCACACAAGAAACATGGATACTTAGTATATCCACTTTGTTGGCCAAGAAGAATGGAAATGACCTTAAAATCGCCACATATCATCCATTCATGTTTTTTGTAATCTATTTTTTCCAGAAGCAGCTTCATATTTTTCATATTTTTCATCGAGAACTGTTGAATATCCCACGGGAACTGATGCGTATAGATTTTCATTATGAAGAAGAGCTGCCTTCAAACTACGAGTAGAGAAATTTATAAAAATCCTCCATTCATCAGGATCATAAGTTTTTAAGGCCTAAAGCTGCTATTAAACCTGGAACATTTTTACAAAAACTAGGGATTCTGTCTCGCCAAAAAATGATAAAAATTCCTCCTCACGATGTTTGTACCACGTAAAACTTACCCCTGGGGAAAGTACATCTTTTTCCTGCAATCTTGAAGCTAATAGCATCGATTCTTCTTTTGAATTCCCTAAATCTCGATTAAGGTCATTCAACTCTGCTTGACTGAAAGTCTGAGGTTTACCGGTTGATGAGCGAAGCTCTTTACTACTATAAACAACTACAAATTCTTTATCATCTTGTTCTCTTTCTTTGTCTCCTATTTCATTTGAAATAGAAGAGTCAACAGAACTTTCAATCTCAGATGAAGATGTAGATATATCTCTGTGTGCAGTGCGTAAAGGAATTGGATTTTCAAAAGAATGAGGGATAGGCTTTGTAACTGAATGCACATTTGCATATTTAATTACCCTTTTATTCTTAGAATTAAAAGAACTTATAAGTTTGCCACCGTTACATAAACAAAAATAACAATCATCTACATGATTTTTTGGCTCTCGCCAGATAGTAGGAGTACCAAATGGCATAGAATTTCTATTTCCATTTTTCCAAAGGTTTAAAGATGTTCTGCAAGATTTACATATCATATTAGGGACCCACTTTTTATTTAAATTAGTTAATTCTTTATGAAAATATTCCTTGTAAATCAGTTTAGTAGACGGTAATATGATCTCGCGCTTTTTTGCAGGAGTATAATTACCACACACACATTACAAAACATCTTCGGATCATTTACACATTTTCGTGAAGACATTTTTCATTGACCTAAAGAATTTTTTTGTGCTGAGAAGTATGTAAAAAATATTTATGTTTTTATTTAAACTAAAAAAGATTTTATTAAAAGTAATAAAATGCAGAACTTTACGGTAACTTGTTTCAACTAAAATTCTATTAAAACGAATTTTTACATTTAAATGATTTCACAAGTTTATTATCAAAAAGTAGTAAACAATTAAAAGCCAAGTACATAAAATCAAAACCGATGAAATAAAAATGTAAAAATTTTATAGACATATATATAAATCCTAGACCTTAACGTTTAAATTTTTTAAGCCTGCAAGTCCTACATCAACAAATTTCAAATCACCAACCAAAAACTCGCAAATATTTATTAAAGTTTTGAATAAAATATATCGATAAAATGATTCGGGGTCCGAAACTTAGCAGTTTTTGGTTTGTGATATTATGATGTGTACAATTGTAAATTACACAGACCGACAAGATTTTAACCCAGAAACTAGAATATATTTTTCCGAAGGATTTTGATGCACTGAATTGGAATCTGAGGTTTAAATCTCTCAATTGGTCCTAGTTATCGATATATCCTAACCTAAAAGTGGAAAAATAGTGATGTTTGCCTATATTTAAGGTTATGTAGCATTGTAACTTTTTGTTTTCTCACAACAAAATTTAAAGTAACATAACTTAATTGATCAAGCCACAAACTAGCCGAACGATATACACCATAAGCTTTAAAATAATGTAACCTAATCGGTTAGGCCATAAACGATTAAAAACTTACATAATTTGAAAAAATTGCAGCAAGAAATAGACCCCATACTATTGTAAAATGCAAACGAAATGTATATTAATTAAAATTAAGTGATTCAGTATAAAGTAATTGCTGATTTTGTGGAAATTTTGATGAAGCTTCTGGTGTGTGCTATTCAGTTATGTAAGTTTAGGGCTTGATCCATTCAGTTATGTTAATTTATGGCTTGTGGCGTATGCCTTTCTGTGACCCCGAAAATATTAGGGACGAGTACCCACTTTTACTTTTTAAAAATACCTAGTTTATGAATTTTCATGATCGCCATACTGAATTTTTCATTTAAAGAAATAAAAATCTAACATCAAATTTGATTTGTGCGACCCCAAAAACATAGAAAACGAATGGTCACTTGGGTACTCATTTACTTTACATAATTTAGCCTTTTCGTCGACATATTGATTCCGCCATGTTAAATACGATTATTATTAATACTTTTTTTTACATTTTTCTAACACTACGAATCTCGAGAATACAATAAAACTTACCTAATAACGTTATTTTTGAATGTAATTAACGAAATAATTCATAAAAGTTCCACAGACGAGACTGTAACTTTAGTCATATTTGAGCGGCCATATTGAATTTTTTACAAAAAATTGAATTTCAAACATTTTCAATGTATCCTAATCAAAAAACCAATCGACTGTTCAATGTACACGTGGTTCTTTATGTGTTTCAAAATATAGAGAAATTCACAAACATAACAATTTCAAAATGCGATATCTCAGCGAAAAAAAAATGATATTTGAACAAACTCAACGGCATTCGGAAGAGAAAAACTTGTATTTTAAGATGCTGAACATAGTTTATAGAGAAAAAAATTTTTCGCGATGATACATAACCTCAAATATAGGCGACAATAGCGTTTTTTTTTTTTTTTTGCACTTTTAGGTTAGGATATTTAGAAAACCTGACGTGATAGAGCAATTCTGATGCCGGATTCGGATTCAGCGACCCCCAAACTACGCGAAATGATTACTCTCATTCAAAATACATTTTTCAAGTCGTGCTGTGTTATAGATGTAATAAAATATATATTTATAACCTGGTCAGAGAACATACAGTCAGTCAAAGTGAAACTCGTACACTATAAAAATTTTAAATATTTTTATCTCAGTGTAAAATAAACAACAGCAAATACATTTTGTGTGACCTGCGTATTAGTACAAATTCCTCAGCATATAGTGATCTAAAAAAAATTTGGAATGTAAACAAATTGTTATAAATTTGCATTTAGAACGCCAAAATTAAACTCGTACAGTTAGTATCTAATTGTTGTAAAAATACCTTGAAACAAATTTATTCTAAAATTATAGTGTCTGTGATAGTTTCAAACATTTACTGTCGTTTAATTTTGTTTTTTAAAATATGGGACGGCAACGAGGACAAACTTGCGTTGCCGAAAGGGAATTGACAATCCATCATTTTCAGATGGGTAAGTCCTACCGTCAAATCGGCAAGATTGTGAACCGAAGTCATACAACAGTTCAAAGCATTGTAGACCGCTACAAAAAAATGAAAATAGAATAAAAAATAAAGTTAGGAAAAGTCCCAGAAAAATTTTGAATTATTACGACGAAACGATGGATTTTGCGAAAAGTTGAAGAAGATCCAAAAATTTCTGCTCCTAAGCTAGCAAAGGAAGCTGAAAAATATTTGCATAAAAGTGTTAATCCACAAACAATTAGAAATCTTTTAAAAAAACATAAATTAAAATAGCAGGGTTTAGCTAGAAAAAAGCCATTTATTAGTAAAGTAAATAAAGTTAAAAGACTACAATTTGCTGAAGAATACCGTGAAAAGGATTTTGAATTCTGGAAAGAAGTTATTTTCACTGATGAGAGTAAGTTTAACATTTGGGGATCGGATGGGCAGCTAAGAGTATGGAGGAGGGCAAATGAAGCACTAAAAGAAAAAATCTAAGAGCGACAGTTAAGCATGGAGGAGGATCCGTTATGGTGTGGGGGTGTATGTCTGCCAAAGGCCCAGGAAACTTACATTTTATAGAGGGTATAATGGATCAAAATATGTATTTGGACATATTGAAGCAAAATTTAAAGCAAAGCGCGGAAAAGTTTGGATTGCAGGGATCATTCAAATTTTATCAGGATAATGATCCCAAGCATAAAGCACAACGAGTTAAACAATGGCTCTTATACAACTGTCCAAAAGTACTCGAAACGCCACAACAAATAAAATTATATTGAAGCTAGTGTACGAGTTTCACTTTGACTGACTGTATGTATGAATTTAAAAAATCACTTAAATCAGATAAGTGGTTCTCGAGGGAAAAGCGCACTAACGGACACACAGACAGAGAGACGTTGCATTATATATATATATATATATATATATATATATATATATATATATATATATATATATATACATATATATATATATATATATATATATATATATATATATATATATATATATATATATATATATACAGAGAGACGTTGCATTTTGTATATATTATAGATAGAGATTATTATTATTATAATATAACCTGGCCAAAGAATATATGTATGAATTTAAAAAAAAAGACACGTAAATCGGATGAGTGGTTCTCGCGTGATAAACGCACTAATGGAGAGACAGACAGATAGAGAGACATTGCATTTTATATATATTAGAGGTTATAGATTATAGATATTCTCTACTACATAATATTGTTCCATATTTAATGGTTTAGGCTGTGTATTGCAAGGGAACGCGCTAGCGGCAAACTTTTTTCAGACTTCATTCACTATTATCGTCACTGCTCATTCCTTATGCCACCTATCGTAATAAAATATAGCCTATAACCTGGCCAGAGAACATATGTATGTTTTTTTAAAAAAAAAAGTACGTAAATCGGATAAGTGGTTCTCCAGTGATAAGCGCGATAACGGACAGACATACAGAGAGACGTTGCATTTTATATATATTATAGATAAATCAGAATTTCGTAGCTAATACACTAAGCTTGTAAGGCCGATATTTCGGAAAAAAGTAAAAAATGTTTATTTTGCCATCTTAATCATCGTGAATAGTCTTAATTAAAGTGGATATCAGTTTTTAATTTACTTTCGGTTGAGCCAGAAATTCCAAAAAATTTTTTTATTACAATCTAAAGATTAAAAAAATCAAATACATTTCCGTTAATCGAAAAGAAAATAATTCAAATCTAAAGCAATAATGGTGTAGATATTTAGTTATATTAAGTTACTAAATATAGAGACAACCAAAACAATTTTTAGAGCGATTATTTTTTAATAATTTGGTTTTTTATTTAGATTTCCCGAGACGATTCACGCTGAAGATGAAATGGTAGAACCCCGCTACATTATGCAGCAGTTCTACGAGACAACGGACACTATTACAATTTGCTAATGCACTTGGGTGCTGATAATAGAGTAAAAGATAAGGTAAGACAAATAACTACAACTTAAATTTACTGAAAGTAACAAAGCCGTTCATCCCAGAGAGGGATGGAGGAGATAGAGAGCACATCTCATCTTGCGCGTAGAGTAGCAACGAGGAACACGCGAAGTCTCAGCATTTTTTCAACTAGTTGAAAAGCATAAATTTTATGCTTAAAATTTATAGTTGTATTATTTAAAGTACTTATTACCAAAAATTTGCCAAATAGTCTACAATATTTACTCTTGTATTAGTCTCTTACGCAAAATTCTACGTTTCTGATGACCGCAAGTCATTTGACTCAAGCAGAGTCAAAACAACACAACGTTGTGTTTTTTCACTCTATTCAATTCCAGCTAGATCATAATTTAATCTGTTTTTTGAGTTTCATCGTGCAGAGATTATACTGCGGCATGTCCAAATCATAGTTTTGGCATGTACTTTAACAATGATACAGTATATTTTGTTTGTTGATTTGAGAACTTGCTTCTCTAGGTTTTAGTCGCTTGTTAAATTTGCAATTCTTAACTGAACCAGACATGCCTGCATGAAATCGAAGAACAAAACCTTAGTTTTTTGTTAACGAAAGTAAAGCCTCTACTTGAATATCTGTAGACGTATCCAATACGTTTGGCAAAGCAAGAACAATTTTTATGTCATAGAAATTGTAGGAAACATACGAGAATGATATATATATATATATATATATATATATATATATATATATATATATATATATATATATATATATATAGAAGACCAAGGCGTATATGAAATTCCGTGTCAGGACTGCGGTCTTTCATACATAGGCCAAACAAACAGGAAAATTAGTGCCAGAAGAGACGAGTACAAAAACGCCGTAAAACAAA
>CM032456.1:22240118-22247533 GCA_019049505.1 Pachyrhynchus sulphureomaculatus
CCAATCAGACGGACCGCTCTTCTCTGAACAGAATCCAACAAATGCAGTGTATGTTTGGGAGCGGAGCCCCAAACGTGGGAGCAGTATTCCATAGTTGGTCGAATTTGGGCTTTGTAAAGAATTAACAGTTGCTGTGGGGTGTAAAGCTTTCTGTTTCTAAATAATATTCCCAACTTTTGAGAAGCTCTCCTTGCTATGCCTGCTCCCAAACTAACGCCCAACAAATTGAGCGACGATGCTAGGGGAATGGAGTGCCCCGACATAATTATGTCGGGTTCAGCAACGTTAACTTTTTTAGAAAAAACTGCCGCTTGGGTTTTTGTAGCGTTAAATTCCACTTGGTTACTGTCACCCCCCAAGATAGAATATATATATATATATATATATATATATATATATATATATATATATATATATATATATATATATATATATATATATATATATATATGATTATCATGAACAGGAATTCCGAAATGATTAAACATCGAGTATTATCGTCAATATCCCCATTATTAACATATTTTCCTTGACTATCGTGATGAAGAAAAACTGATGTTTAATAACGTACAGCGTTTAATGTAACACATCTGAGGACAACGTTATGCTAATGTGAAATTAGTAGATTGATTGTCTGTTAAAAACAGCCATATTTTCAGACATAGAAGGCATCCTATCAAAATTGGGATGCGATCCGTGCTCATTCTCGAATCTCTCCATTCCCCAATCCATCCTTATACATTATCTGCATTGCGCACTTAATTCCTGTTCCATAATATAATACCGGCCTTTATATTACACTTAGAATGACTTAATTTTACGTTGATACATAGAAAATTATTAGGGATGATTTTATCGATGAGTTAACCTTTGTATTGAAAGTATTGGTCAACCCTACGCTATAATGGCTTTCAACTCATCATCTTAACGAAGTTGGGAATGTGGAATCTTTGGCACAATGATACTACTCAGTATATATCACCAACACCAGTCTCCTTCATGAGCGATAAAATCAGTCCAACGCTTTTCTAACATTTCTATGACCTTTTTTGTAGAAGGATTTGTTTTTGCCAAATCTTTTCCCGCAAGCATTTTTTTGAGGTCTGCCAGTAGAGTAATAGCCGCTGGGGGCCAAATCTGGAGAATACGGTGGATACGGAAGCAATTTGAACTTCAATTTATGCAATTTTGCCATCGCAGCCATTGACTTGTGACACGGTACATTGTCATGATGAAAGAAACACTTTTCTCTTGTTCATTTTGGACCGTTTCGTTGCGATTTCTGCCTTCAAACGCACCAATAACTTTATATTATATTCGCTATTGATGGAATTTCCCTTCTCAGCATGGTTGATGGAAATTATTACATGCGTATCTCAAAATACAGAGGCCAAAACTTTTCCAGCCAACTATTGTGTCTTTGGTCGCTTCGGGCGGCTTTCACCGCTGCTGTCCACTCAGATGACTGCCGATTTGATTCCGGTGTGTAGTGGTGGATCCATGTTTCATCCATTGTTACATATCGCATGAAAAAATCCTTTTTATTGAGCTTAAACAGGTGCAAACATCGCTCAGAATCATCAATACGTTGTTGTTTTTGGTCCACTCAGAGCAAACGCGGTACCATGTTTTTTCCTCGCTAATTTTTGCTCGTGTGCAAGAAGTTTGCTACAATCTTGAAAACTGTGGTTTCAGATACTCCTGCTGCATCAACAGGCATGGGGTTTTCATTCTCGATCTGAGCACTAAGCCTAATGGTTTCCTCAGTTCTTGCCACATCTGATCTTCCTGATTTAGTGTCATCCTGAATGAGATCTCGGTCTTCTGGAGACGGTTAGGACCAAAATTTTAATTAATAATAAGATGAGCCGTCATTGCTGTACACCTGGGACATTCTTTCATAATTAACTTTTGGTTTAATTCCTTCTTTACTGAGAAACTTTGTCACTACCCGATACGCAAATTTCTCTAGCGTATTTAAAAATAACCGGTCAAGTGCAAGTTGAACTTGCACAATTAGTGTTCCGTACGTTGATTGTTTTTTAAAATAACAAATTTTGTTACAGATGTATAAAATGATCAGTGACTTCACAAAACACACCCCAAATGAGTTTTCAACAAAGTTTGTTTCCAATCTTTACTGAAAACTGGTGACCTTGAAATTTTGTTTTTTTTTTATATACCAGATAAATTATTAAAAGTAACGATAATATTCGTTCAATCTATACCCCGTGGAGAATATTCCAGAATTTTTTCAAAATTTTTTCGATCAGTACTTTTCGAGATAAGGTAGGGTTCAGCGATTTTTCACGATTTTTTAAAAGTAATACGAAGAAAAGTGTGCGCAAGTATTACATTATATATATATATATTTTTTACTCGTGTTTTCACAAGCTTCATTTGACACCACACTCGATGACCTAGTAAAAAAATTTTTTTTTCACTTCCGATTTCACCCCCAAAACGAATCCCTTAAGTCAAAATTTTATATTACGGTGATATAAAATGATCAGTGACTTTACAAAACACACCCCAAATAAGTTTTCAACAAAGTTTATTTCCAATCTTTACTGAAAATTAATGACCTTGAAATTTCTGTTTTTTTTTATATACCAGATAAATTATTACAGGTAATGCACTCGTGATAATTTTCGTTCAATCTACACCCCGTGGAGAATATTCCAGAATTTTTTTCAAAATTTTTTGATAAGTATTTTCCGAGATAAGGTGGGTGGACAGCGATTTTTCGCGATTTTTTAAAAATATTACAAAGAAAAGTGCGCGCAAGTATTACATTATATATATATTTTTTACTCGTGTTTTCACAAGCTTTCATTTGACACCACACTCGATTACCTAGTAAAAAAAATTTTTTTTCACTTCCGATTTCACCCCCCAAAACTAATCCCTTAAATCAAAATTTAACTTTCAAAACTACATGGCTCTGATGAGGCCATCACTTCCTATATTACTACCAAATTTCAACTTTTTATGAAAAATAGTTTCGGAGAAAATCGGGTGTGACAGACGGACAGACGGACAGACAGACAGACAGACACCGAAGTGATCTTATAAGTGTTCCGTACTGAACACTAAAAAAAACGTAAGAATTGCAAACTCATATAAAATTTAGTCAAAGTATTTAGACAACAGTAATTTTACATTCAAGTATTTTTAGTGTTCCGTACCAAAATTAAAAAACGGAACACATGGAATCACTTTGGTGTCTGTCTGTTTGTTTGTCACAGCCGATTTTCTCCGAAACGATTTGACATAGAATGTCAAAATTTGTCACAAATATAGTAATTGATGGCCTAATCATAACCATGTAATTTTGAAAGTTAAATTTTGACATAAGTGGTTGGTGTTGGGGTTTAAATCGGAAGTTTAAAAAAAATTCAAGGTCATCGAGTGGGGTCTTAAATGAGAGCTTGTGAAAACAGGAGTATAAAAATACATATAATGTAATATTCGCTCAAATTTTTCTTTACATTATTTTAAAAAAATTGATCTCTATCTTTAAGAGAACTAAACAAAAAATTTTAAACAACTTTTCGAGTATTCTTTATAAGCTGTAGATTGAATAAATATTATCACGAGTACATTACCTTTGATATTTTATTTGATATATAAAAAAAATTCAAATTTGTTAATAAAAGTCTATCTACTTTTTCGAATAGCACTAGGCTTATACAAATGACTAAAGATACTAGTTCTACTAGAGACAGAACCTTAATAGACAATATATTTTGTAATTTTCCTTATAATATTGAAGTTCACATTGAAGTTCACGTTGTAGAAAGTTTTTTTTAGCCATCACAAACAGCTTTGTGTCCTAGATATTGATTTTCTAAAACCCATTTCAGGTGAATTTTGTAAAGTCACTGATCATTTTATATCTTCGTAATAAAAAAAATTATTTTAAAAAAGCAATCATGGTACAAAATACGAAATGTGCAAGTCCAACTTGCACTTGGCTGGTTTTTTTTTTAAATGGCATCATTTTTATGGCTGGATAGATAGCTTAACTCAACTTAGTAATTTAATTTTTTTTAATCAATTTGCGAGTTAGGAATTCTATTTGTATTAACACATTTTGTATATTATTTGTAGTTTGGACACACAGCCGAAGAATATATAAAAAATCAATCAGAATTCAATCACCGCCAAATTCTAATGGAATTTGGAGCTGACGAAGAAGCTGAGGAACTTCTTAGCGATACAGGTAGGTTTTCAATAAAAAAGAACAGTTACGTTTAGATTGGCTTTGTTTTAGTGTTGCATAAAATAAAGGTTGTATAAGAAATAAATATAATTTATAAAAGTTTTATTTAACAAATTACTATTGAATAGAAACATATTTTTAAAAAAAAAACTATTTGCATTAATTGTAAGATAGAAGTTATTGTAATACTTTTCTTAGCTTACATTAGATTTTTATCGGACAAGAAAGTTTCTATGAGTTTTTATGGATTTGTAGAAATTTAAACACATCATATAAAAAGGAAAAATTTTAATATGTTTTATAAACTTTTAGGAAAACATTGCAATATAAACACACCTTAAATTTTGGAAATCTCTGAGCAATTCATATTATATACAAGCTTTATTTTCGCTTATGAAAATAGTTAGTCTTGTAAAATCATGTACATACTTTAAAGACCAAGTAGAAAAACATAATAGGAGCAGGTAGAAAAAAGAGAGGCAATAGAGACAAGTTGGGTAAAACGAGATACCTAAGGTTTAACGCAGAATGGTATCAGTTTTTAATTACGGAAACGCATTTTATGTCAGTTGAATGTTTGGTCTTTAGCTCTCTTTGGAAGAATTATAAACTTGAGAAAAGACCTAATTCTACGTCATATAAGTGATAGGTTACGATGGGATGGTATCTCCCAAATCTTAAATAAATTAGAGGCGTGAACTTAGATCGTCCTTAAATAACCTTATCTTTATTCGTAGGCTACATCTTAAATATCGTTCATCCTAAAACTTTAAAATATTTTAAAAAAATACACAAATTTGTTGAAGAATTATGGATGTAAATTAATTTTATTTTTGTAAACTTACTAGCAGAAGGTGCTTTATTTATTTGAAAATGAAAAATGAGATTTTCTGGAACACTGGCTTATTTAATTAGTATGTTGTTCTCAGTCAAAAAAGTGCATAATGATGGGCATTGAAGCAAATCAGAAGCATTGGTCGTCTTTCTCTGACCGACTAACATATTTAGACTAGTTTGAACGAGCATTTTTTGTAAGAGTCCTGACTACTTGCATAATCAATCGAATTCTGAACTAATCTGAACTAACATATTTAGACTAGTTTGAACGAGCATTTTTTTGTAAGAGTCCTGACTACTCGCGTAATAAATCGAATTTTTTAATTTATGCTGCCACTGCTAGAATGCATCTTTGACTAGGTCAGAGATTCCCAAACTTTTTTTTTCTCGTAGACCACTTTCAAAATTTTACTGATTTCGGTGGACCCCCTGCTGCTACATTTCTACCATATTCCCAAAATTTGCGTCGTGGCTGAGTTCCAACCCTAAATTCGGAATGGTAAAAATAAAAAGAAAAATAATATATTTTCTTGTGTTCTATTTATTAAAATAATATGATTACAGGCTTAATAGAATTAAAATTAAACATTAATAACGTACCGTAACTTCAACAATTAAAAAAAAATAGTCATAATTTTAATGGGAGGGATGTACTTGATGGATTGACAGCAAATTATCAATATTTGGCTTCAGTTTTGTAAAGAATAACCGCAAATCTCCCCGTTCTGTGATGTTCAATCTGCTCCTTTTTTTTGTTAATAGGTTTGTAACGACACTAAAACTTTTTTTGACAAGGTATGACGAGGGAAATGCTATCAAAAATTTTCTCGCAATTTCCCACAGCCCAGGGTATTTTTCAGGTATTTCTGCCTGCAGCCAAAATGTTTGATAGCCTTTTTTAAATTTCACCTTCAGCTAATCATTGGTGCTAAGCTCGAGTAGTTCCTCTTGTAATACCACATTCGCCACTTCCGTTTCATCAAATGGATTTATGATCCATGGTGGTATTTCCATAGGCAGAATATCTTCAGATCTATTTTTGAAGTCATCATGCAGGGCATTTAAATGTTGAACGTATGTCTGAATATCCTCATCAAGATATTCTGCCTGTGACAAGTTTGGAAACTGGGAGAATTCGCGCCGACTATTATTTTGCTTCATAAAATTTCAATTTTCCAAGAAAAGCCGAAATTACACCCTTTGTTTTTATTAAATTTAGGCTGTCCCCTTGTAACTGCAAGTTAATGTCATTAAATTTTTTGAACAAATCTGCTTTCAATTTGATCAGGTTTTCTTTTAAATGTGGATCTTTACTTTCCAGAAACTCTAAAACTGATTCAAAAAGTGAGTAAAATCTTGTGAAACATGCACTTTTCGACAACCAGCGTACTTCAGTATGTAAGAGCAATCGTTGGAAGTCTTCATCATTTTCGTCGTACAAATAAACGGGTATTCAACGCATTGCTTCTTATTTTGTTAACTGCTTTAATCACAAATTGAAGCGATTGGTGCAATCTATCACTCAAATTTTCCGCTACCAGGTGTTGTCGGTGGATGACAAAGTGAATTGCAGTTACTCCTGGTATAATTCTTTTAAGATGGCTTATAAACCCACGATATCGCCCGAAGATGGCAGGAGCTCCATCTGCTGCCACCGAAATAATGTTTGTAAATGGAATCGATTTTTCCTTAAAAAAATCACTCAGGGCATTAAATATTGATTCGCCTTTAGTGTTCGTCTCCAAAGTTTTCGCGAATAGCAGCTCTTCATGGATTTCTTCGTCCATAACAAATCGAACATATGGTATATACCAATAATAATGCTTCATTACCAGGTAAAGTTGACTCGTCCAGTTGAATAGAAAAATGAGTTGTTTGCAGATAATTACACAAGAAGCTTTCAATATCAGAGCTCATTTCATCAATACGTCTTTGTACAGTGTTGTTACTCAAAGGAATTCTTTTGAGTACGTCAAATGGAGGTTTGTGCAGAACAGTTTTTAAAACCTCTTCAACAGCGGGTAAAATTAACTGTTCTCCGATGGTGTGCGGTTTTCCAAATTTCGCTATAAGCAATGACATATTATAAGATGCCCGCAAGCCACCATCGTTACTTTGAGACGTTGGACGTGGACCAAAAAAAAAGCAAAATATTTGCAATATTATTTTTTCGCGCTATCTGTTAGGATTGCATGAGAACCGTAGCTCCTAAAAAATTTTAGCCAAAAAAATCTGAAAATTAGAATCTTAAAGCTTCAAAATGCTTTTTTTTAAAGTCTCAATACGACCATTTTTCACCGAAATACAGCCTGTCAAAAATCACCGAAGAATTTGGAATTTTTTTTTGCACTCT
>CM032456.1:22247633-22367633 GCA_019049505.1 Pachyrhynchus sulphureomaculatus
TTTTTTATGTTTCATGCTTACTGGAATATTTTTCAAACCAGAATATTGTTCAAAAATTTTATATACAAGGCATGGTAAATCAGGCACATTACGAATATTTTTTTCTGGTATATGCAATATGCATGAGATTAAAGATTTTAACCTAATATATATCTGGCAAATAGAATTAGCTGAAGAGAATAAAACAATAATTTATTAAAAAAATGGGATCAAAAAACCCAACTGCATGGTTCGATAACTGAAAAGAGTAAATACTTATCTTAAATTTTAAATGAAAACAATTTGTATGAGTTAAAAAATTTAAATAAAATAGAATGGAAAAGCTTTTCCGAAATACCCAGTTGAGTTGACTTTTTTTGCTCACAGGAATCAACATATTAATGATTTTGGCTCAAAATTTTATTTTACAGATGCAACTATTTATGTCGGAGGCTTGGATGATAAAGTATCTGAATCTCTCTTGTGGGAATTATTTGTACAAGCAGGACCTTTGGGTAAGCAATAAGATTTTTTTTTAAATAACTAGCTGTGCCCGCGGCTCCGCTCACGTGGACTTGATTCACCTTTATCGTCACTGCTTATTCGTTATGTTTATATTATTATATAGTTCAAGGGGCCTTAGAGGCCCATGGCTTGGTTGCATACTTGTCTCCACTTCTTTTTATCTCCTTTTAGCTTTTCCCAGTATGGAATTCCCATCAACTCCGGATTTTGCTTTACTGCCTGAATCCATGTAGATCGAGGTCTACCCTTGCCTCTTCTTCCAACCACTCCTCTTATTACGGCTTGCTTTGCCTGTCTTTCTTCCTTCATCCTTGCCAGGTGTCCCAACCATCTTAATCGCTGGCTTCTTATGATTTGGCTTATAAGGGGTTTCATATATAGGCATTTTAATTCGTAATTTGTTCTTCTTCTCTACAGTCCCTCTTCTTTCCTTCCTCCATAGATTCTTCTCAAAGCTTTCCTTTCCCACACCTCCAACGTCTCCTTTTCTCTTGCATTCAGTTTCCACATATCGCATCCATATGTCACCGTGGGTCTGACAACTGTCGTTTTTATTCTTTCTTTTGCTTTTCTTGATATATTCTTTGATTTCAATATTGGATTCATTGCCCCCAAACATCTCTGTCCTTTCGCTATTCTTTCTTGTATCTCTGTCCTTTCTTGTCCACTCTCTGTTATTGTTACTCCCAGATAATTAAATTTGTCTACTTTTGCAAACGTATATCTTTTCCCTAAGTTGTTTATTATATCTAAACTTTTGTTGTTTTTATTATCCTTCTTCTTTGTAATTTCCATGTATTTTGTTTTTTTCCTTATTTATCTTTAGTCCTCTCATCCTTCCCCTTTCTTCTATCCTACTTATGGCTTTTTTGAGGTTCTTTTTGCTCTTGCAATTACTGCTACATCATCCACATAGGCCAAGCATTGGCACGTTTGTTGTTATATCGTTCCATTTGTTTTTATTTCTGACTCCCAGATTATCTTCTCTATTACCAAATTAAATAGACATGTCGACACTGGATCCCCCTATTTTAATCCTCTCTTCACCTTAAACTTGTCTGATACTTTGCCCTCAACCAACACTCCATTTTCTGTGTGATTCAGGATCATTCTCACCATGCAAATGAATTTACTTGGAATTTTTAGTTCTTCCATTATCTTGTAGAGTCCTTCTCTATTTATAGAGTCATATGCTTCTCTGAAATCCACAAAGACCAAGTGTAGTACCAAATTTTGTTTTAAGCTATTATCTTGGATTTGCTTAATCGAAAATATCTGGTCTGTAACCGATCTGTTTTTCCTGAATCCACACTAGTACTCTCCCAGAATAGACTCGGCTTTCTCTGCTATTCTGTTTTTGATAGTCAACACTACTATCTTGTACACGACATCCAGTAAGGCTATTGGTCTATAATTAGCACATATAGTTTTTTTTCTCCCTTTTTTGTATATTGAACAAATGAGCGACTCTCTCCAGCTCACTGGCATCTTTTCTGTTTCCCATATTTCTTGCACCAACGGGCATATTTCATTTTCCAGATCTACTCCTCCAGCTTTGATTAGTTCTGCTGTTATACAATTTCCACCCGGGGCCTTATTTTTTTTGGGTTCTGAGTATTTTTCTTATTTCTTCTTTGCAGGGTTTGTTTGTCCCTCCTGCCCTTCAGTTAATTTTGCTTCCTATTTCTCATTCAACTCATTTTCATCTCCATTTAATGTTTCTTTAAAGTATTTCCCCCATCTTATCAGTTTTTCTACCAAGCTTACTGCTAAACTTCCATCTTTTTTCCTACATATTAGCATTTTGTCTCTGTTTATTCCCTTTGTATTTTATAAAAAAAAACACGTAAATTAGATAAGTGATTCTTGAGTGCTAAGGACAATAATGGATAGACAGACAGACAGAGAGACTTTACGTTTTATATATATTATAGATTTTTTTTGACATATATTAAATTAAGAATTAAAAAAAATCACGTAAATCAGATGAGCGATTCTCGAATGATAAGCACACTAACGGACAGACAGAGAGACGTTGCGTTTTATATATGGTATATTATATAGATTATTATTATTATTATATAACCTGGCCAGAGAACATATGTATGAATTAAAAAAAAAACACGTAAATCGGATAAGTGGTTCTCGAGTGATAAGCGCACTAACGGACAGACAGACAGACAGAGAGAGACGTTGCATTTTATATATATTACAGATATTCTTTGCTACATGATATTGTTCCATATTTAATGGTTTAGGCAGTGTATTGCAAGAGAACGCTCTAGCGGCAAACTTTTTTCCGACTTGATTCACTATTATCGTCACTGCTTATTCCTTATGTTATCTAACGTAATAAAATATAGCCTATAACCTGGCCAGAGAACATATGTATGTTTTAAAAAAAAAGCACGTAAATTGGATAAGTGGTTCTCCCGTGATAAGCGCACTAACGGACGGACAGACAGAGAGACGTTGCATTTTATATATATTATAGATGTAATAAAATATATATCTATAACCTGGTCAGAGAACATACGTATGAATTTAAAAAATCACGTAATTCGAATAAGTGGTTCTCGAGGGATAAGCGCACTAACGGACAGACAAACAGACAGAGAGACGTTGCATTTTACATATATTATAGATATAAATTATTATTATTACTATATAACCTGGCCAAAAAATATATGTATGAATTTAAAAAAAGACACGTAAATCGAATAAGTGGTTCTCGCGTGATAAATGCACTAATGGGCAGACAGACAGACAGAGAGACATTGCATTTTATATATATTATAGATTATAGATATTCTCTGCTACATAATATTGTTCCAAATTTAATGGTTTATGCTGTGTATTGCAAGGGAACGCGCGGCAAACTTTTTTCCGACTTCATTCACTATTATCGTCACTGTTCATTCCCTATGCTACCTATCGTAATAAAATATAGCCTATAACCTGGCCAGAGAACATATGTATGTTTTAAAAAAAAAGTACGTAAATCGGATAAGTGGTTCTCCAGTGATAGGCGCACTAAAGGACAGACAGACAGACAGACAGAGAGACGTTGCATTATATATATATATATATATATATATATATATATATATATATATATATATATATATATATATATATATATATATATATATATATATTATAGAAGAAATAATGTTATTATATTTTTTCTGTGTGTACATAAGTACTTATATTGTGCTTATTAATAATTGATAATAATATAATGAAATATTCTCTTTTTCTTTTAGTTAATGTCCACATGCCTAAGGACAGGGTAACAATGATGCACCAAGGATATGGTTTTGTAGAATTCATGGGAGAAGAAGATGCAGATTATGCTATTAAAATAATGAACATGATTAAATTATATGGGAAACCCATAAGAGTTAATAAGGCATCGGCACATCAGAAAAATCTGGATGTTGGAGCAAACATTTTTATAGGAAATTTAGATCCTGAAGTAGATGAGAAACTACTCTATGATACATTTTCTGCTTTTGGAGTTATACTTCAAACACCAAAGGTAAGTAAAAGTCTCTTTGCAGAGTAAATTAGTTTATTTTTCCTTTAAAATTGTGGTATGTTTCATGTCAGTCATACAGTCCACTCAAAAACTGAATATATCAGTGTCATATATCTCAGTTCTAATGAGGAACCTTTTTATTTATTTATTTATTTATTTAGTAGTAGTATTCACAATACTTTTTAATTTACATTTAAAATAAATTTAACAAACAATTTCATACTCTGATTAAAAACTAATATTGTTTACAAAATTTATTGTTCCTTTTCTAAACATATTTATATTTGTTTCAGTCTTTATGTTGTTGGGCATCATATTGTATAAGGTCAAGCCTTTTGAAAATAAAGATTTTTGCATTGCACTGGTATCTGCACGTTGCGGTCTGAAATCTAATGCGTTCCTCAGGCTGTACGGTTGAACATCCCCAACATATCTTATTTGTTCAATCAAGTATTCCGGTGCATTTCCCATTTTCATTTTCTGGATAAAACATATTGTATTTAGCTGCAGTCTTTGCTTTACATTTAGCCATTTCAGTGCATCTAGCATATATCTTATTGATGTGAAACGATTGCATTTCGAAATAGAGCGCATAGCCTTGTTCTGGAGTTTTTGTAGCCTTGCCTGTTGTTGGACTGAACAGCATATGAATAACACAGTTGATCCATATTCAAAATGAGGTTTTATCATGGTGTTGTATATATTTATTGCAGTTAATATTGTTACTTTTCTTCTTAAACGTTTGAAAAACCCGATTTTTTTCCCTATTTTTTTTTTTACATATATATTCGACATGTTCTTTAAAGTTCAAATCCCTGTCTATGAGGAAACCCAGGTATTTTTATATTACTTACTTTTTCTATTATTACATTATTTATTTTGAATGCTCTGTCAGTGTTCATATCAATTTCCATTAATTTTGTCTTGTTTTCATTTAATTTTAACTTATTCATTTTTTTAACCATTTGTTAATGTTATCCATATCATTTTTTAAATTTTCATGACATATCTCCTCTGTTGCTGCTTCTGTAAAAATTAATATATCATCTGCATATAATACAATTTCACATTTTTTTAATACATTTTCCATGTCATTTATATATATTACAAAGAGAAGAGCTCCCAAACCCTGTGGTACTCCAAAATCGTTTTCTATTGCATTTGATATTTCGTTATTGATATTTGTGAATTGTTTACGATTTGTCAGATAGGACTGAAACCATTTTAGCTCTGTGTCTTGAATACCGTATCTAGTAAGTTTTTTCAATAGAATATCCCTATCTATAGTTTCAAATGCTCTTTTGAAGTCAAGGAAAATTGCTAATATTTTATTTTTTATCTTTTTACATTTCCATCTGTTTATAACATAATTGATTGCTGTTTCACATGAATATTTCTTTCTAAATCCTGATTGAAACTTTGATAGTAGTCTGTGCTGTTCCATGTATTCTTCCAATTGATTTTTTACTATTTTTTCAATAACTTTTTCACATATTTTTAAAGTGTTAATTGGTCTGTATTCTTCACATTTTGATGTATGTTTTACTTTTTGGATAGGAAATATCATTGATTCCTTCCAGTTATTTGGAAACAACCCTGTCTCTAGTGACTTATTTATAATATTCAGTATAATATTTCCTGTTATGCCCCAATTATCTAAAATTATGTTACTTGATAGTTTTGTATAGTCTGGTTTTTTCTCAATATTCTTAAAAATAGTTTTCAGTTCTTGTAGATTTACTGCACGAAATTTGAATTTAGTGTCAATCTCAGGTATTTCATTTTCGTATTGTATATCTTCGATGGAGCATCTGATTTCATTTATACTATTTACAAAATATGTATTAAAATTTTCAGCTATTTGGAAACTGTCTTTATATTCTATTTGATTATATATCACAGTTTTTATCACACTTTTGGGTTTTCTTAAGACTAGTTCTTTAATTTTATTCCACATTTCTTTTTGGTTATTTGCATTGTTTATTTATTTTACATCAAAGAAAGATCAAATTTTTGGAAAAAAAACCAAGAAGAAATGTAAATTTATTTTTTTATATTTATTCTTGAGATATTTCATGAACAATTATCTCCAATCAATATACTTAGTATATTTAGATATTTTAAATTACTGTTACTCCTTAAAATATTTAAATAATGTTTAGTTCTAAATTCAATGTCTTTATTGAAAATAATTGAGTAGAAAAATTAGTTACTTAACATGTTTTTCAGAACTGTTCAAAATTTAAATCTACCTTCAAAAGAATAGCATTAACTTAAACTTGCTGCATTCTCCACGCAATAGCTGCTATGCAGCGGATGCGAAACTTGACGCGCAGCATTGAATGACATCTCTTTTAAAGAAAGATAAAATGTTCTCTTACCATGAAGCTTTAGTTAATTAAATGTTTAAATTGTCAAATTTTATGTTCTATGGTAGCATAATAATAAATACATTACTTAATATTTTAGATTATGAGAGACCCAGAAACTGGAAATTCAAAAGGTTTTGCCTTTATCAATTTTGCCAGTTTTTGAAGCTTCTGATGCTTCAATTGAAGCCATGAATGGGCAATACCTCTGTAATAGGCCTATTTCAGTATCATATGCCTTTAAAAAGGATTCTAAAGGAGAAAGGCATGGTTCAGCTGCAGAAAGATTACTTGCAGCACAAAATCCACTTTCACAAGCTGACAGACCTCATCAATTGTTTGCTGATGCACCACCTATGGGTAAACTTTATTTATTTAAATAACTTGGGGTACAATAAACCGTGAAAATATTTTAGTTAAGGAGAGCATATTGTTAAAGCTTACCAAAAAATAGAGGGGTAAGACAACAATTCTCAACTAAGTCTTCACCTAAATTCCCCTCCCCCACAAAGAAAAAATTGAATAAGATGTGTAAATGAACATAAAAATCATTCTTTTTACTAAACAATATCTGAAAAAATAACCTGTAACAGCCAGACACTAAAAATGTTTTGTACCTAACTGTTAATATGACGCAGATTGTTATTTTAAACAAATCAATTATATATTTGTAGGTATGATGCCAGGCATGTCTATAGCCCCACCACCACCACCAGTCATTTTAGGTGGCATGATGCCCCCTCCACCTCCAACACCATCAAATATGGGTCCCCCACCACCTCCTCCTGTTCCACCACCCTCTTCCTTTCCCGCAGGTATTCCTCCGCCTCCTCTCCCACCTTCTCAACCACCATTGCCACCTGGCGCTCCCCCCACCACCACCTATTTCGACAAGTACAGCTGCTGGACCACTTAGACCACCAATGCCTCCTATGCCACCTACGTCCGGGTCGGGGGCGATGCCACCGAGGATGATGCCTCCAATGCCGCCATGGCAGGGTCCTGGAATGCCACCACCTCCACCTGGTCCACTTGGTTCTGGTAAGTTCAGAAAATATTGTTAGAAACAACTATGCGTAACCATTGTAAAGAAGGTTGGTATTTCTCTTCCGCCATTCTGTGTGCCTATAAAATATTGCTAAAAGTAAACTTGTGGCGTGTGAACTTGCCCGCACATTGAGGCGCACTTTTTGCAGCCCCTTTTTAATTTCTGAGAATGGATTGAGTAAATAATGATTTTAAAAGAACTAAAGAAATTAAACAAACACTAGCTCAGTTTTTCTTGGTAGAGTAATATGGGTAAGAGATAATTTTTGTAGGACTTTTTGGAAAAAATTTTTGTTATACTAATTTTGGGCACCATTGATTTTAAAATAGAAAGGATCTAACTTCAGCTAAAGAAAATGAAAAAAATACTGAAGGGTTACGCTGTTGTTAAGAAAAAGAATTTTTATTTGGTACAACCCTTTTGTTCTGAAAAGTAAGATAGGTGTACAGTGAAACACTAGCTTTAATCAACAAAAAAGAGATTAATTAATGATTAAAATTAAAAGTTCTAACCTTTGCAGTTCAAGAATTACAAAAACTTTAGCCTAAAAGGTAGTTATTACTCAATAGAGTTCTTAAATCAGACATTTTACTTTTAAAACTTTGCACACCCGATATCGAAGATTCGTGAGATTCACTTTACGATTTATCAGTTCAAATCGATGTTAAATCACTTATCTGCGGGAAATAGGTCTACTGATATATTCTGGTGGCTTACGGTTTTCCTACGGGCTTCTAGACCTTAAATTGAACACAAAACGGCTTTCACACATTCCATCACTAATTTATCAGTATGGCTTCACGAAGAGAAGAGCCTACTTCGGCTACTCCATGTAAAAAAAACACCAAAACCCACTACGGCTTCACGTTAAAAAACTCGTGGTCGGCTTGGTTCTCGATAAAATTGTCAGAAGCCTCTTCTGCGGCTGGATGGACAAAGCCTGGCTGCGGCTTGATCGGCGAAAAGCCACCTCTGCGGCTTGATGGGAATAAGCCTTCGCTGCGGCTTGATGGGAAAAAGCCCTCTCCGCGGCTTAATGGGAAAAAGCCTCGATCTGCGTTCTGCAGACCCTTAAATAATCCGTAGGAACTACGTCTCTAAGGTGGCCTGCTTCCGGGAAACAAATATCTGACCAATCGGGGCGTACCACGAATTGAATAAATTCGGTGGGAAACCCGCACTGCACACTGTACCATGAGCGGCTAGAAATTCCAGCGCTGCTCGATACAAAAATGAAAAAAAGTAAATTATAAAGTCAAAAATCAGTAACATTACATGCTTTTAAAATCTAGGAAAAAATGAATGTTACAAACTACAGAACTAAACATTAGGGTTATATGCATATTTATGGTTTATCGACTAAAATAAATTAAAATAAAATATAAGGTTTATGCACTAATACTAACTAGGTTAATTGAGGACACTTCGTCGCCGCCGCGGAAACTTAGGAGTTTAACGAACGAACGATTAAAACCTTAAAAAAAGTGAAAAGTGGAATTAAAACTGATAATGAAAAAATCGGTTTTTTTTGGACCATCACGTAAAAAATGAATGGGGCTTTGTGAAACAAAAAAAAGTTTGGAAGTGATGTTTTTGACATAGCAATTGTTTTTTCTATACATTTATGCAAAAATTTAAAACTAAATATATTTTTTTTTTCAATTTATTTTTATTAAGTACTTTTGCATCTGTAACAGGACACACAGAATTTTCTTTTTCCCCATCAACAATAAAATATAACTCCCGAAAAATTAAAAAAAAAAATAAAAGATCAGTATTAATAGACAACTGTGTTCTATTTCATTTCATTGAAAAGACGTTAGTGAAAAAAAAATTAAAACAATTACGCATTATTCTGTTATAGCTATGTTGCTTAAAAAGCTATCGTAACTCGAAGTTTTCTCATATTCCCTGCACATTTTCTATATTTACCTGCACATTTTCTATATTTACAATGTATTTTGACCTCTCGGATTCAAATCTCCATAATTCGAAATCCATAACACGCTCCAGCAATACGTCAGTGTCTATAATTCGAATTTTCAGGCACAAAATAAACTTTTTCCACGTTAAAAGATCGAGACGCCACTGGGCCTTCGCGGGCGGTCTTCAAGATTGTTGGAGTTGAGTTGCACTGTCGTTTACCCTCTGGGTGGTTTTTTGGGGAAACCCCGGCGCACGGGGATCTACTGATTTCCGTTGTGAATAACCAATTTAATTTAGATTGGTATAGTGCAGTATTGGTAAATGTCGCCGTCGCGGAAACTCAGGAGTTTAACAATCGAAACGAACGAACGATTAAAACCTTAAAAAAAGTGAAAAGTGGAATTAAAACTTAGTAAAAAATAATGAAAAATTCGTGTTTTTTTTGGACCATCACGTAAAAAATGAATGGGGTTTTGTGAAACAAAAAAAAGTTTGGAAGTGATGTTTTTGACATAGCAATTGTTTTTTCTATACATTTATGCAAAAATTTAAAACTAAATATATTTTTTTTTTCAATTTATTTTTATTAAGTACTTTTGCATCTGTAACAGGACACACAGAATTTTCTTTTTCCCCATCAACAATAAAATATAACTCCCGAAAAATTAAAAAAAAAAATAAAAGATCAGTATTAATAGACAACTGTGTTCTATTTCATTTCATTGAAAAGACGTTGGTGAAAAAAAAAATTAAAACAATTACGCATTATTCTGTTATAGCTATGTTGCTTAAAAGGCTATCATAACTCGAAGTTTTCTCGTGTTCCCTGCACATTTTCTATATTTACCTGCACTTTTTCTATATTTACAATGTATTTTGACCTCATCAACAATAAAATATAACTCCCGAAAAATTTTAAAAAAAAATAAAAGATCAGTATTAATAGACAACTGTGTTCTATTTCATTTCATTGAAAAGACATTGGTGAAAAAAAAATTAAAACAATTACGCATTATTCTGTTATAGCTATGTTGCTTAAAAGGCTATCATAACTCGAAGTTTTCTCGTGTTCCCTGCACATTTTCTATATTTACCTGCACTTTTTCTATATTTACAATGTATTTTGACCTCATCAACAATAAAATATAACTCCCGAAAAAAATTAAAAAAAAAAATAAAAGATCAGTATTAATAGACAACTGTGTTCTATTTCATTTCATTGAAAAGACGTTGGTGAAAAAAAAAATTAAAACAATTACGCATTATTCTCTTATAGCTATGTTGCTTAAAAGGCTATTATAACTCGAAGTTTTCTCGTGTTCCCTGCACATTTTCTATATTTACCTGCACTTTTTCTATATTTACAATGTATTTTGACCTCATCAACAATAAAATATAACTCCCGAAAAATTTAAAAAAAAAATAAAAGATCAGTATTAATAGACAACTGTGTTCTATTTCATTTCATTGAAAAGACGTTGGTGAAAAAAAAAATTAAAACAATTACGCATTATTCTGTTATAGCTATGTTGCTTAAAAGGCTATCATAACTCGAAGTTTTCTCGTGTTCCCTGCACATTTTCTATATTTACCTGCACTTTTTCTATATTTACAATGTATTTTGACCTCATCAACAATAAAATATAACTCCCGAAAAATTTAAAAAAAAAATAAAAGATCAGTATTAATAGACAACTGTGTTCTATTTCATTTCATTGAAAAGACATTGGTGAAAAAAAAATTAAAACAATTACGCATTATTCTGTTATAGCTATGTTGCTTAAAAGGCTATCATAACTCGAAGTTTTCTCGTGTTCCCTGCACATTTTCTATATTTACCTGCACTTTTTCCATATTTACAATGTATTTTGACCTCTGATTCAAATCTCCATAATTCGAAATCCATAACACGCTCCAGCAATATATCAGTATCTACTGATTACCCTTGTGAATAACCAATTTAATTTAGATTGGTATAGTGCAGTATTGGTAAAATGTCGCCGTCGCGGAAACTTAGGGAGTTTAACAATTGAAACGAAGGAACGATTAAGACCTTAAAAAAAGTGAAAAGTGGAATTTAAAAAAAAGGCTATTGCCGAAGAATATGAAATACCGCAAAATACTTTGTCAGCCTTTACCAGAAATAAAACTGCAATATTACAGAAATTAAGAATCGGGCTAATTTTAAACGAAATCGGCCTAGAAAAACAGTTAACACTGCAATGATGAAATTGTTTGAATCTATTAGACCAGAGAATCAGCGCATATCAGGCCCACTATTGCATCAAAAAGCACTAAGTTTTGCTCAAAAATTTGGAGAAGAAAGTTATAAAGCTAGTTCAGGGTGGCTTGAAAAATTGAAAAAAAGGTAACGGAATAAATTTGACGCATGAATTAATTTTTTTGACATAGTGCAAAAAAAGTCTGCGGCGAAAGTGATGCTGTTGATGAAACAATGTGTGTTGCTTGGACTGATGAGACTCTGCCGGCTCTATTAACTCCCTATAATGAAAACGACGTCCTTAACGCAGACAAAACTGGTCTATTTTTTAAATGCTTACCAGATAAAACACTGGCTTTCAAAAATGAAGATTTTTATGGAGGCGAATTAAGCAAGGAAAGGCCGACCTCTTTACTGACAGCAAATATGACAACAGGTACTGAAAAAGTTTTTATAATAGGAAAAAGTGCCAATGGAAAAGGAACCTATAGTTTTTAACAGAAAATGGATGAAAGGGATAGAACTCGATCAATTTTATAAAGTTATAACAATATTTACAAATTTATTCTCGTTTTTTAGAAGTAAAGTGAGCAGGTAAGAAGTAATTTCTCATAGATATCATTAAAACGAACATTAACTTCACCCCAACTTACACAATAAAAAATTCGTTAGAATTAACGGAAAAAATTTCCAACGTCTTTCTACGAGATAATTTAAAACTAGTATCATTTGATGTCCAAAACCTTTTCCCTAGCATACCCCCGGTTGAAACAGTAAAAATCATAAAAACATTCCTAATCAAAAATAAAGTTAATATCGTTATACAACAAGACATACTAAATTTATTAAACTCGAGCCTCAATCAAAATTATTTTTACTTTAATAATACGTTTTATAATAGTTCTGAGGGTCTCATAATGGGTAGTCCACTTAGCCCACTTTTAGCAGAAATATTCATGGATAACCTAGAAAAACAAATACATCGACAAGAATTTAGCAAATCATTTTTGTATTGGTATCGATATGTAGACGACATCTTTGCTTGTTTTAATGGTACAGAGCGCAACTTGACAATGTTTTTAACTATATAAACTCAATACATAAAAATATTAAATTCACTATGGAACTAGAAGTCGACAATAAAATTAATTTTCTTGACTTAACGATAACCAGACATTACAACAAACACAAATTCTCTATTTTTCACAAACCCCTCACATACAGATACTACAATAAACATAAAATCAGCTCACCCCCTACAACACAAATTGGCAGCTTACCACGGTATGTTGCATAGACTTGTAAGTGTTCTCTTATCTGTAGATGATTTCAATAAAGAATTAAATCTAATAAAACAAATTGCTGTTAACAACGGATATTCTCCTGACACCATAGACTCACTTCTAAACAAAAAATTAAAAAATAAAGCTATTTCGTTAGTATACCCCAAGAAAGAAAACACAGGGAAAAAATATAATGTTTTAACCTATTTTGGTAACACGTCAGAGAAAATTAAAAACCACCTCAACAAATATAATATCAACATAGCTTTTAGAACAAACAACTCGTTAGGAAAATTCATTAAAAACGCAAAGGGAAAACAAAATAGATCAAAAAAATCTGGAGTGTATCAATTGAATTGTGGTTCTTGTCATAAAAGTTACATAGGTCAGACAGGTCGCTCATTCGAAACTCGGATTTTAGAACATAAAAGAAGCTATTTAAAAAACAAAACTGATTCAGCGTACAGTAATCATTTAACAGAATCAAATCATCTTTTTGACGATAAATTTAAAATTCTACACATACAAAACAAAGGCGTAAAATTAAACCTATTAGAAAATTTAGAAATAAATAGAATTAAAAGTTCAGACATCATTTTAAACGAACAAAAAGATACCTGCCTGGCCGATAGTAACTCCCCTTTACTCAATTTATACAATTAATATTCAGAATGGATTTCCCAGCAATATTCATTAGCATGTAGTATTAATTTTAGTATCTATCTATCTTAGGGTATTTGTATAAATGTAACAACACTAATATTCAAATATCATTTTGTATCAGAAGAAGCTATAGTATAGCGAAACGCGTCATACAGTTTCAGTGAAACTAATTAAAGTGGAAATCTGACAATATCAGTCTTTCATTACATTTATTATATTTTCTATTATATGTTAGAATGTTTTAGAATTACATATGTATTTTTTTTACTCAATTAAACATATGTGCAACAAGTACATATGTTTTTTCTTTAACTCGAAATTTCTATATCTCAAACTACTTTCGCGGTCCCTTGAAATTCGAGTTACAGAGATAATGGAAATTATGTAAAGATAGTGAGAGATAAGGAGAAATATTAGGAGATAAGGGGAAATAATGGAAGATATTTTATTACGTTGAGTAACATAAGGAATAAGCAGTGACGATAGTAGTGAATTAAGTCCACGCGAGCGGAGCTGCGGGCCCGGCTAGTATGTATATATATATATATATATATATATATATATATATATATATATATATATATATATATAGGGTGTTTTTTATAGAGGTATAGAACTTTGAAATGAAATAAAACAAAGAATGAATTTTTTAAATTGACATGAAATTTACTTTATTCGAAAGATAATCTTCTGGCATTATAATTTAAATATGACTTCTGGCATATGACCGCCACAGCTGGCTCGGACGTAGTCTAATCTGGAGGTCCAATTTTCGATGACTTTTTCCAACATTTGTGGCCGTATATCGGCAATAACGCGGCGAATGTTGTCCTCCAAGTGATCAATCGTTTCGGGCTTATCGGCGTAGACTAGCGACTTCACATATCCCCACAGAAAATAGTCTAGCGGCGTTAAATCGCACGATCTTGGAGGCCAATTCACGGGTCCGAAACGTGAAACTGTGCGGTTACCAAACGTGAAACTGTGCGGTTACCAAACGTTTCCTTCAATAAATCAATTGTGGCACGAGCTGTGTGACATGTTGCGCCGTCTTGTTGAAACCACAGCTCCTACACATCATGGTTGTTCAATTGATGAACGAAAAAGTCAGTAATCATGGCTCTATAGCGGTCACCATTGACTGTAACGTTCTGACCAGCATCATTTTTAAAGAAGTACGGACCAATGATTCCACCAGCCCATAAAGCACACCAGTCAGTTTTTCTGGATGTAACGGTATCTCAACATACACTTGAGGATTATCATCACTCCAAATACGGCAGTTTTGTTTATTGACGTATCCATTCAAACAAAAGTGAGCTTCATCGCTAAACAAAATTCGCTTATGAAAATCGGGATCAACGGCAATCTTGTTTTGGGCCCATTTACCGAATCTACGCCTCGCTAGGTGATCGTGTGGCTTCAATTGTTGCACGAGTTGGATTTTGTAAGCACGCAAACCAAGATCTTTCCGCAAAATCTTCCATAAAGTGGATGGACACATATCCAATTCCTGTGCACAATGGCGGATAGACTGATTCGGGTCTTCCTCTACGCTACGCTCTACAGCAGCAATGACTTCTTCTGTACGCACTGTACGACGTCTCTGTGGATGCGTATTATCATTTAGAGTAAACGTGGTGCGAAAACGTTCCATAGTTAATCGAATTAATTGCTCTGATGGACGATTATGTTGACCGTAAAATGGACGTAGTGCGCGATACGTATTTCGAACAGAACCATGATTTTCAAAATAAATTTGCACAATTTGGAAGCGTTGTTCAGGCGTCAGTCTATTCATGTTGAAATGCCAAACGAAACTAAACATAAATCACTTGACAGCTGACAAAATGGCCGCCAGTTAAAAAAGTGTTGCCAACTTAAAAGTTTTATACCTCTATAAAAAACATCCTTATATATATATATATATATATATATATATATATATATATATATATATATATATATATATATATATATATATATATATATATATATATATATATTATCATATTTATTTTTAATATTTATATGTTCATATTATGCCTCGTTATAAGGCATAAAATATTTATGAAAAAGGATTGTAATAGCACCCTCAGATTAAAATATTAGTTGGTTTTTATTCTTTACAGAGTCGTTCTTATCTTAAAAATGTTTTATTGAATACAACATAAACAAAATTCATTTTTATGGAGGGTACAATTTATGCGCCAATCGAACTAAAAATTAATTTTATTAATTTAGGGCCGCCCGGACCACCAGCTGGAGGTCCCAGTTTCCCCGGTATGTTTCCTCCCCCACCTCCGCCGGGAAGCAGGCCGCCACCACCGAATTGGCGCCCTCCACCACCTCCAA
The DNA here is from genome assembly GCA_019049505.1 of Pachyrhynchus sulphureomaculatus. NCBI lineage: Eukaryota > Metazoa > Arthropoda > Insecta > Coleoptera > Curculionidae > Pachyrhynchus > Pachyrhynchus sulphureomaculatus. The sequence continues at coordinate 22,263,544 of CM032456.1, forward strand.
ACTTCAACGCACCTGGAAGACCACCATTTCAACCGCCTAGAGGACCACCACCCCCACCACCTAGTTTGCACTAAGACTAATAAAATCGGGTTATTTTTGGCCTTTAAGTTTTGTGTGCACTTGGAAATATTTTCGGATAATATTGCATGGCAAAAGTCTTCTGATTCTAACAAATTGTTAATTGTTGTTGGCAACATTGACTTATCAGTTGGATATCATAAAACAATGTTTCCGGAAAATATTTCCCGTGATGTTTTCAAAAAGGTACATTGTATAAATCTTAATGACTCATTTATCTACGTGACTGAATTGGTTATGATATATTCTGCTAAAAAACTTTTTTTATTTTGATTCAATATTGGGTTTATTAAATCAGTAGTAAATAAATAATGTCTGAATTTTGCAATTTTATTTTAAAGTGCCGTTCTGCTTTGCGTTGACAAAGATACTAATTGATCCAGAGCTCTCAATAAACTTTCACCAAAAATACGTCAACACAGCGCACCGTAACTAAAATAGCGAAATAATATTCAATACAAAATGATAGTTGAAGGAGATGTATGTATGAAAACCAATTTGCAATCACTTCCAGTTTCACCAGAAACTGTTCATTTTAAATAGAATATCCTGAAGATTATTAAATTTTTGAATTATATGGAAAATTCTAGACAACTTTAATGTAACATTCCAAATATCAAATGTCAATAGTTTCTCAGCTCTCTGAATATCAGCCAATCTTTTACTTTCATTCGATTTTTTAGAATAACAATTAATGATTAAACCAAATATATCACAAATTAAAATTACTATGTTTGGAGCTTTGATAGCTACTGCAGTAGACATATTTATTTATATCCGAGCCCAACATAAAGTAAGTAAGTGTAAAGCAATAAGTCTAACATATACTTCATAATATAAATAAAAATAAAAAAAAAAACCGGTCAAGTGCAAGTTGAACTTGCACAATTAGTGTTCCGTACGTTGATTGTTTTTGACACCACACTCGATGACCTAGTAAAAAAAAATTTTTTTCACTTCCGATTTCACCCCTCAAAACGAACCCCTTAAGTCAAAATTTATGTTACGGTGGTATAAAATGATCAATAACTTCACAAAACACACTCCAAATGAGTTTTCAACAAAGTTTGTTTCCAATTTTTACTGAAATCGGATGACCTTGAAATTTTTGTTTTTTTTTTATATACCATATAAATTATTAAAGGTAATGCACTCGTGATAATTTTCGTTCAATCTACACCCCGTGGAGAATATTCCAGAATTTTTTCGAAATTTTTTGATAAGTACTTTTCGAGATAAAGCCCGGGACAGCGATTTTTCGCAAATTTTTAAAAATAATACAAAGAAAAGTGCGCGCAAGTATAATATTATATATATATTTTTTTACTCGTGTTTTCACAAGCTTTCATTTGACATCATACTCGATGACCTAGTAAAAAAATTTTATTTTCACTTCCGACTTCACCCCCCCAAAACTAACCCCTTAAGTCAAAATTTAATTCTCAAAACTACATGGCTCTGATGAGGCCATCAATTCCTATATTGTTACCAAATTTCACCTTTCTATGTCAAATAGTTTCGGAGAAAATCGGGTGTGACAGACAGACAGACAGACACCGAAGTGATCTTATAAGTGTTTCGTACGGAACACTAAAAAGCACAACAAACACATATGCATGTGTCACTGACGCTCGAAACAACACAGTATAAGTTCATAAAATTATGACGAAATCGCGAGACCATCAAATGAAATTCTCTGCATATCTTAAGGACATCAAAAAACCACTGTAATAATATTCAATCCTCTATCCCTGTGGGTACACTCCACCTTCTTTTAAAAAAAGATATTTTAAAAATTGTTTGCATTTGCTCCCATGCTAATATATATTTATTATAAATTGGCGACCATATTAAGAAACCATATTATTCCAATTAGCTTCCTACTAAGGATCAAAACAAGGTTTTAAGTACCGCTGTATTCTCAAATAACTTACAGTTTTACAAGAGATATTTATTTTATTTACTTGAGCACAAAAACTTAACATAGAGTAAAATATCGATCCAACACAATAATCATACTATACAGGACACAATTTTTTGCTAAATGACGTCACCGAGCACTTACTAGCCTTGAGCATTAATCTATTGACCGCACACCAATTATGAACTCTGTCGAGAGCGTTTTGTAATTTTTTTTATAAGCCTCTCCACGCGTACAGCTTTAAGTCATCGCAAATATTTGAAAATTGACATCTATAACTTCAAAGGTACTACCTATAATTAGAACAAATATCTAACTATAGTACAAACACTTAAAAGGAAGGAATGGATGACAGATGACATTCTAAGACTAATGGAGGAAAGATGGTTACACAAAAACAGAGGTAACAAAAGAGAATATAGCAGACTACACACACACAAATACAGAAATAAATTCGAACAGCTAAAGATAGGTGGAATGGTTAAAGATGTAAAGAGATAGAGGAGTTGCTAGGAAAGTATGATAGCTTTAATATCTATCGAAAAATCAAAGACTTAATTGGTAAACGGAGAACGAGATCAAATGGACGTTTAATAGATTGTTATAGAAACGTTATCAATAAGAATGAGAAACTGATGATATGGCAAGACTATATCACAGAGTTATTTTCTGATGCACAACCAGAACAACCACAATGCTCAATAGTCTTGGTTGGGCCCCATATTTTCACCGATGAAGTGCGCATAACAATAAATCAACTAAAAAATGGAAAAGCCATCGGTCCCGATGAATTCCATAGGGAGTTTTTAAGGTCTTAGATGAGAATGGGATTAAGTGGCTTCCGGTGATCTATGATTATGATCTTTTAAAAACATTTCTGAAAATCATATACAAAAGAATATACAAACATGCCAGCTACACAATTCGGGTTTTTTGATGCTATAGGAACCAGAGAGGCCTTATTTTCTATGCGGATTTTGATTCAGCGAAGTAGAGACGTCAGTTGTGAAGTATATCTGTGCCTGATCGACTGTCAAAAGGCCTTTGATAAAAGTCCAGCATCACAAAATGGTTGGAATTCTGAAAGATCTTGGACTAGATGGAAAAGATCTGCAGATTATTAGCAACCTCTACTGGAACCAGATGGCATTTATTAAGACAAAAGGGGAGCGTTCAGAAGCAATATCGATTGAGCGTGGATTAAGGCGTAATTGTGTCTCGTCTCCACTATTGCTTAATATATACTCTGAGCAAAACTTCAGAGAGGCATTGGAGGAGGCTGATGAAGGAATACTGCTTAATAGGGAACGAATAAATAATATTCGTTATGGTGAAAATACGGCGATTATGACTGATAACGTAAAGGGTTTTTAACATCTTATGACAAAAATAAACGAAGTCAATAATCGATACGGCCTCGAACTTAATATCAGCAAAACAAAGTACATGGTAATCAGCAAGTCTGCGGTTCCTGCTACCTTATTGATGATTAACAATCAACAAATACAAACAACTCCACAATATTCATATCTTGGTACCATGATAAACGAACAGTGGGATCACTCACAGAAAATTCGTTGCTGTATCAGAAAAGGTAGAGCAGTGTTTCTCAAAATGACATCACTTTTCAAAAGCTCAGCTAATAAAATTAAGCACAAAAGTAAAACTCCTAAGATGTTATGTCTTCAATATCCTTCTTTACAATGTGGAATCTTGGACAATGATTGAAGCCACTTCTAAGAAAGTTGAAGCATTTCAATTATGGCTATATCGCAGAATATTGAAAAAGTCTTATACCGACCATATTACCAACGAGGATGTCTTACGAGAAGGGACTGGAAATTATGGAAACCGTTAAAGTGGAAAAATTGAAGTATTTAGGACACATAATGAAAAATTCCCAGAGATATGGATTATTGCAGCAAATACTCCAAGAAAAGGTATTTGGAAAAAGGGGACCAGGGGGCGCAGATGCATTTCCTGGCTAAACAATCTAAGAAATTCTCAACAAATACTACCGGTCTTTTCAGAGCTGCAGTGGATAAAATAATAATAACCAGAATGATCGCCAACATTCGAACAGAATAGACAGTTTAAGAAGAATAATTAGTTCATTATTTAGCTAATTCTGAATTGAATTGATATTGCTCAAAAACTATATCTTCTATTCCTATTTCAAGTATTACACCAAATTTGAAGTCGAATCAACAGACAGACAGACCGACGGAAATAGGAGACTATGTTTTTGGTATCCAGGAACTCATATTTACTATATATAATACTTTATACTTCGCTCGCTAAGAGAAAAAAATAGTTTCCAATATTCGTTAACATCGGAATCGAATGAGTTTGAAATTTAGTACACATGTAGTACGTAAAGTCGAAAAGGAACCTATAGTTTTTAAGGGAAAATGGATGAAAGAGATAGAACTAGATCAATTTTTAAAGTTATAATTATATTTACAAATTTATTCTCGTTTTTTAGAAGTAAAGTGAGCAGGTAAGAAGTAACATATTATTATTATCATTATTATTATTATAGATCACAAAAAGTTCTTCTTTCTCACATTTGGTCAATGTGGTTCCATGTTTGGCTGACGGGCTCAAGCCAAGTCAGCACAAACGCTGACCTGACAATGTTACATGTTTTCAAAATCACTGACTTCTGAATGGTTCTGTGTATCTTTGTGTTGAGTCCTAATTGTACTAAGTGTGGTGTGAATGTTATTGGTGTAAGGCCTGTGGCTGATATAATGAGGGAGACAATGATGACTTTTTCTTGTTTCCATAGCCTTTTTATTTCTGTTGCAAGAACTGTGTATTTAGAAATTTTTTCTGTGTATTTCGTTTGGATGTTGGTCTCGTTGGGGACCGCCATGTCAATTAGATAGGTGACCTTTTCTTTTTTGCACTGAAAAGTAATATCGGATCTATTGGCGGAGACTGTTTTATCTGTATGGATACTGATGCCCCAGTAGTGCTTTTAATCTTTATTTTCAAGTGTGGATGTTGGTGTGTATTTGTAGTAGGGATCTGCATTTTCTATGAGTTTGTATACTGTGGCTAGTGCTTGGTAAACTACTTTTGCAGCTGAGTCATGTCTGGCTGTGTATTCCATTCCGGCTAATATTTTACATCCACTTTTTATGTGTCCGATCGTTTCTTTCTGCTGGTGGCATTTCTTGCAACTGTCTTCTGTAATACTTGGGTCTTTGATGACATGCTTTTGGTAGTTTCTGGTTAATACGACTTTATCCTAGCTGCCCATCCTGGAACCAGGTATATAATTGTTTTTTATTTACGTAATCTTGTTCTATGTGGTATCTGTGTTTTCTGTGGAGTGTTTTTTCTGACCACGTTTTTATCTTTTTCTGTTGTAATTGGATGTGGCTGTGTGTGTCTACTGGATGATCTGCCCGGGATAAATCGAGAGGTGTGTAGTTTTTGTCTGCTTTCACTGGTGCTGAGAGGAGGCTGGTTTGCTTGCTGCGTATTTGTTTTGTGTGTAGTGTGATCTGATGTCTATGATCCCTGTTCCTCCTGCCTTCCTCTCGATGGTAAGTCTTTTTTTGCATGGGTTAGGGTGTAATTTCCTATATTTGGTGAATTGAGAACGATAAGGATGCGAATGTTTTCTATGTCTGTTTGTGACCATTTGATGATACCAAATGAATATGTGAGTATAGGTATAGCGAACGTGTTGATGGCTTCAGTGAGATATTTGGAGTTGAGTTTTGTTTGTACAAGTTTCGTGAGTCTGTTTTTGAATTCGGTTCTAAGCTCTGTTTTGATGCGAGTGTGGTTCAGTTTGGTGCTTTGTTGGAAGCCTAGATATTTGTATGTTTCTTTGTCGAGCATGTTATCGAATGCTTCGTTGTTGATGGTTTCTGTCTCATGGTGGCCCTTCCATTGGCCTTTGTTGATATGGAGCAATTTGCATTTATTTATACCAAATTCCATATCGATATCTAAGGTGAATAGTTCTGTGATTTTGAGGAATTCTTTCAGCTGTGTTTTTGTGGCAGCGTAGAGTTTTATGTCATCCATATATAGGAGGTGGTTTATTTTATGTTGATTCACTTTTTGGGGTCTGATGTTGAAGCCATGCTCTGTTCTGTTTAGTGTATTTGAGAGTCGATTGAGACAGAGGCAAAACCATAGAGCGCTGAGCGAGTCTCCCTGAAATATACCCCGTCTGATGTACAGCTCTTCTATTTGGATGCGTTCGGCTTGTGTTTCTAGGCGTATTTGGGTTTTCCATGTTTTCATAATTTGCGCGAAAGATTACCTGAGGTTATTATTATTATTATTATATTGCTATTCTGAACCTAGTGACCTTCAAAACTATGGACGTTAGTCCCATGGTGCCTTAATCAAATGACTTGAACTCAGGATGGCCAAGAAGATTGATCAAGGGGTGGGAAACGGTACCTTTTTTAGGAACGACTAATAATGAGCACATCTTTCAGTAGACATTCATCATTCGAAAATAAACATAATAGGTAGTCCTAAAAATTAGAAATCAGTTTCCATAGGGATGCTCGAATTTTCATAAAGGTTGTATTCAAATTGTTTAGTATTTCAAATTAACTTGTCTGTAGTATCATATCTACAATTAACGTTTCATGAACATAACTGTAAAAGGTTTTTTAAATAGGCCAAACAATCTATTTTCAATTTTTTATTTATTTCTGAATGATTTTAAATCTTATTTATTAGAGCTTTCATTATTCCTAGATGACGTACTGCTAGTATTATTCCTATTATCTCTATTTTTATTATCCTTATTCCTATTGTCCTTATTTCTATTATAGTTCTTATTATCATTTTTTCGTATTTGCTGGTGTTGAGAGGTCTGTCCTTGAAAAGGTATAACTTCTCCAGGGGCTTGAAAACTAAAACAAAAATGACGTTGATTTCATGAAAGGCAGTAGAAAACGAAAATACTACATCAAAGCAAAATGTTATTTAAAAGGACGGAACCACTTACGGTTCCAGAATATGCCGTAAATAAAAATCCTTAACGATGAATTTTGATGAAAAACACACACAAAAAAACCACGAACTTTCTTCTTTTGGCAAAATTTTAAGTTCTGACGTGCAGTTTTAATATACGCGTCTGAAAAATGTAATTTTAACCCCTTACCGCATACTGTCCCAAATTTGTCACACATCAAATATATTTTTTTTCTAAGTCCCTGAGTAGCTTAAGGATCTTATTTCAAATTGTTCCATATCCGGCACGTTCGCTGCTCTGACGTAAAACGCGCAGACTCCACCGCAGTCAAATCTCGACGCCAGGAAAAGCCATTAGTCCAGTGGCGGCTTGTGACACGCTATATCCTGTTTTGTGGTTTTTTAGATCAACAGTTTTCATACTCTCTTGTGAATAATTTGTTGTGAAAAAAATATTCTTATAAAGGTAGGTGTCTAATTTTGCTACTAAGGTAATATCATAATTATAATTTGACGTATTGAAGACAAAATATGAGTTTGTTTACCTGTGCCATATTTGGAACAGTTTTATATAAAGACATGATAATTTATAATAATTACATCTCTTTCTTAGATGGACCCCAGTAAGTTTTATGGCACCAGAAATTTCCGAATTCCAAATGGTGACGTTAGTGACAATGAAAATTTATCCTCGGACGATGAACATCAAAGAAATGACTTGTTGGGTCCTAGAAAGTCCGTTCTCCTATATGAGTCAGACAGTGAAAACGAAAGAATCGTTTCGACAAACGAGGATGTTATTATTGACGAAACCGATATAGAAGATGATGATGATGACATGCCATTGTCCGCATTAGGGCAAACTTTTATAGATCATCAGAATGTGTTACCATCGACATCGACTAATAAACCGACCAAAGAGAAGTCGAAAAAAAAGCAGAAGCAAACCATTGATTGGGAGAATAAATTTCTAGCTGTCTCTGAGGAATTTGTAAAATTTCAAGGTTGTACAATTCTTCCTGATTTCATAAAAGAATTAGAAGATCCTATCCATTTCTTCAATTTCATTTTTACTGAAAAACTTTTCGTTTACATAACTGAACAGTCAAATTTGTACGGGGTTCAAAGTAGACCTGAAAAGTCACCCAATATATCCAAGGAAGAAATTCGTGTTTTTTGTGGCATTTGTATATATATATATATATATATATGTCGATTATTCAGTTACCATCGACCAGGTCTTATTGGAATAATTCGTTGGAAATTCCCAATATCTCCAGTGCTATGACATGCAACAGATTTGAAGAAATCAAACGATTTCTGCATTTCAACGACAACACACTGCAGGTTCCTCAGGGTCAACCCGACTATGATAAACTTTTTAAAATACGTCCCTTTCTGAACAAGATTCGTGACAGATTTCTACTTGTTCCTAAAGAAGAACATATGGCCGTCGATGAACAAATCATCCCAACGAAAGCACGTTCAACTCTAAAACAATATAATCCCAAAAAGCCCCATAAATGGGGATATAAAGTTTTCGTTCTAAGCGGCGTGTCTGGTTTTTCTTACGACTTTGATTTTTACTGTGGAACTACGGTGCTTGAGAATAATCAGCCTGATCTAGGAGCCAGTAGCAACGTTGTAGTAAAACTTTCAGAATCTATTCCGAAAAATCTAAACTACAAACTCTTTTTTGATATCTGGTTTACAAGCATTCCCCTGCTAACATATCTCACCAAAAATGGCATTTTACCATTGGGTACAGTAAGAGCTAATCGTGTACCATGCTTGCAGTTTCCTAAGGAATCGGAAATGAAAAAAAAAGGTAGAGGTACATTTCTGGAAAAAGTGGCAACTGTCAATATCTGCAGTGTCCTGGTATGATAATAAAGTTGTGAATACCGTATCAACCTATGTTGGCAGTCAGCCTACATCAGAAGCAACGAGGTTCTGCAAAAAATCAAATACCCATATAAAAATCCCCCGTCCCCAAAGCGTTGCTGTATATAATGCTTATATGGGAGGAGTAGATCTCCTAGATAGCATGCTAGGATACTATAGAATCCAAATTAGATCAAAAAAGTGGTATATGAGGGTATTTTTCCATTTTCTTGATATGACTTGCGCTAACAGTTGGATACTGTGGAGACGAAGTTTGCAAAATGATAACTTATATTTGTCGCTCTCAGAATTCAAGCTTGCTCTTGCAGAAGTATTAACGAAATCTGGCGTGAGTCAGAAAAAAAGGGGAAGGCCAAGCACCTGCCTACAGCCTCGGCTAGATTTGAAACAAAGAAAGTATCCCCTTTTCACAAATACCAGCCCAGGAAGTTAGAACTGATAACTTGAGTCACTGGCCAGAAGTAAATGAAGATCGCCAAAGATGTAAATATCCGGAGTGCAAGGGAAAATCTCATGTGTCTTGTAACAAGTGTGTGGTATTTTTATGCCTAAATAAAGACCGAAACTGTTTTTATAAATTCCATACTGAATAAACTTTGTATGACACGTTTAAACATTTTTACCGAAATTTGTTCTCTAGTTTAATTTTTTTCCGTTTTCCCAATTTGTGCCAAATTTGGCACATGTCAAAAGGTGATTCATATCTTGATAAAAAAAAGTGACCAATTTTTTTTTTTAACATTTATTTCGTGTATTTAAAAATATTATCTAACATATATATTTTTTTTGCTAAAATAAAAAAAGTCATGCAGTAAGGGGTTAAAAATTTATTTAATGCTTCACCTATCATGTGAAATATTTGCATCGTCAAATACAGTTGAAAATAAAATAATTATATATGTAAGTGAATTAAAAATAAAAAAATCGATAATCGATAACCAAACAGACAATAATGAAAAACAATATATATATATTCAAATTGTCCCAAAGTACTCGCTGTTATTGTACAGGCGTATTGATATTAATAGTCTTTTTATTTCATGTTTAAATTTACGTGTGGACAGATTTTTGAAACTATCTGGAAGGTGGTTATAAAATTTTACAGCAGAGACAATAAAACTCTTACGGCCTGTGCCGAGGAATGATAATCTTATTTTTATTTCTAGTTTCATAATCGTGGATATCATCATGTGTTCTTAAGGAATCCAGGTAATTTTTAACAAAAGACAGGCATTGGTAAATATACAATGCTGATACTGTCATAATCTTTAATTGCCCAAAATATTCTCGGCAGGATTGCCTTTGTGACACATTTACGATGACTCTTGCTGCTTACAGATAACTGGCCAATCAGCCGTATTTCCCCATAATAAAATTGCATAATTTAGTCGACTATGGAAAAAGCCCATGTAGGTAAGTTTCATAGTTTCCATTGTTGAGTAATGTTTTATTTTTCGGATGAAGTAAATTACCTTTGATAGGCTTGAGCTGAGTTTTACAATAAGGTATCTAAAGGAGAAACCTTAATCAATATAAAGCCCCAAACACTTAACAGGATTATCTGCTGAATTTTTACCTAGTGACATGTTTAGTATGACAGTCTTACCTAAGTTGAGAGCTGGTGAGTTTGCTTGGAACCATTTTTCTGCTTTATTTAAATTAACATTTATTGTATTTTCAGATATCTGCTTATTTTTAGGAGCAGAGTATAGGGTGGTGTAATCAAACTTAGTACTTAAGAACTGGATGTTTAAAAGGAAAGCACTGGATAAATCAGTTTATCGTTTTTAGTGTTCTGTATACTTATAATATCACTTCGGTGTCTGTCCGTCCGTCGGTCTGTCACACTCGATTTTCTCTGAAACTATTTGACATAGAAAGGTAAAATTTGGCACTAATATAGGAATTAATGGCCCCATCAGAGTCGTGTAATTTTGAAAGATAAATTTTGACTTTTTGACGGGTGACGTCGGAAGTGAAAAAAAAACAATTTACCAGGTGTACAAATATGAAATGCGGATTTTTTTTCTAAAAAAACATGTTAAATTTGGAAGAATGATAAAAAGTGTTTTATTCAAAGTATGCTCCATCGCTTATTATACATTTTTCCCATCTTTCGGGCAATTTGTGAATACCACGCCAATAAAAATCTTCACCTTTTGCTGCAAACCATTCATCGAGCCATTTTTTCACATCTTCGTACGAACCAAAGCGCTGCTCAGCAAGTGCGTGACCCATCGAAGCAAACAAATGGTAATCGGAAGGAGCCAAGTCTGGTGAGTAAGCCGCATGGGGGTAGAACTTCCCAGCTGAGTGCTTCCAACGTGTCGCGAACTGGTTTTGCCGTATGTGATGGAGCATTGTCATGAAGAAAAATGACTTTGTGTTGCCTCTTTCGATATTCTGGCCTTTTTTTCAAGCAGCGAACGGTTCAAATCGGTCAATTGTTATTGGTAACGTTTAGTATTAACCATTTCCCCAGGTTTTAACAGCTCATAATAGACTACGCCCCTCTGGTTCCACCAAACCCAGAGCATCGTCTTTCTGCCAAAGCAATTCGGTCTTGCGGTCGATGTGGGTCTACCCATGATTCTTTGCACTTGGGATTCTCAAAATAAATCCACTTTTCATCCCCTGTAACTATACGATGCAAAAACGACTTCCTTTTGTACCGAGTCACAGTGTCTCGACTAGTACAAGCTAGCGGGACAATATTATTTCTTCACTTATTTCAATTGTTTATGTATATTCCAGGTATCTTAAGCTATTTTAAGAAAAAAAAAGTTGAAAAAATGTGTACTGTATGTGTATTAATCGAAATATGTAGCTGCAAGACGGAAGTGGTTTACTAATGTGTCTCATTTGTTCACTATTGTCGCTAATTGTTCTTTAATTAGCTACATCGTCTACCTACTCATATGTGAAAAGCACAATCATGTTTGTTTACAAAGAAATTTCTAGGAAAAAAATAAAAATCATAATGATAGTACCCACATTTATTAATTTACAAAATATTATTTCTTTTAAAATAAATTAGTACAATAACAGTATCTATATATCAATTATTTACAATAACAAGGTGTATAAGTAAAAGAAATATAATATTAAATAACTTATATACTACGGCATGAATTATAAGCAACTACAACACACAATAAAATAAGAATAATAATTACAATAAAAAAATACTTAAACCTACTAATCACCATCAGATGAGTCGTCATCACCGCTCTCCCATTCAGTAAAATATTCAGAGAGTAAATAATCCTCCTCATTTAATTCGTGATGATGACTTACTGATGGTGTTTCGGATGGCAATGAAGGTGGGATAATCAACTGCAGAACCTCCGATGGCAAAGAAGTAAATTTTCTTCGCGGTAATTCTCTATACGAGTTGATAACAGGATCAGACGTAATTAAAAGCATTCTCAAAAGATCTGTATTTGTGGCAATACGTGACCGCTTCCTGGTGTGCGGAATCTACGACAGTCTTTATTTCTTGCCTCACGGAATCTACGACAGTCTTTATTTCTTGCCTCCTGGGCTTCTTCGGAGAGTTGTCCAATGGGAAGAAGAAAAGACTTTATAACTTCCGCGCTGTGTACAAGAATTTTATGCACAGTAACGGGCATGGAATACCACGAATACAGATCAAGGTATAATTTTCTAGTATCAACACAAAACTTTTCGAATTCTATATAATTTATGTCATATCCCGATGAAAAAGTTCTTAAAATTACATGAAATCTACGAATAAGGTTTACCTCTAATCCTGTAATTTCGCTGCTCAATTCAGCTTTGGAAAAAAATCTACGTGCTGTGTTTCCATCGTTTGTGTGACCATACCCAGGTTTTGGTTTATCTACAATGATACCCATACGATCTTTAAACACTTTTTGTATCTCTTGTGAGCGTTGCTTCACAATAGCTTTGTCGTTATCTCCCCTGACTTGCCACTTTTTTATTTCTAAACGATAGTTGATGTGAAGCAAACATTCAAACGTGCGGATCCATGAATGTAAAGTAGATAAACCAAATGCAAGGCGTTCTTCGTTGCTGGGATATTTCTTTGACTCCTCGTTCATAGTAGACGGGGTGGCACCGCAAATATAACACTTTTTTGTTGAACTTGTGTCTGTTAAGGCATTGCACACTTTGCCATCAGTCATTGTCAACAACAAATCGTGTTTAACAGAGATTTGAGATCCAGCAACATTACATAATGTTGGAAGAAGCTGACTTCATCTAAAATTTTAGAAGTTTCTTCTTTCGTAAACTTTTTTGTCTCCTTGGCAAAAATAAACTTAATAGGACGGCAATATAAAGTAGAGGAAGGTCTTGGATTTTGCCAGATCACAGTTTCGCCATCAAGCAGTCTCAAAGGGACAAATGAGTATACGAACAAAAATTCGTCTGTAGCGTTAGTGTTCTCAAATTTCTGCTTATACGTGCTATGCCCCAAACTCCCATCACAGCCCCATTTGCTTACCAACGTATAATATAAACGAGGTAACACACTTCTAATGACTTCCGTCTGAGCTTTAACTAATCGTTCAGCCGTTTTATCCAAAATCGCGTGAAGTTTAATTTCAGCTCGAGATGCAGTCACAGAAATATATTCGTCAGAAGGACAACAAGAAGCTTTGGACTTACCTAAACTATAAAACGATGCCCTTCTTTTCGAGTAGCTAACTCATCTGCTGTAATAAGCTCACTTGCACTTCGCGATTCCAAAAGATCTTCTACTCTTCGTCTCTTCGTTTTCGTTGATGAGTCTTCAAATGATTTTCTGGGTCGCCCTACGGAAAGAGCCGCTGATGATGTTGAAGTGCACGGTTGGTTAACACACATCTTTATTTCGATTCCGAATCCCTCTAACCAATCTTTATGTTTGAATAGAAACATTTCTTTGTTACACTTTAAAGAAGTCCACTTTTGATTGAATTTTGCTGAAAGGCTTGATATTTTCCTTTTGAGTCGTTTTAAAGAATCGTCAGAAACATCAGACATATTGAATTTTTCACTTATATAATAAAAAATGCCACTGTTTCGTTCAGTTTTGTCATGTTTTAGCCATTCTTCAAAAAAAACTCCATTTTCGTCATAGTCACGACTCGTTCTGAAAAAAAAAAATAATTTTACTTTCGGGCCTTTTCGGGGTCTATAATATATATGAATCTGTGCCTGAATGTTGTAGGTATTACATATAGAAAAATCTTGCTAACTAAAAAAGTTGCTACTTTTAAAGTTTACAATTAATGTAAAATTTGCTGGATTTATCTATACATTTACAAATTGATATTACACCAAAAGTATACATATTTTTTATAAAAAATATAAGTCATAATAGAGTACATACCTTCAACAGAATATTCCATCACAAAAAACTCGTTTCACTTTGCTACCAATTTTAAAATATGTTATCACAAGTGTGCATAAAAATGCAACTTATTTGCAAACGAAAATGACCTCTCTTATAAGGGTTACTTTGACCCCCTGATAAGATACCTTTATGAGGTGATAAACAAATTAATTCTTGGAATTCGTTAAATGGGGGGGGTTGTTTACAAGTCGTTATCAGTGGTTCCTGGAAATTACGTCATGAATATTGTCCCGCTAGCATGTTCTTGCATCACTGTGCGAGCGAGCAAAATGCCATACGTGTTTTTGCGCTTTTTCATTTGCATGTCGTTCAACTCATGTGGTACCCATCTACCGGTCTTCTGAATCTTTCCCATCTCTCGTAGCCGATTGGAAACAGCTTGTTGACTAACGCCCAATTGCTCGGCGAGTTGTTTTTGTGTTTGCGAATCATCTTCTCTAACAATGCTTGCAATTCCACATCTTCGTATTTTTTTGGCGGTTTTCCACGTTCCTTGTCTGCAACATCGAAGTCACCACTTTTGAAATGCCGAAACAATCGTTCACACGTATCTTGCGATGGAGCATGTTCACCATAAGCTTCTCGAAGTAATCGGTATGATTGAATAGCAGTTTTCTTCAAATGAAAACAAAAAATTAATGCTGTCCGCGAATGCTCTTTCTTCGGTATAAATTTCGACATATTGAGCACAACACAAGACTATGCACACACTTTTCCGCGCGTCTGACACTTGTGGATGACACAACAAAATGGCGCAGTATCAAATCTTTATAGCACAAACTGCATTGGTGCACCATCTGTTGTCTGAAATCCGCATTTCATACTTGTACACCTGGTACCAGGTCATCTAGTGGGGTGTCAAATGAGAGCTTGTAAAAACACGAGTTTAAAAATATATATAATGTAATACTTGCGCACACTTTTCTTTGTATTATTAAAAAATTGCGAAAAATCGCTGTCCCCCCTTATCTCGAAAAGTACTGATCAAAAAATTTTGAAAAAAAATTCTAGAATATTCTCCACAGGGTATAGACTGAGTGAAATCGAGTGCATTACCTTTACTAACTTATCTGGTATATAAAAACAAAAATTTCAAGGGCATAAGTTTGCAACAAGGACCGAAAACAAACTTTATTAAAAACCCATTTAAGGTAACAAAAATTTTTATTTTAAAAGCAATCACCGTACGGAACACCAATTCAGCAAGTCCGACTTGCACTTGGCCGGATTTTCTTTATTTTTTTCTAACATCAACGTGGATTTTTTTAAGGTTAAAAAGAAACTGTGACATCAGATTCAGAAACTCGAAATACATGAAGGTAATGTGACTGGATTTGCAGCATATTTGGCTTATATTTTATTTTGTGTGCCTGTAATTATAATTTTGAAATTTATTCTAAAAATATAATTCCATAAAAATGATCGCATATTCAGATAACCTTTTTACTTAAACAAGAAGCCTTTATTTTCAACTGTACACACAATACAAATTTTAATAACCAGTTTAGTTGTTAAGAGAAATAAACATAGGATGGTTTCTCTCCTGTTCTGCAATATCCCTGCCTTAAAATATTAATGTTAAAAAAATCTCAAACAACAGGCGTTAGAAAATACCATAAATTTATTTTATTTATTTATAACTGAGCCTAAAACAAAGTAATTCATAGGACTGTATGAAGCAATAGGTCTATACTTAACAATGTATATAAAAAACAGCACAACAAACACACGTGCATATGACACTGACGCTCGAAACAACACGGTATAAATTCATAAAATTGCAACGAAGTGTTTAGAGGGCATGCCAAGATTAAATTGATGTACTAACGTACTCGTATTTTGTACATTGGTGATCCTAACGTAACTTTCGTAATAGCTCTCGGCAGATAGACATAGTTTCTGGATCTACCAGGACCTCTAGAAATAACAACAAAGAAGGATAAAAAACACTACCATTAACGATTTTAAACACAAACATTACTGAATGATATTTTCTGCATTTCCGAAAGCTATATTAAAATTAAACCATTGCAATAATATAGCATCGTCTATTCCTCTCTGTGGGTACACCACAACCTCTTTCAAAAAAAGATATTTTAAAAAAGCTTTCTTTACCCTTGCTCCAGCAGTAAGTCTATGCTTCATAATATAAATAAAAAACCGCACAACAAACAAGGGAATCGTTGATTTGCTAGTTGGTTATAAACTGAATATATTTTGTGCACTGTAGAAGCTTTCAACAGATAGAAATAGTTCATTGATCTACCAATCTGCCATTAAGGATCTTAAACTAAAATGTTATCAAATGAAATTCTCTGCATAACTTAAACATATCAAAATGAAACCACTGTAATAATATTACATCCCTGTGAGTACACTCCACCTTCTTTCAAAGAAAGATATTTTAAAAATTGCTTGCATTTGCTTCAATGCTAATATACATTTACTATAAATTGGAAATCATATCAAGGAATCATATTCCAGTTTGCTTCTCACTGAGGACAACATTTGTGTTGCTCCCGCTGTTTTTTTTTAACTATGTGAGCACTAAAACTTAGCTTAGAGTTAAACAGAATCCCAAAATCATTTGTATTGTCTACTTTAACTAACATCGATCCATCAATGTCATAATCATACAACAGACTCAACTAGGATCAGTTAAGAACGTTTGGTAATTTTTTGCAATCCTCATGTCTTTCCCGGAAAGTACAGCTTTGTAATCGGCAAATATTTGATAACTGACAGCTATAGCTTCAGAGATGTTAGGTTGAAACCCTGGGTCACTGCAGATGAGCCTTCCAAAAGAACATTTAAATCCATTATATTGAACATATTGAGCTCGTTGAGTCAGACATGACTGGAAAAAGTGCACAAATCTGCCAGATAAACTGAAGATTCTAAGCTTTACTACCAAAATGACCTCGTGGTCTATCAAAAGCTTTAAAGAAGTCGGTGAAAACCACATCGACCTGGCCCTCATTGTCAATAACACTTGATAAAAATTGTACATACCAGATTGATGGTAGTCCATCCTCTCAAAAAGCAGTATTATAGTAAGATAAGAAGAACTTTACTTATTAAGTAGTCATATAATGATATCTCAAAAATTCCCAAAAATCCCAAATTAGTCAGGCCAATTTATAATTATATACATCAGACTAATCCCCCTTTGTAAAATGAAACTTACCCCAATTCTTTAGCATCTAATGGTGCCACAGACAAACATATATGAATCATAGGTAATTTGCGTTTTACTACTAACTGATCCAACTCAGGAGACAAGGGATCCCAATACTCTTCAACCCTAAAATGCATGCAGATAAATCTTTTAAACCGTACATGAAATGCTGGATTAAATTGATATCTAGAGGCTATATATTTATATAACGCAATTATACGTTAAGATTTGTTTTTATCAATGTCTGACAAATTTAGTGAAAATTGGGAAAATAAGTTTTGCTTTCTAACCTAGTTTAACTATCGCGATGTGGATAATAACTTTACACCAGAAGTATAAATTTGATTTCATACCTTAAGCTCTCCTTATTCACGATTTTTACGTGTATTTTTTTTAAGCATATCAAGATTCCAACTAAAATATTTGTAGGATAATATCTAGTTTAAATATTGTAATTTTCAATACAGTAATCTTTAAAAAACTTACGTTCTGTAAGCTAATTTTGTGACTTGGTGTAATGTATGATTATACTCTCGCTTCATAATTTCTGCACAGGTAACTGCTTTTCCAACAGATGGACCAAATCCCGTCCATACAACTACTTTTGAATCAGGAAATCTGTTAAGGGCATGCTCCAAAAGATTACGTATTTTGCTACCTCCTCTTACCTAAAATTAAAGGTTATATTTGCAGTAAAATGTATTTTTATATTTTCATCAACTATGTATATTAAATTGTTGCAATTTCTGCCTTCAAACGCAGCAATAACTTTATATATTATTCGCTATTAATGGTTTTTACCCTTCTCAGCATAATCGATTAAAATTATTCAATGCACATGCACAAAATACAGAGGCCAAAACCTTCCCAGCCGACTGTTGTGTCTTTGGTCGCTTTGCGCGGCTTTCACCGGCTGCTGTCCACTCAGCTGACTGCCGATTTGATTCCGGTGTGTAGTAGTGGATCCATGTTTCATCAATTGTCACATATCGAGTGAAAAAATCCTTTTTATTGCGCTTAAATAGGCCCAAACAGCGCCCAGAATCATCAACACGTTGTTGTTTTTGGTCCACTGTGTGCAAACGCGGTACTCATTTCAAACAGAGCTTTCTCACGTCCAAATGTTTTTTTCCCACGTATCGTTTGCAGGTTGGTACTTCTTGAAAGTCATATGGATTTTTGGAAAGGACCAAAAACTTTTCAGTCTACATAACATATGTTCATTTACTTGTTTGTTCCTTCATTTACTGTCCTAAAATTTTTTGTAATCCGAAGAACATTATATGATTTGGGAAATGAAATGACTCAACTTGAATATAGGACTCTTAGCAAGGCCATAAGATCTAAGAAAAAGCATGCTAACGAATGTATGACGTCAGTATCATAGGCAACGTTTTTACGATGAGTCACTCACAAAAGCAACATTTTTTATAATAATTATAAAAATCCTTGTATCCGTTATTACTAAGTACAACCCTGGAATACATGATCGCCAAAAATCCGCAACATTTAGGCTGCATTGTTTATATGCCTCCAAAAAGTTCTATAATCACTGCCGATGGGATTTTGCAGGCCAATTTTCCACCGTGCCTTATATTAGAACAAAATTAACAAGAGAAAAAAGCAATAGCTAATATTTTATAATATTTTTTTGTGCACATTACTCATGTCAATTTTATTGCAGTTTGGATGAGGCACGACGAAAAATTGTACTATTATATTTTATAAGCCTAGAACTAGCCGCCTGTCATAGTGGAGCCTAGATACTTGACTCTATAAGTATGGCTCGATACGATTTATATTACCTGACATATGTGACGCTAAAGCTATCTAACGAGAAAAAAGCTCGATATTTTTTGGCAACCCAATATAAATGAATGATAAATAATATAAGTTATCAAAATTATAGAGCTTATACAGGTTAAGATTTTGGTCTAGAGATACAAGCGCCCTTTTACAGTATTTAATGTTATCCTAACTGATATTTTTCTAGAACATGCAGCTTTAAAGCACTAATTTTATTATATAATTCAATATCGACTGTTTCATTTCTCAAATTGTCTTTTAGTTTCAGATGTAAATCTTTACAATATTTCCCCAGTTCATCTTTGGGGTAACTAAATAATTTACATATATAATAAAAGACTGTTTTTAGTTAATTTCCACTGCTTTATTTATAATTGTGATGACGCGTTTCGCTGTCGATGCAGCTTCTTCGGATCTACATTTTACACTCAGAAATGTACCATGTTGGACAGAAAAACCACATTCAAATGCTTAACCTATTTCGTTTAAACCAACAGGAAAATTTTTAAATCAAAAAAATATCAACATAACTTACAAGACAAACAATACTATAGGGAAATATCTCAAAAACTACAAACCGCAAATCAATAAAGACCAGGTAGATTTAAACAATTCACCATTATTGAATTTATGTCTGTGTCACGACGAAAAATTGTACTATTGTATTTTATAAACCTAGAACTAGCCGCCTGTCGTAGTGAAGCCTAGGTACTTGACTCTATAAGTATGGCCCGATACGATTTATATTACCTGAGATATGTGACGCTAAAGCTATCTAACGAGAAAAAAGCTCGATATTTTTTTGGCAACCCAATATAAATGAATGATAAATAATATAAGTCATCAAATTTATAGAGCTTATACAGGTTAATATTTTGGTCTAGAGATGCAAGCGCCCATTTTACGGTATTTAATGTTATCCTATCTGATATTATAGACGTTTTTTACATAAACATAAATTATATCATATCATAGCATAGCATAGATGTGTGACTATGCCAAATATTTTTGTAACATGCAATATTTTATAAGACAATATTAAAATAATAATACAAATGACATGCAGTTATATCCTCTTCTTATCTTTTCAGTTGCATTTTTGAACAGTCCAGTTTAGTTTATTTTTACCGTTTATAATTAATTAGTCTACATGTTTAAAATCCAGAATTTGTTTTAAATTAGCACATACACACCTGCATCCATAAATAATTTTCAGGGAGATCTGTAAAAGGTATTTTTTCGCGAGTCAGTGGTTCCTCTTCATTTTTTCCTTTACGATAATTTTCCATTTTGTACAATATAAAAAGCAGAAAACATCAAATATCCAAATATTCTTTGGTGTGTTTCCAAATTGACTACAGCCTCCCTACCTAAAATTAGATATGTGTGAAGCTACTATGGAATAGTCCTTCAAAAACGTTTTATTTTTACGCATATATAATTGTATCCATGACTATCTTCAAATCATTGTCATGTATCATCAAATAGCCTAAGTCAGGATAGCCGACTGTCAATATACAAGCAGGTGCGCCCCTAGCCGCCTAAACGCCCGCGTGCAAAACCTACTATGCCACCCTCCCCCTAAAAATTTTCTCTAGCTGTCCCCATCTCCATCCTATTTTTCCTGACTTTAATTTGTGCAAAAGACTTTGAGTTTTGTTAAGGGTATGTAAAACACCAAAGAAACACTTTCTAAAGTCAAACAATTTATTTTCATTAATATTTATAATGTAGAATTTTCAAAAATATCTGCGCAATAAAAAATAAGTACTAGTGTAAATAGGTCTTGTCAAACTAGTAATTATCATCAAGTAGAAGCTACAATCATTCGAAATTTAAATAATTTACTACTGAAAAAGCCATCGTCAAATGTGTTTAACTCTTCGAACCAATTTTTTGAAGAGATCTTTAAATTTGCCGCCCCCCTGCATGTGCCGCCCGCGTGCGATGCACGCCTGCTTACGGCGAACCTGGCTACGAGTATATTCAGTGGAGATGTGAATATTGTAATTATCGAATACAAAATACCCGTTACTCATCCGGATCCGAAGTATCGGGTAGTCGACAATAAATGTACCCGGTACCAGGTATCTACACATTGATGGCCGGTAACTGAGGCCAACCAAACTAAAACTACCAATGCCATACTGGTAGCGGTAGATACCTACTCGTCTCCACGAAATATATCTCGTCTTCATCGATGATGTTGGGTTTCGTTATCAATAGTAATGACTGCGCGTATACAATTATAAATTATACATACATACGTATACCCGAAAGTAAACTGGATGAGAAATACAAACAGAGCGTGCACAATTAGGAATGCAAGCAAAATTTGCACTTTAATCATGAAATATTTTATTAAATAGGTATTTGAAATATAAGTACACATTTTGTCGTTTATGAATATTGAATTGAATATGAATATTTTTTAATTAATAAATTAATTAGGCACAATAATAAATACATAAAGAATAGTGTAGGTGGTATATTGGGAACTACATGACGAGATTGGTACTTTGTACCTGGTACAATGTAATGAGTACCCTAAATACTCGTACCGATACTTGACATCACTAACATTCAGTGGTCTAAATGTTTATAAATAATAAGTTCTTTCTGAATGACAACACTGAGTAGTTTCCAAAAGTTAGGAAATCATTCCAGGAATAGATTCCTTTCTCAGATATTAAATCCGAAAATCGATTTCATTTAAAATTTATGTTCCTTGTTTGACAAAGCAATCAAATAGCAAAATCCTCAATTCACTTCATATATATAAGAATAATTATGTAATATGATAATAATTTCATTTTCTGGGTAAGTAATTCAAAATCACAAAAAGTCTAATAACAAACTACGAAATCTATTGAAACCCTTCAGGATTTTTTAAGATCTTAAAATGCAAAATTGTGAAATTTTTGCAATTTTACATTTATGCAATTGCCATACCATTTTGAGATCTCGGATATAATAACTCTATCCTCATGAATATATCAGACTTCTTTTATGTTCCTTGAAAGCGTCCCAAAACTGTTAGAAAATGTTGTTACCATCACTGCAGTAACCTTTTTTAAACAATTTGACATGTGTCTTTTTTTCCAAACTATTACTACAAGCAAAAATTAGCCAGTAACAAACCATTTAGGATTAAACAATTTGTATACAATGTTAATGTTTTTTTCACCATATACCACACGCATAAAGCTGATATAGTTAAAGCTCTTAAGCAGTTACAACACATGCCTAAATACCTGTCACTATTAATTTTTGAATTTGACAATACAGCAAAAAAACAATATGCTTGATCACATGGTTGTAAACGCATACATCCATTATTGAGCAACTAGAACTCTTTCAAAGACATGAACTCAAATTTTTTCAAGCTAACATTTATAAATATCACTTATATACCTGAATTTCATAATAATTATTCATTTTATAATATAAATCTGTGTCATAGGACACTATGACTGGTCCAAACACAATGAAAAATATATTAATATTACCTTAAATTGGCGTTTGACATCCTGCCAAATTCCTAAACTAATAAATCAAAACCATTTCCTTTATTTACAATTTAAGAAAAGAATACAATATCTGTAAATCCTACTACCAAACTTAGCAATTTAGCCTTTGATGTTTGATCTGTGTATATCAAAAAATTGCATAAAACAGCAATGTTTGACTGTTTATGTATTCTGATTTATCAAGTTCATCAAATGAAATTTAAGCTTTTAATTCGTCAAGGACTGACACTTAAAATAATAATGTTATTTGAGTTTCTCTTTAGCTTTAATTGTTATAAGAAAAAAGAAAATCTTTTTTATATCATTGTATAGTCCAAAAATGAACAAATACTCCTTCACAAAAGCTGCTGTTTTTTCTTATTCACACAAAGTTTATCTTATATTTATGAATATTAATAAATTATGTAATAAACAGTATTGTCAAAAATTCTTCAAAGAGGTACATATTTGCGTCATGTTCTTAGAAAAACACTCTAGATTAGTTAAACCACTGGGTCCATCAATTAATTTTTAAAAATGCCAAAACAAAATAATATGTGAGAAATATGCAACAAAAAAGTAAGTGTGAGGAGGGAGAAATTTTTTTTATACTTAAACATTGAAGAGGTAAAATTAGTGTAATTTCAGAATGTCTGACCTGAAATCTCAGTAAATACAAACTGTACTTTTTATCATTTTTGTTAATTTAAGATATTTACAAACAAGATTTTGAACAGAAATCCTCTGTATCCCTCAAATAACCTTAAAACTTTTTAATTTTAAATCTGTAAGTCACTTGGGTCATTTGATACTTCCCTTGCTATGGGAAGATATTCTTCGTATTTCAAAATCTCTAGATAATGAAAAATATAGTCTCTGATTTCCATATCTTGTATACCTGGTATGATTACCGAATGAAAGGAGATATCAATTTCAAATTTAGTATATATATACAATATTTCAAGTAGTAAAGGAATGTAGTTTTTGAGCGATATGACTTCTATTCAACTTTTTCTCCTGATATCTCATCATACAGTGTATTTTATTTAAAATATCAAATTGTAATGTTTGGATTAGGTTATGGTTTAGTGTGAGAATGTCAAATTCAATATTTACGTGCGAGTCCGAGAAGGAACTATTCAGTAATTTACAGTGCTGATTTTTTTTTGAAAAAAACTAAATTACTTGTGTTTAAACAATTTATCTGAAAATCCTGAGAAGGCAACCTGTTTTCTTTGAATCTAGAGCAATAAAAATGTATTAATTTTATGATCAATTAAATTATAACAAGAATTATCTTACAAGCAGGCTTCTTACAACACTTCTCATCAATTTATCATCTACACATTTTTTATCTCAACCTACTTTTTGTTCCTGAATTATATTTTCATTACAATATACTGACCGCTACTTTTTCTGCACTTTTTTCTGAGGGTTGTTATCTTACAATATCTAAAATATTAAGTTAATTTTGTAAAAAATAATTACCATAAATTTATATTTCTGAAAAAAAAAAAAAAATCGGTATCACAAGAATCAGTAAAAACTCTTTGATTCTAAGTTGCAAAACGGAAATTGTTAGAGAAATTTTAAAGCACTTTTACTAAAACTTTTCTTTTGGTTTTGTAGGTTAGTCGTATATTTATCATCTGAAAATTAAGAATACGAAAGTCCAATCAAGTGCCATATCCTTATTCGGTCATGTTGTCCCTGTTTAGGTTATGTTAGGCGCATTTTTTTATTTAGCGACGGATTTACCGATGAAGGACTTTTAAAAATCCTCTAAAAAAATTATGACTGCAAAAAATTCCAGGCAGCGAAAAATTGTGGTACGAAAGAAAAATTTTAAAACAGAGAACTTAACTCCTGGTGGTTAGAAATAATTCACTTGCGAGAGACAGTGGAAATAAGAAAATAAACACAGAAAATATAGCTATCATTACAAAATTCAAACACATGGAACAAAACGTCGCCGCAAAACGGAATCGGCTGGTCTTCGCCAGATCGATAAAATATGCCTCGTCGTGTTTCTTAAAGACGTCGCGCATATTTCGCCCTATTATTATTACATATAGCACAAGTGCAGCATCTCTGAGAAACTCGACGAGGTACCTTCGAATGATCCGGCGGTAACCAGATGGTTTCATTTTGTGATGACGTTTTGTTCTACCTGTTTATCTTTCGGTAGCGATTGCTATATTTTCTGTGTAATGAACATCTACAAGTACACGTCCTAATTTGGCTTGGACACCTGGTGCATTCAGAGAACAAAGAGGAATAGAAAAACTCAAGAAGTTCCTTCCGGTTACAGCAAATTAAAAAGCACAAATTTTAAAAATATGACCCTAAATTCGATTTGGAATTTTTTGGTTTGGATCTTTTTAGTATTAGTATCAAACTTGAAAATGTACATCAAGAAAGTGTCGTCTACCTCAAAGTTCACAAATAGATTTTAAAATGTTCGGTCTACATAAAGTCAACTTATATCAAAAAATATCTTATTGCTAATTTACACCATCATCCTTCACAAAAAGTAGTATTTAGAGCTATATTGATACGTAATGAACATTATAGTTAATCAGAAACAAATAAACTGACCAGTGCTTAAATGAATGTAAATACAACGTAAAGAATTTAAGGCGACCTTGCCGTTTATACGTTCTGAGGACAGAAAAATTCATTTTTTTTTAGAATAACAAGTAAACGAGAGAAAAATTCAAAATTAGCTAAAGTTTTTTTTGTTGAAGGCTGAATTTGACAACAGTGAAGTCTCAAACAGTGGTAAAATTCTGATGATACTACACATTTCAGCAAAATTAATAGGCGCATTTGTGATGCTTCTCCTATCCCGTCTATCCCTCTAACCTTAAAAAGCGTGACGCTAGCCTTACTTGAATGTTGACGGTCTTCAGCAACCCTAAAACTCACCAATTAAGCATTAGACCAACAGTCCATCATAATCAGGATTTATGTCATATGTCAAACAAAATGAACTCATTTAAATCTTCTGTTACCTTAAATTTGTGCTAACGAATTGAAGGAGTATGTATTACAAAGAACTATATGAAGTTGCGCTTTCACGTGATCCGAAAGCTTGAAGTATAAAATTACTTTAACTCATTTCAGTTTCGGATTAATATAGTATATATTAAGGAACTATAGGAAGGGGCAGTACATATAGAATCTGACCGATGAAACTACATAATTTACTCTCCCGTTACCTCAGACTGTGAATGACACTCTCACTCATCTACACTTAAGGTACAATCCTATATATTTACGGCTTTATCGTGATTGGTGGTGATTATAATGACAACTGACCCGAATTCCTCGTCTATGGTGTTGACGGTTGACAGCAATCTGTCGGATAGGTTTGTTTTTTTGTTTATTAAATTAAAAACAAAAGTTAAACAGAGAACAGCACAAAATAGAATAAGGATATTGAAGACAAATTAGTTTAGTTAGTTCTTGATTTAATTTTTAGGGGAGCAAGTTATTCTATGGATAAAATTGAAGATATGGCTCATACTTATACATTAGGAGATCCATATGTAGTATCTGTAGAAGAAATGGAAGGTAAAAATTTAATTGATTTCTATGTTACCTTTTGAGTAATCTCTGCTTTAACCAGCATGGTTAGTACAGATTTGTTTCTTAAAATTCAACTAGATTTTTGAGCTCATGTCTTTCCTTATCTCCCATTACAGCACTAGAAAAAGTATGTATTCTGGAAAGTATCTCATTTCCTTTCTATTATTTTTAATCTGGTCTCCAACACGGCTTTATTCGCAATGATATGTACTATGCCTACCTGATAACGGTGTGACTATAGTTTAGTGCCTGAATGCTTAAAAACAGCCGTTATCTGACCAATTCACAAAAGAAGTTAATCATGATGCCTTAGGAAATTTTCGCCCCATCTCCCATTCCATCAAAAATTATTGAAAAACTTGTTAAGAAAAGCATGCTCAGCTACCTTAATTATCACTTTATCTTACAAGATTGTCAGTTTGTGTTTCAAAAGTATAAAAAATACTGCTGGGGCAAACTGTCTTTATATGACTTCAGGGAAGGTTGGTCTGGAATGGTTTTTTCATCCTTCTTAAAACGTAGAAAACAGCTAAAGAGGGGTGGATCTGGCATGCCTGAAGTGCTTCCCGCAAGATTCGATACTAAATCTCTTACTTTTCCTCATTTATATTAATGATTTGGCCACTATCGATATTTCAGGCAAATTAACCTTTTTGCAGATGACTCTTCTCTAGGTGGGAAGATTGACCGATATTTTGATGAGCAGCGTGTCTGCCGACGTGCAGAAAGTTCATTTCTGATGTGAAGCTAATTCACTCAGTTTCAACATTATTAAAATGAAGATAATTACTTTAAAAGTTGAAGTAATGGCAAATCATATATCTATTTTCAACAAGACTTTGACCAAGTGCTTGGGTATTTGAATTGATACGACTCGGTATATATCACTATTACATCAAACACTTTATTTTTGCACTCGACTCGCGTTTCACTAACCATGTTGATGACTTATAGACTAAGGTGAGGCCCTCCTTAATAAATACCTTATCGAATCCCCTGCTTATTTCGGATTATATGGAGACATACTTGGTCTTATTTTCTTTACATGTAAAAAAAGTGGAATTCTGAATAGTTAACCTGAACTTATGTCTATTTATTAACTTGTTTATTAAGTGATTGTCATAACCATTAACTTTAGTTATATTCTTAATATGATTCCTTTCATTATTGAAGTTTATTCTATTCACAGGAAAAGTGACCAAACGATGAACTAAAAAATGTAATGCGGGAATATATCTATCTGTTACTGTGTCTTTTCTATAGGTATGAATTTCTAACCTATTATTATTTTTAATAATTAAAATATCTAGAAATGGCAGTTGTCCTTTGTTCTCAATTTCGTAAGTAAATTTAATGGAATCATATCGGCTATTTAATTTGGAAAAAAAAATCGTCTATATTTGCTTTCTTTGTATCAAATATCGCGAAAACATCATCCACATACCTATACCATACCCTTGGGAAATGCTCAAGTTCTGGACTGGCTTCAGTTTCGAACTTACTCATGAATAAATTGGCTATGAAAGGTGATAAGCAATTACCCATAGCTGTCCCTTCTTTCTGAATATAAAATTGACTGTTATATTGAAAATAATTTTGTTCCATACAAGTTTAGATAACCATATTGTAAAGTTGTTTTAATGATATGGAAGCTACTAGAGTTTACTTTTTACAGCAAATAAAATGATTTAAAAAATTTATATATTTCAGTCACTAGATTCAGATGAAATTTAAATTAAGTTGGGAATGTGGAATCTTTGGCACAATGATACTACTCAGTATATATCACCACTACACCAAACACTTTATTTTTGCACTCGACGCGCGTTTCGCTAACCATGTTAGCTTCATCAGGAGCGATGATTGACTAAAGCTAAACTACAAATCTACCCTATTTATACTCAGCCTAACCCTTGAATTACTCGGTCAAGTAACCAGTAGAGGGGACTATAAGGAATAGCCTCTGTCTTTATTTAAACTACTTTTACATTTTATGATTTCCATACTTTCGTATGCGTTCAACAATCTCCTATCAGATACATTTTTTATTAATCTTAGATTATCCAATGTTACAGTATGATCAGCTTCAAGGGCATGTTCGGCAATGCTAGACTTTTCTGTTCTATTGTATTTTAAGTGTGCTAAGTGTTCTTTAAATCTTGTTTTAATTGACCTTTTAGTTTGCCCAACATACTTTTTGTCACAATCATTACAACTAATTTCATAAATTCCACTTTTCTCACAATTAGGAATCTTATCTTTGGGATTTCCTAAGATATTCCTCAGATTGTCTGATGACTTATAGACTAAGGTGAGGCCTACCTTATTGAGTCCCTTGCTATATTTCGGATTATATGGTATGGAGACATACTTGGTGTTATTTTCTTCGCGTGTAAAAAAGGTGGAATTCTGAATATTAAACCTAAACTTATGTCTATTTATTAGCTTATTTACTAAGTCATCGTCATAACCATTAACTCTAGTTATATTTCTAATACGATTCCTTTCTTTATTAAAGTTTACTCTATTCAGAGGAAAAGTGACCAAACGATGAACTAAAAAATGTAATGAGGCTAATTTATGTTGTTTGCAATGAAATGAATCATTAGGAATATATCTGTCTGTTACTGTGTCCTTCCTATAGATATCAAATTCTAATCTATTATTATTTTTAATAATTAAAATATCTAGAAAAGGCAATTGTCCTTTGTTCTCAACTTCGTAAGTGAATTTAATGAAATCATACCAGCTATTTAATTTAGAAATAAAATGATCAATATTTGCTTTCTTTGTATCAAAAATCGCGAAAATATCATCCACATACCTATACCATATCCTTGGGAAATATTCGAATTCTTGACTGGGGTATGGTATAGGTATGTGGATGATATTTTCGCGATTTTTAATACAAAGAAAGCAAATATTGATGATTTTATTTCTAAATTAAATAGCTGGTATGATTCCATTAAATTCACTTACGAAGTTGAGAACAAAGGACAATTGCCTTTTCTAGATATTTTAATTATTAAAAATAATAATAGATTAGAATTTGATATCTATAGGAAGGACACAGTAACAGATAGATATATTCCTAATGGTTCATTTCATTGCAAACAACATAAATTAGCCTCATTACATTTTTTAGTTCATCGTTTTCCCTCTGAATAGAGTAAACTTTAATAAAGAAAGGAATCGTATTAGAAATATAACTAGAGTTAATGGTTATGACGATGACTTAGTAAATAAGCTAATAAATAGACATAAGTTTAGGTTTAATATTCAGAATTCCACCTTTTTTACACGTGAAGAAAATAACACCAAGTATGTCTCCATACTATATAATCCGAAATATAGCAAGTGACTCAATAAGGTATTTAATAAGGTAGGCCTCACCTTAGTCTATAAGTCATCAGACAATCTGAGGAATATCTTAGGAAATCCCAAAGATAAGATTCCTAATTGTGAGAAAAGTGGAATTTATGAAATTAGTTGTAATGATTGTGACAAAAAGTATGTTGGGCAAACTAAAAGGTCAATTAAAACAAGATTTAAAGAACACTTAGCACACTTAAAATACAATAGAACAGAAAAGTCTAGCATTGCCGAACATGCCCTTGAAGCTGATCATACTGTAACATTAGATAATCTAAGATTAATAAAAAATGTATCTGATAGGAGATTGTTAAACGCATACGAAAGTATGGAAATCATAAAATATAAAAGTAGTTTAAATAAAGGCAGAGGGTCTATTCCTTATAGTCCCCTCTACTGGTTACTTGACCGGAACTGATGGCCTTGCCTATGTCATTAGTTCCGCTTGAGTAATTCAAGGGTTAGGCTGAGTATAAATAGGGTAGATTTGTAGTTTAGCTTTAGTCAATCATCGCTCCTGATGAAGCTAACATGGTTAGCGAAACGCGCGTCGAGTCCAAAAATAAAGTGTTTGGTGTAGTGGTGATATATACTGAGTAGTGAAATTTAAATGATAGAATACTAAGTATGAAATGAAATTTCTTAGAATTTTAAAAATCCTTCATAATCTGTACTGAAACTGTCTGAACTCTTGAAATTTCCATCACCAATTAAATAATTTGTATCACATAATATTGCTTCGAGTGTACAATTAGGTATTATTTTTTTGTCTGCATAATTATGCAGTTTTCACCACTAAATTATTCTTCTTGGTAAGTTGTCCTATATCTGAAATTTCCTCCTGACAAATTTTTGCCAAAATGTACATAAATATCTTTTAGTACTTAATATATTATTGCTATTTTATTATGTCTTCTTTAGAAGATGGAGAGCATATAGCAGCAGAGAATACTGATGATTCAAATCATGGAGAAAAGTCAGGCACGCCTTTACGAGAACAGGACCGTTTTCTTCCAATAGCTAATGTTGCCAAAATTATGAAAAAAGCCATCCCTGATATGGGAAAGGTAAATAACAAAGTACGCATTGTTCTGTTTTCTAATTTTTATTTATTTGAACTAACTACTGCCTTCCAATGATAATTGAGTATTTCTAGATTGCTAAGGATGCCAGAGAGTGTGTTCAAGAATGTGTCTCTGAATTTATTAGCTTTATAACCAGTGAGGCAAGTGATAGATGCCACTTAGAAAAAAGAAAAACAATCAATGGAGAAGATATTCTATTTGCTATGAGCACACTAGGATTTGATAACTATGTAGAACCATTAAAACTCTACTTGCAAAAATACCGAGAGGTAAATATTTTTTATTCTATGTAAACAGTGTTTAAATATTTCAGTGGTTTAGTTCCAAAGATGCAAATTTTTATTTTTTACATACTTCAAGTTTAAACTCTTTAGTTCTACAGTTAAACTTTGGGTAGTTTCTGAGCTTTGATGCAAGGAGGGCGGATCTCGCCCTAAAAATGGATAGGAAAAGCCTAAGATTACTGGCGGGGGCACTCACAGGCCACCATACCTGCAATAAGCACCTATACAGAATGGGCCTATCAACCACGTACAGCTGCAGATTCTGCGGTGAGGAAGAGGAGTCCATGGAACACTTGATTACCAACTGTGCGGCATTGGGACACAGGAGACATAGGATACTACATGCCTACAGTCCCTGGCCAAATTATTAGACGCACTGCAAGATTTCATGTAAAATATTAATTACCGAGTGATATTGTACCGTTTTATTATTTTAAATTGATTTGTTTTTTTATTTTTATATTATCCAATCAATTACCTATTTATTTGACATAAATAAAACAGCATTAATTTAGAAAAGCATAAGTTTATTAAGTTTTAAAGAAAAGTGAAATTAATGTTAGTAAAAGTCAATATTTAGTTGAGCCACCTTTAGCCGCTATCAAAGCTTTAATTCTGCGCGGCATGCTATCAATGCAAGATTGTACTGTCCTGCATTTGAGGATGATGATTCCACACATGAATAATCTTTTCTAGGAGCTGGGTTTTGTTGGTAATCACATCTTTAGCCACTTCTCTTTTCATCAGCTCCCACACATTTTCAATGGGCTATTACCTGGCCAATCCAACAGAGCGATATTTTTTTCTGCCAAAAAAGCTTTAACAGACCGAGCAGTGTGGCAGGGAGCTCCATCTTGCATGAAAGTGAATGGTTCCCCATTTGGAAACCATTCTCTGAGCTGCGGAATCAACCGATTTTGTAATACTTCTTTGTACTGATCTTGCCTCATTATTCCTTTGACGACGTACAGACGTCCAGTGCCCTTGCCGCTGATGACTGACCAAATCATCACTTTGGTGGGATGTTTAACCGTCGGGACGACACAATCAGGATGAAACTTTTCTCCATGACGACGACGCACATACTGAGCTTTATTCTGCAAAAATTTCGAATGTGCTTTCGTCACTGAAGCAGACCTGTCAAAAATAGGAAAAAATATATAAACTTCCATGTTTATTTGCTTTAGTTAACTGAAAATGATAATAATGTATCGATTATTGATTAAATTGCTGTATCTTACCGATCTCCAGAAGTCCACATCTTTGACTTGCCATTGTTTGGCCCACTTCAGGCGCTTTGCTTTCATTGCAGCTGTTAACTTGGGCTTCATTCTTTCAATTTTCTTCGTACAGTGCGCTTAGAAGCATTTACGCTAGCATCCTGGAGTTGTGATTTTATTACCTTTATGGTAGCAAATCTGTTTTCTACACAAATTTTCTTCAAACATCTCTCTGACCGTGGAGTGAAAATTGGTTTTCTACCGCATCTTTTCTTTCTTTTCGGGCTTAATTCCTTCCCTGACTCAATTTTCTTTTTTATGCGTCGTACACTAGCTTCAGAAACCTCCAATCTTCGTGATATTTCTCGGTTTGTAAATGTTTTCGCAATCACAAGGGCCTTCACTTCAGCTTTTTTACGTGGTGAAAGTTCGCCTTTTCTACCCATAATGAAAATAGTCCAATTACTTTTTTAAAACACTGCATACAAAATAAACTAATAACTGAGTAGTATAAAACTGTTAAACAAACAATCACTGTCCATAAAGCCACAGAAACACGTCCGTACCTGACTCGATTCCGATCGCGACTGATACAGGTTTGTACTTGTTTACGTTCATGTATCACTTTGTCAACACAGTGTTGCCATATGTTAAAAATAAATGCAAATATGTAGTCTACAACAATTCTTTTAAATAAAAATCAATAATATTGTAGTTTAAATATACCATTATTGCATAAAAACTCTTAAGAAACATAAAATTACAAAAAAAAATACAGTGCGTCTAATAATTTGGCCAGGGACTGTATACGCTGGGTGAACAGGATCTGCTAACGCTCCCATTGAAGGAGCTGGTCCTGTTCCTGGATGTATTAAACCCGTGAGGGATAAGGGGAAGCACAATAGATCAATGATGGTCGCAGTGCAAAGGGCCATTTTGGGCCACACTCCCCTCTACACATTACATTACATTACATTGGGTAGACTCTACTCTGAACTAGCTAAATCTACTCAAATTGTTCTCCACGTGATATACAAAAAGAAACTAAGATTTGGAATCAGACTATAACCTCCAAAGTCTTTTTTATAGCCTCTCATTGGAGTGCTATTTTGTATAGCCCCAACTTTCTTTATTTTTAATAAATATTGAATTGAGTGCAGTGTGAATGGACATAAAATTGGTGTTATGGCTGTGTACAAACCTCCCCCAATCCCAAAGTAAGAATTTACAAGTGATATAACGGGATACTTGGAATCAGCGGCCAAAGAACAAATCGAAATATTAATTGGAGATATTAATATAAACCTTTTGAATCCTGAAAATAATGAAGTAACTAACTATATGGCGGCGATGGTACAGCAGGGATACATTTCCTATGTGAACTCTATTACTAGATTTGACAGTAAAACATGCTTAGATCATTTGTTTGTAAGATGTAGGCAAAGGTTTGGTGGGCTGCATTTTCGGTCTTTTGTACTTGATAGTCATGTGACTGACCATGGTCCAATAATGCTTGTTGTACTCATTCGACCCCAAACAATGACAATGCAAACGTAATCAGTGTAAGCAAGGATAGGTATTATATAGATAAGCTTAAAATGATGCTGCGGTGCCAGGATTGGTCTTCGGTAACGACTGATTTAGATCCTGAGACGGCGACATCAACATTTGTTAATATATATAAATCTTTACTAGACCTAAGTAAAATTAAGAACAACCAAACTCACAAACAATACAGAAAATTAAAAAATTGGATCACGAACGGAATAATAAGGTCTATTAGACACAGAGACAAATTAAAGCGCAGACTTCTAAAACAATATAACTTGGATTTACAAATAGAATATAAAAGATACCGAAATATTTTGAATAAAATAATAACCAAACAAAAGAATAACTACGAGGCTGGTTTGAAAAGTCCGTGCAAAGTCCGAGAGATGGCACCACCGGCGCGTATCGAGGTCATGTTTAGTTAGTAGCATCTCTTGAATGAACGCACACCAAGTTTCAGCCATATTGGTCTATTTCTTTGTGTTTGGCATTCGTGTGAATCAAGGAAGTCGAGTGATTTTCAAGAAATGGACGAAAAAGAATTTCGTGTGGTGATTAAACATTACTTTATGAAAGGCAAAACGCCTCAGGAGACTAAAGAGAAGCTTGATAAACATTATGGTGCCTCTGCACCTTCGATTAGAACAGTTTATAAGTGGTTTCAAAATTTTCGGACTGGCTATATGGGCATAAGTGACGCTAAACGTTCTGGACGGCCTGTGGAGGTTACGACTCCAGAAATCATTGATCAAATCCATGATATGGTGATGGATGACAGAAGAGTTAAGGTGCGTGAGATTGCTAGTGCTGTGGGCATCTCGACCGAACGGGTAGATAATATTTTGCATAAACATTTGGACATGAGAAAGCTATCCGCAAGATGGGTGCCGCGATTGCTCACGCTTGACCAAAAACGGAATCGTGTGAAGTGTTGCAAGGATGGTTTGCAGCTGTTCCAGAAGAATCCGGAGGACTTTAAGCGTCGTTTCGTCACTGTGGATGAAACATGGATACATTACTATACTCCTGAGACCAAACAACAATCTAAACAATGGGTTACCAAGGGGGAATCTGCACCAAAGAAGGCGAAGACCGTTCCTTCGGCCGGAAAGGTTATGGCGACTGTCTTTTAGTATTCGCAAGGGATAATCCTCATCGACTATCTGGAAAAGGGTAAAACTATTACAGGTGAATATTATTCATCGTTATTGGACCGTTTGAAAACCGAGCTGCAAGAAAAACGCCCGCGATTGACCCACAAGAAAGTCCTTTTCCATCACGACAACGCACCAGCACACACCTCAACAGTTGTGGTCGCAAAATTAATGGAAATAGGATTCCAACTCGTTTCACATCCCCCCTATTCTCCAGACTTGGCTCCCTCGGACTACTATTTGTTCCCCAATTTGAAGAAATGGCTGGCGGGACAAAGATTTTATTCAAACGAGGAGGTGATTGCAGAGACTAATGGATATTTTGCAGACTTGGACAAATCCTATTATTCGGAAGGGATCAACAAACTAGAGCATCGTTGGACGAAGTGTATAAGCCTAAAAGGAGACTATGTCGAAAAATAAAAAAGGTTTACCCCAAACACATAAGTAGTTTTTATTTTGCACGGACTTTTCAAACCAGCCTCGTACTACAAAAACGAAATAAATAGAAACAACAAAAATTAAAAAAAAAAATATATGACCTAATTAAGGATGCTACTAATGAAAAAAAACTAATAAAGTAATATATAACTATAAATAGAGACAACGGTGATGGGTTTTCGACTGATAAAGACATGTCAAATTATTGTAATGATTATTTTATTAATGTCGGTGTAGAGATGGAGAAAGGGATTCCTGTCGTGAATGATCCGTGTGCGCTGGATGATCCTGTGTCTGATTCGCTTTATTTGTCTCCCGTCACGGATAAGGACCTAATCCGAAATATCTCGACGTTGAAGAATAATAGTGCACCGGGATATGATAGAATAACACCATTGGTAATAAAGCATACCCACACTGAAATTCTAACACCATTAACTTATATAATAAATTTAATTTTCCAAACTGGCATAGTGCTATCTGAATTCAAGACATCAATGGTGACCCCTGTACACAAGAAAGGTGATACAAATATTGGAAATTATCGACCTATAAGTTTAATCACTTGTTTTGCAAAAATCCTTGAAAAGTGTGTAAAGGACAGATTGATTGATTTTTTTAAAAAAAAATAACATTTTCTCTGAAAACCAATTTGGATTTGTGCAAGGTAGTAGTACCACAAATGCCTTATATGAATTTACTACGCAAATAACAGGCTGTCTAAATGACAGTAAAAAATGTATAGCTGTTTTCATTGACCTTGCCAAAGCCTTCAATACTGTCCCCCATGATAGACTTCTGGAAGTGCTTGCACAGTATGCATAAGCAATGAGAGGATTATCAAAAGAGGAGTACGACAGGGCACTGTGCTTGGCCCCCTTTTGTTTATTACATATATTAATGCTCTACTGAATCTAGACATTAGTGGGACGATGATTTCCTATGCTGACGACACTGTTCTGATTTTTGGAGGTGATGACTGGGATGGGGTTAGAGAGATGGTGGTCAGTGGTTTCAGCAAGGTAAAAAATTGGTTGGAAACATATAAATTATCTCTTAATTTGACTAAGACCAATTATATTGCATTTTCATTAACTGTTGCAAATAGGCCAAATTTTTCAGATATTCGAATAAATAATAACAATAAAATAAATGAGGTGACTAATACAAAATATCTTGGTGTTGTAATAGATCAATTTCTGAAGTGGCAGCCACACATCGACTACCTATCAATCAGATTATGAAAATTAATACACAAATTTTATAAATAAGGAATATTTTAAATACAAAACTACTTATACTTATATATAAATCGCTGGTAGAATCTCTCATTGGATATGGTATTTTAGTGTGTGGAGGGCTGTATGAATCTGCATTGTATGGACTGAATATAGTACAGAGGTGTATATTGAAAATAATTTATAAAAAACACAGAATAGACCTACTGGCCTTCTCTTTACACAAGAAACATGCAATATTAGAACAATGTATCTCACAACAGTTTGCACCTTTCTACATATTCGTAAAGAACGGAATAAATTTGTTAATCATACTCACAAAACACGTTCTAGAGAAAATAAAAACTTAATACTGCCCAGGAATAACAACAACATAAATCTAAAATGTATCAGTTATTTAGGTCCGAGAAGCTACAACCTTCTGCCGAATTCGATGAGGCTGTAGAAAAACAGCAAAAAATTTCTTGAATTATGTAAAGCATATCTTGTTCCGGTATTATGTTTCTATGTTGATTTTTGTATGCTTTTCCTTCTAATTTTTTGCATCCATTTCCTTTCCTTTCTGTTTCAGTGATTCCTACATAGTGCATTTGTTGTTCTTCTGTCAGTTCATCCTCTTTTCCGTTTATACCCCTATTAGTCTGTGTTCTCAATCTAATAACTCGATAATTATTTCCCATTTCTTTCTTCCTATCTATTTCTTTGATTATCTTCTTATTTGTATCATTTTACTAGTCTTCTCTTCCGTATCCTTTACCTTTGCCAGGGTCGTCGTCGATCTACTTATCTTTCTCCTTTTTCTCAGTTTTTTAACTTGATGGTCGTAATATTCTTTGTTTGTTCTTTCAGTTTTTCTTCCTCAATGTTCCATTCATATTCTCTTCCTTCGATTACCATTTTTTGATATCCTATTTTCACCCTTAATCCATTCTTTCTCTCGTTCCCTGCTATATGCTTCAATTTCTCTTGAATTTCTCATTCATGTTTTGTTAAATCGTTGTTTATGTAAACTCTCTCTCTTAGGTTTCTCAGTTGGTTTTTATTTTTCATTACAGCTTCTTTATTTCCCGTGTTTCCAAGTTCTATCTTGTATATAGTCGCTCCTATTTTTATCACATCTTTAATCTGTACTTTTCTGTCCATACTCCTCTCGCTTCGCTTCAAATTTCATTCCCGATATAACAATATTATTCCTTACGTTGTCTTTTTCCAGTCTACTTATCTTTAAATCCATACTTCTCATGTTTTCTCTAATTATCTTATTTTCCTATTTCAGTACTTCATTCTCCTTTCTTAGTTGCTTCAAATCTTGTTGGTATCTCTTTTGATCTTGTTTTATATCCTTTATATTTGACATTAGCTCTCTGATCATTTCTATCAAATTGTCTATCTTATCTACTCTTTCGTTTTTCTCTCTTTCTATGGTGTTCTTATCAACTATCCATTGTTCTTCCTGTTATAAAAACTTTACGTGTGCTCCTCGTATATTCCATTTTCAAACACGGGAGAAAAAGAAAAAAAACTGTTGTTTTTATTTCTTATCACCGTTCTCCGGTGGTTCACTGACCTTAATACGCAGTAAAACGATTAAGGTCGTCGCTTATCGTTTCGTTAGCTTCATACAGTTTCACAGAATTATTCTCATAAACCTCGTAAATTTTTTTTTACCTCCTCTCGTTTGCAATCGACAAAATAATTAAATAGATCGAAACACTACCGTAATAATGCTCGTTGAACGAGTTGACTATTGACGGGCGTTCGATTCACATGTACACACTTCGCGATCAGAAACTCAACTATGAAAGTTAATTTAGAATCAAATATCTGTTGATGGCATCTTTCACTTGATAAAAAATAGCAGTATTGTGAAAACGACGGAAGTCTTTCATGAACATAAAGGAAATGGTGTGCGCGTTAGATGTTGTTTTGAATTTATACGTTTTTTGTTTTAGGCTGTAAAGGTTGACAAAAACTTAACTCAAGGAGTAATATATGAAGAAGTCGAGGAAGAAACCTATAGTAAGTGAAGTGTAGAAGACGTAGTACCATTTTGTAGTACAATAAAAGAAGTTTAATGGTGATATTTTTTAGACACATCCGCAATCGCAGCTTCGGACGGTGTTGAAGGAACAGTGATATATGCTCTTCAGGACAATAATGCTACTCATCAGTTTCAATTGGGTTAAATTTAAATTATCTTAACACTTACCTTAGGTGAATTTTAGGTTTTTTATTTGTAACACAATAGAAGAAACCAAATAGGGTTCCATATGAGCAGTAGAAAAGCAACAGTATAGGGTTGTTAATTTACATAAATGTAAAATTAGTAGCAGTTTCAACTTTATAAAGTATGGTGCAACAAGTCATTTAATCAGAAACACTTTGTGGTTCTTATGAGTTGAATAAGCTCAAAAATTTTAAGTTTATCAATGGCTAAGAACAATGTAAACTTTATATATATATATATATATATATATATATATATATATATATATATATATATATATATATATATATATATATATATAGTCTTCCGATGCCTAATTTCCACTCCTCTCGGTTTCTCCATCCCTCCTCCTCCAGATCTCTCTCTAGTACTTCCTTGTTGATTCCTGCTCTCCAGCTTTGGCGTGGTCTTCCTCGCTTTCTTTTTCCATGAGGGTTCCAATTTAAAATCTTTTTAGGTAGTCGATCTTGTGACATTCTCTGTTCATGTCCGTACCATACCAACTGTTGGGTTCTGATTTCGTCCACTATATCGTGCTTTATTTTTAAAGCTCGTCTTATCGTGTCATTTGGTATGCGGTCTTTTCTGGATTTTCTGGCTGCTTGTCTCCAGAAATCCATTTCTGTAGCTTTTAGTATTTTTTCTGTTCTTTCCTTCAATGGCCACACCTGGGAGCTGTAAGTTATTATACTTTTCACTATTGAGTTGTAAATTCTCTTCTTATTTTCAATGGTTATGTTTTTGTCCCATAGTATACAATTAAGCATTGCAATCGCTTTTCTTCCTTGGATATTCCTCTCGAATATTGCTTCTTCCAGTGTTCCGTCCCTAGATATTCTCGTTCCCAAATACTTATAACTGGCACAGTGTTTGTTGGTGTGTCCTGTGGCGAGTTTCAAGTCCTGCTGTTGTCCTCCGACGCACATGTACTAGGTCTTTTTAATATTGACTTCTAGGCCCCATTTTTCATATTCCTCCATAAGTTTTCGTGTCATGTATTCCATATCATCGATGTCCTGAGCGACTACTACCTGGTCGTCTGCGAATGATAGCGTGTACAATGTAGTATCGTCATCCAGTGGTAATCCCCTACTGCTGCATTTCCTTTTCCAGTTCTTAAGTGCACTCTCCAAATAGATTTTAAATAGCGTTGGGGATATACAGCAGCCCTGTTTGAGACCCTTTGTGACCTGGAACCCTGTTGTTATACCATATTTGGTTTTCACACTACTTCTTGCGTCTTGGTATAAGGCTTTTACGGCTTTAATTATTTCGGTGCTTACATTACTCTGTTGTAGTGTTTCCCACAATCTCATTAGGGTCACACTGTCGTAGGCCCTTTTTAAATCAACAAACAAGACATGGACTTCCTGATCAAATGCGGTTTTCTTTTCTAGGATTTGTGTCAGTGAGAAGAGATGGTCTATTGTGGATCTTCCTGCTCTAAAGCCTGCCTGTTCTTCAGCTTCTACGTCCGCGTATTCCGTTTCTATTCTATTTTTAAGTATTTTTCCGTATATTCTGCTAATAGATCCTGTAACCGTTATTCCCCTATCGTTATCGCAATTATTTTTGTCTCCTTTCCTATGAATTGTTGATATGTATAATATTTTCCATTCCTCAGGTACTTCTGATGTGTTAATGCATCTTTGGAATAAGTTCCTCAAAGCGCTAAATAGCTTTTCAGTTCCGTATTTTACTATCTCTCCTGGGATGTTTCCTGGCCCTGGAGCTCTACCATTTTTTAGCGTTTTACATACTTCTTTAACTTCTGATGTTGTTATCCTTATTGGGGATCCTCGTATAACTATATTTGGGTTTCCATGTTGGGTACTTTTGAACTCTGGTCTATCTTCTGTTAGCATATTTGTAAAATATTGGTTCCATTTTTCTGGTGTTATTGGTGAGAAGATTTCTCTTTTCCGTTCTGTTCTCATATTTTTAAAAAGTCTTCAGCTTTCTGTGCTTTTTCTTCCTCCTATGTAAGTGTTGAGTCTTGAGCATGTCTTTTCCCATTGGTTGTTCTTTTTGTCACTAATCATTTTGCGTATTCTAGCTTGGGATTATTTGTATTTTACTTTGTCGTTTGTGCTCTTTGAACTTAAGTATTTGTGATAGCTTTTCCGTTTTTCTTCAATTTCGTATTTAATTTCTTCATCCCACCAATATGGTTTTTGCTGTTTTTTTTTTTCCCTTTTCTCTTGGTACCCTAATGTTTCCAGTGCGGCTGCGTGTAGGCATTCCTTTATATACTTATATTCTTCTTCTATATTAACAAACCCCGTCCGTTGTATCTTTGGTCCAGTCTACTCTTGTATAGATTTCTGATACTTTCATTTTGTAAGCTGTCTGTATTATATCTTATTGTTGTTTCACTTGTTGTGTGCTGTGTACTTGTATCTTCCAGTTTGCTTTCCCGTGTTGTTCGTGAGGTTATCTTTCCTTTCACGAGGTAGTGGTCGCTGCCACATGAAGCCCCTCTTTGGACTCTTACATCTAGGAAGTTTAATCTAGATCTCTGACGTATTATCATATAGTCGATAATACTTTTTAAATCTCTTGTTGTTTGTCTCCACGTATATTTATGAATATCCCTATGTAAGGTTGTTTTGTTCACATATCTCTATAATTCTTCTTCCGTTGTCGTTAGTAACTTCTTCGCCATATTTTCCTACCACTTTATTGTGTTCTTTCCTTCCTATTCTTCCATTTAGATCACCCAAAAGTAATATCTCTCTTGATGTTCCAATTTTGCGTATTTCCTCATTTAGTTGTTCAA
The DNA here is from genome assembly GCA_019049505.1 of Pachyrhynchus sulphureomaculatus. NCBI lineage: Eukaryota > Metazoa > Arthropoda > Insecta > Coleoptera > Curculionidae > Pachyrhynchus > Pachyrhynchus sulphureomaculatus. The sequence goes on from CM032456.1 coordinate 22,305,222, forward strand.
AAAATGAATCCTTGTCATTAGCCAGATCGTCGTCGTTGACAGCGTATACCCCCAGTAAGGTTGTGTTATTACCTAGTATCTTTATGATTCTTTCACTAATCGGTTCCCAGGTGGTTATGAATTTCCTCAGTTTTCTGTGTATTAGTATGGATACGCCTTGTTTTGCTCTATCTTGTTTGGGCACTGCATTATAAAAGTGATCGTAATGCCCCCAACTTTCGGAGCCTTTTCCTTTCTTCTTTGTTTCCGTCAGTACTGCAATTTCGACTCGAAGATTTTCTAATTCATTTACAACTTCATTTACTTTCCTGGAGAGACCTTGTATGTTCCATGTACCACATATCGTTGTCCTTCTTCTTTGCTGTTTCCGTCTTCGTATATCCGTTCGATTCCGAGGCTTTGGATTAGGTTTTTTAGCAGAGGCTTTTTTTACATAGGGTAGGGAGCTGGCCTACCGCTACAACCCTCCTCCTTTGTCCGGGCTTGGGACCGGCAGTAACAACTGTAAGCTATATATTTAGATTTATGAAAATATTGAGGGATTAAAACCCTTCAAGGCCAGGGTTGAGATATGATGCTCCATTTAAATTACATGTGTTAGACCAATAACACTTAAGGGTTAAAAGAAATTGAATGTGAAAGTAATTTGACTTATCTGTCGATTGGGACAGTTCAAAACATGTTCTCTAGTCAATATTTCTTGTGATAAATTAACAACCCCAATTTATGTACTATTTATTTATTAAGCATAAAAGATTGATTTAGATTTACGATAGAAATACATTAATTTTATTATTATTAGTGGTTTTATTTAGCATTAAATTATTTTTTTAATTTTCTACTTTCCTTGCTAAAGGAAAGTACAAAAATTCATGAAAAAATTGCGCTCTGAGATTTTTACTTTTCCTCATATTTTAGGGTTGCTAGATCTAGAAAAACATAGTCACTTATTTCTATCGGTCTGTCTGTTGACCTGTTACTTAGATAGATATTAAAAATATTTATATAACCCATCTACAGAATGTGTCACAATAACGAACGATTCGAAATAATTTGAAAAATTCCATCACCAACAGAAAACTTAAATGAATGAATTAAGATCGTATAAGTATTTACACTCTAAGAGAAGATAGGCAGAAGAGAACATATTAATATATGTACAATTCTTTCTTATATAGTGTGTTATATAAGTAGGCATGCTGCCTGTTTTATCCCCATTAGGTCTCTTCCAATGTGGACGTCCAGCATTCCTTCCACCTTTCCGGAGGTCTGCCCCTAGTTCTACCGCAAGGTTTATTGGGTTTGGAATTTTTGCCAATCTGTCGTAGTCCATCCGATCTACATGTTTGTTCCATTGTTTTCTCCTAGTTCTAGTCCCTTTGAATATTTCTAGATTCTTACTTGTTCTAGATCTTTGTTGCGGGTTTTGTCGTGGATAATTTTTCCATGTATGTCCCTCATCACCTTCATTTCTATTATCCTCATCATTTGTGCTGTTTTACATGTGTCAGCTTAGGTTTCTACAGCACGTGTTAGGATCGGTCTCACTGTTGTCTTGTATATTCTTATTTTGCTTTCCACTGTGAGGTATATATTCCCATAATATTCTCCACTATTCTGTCCATGGCGAGGTTGAACTAAGTGAATCGCCTTGTCTTATTCCGGCGTTTATTTTTTACTTCCTTGCTCAGTAGATGTCCCATTTTATATTTTATTTTGTATTCTGTGTTAATGTCATGTATGATTGTTATTAGGTTCTGGTTGGTCTGCTTTTCTTGTAATATTTTTATATCTGTTAATTGCACTCTATCAAAGGCTTGGGTCATGTCGACGAAACACATATATGCAGGTATGTTAAATTCTTTAGCTTTTTTCATTATCTGTCTCACTATAAATACGGCATCTATGGTCGATTAATTTTTGTAGAATCCCTGTTGTCTCTCCCTTATTTGAATATCCTTGTTCATTTCTTCCAGTATGATTTTTGTTAATACTTTTAAGGTAGGATTTACGAGCGTTATTCTGCGGTAGTTTTTGAGTGACGTCTTTTGCCCTTTTTTAGTGTTCCGTACGGAACACTTATAAGATCACTTTGGTGTCTGTCACACCCGATTTTCTCCGAAACTATTTGTCATAGAAAATTGAAATTTGGTAATAATATAGGAATTGATGGCCTCATCAGAGCCATGTAGTTTTGAAAGTTAAAGAGCATCCATAGACGGGACATGTTGATAGGAGCCGTTTGGCATGGTTGTCAAAGTTCTATTTAGCGCAACACTTTATTGCCTATACTTATAACGAGTCCGGCCGATTACGACTAAAGTTTTTCATGCTTAGGGTTGAAAAAAAAGAGAAGGGGGTTTAAAAAAAAAAACCTGAAAATATCCAAATTAGCCGCCTACATAAATTATTTTTGATTTTATTTCCCTTTCTCATAAGGGAAGTTTTTAAAGAATATCAAAATTACTTTGGTTCTTACCTCTACTGTATAATAAGCTTATGTTTAGTTTGGACCTCACATACCGAAAATGTATTCAAACAACACAACAAATACAGATGCATATGGCGCTGACGCTCAAAACAACACAGTATAATAAACTAAGTTGGGAATGTGGAATCTTTGGCACAATGATACTACTCAGTATATATCACCACTACATCAAACACTTTATTTTTGCACTTGACGCGCGTTTCGCTAACCATGTTAGCTTCATCAGGAGCGATGATTGACTGAAGCTAAACTACAAATCTATTTATACTTAGCCTAACCCTTGAGTTACTCAGGCGGAACTAATGACATAGACAAGGCCGTCAGTTCCGGTCAAGTAACCAGTAGAGGGGACTATAAGGAATAGGCCCTCTGTCTTTATTTAAACTACTATTACATTTTATGATTTCCATACTTTCGTATGCGTTCAACAATCTCCTATCAGATACATTTTTTATTAATCTTAGATTATCTAATGTTACAGTATGATCAGCTTCAACGGCATGTTCGGCAATGCTAAACTTTTCTGTTCTATTGTATTTTAAGTGTGCTAAGTGTTCTTTAAATCTTGTTTTAATTGACCTTTTAGTTTGCCCAACATACTTTTTGTCACAATCATTACAACTAATTTCATAAATTCCACTTTTCTCACAATTAGGAATCTTAACTTTGGGATTTCCTAAGATATTCCTCAGATTGTCTGATGACTTATAGACTAAGGTGAGGCTTACCTTATTAAATACCTTATTAAGTCCCCTGCAATATTTCGGATTATTTGGTATGGAGACATACTTGGTGTTATTTTCTTCGCGTGTAAAAAAGGTGGAATTCTGAATATTAAACCTAAACTTAGCAATTACCCATAGATGTTCCTTCTTTCTGAACATAAAATTGATTGTTGTATATACAACAATTTAATTTTTGATTTAATTTTAATTTAGAAACAAAATCATCAATACTGTATATACAACAATCAATTTTATGTTCAGAAAGAAGGAACATCTATGGGTAATTGCTTATTACCTTTCATAGCCAATTTATTGAGTAAGTTTGAAATCGAAGCCAGTCAAGAATTCGAATATTTCCCAAGGGTATGGTATGGGTATGTGGATGATATTTTCGCGATTTTTAATACAAGGAAAGCAAATATTGATGATTTTGTTTCTAAATTAAATAGCCGGTATGATTCCATTAAATTCACTTACGAAATTGAGATCAAAGGACAATTGCCTTTTCTAGATATTTTAATTATTAAAAATAATAATAGATTAGAATTTGATATCTATAGGAAGGACACAGTAACAGATAGATATATTTCTAATGATTCATTTCATTGCAAACAACATAAATTAGTCTCATTACATTTTTTAGTTCATCGTTTGGTCACTTTCCCTCTGAATAGAGTAAACTTTAATAAAGAAAGAAATCGTATTAGAAATATAACTAGAGTTAATGGTTATGACGCTGACTTAGTAAATAAGCTAATAAGACATAAGTTTAGGTTTAATATTCAGAATTCCACCTTTTTTACACGCGAAGAAAATAACACCAAGTATGTCTCCATACCATATAATCCGAAATATAGCAAGGGACTCAATAAGGTATTTAATAAGGTAGGCCTCACCTTAGTCTATAAGCATCAGACAATCTGAGGAATATCTTAGGAAATCCCAAAGATAAGATGCCTAATTGTGAGAAAAGTGGAATTTATGAAATTAGTTGTAATGATTGTGACAAAAAGTATGTTGGGCAAACTAAAAGGTCAATTAAAACAAGATTTAAAGAACACTTAGCATACTTAAAATACAATAGAACAGAAAAGTCTAGCATTGCCGAACATGCCCTTGAAGCTGATCATACTGCAACATTAGATAATCTAAGATTAATAAAAAATGTATCTGATAGGAGATTGTTGAACGCATACGAAAGTATGGAAATCATAAAATGTAAAAGTAGTTTAAATAAAGACAGAGGGCCTATTCCTTATAGTTCCCTCTACTGGTTACTTGACCGGAACTGATGGCCTTGCCTATGTCATTAGTTCCACTTGAGTAATTCAAGGGTTAGGCTAAATATAAATAGGGTAGATTTGTAGTTTAGCTTTAGTCAATCATCGCTCCTGATGAAGCTAACATGGTTAGCGAAACACGCGTCGAGTGCAAAAATAAAGTGTTTGGTGTAGTGGTGATATATACTGAGTAGTACAGTATAATAAACATAAAACTACAACGAATTCGCGAGGCCACGCATTAATTGTTTAAAGGGCATGACCAAGATCACATAGATGTGCTGTTTGATTATAAATTGAAGATATATTCTGTATATTACTGATCCTAAATAACATTCGTAGTAGCTTTCGGCAGAGTGAAATAATGTCTTGACCTACCAGAACCTCTGGGAATAACAAACTTGAGCTCTTCCAACAAAGAAGGGCAAACAACACTACCATTAACGATTTTAACCAAAAATGTTATTAAATGAAATTATCTGCATTTCTGAAACCTATCAAAATTAAACCGATGCAATAAAATTGCATTATCTATGCATCTCTGTGGGTATACTCTTTTAACGAACGATATTTTAAAGTTTGTCTTTGCCCTGGCTCCAATGTTAATATATGTTTACCAGGTGTACAAGTATGAAATGCGGATTTTTTTTCTAAAAAAACATGTTAAATTCGGAAACATGATAAAAAGTGCTTTATTCAAAGTATGATCCATCGCTTGTTATACATTTTTCCCATCTTTCGGGCGATTTGTGAATATCACGCCGATAAAAATCTTCCCCTTTCGCTGCGAACCATTCATCGAGTCATTTTTTTTCACATTTTCGTACGAACCAAAGCGCTGCTCAGCAAGTGCGTGACCCATGGATGCAAACAAGTGCTAATCGGAAGGAGCCAGGTCTGCCGCATGAGGTAGAACTTCCCAGCTGAGTGCTTCAAACGTGTCGCGAACTGGTTTTGCCGTATGTGATGGAGCACTGTCATGAAGAAAAATGACTTTGTGTTGCCTCTTTCGGTATTCTGGCCTTTTTTCAAGCAGCGAACGATTCAAATCCGTCAATTGTTGTTGGTAACGTGTAGTATTAACCGTTTCCCCAGATTTTAACAGCTCATAATAGACCACGCCCCACAAAACAGAGCATCGTTTTTCTGCCAAAGCGATTCGGTCTTGCGGTCAATGTGGATGGTGCGTCTGGGTCTACCCATGATTTTTTGCGCTTGGGATTCTCAAAATAAACCCACTTTTCATCCCTTGTAACTATACGGTACAAAAACGACTTCCTTTTGTACCGAGCGAGCAAAATGTCACACGTGTTTTTGCGCTTTTTCCATTTGCCTGTCGTTCAACTCATGTGGTGCCCATCTACCGGTCTTCTGAATCTTTCCCATCTCTCGTAGCCGATTGGAAACAGCTTGTTGACTAACGCCCAATTGCTCGGAAAGTTGTTTTTGTGTTTGCGAATCATCTTCGTTCAACAATTCTTGCAATTCTACATTTTCGTATTTCTTTGGCGGTTTTCCACGTTCCTTGTCTGCAGCATCGAAGTCACCACTTTTGAAACGCCAAAACCATCGTTCACCCGTATCTTGCGATGGAGCATGTTCACCATAAGCTTCTCGAAGTAATCGGTATGATTCCACAGCAGTTTTCTTCAGATGAAAAAAAAATAATGCTGTCCGCGAATACTCTTTGTTCGGTATAAATTTCGACATATTGAACAACACAACACTATGCACACATTTTTCCAATTTATCACTCGTGCGCGTCCGACACTTGTAGATGACACAATAAAATGGCGCAGTATCAAATCTTTATAGCACAAACTGCATTGGTGCACCATCTGTTGTCTGAAATCCGCATTTCATACTTGTACACCTGGTACTATAAATTGGTGCCAGTATCAAAGAACCATATTCCAATTTTCTTCTTACTAAGAACGTAAACAAGGTTTTAAGTACAGCTGTATTCTTAACCTTACAATTTCTCGAAATAGATCCCAACATTTGTGTTGCGCCCGCTGTTATTTTGTCTATGTGAGCACTTAAACTTAGCCGAGAGTCAAATAGAATCCCCAAATCACGTGTATTTTCTATTTTAACATCGATCTATTATCATAATAATAAGTATACAGCAAAGGACACATTTTTTTAGTAAACGATATCACTCAGCACTTACAAGCGTTGAGCATCAGTTTATAACCGCACACCAATTATAAAATAAAACTAACATTTACAATTTTAAATTTAATGATTTCAATACATTTAATTAAAGAACATAAAAAACAGTGACTCCTTTTTGCAGTACTTGTAACTCTTAAAATCAAATAGAACTCTATTTGGAATCCAAGATATTTTGTTATATCTATAAGCTTCCAATGATCAAGTCAGTAAGGTATCATCGATATCCTCATCTTTGCCCTCTGGTTGGTGTAAAATTTTCTTTAATACTTTATTAACAACATCTGATAAAGATTCTCGGGCTCCCACATCAAGAACTGTTAAACATTTCTACAACATATAAAACAGTATTTTTATTTTCATTGCCATAAAAATTATTTTCTATACATATATACATATATATATATATATATATATATATATATATATATATATATATATATATATATATATATATATATAAAATATATATATATATATATATATATATATATATATATATATATATATATATATATATATATACACAGTCCCTGGCCAAATTATTAGACGCACTGCAAGATTTCATGTAAAATATTAATTACCGAGTGATATTGTACCGTTTTATTATTTTAAATTGATTTGTTTTTTATTTTTATATTATCCAATCAATTACCTATTTATTTGACATAAATAAAACAGCATTAATTTAGAAAAGCATAAGTTTATTAAGTTTTAAAGGAAAGTGAAATTAATGTTAGTAAAAGTCAATATTTAGTTGAGCCACCTTTAGCCGCTATCAAAGCCTTAATTCTGCGCGGCATGCTATCAATGCAAGATTGTATTATCTCCTGCATTTGAGGATGATGATTCCACACATGAATAATCTTTTCTAGGAGCTGGGTTTTGTTGGTAATCACATTTTTAGCCACTTCTCTTTTCATCAGCTCCCACACATTTTCATATCAGGGCTATTACCCGGCCAATCCAACAGAGGGATATTTTTTCTGCCAAAAAAGCTTTAACAGACCGAGCAGTGTGGCAGGGAGCTCCATCTTGCATGAAAGTGAATGGTTCCCCATTTGGAAACCATTCTCTGAGCTGCGGAATCAACCGATTTTGTAATACTTCTTTGTACTGATCTTGCCTCATTATTCCTTTGACGACGTACAGACGTCCAGTGCCCTTGCCGCTGATGACTGACCAAATCATCACTTTGGTGGGATGTTTAACCGTCGGGATGACACAATCAGGATGAAACTTTTCTCCATGACGACGACGCACATACTGAGCTTTATTCTGCAAAATTTCGAATGTGCTTTCGTCACTGAAGCAGACCTGTCAAAAATAGGAAAAATATATAAACTTCCATGTTTATTTGCTTTATTTAACTGAAAATGATAATAATGTATCAATTATTGATTAAATTGCTGTATCTTACCGATCTCCAGAAGTCCACATCTTTGTCTTGCCATTGTTTGGCCCACTTCAGGCGCTTTGCTTTCATTGCAGCTGTTAACTTGGGCTTCCTGGCGGGGCGACAGGCCTTAAAATCTAATTCTTTCAATTTTCTTCGAACAGTGCGCTCAGAAGCATTTACGCTAGCATCCTGGAGTTGTGATTTTATTACCTTTGTGGTAGCAAATCTGTTTTCTACACAAATTTTCTTCAAACATCTCTCTGACCGTGGAGTGAAAATTGGTTTTCTACCGCATCTTTTCTTTCTTTTCGGGCTTAATTCCTTCCCTGACTCAATTTTCTTTTTTATGCGTCGTACACTAGCTTCAGAAACCTCCAATCTTCGTGATATTTCTCGGTTTGTAAATGTTTTCGCAATCACAAGGGCCTTCACTTCAGCTTTTTTACGTGGTGAAAGATCGCCTTTTCTACCCATAATGAAAATAGTCCAATTACTTTTTTAAAACACTGCATACAAAATAAACTAATAACTGAGTAGTATAAAACTGTTAAACAAACAATCACAGTCCATAAAGCCACAGAAACACGTCCGTACCTGACTCGATTCCGATCGCGACTGATACAGGTTTGTACTTGTTTACGTTCATGTATCACTTTGTCAACACAGTGTTGCCATATGTTAAAAATAAATATAAATATGTAGTCTACAACAATTCTTTTAAATAAAAATCAATAATATTGTAGTTTAAATATACCATTATTGCATAAAAACTCTTAAGAAACATAAAATTACTAAAAAAAATACAGTGCGTCTAATAATTTGGCCAGGGACTGTATATACAGTGGCGTGCAAAAGTTTCCAGCCAGTGACATTTCGTACTCTAATTTATTAAAAAAAAAAGACTAATGGTTTTTAATCATTATGAGATGTGAATATGAGATATAGGAAACAAAACAATATAGTAAAAGAATATTATTTATATTTGTGAATATATTTATTATTATTATTCTTATAGTTATATGTGCAAAAGTTTCCGGCCACATAATATACATTGACGCAGTAGGACGTTCAAAGACCTATTTACGAATAATAGCGCGTTGCATGTTCACATTTAGTTCATAAAAGGTCATGGGAGCATAAACATGGCTCGGCATATGCAAATCCAAATTCGTGAGAGATTAATAAAATTTTCAAAAGAAGGAAAGTCTTCTCGTGAGATTGCTTCATTATTATCGATAGGTAAATCAACCGTGAACAATATTATTGTAAAATACCGTTGTGGATATGGTTTAAAAGATCGTTCGCATAGTGGAAGACCAAGAAAAAAACGTCTAAAAAAATATCATTAAACGCAAATCAACTGCGGATGTCAAAAAAACTGCTGCCGAAATTTCACGCGAGCTAAAGGATGAAAACCTAACTAATGTTAGTCGTAGTACTGTGACACGAAGACTACATGATGTGAAACTTTTTGGCCGTATAGGTATTAAAAAACCATTAATCAGTGAAAAGAATAAGAAAGCCCGATTACAATTTGCCAAAGATAACCTAAATTGGACAATGAAAGATTGGAAAAAAGTAGCTTTCTCAGACCAATCTAAATTTAATCTTTTTGGAAGCGATGGTAGACAACATGTACGACGTCCTATTGGTACGAGAAATGATGTTCGGTACCAAATTCCTACCGTAAAACACTGTAGAGGAAGTGTAATGATTTGAGGAATTTTCTCTGCACAAGGAGTCGGTTCACTGATCGAGATTAACGGAAATATGAACGCTGATATTTACAAGGACATTTTAGAAAACAATTTGTTATCATATGTTGAAGAAACACTGCCGCAGAATTGGAATTTCAGCAGGATAATGACCCCAAACATACATCGAAGTTGTTAAAACAGTGATTTTCTGCTTCAAGTGTGAGAGTTTAAAGCTGGCCATCTCAATCACCGGACTTGAACCCAATAGAACACTTATGGGAAACGCTCGTCAAGTTCGAAAGCATACATATTCAAATAAAGCCGCATTATTCAAATCATTGAAGGAAGAATGGGATAAAATTTCACCTGCTTGTATTAATTGATTAATTGAGTCAATGCCACATCGTTGTGCGGCTATTATCGCTGCAAAGGGTATGGCTACAAAATATTAACATAAAAATATAATTTAAGTCTATTATAGAGCATATGGACTAATAATTTTTCTCGTAGTACAAAGTGGCCGGAAACTTTTGCACATATAAATATAAAAATAATAATAATAAATATATTCACAAACATAAATAATATTCTTTTACTATATTATTTTGTTTCCTATATCTCATACTCGCATCTCATAATGATTAAAAATCATTAGTCTTTTTTTTAATAAATTAGAGTACAAAATGTCACTCGCAGGAAACTTTTGCGCACCACTGTATGTATATATATATATATATATATATATATATATATATATATATATATATATATATATATATATATATATATATATATATATATATCATATAAAATGTGTGGGTGTATGTGAATGTACCAGTGTACCACAGTGTATCTATAGAATAGAGAGGATATCTTATCCCTCTTTCAGGCTCAAGAACTTAAATAAGCTTCAAGATATTTTGCTTACTAACTCCTATCCAATTAAGGTGTTGAACATACTATTATTTAACTCAATATCACTTATCTCTCAACAAGAGAATAATCTGACTCCGGATATCACTGCCTTTCTTTCTGACAACCGAATTATATATAACCACTCCTTTCCTTATCTCAAAGAAATTTATACTAAAATCGCTGAAGTTTTGAAAACTCAACCTAATTTAAAAATTGCTTTCAAACATGTAAAAATAATTAATAATAGTTTCATCAACTTAAAAGATAAGGATGAAAATATAAAACTCTCGGAGGTAGTATACAGCATCCCTCGCACTCAATGTATATATAGAACAAATATATGTCCTAAAAGACAGAACCACTTCTCATAAAAGCGATTGCAGACTTAAAAAAAAAACTCATGAGCGCTTGCTTCACAAAGTAATCAATTTTCACACGAATTTAATTTTAATAAAACCAAAATCATGTGCGTGAAATTTCAACAAAAGAAATTTTAAGGAAATGGTGGAAATCCACCTTGAACCGAATTCTATTAATAAAAAAAACTGACAATGAGGATTTAAACTCAATTTTCTCTAATCTATTGCAGATCAGCTGGCAAAATGATGTCACAAAATATATCAGACATATCTCTATAAAATAACCTGACGTCAAATCTTACAAACTTTTGAAAAATTAAACAAAATGTCGACGTCTTTGCTTCCCTAGAATAAATCAACCACTACTTTCCCAGATGGTAAAAAACGCCGGCCTTAACAAAGGAATGTAAAACATATAAAAATTTTTAAGTAAAATCACCTTAGAAGCACAAGGTTGTTCGCATTATACATAACAAAATGGAGTAAACTATTTCTATATTCTATAAAAGTATTTTTGTCGAAATTTTCTCATGTTTTGCTAATAAATACCAACAATAATGTGGATTTTTGTTGAAAGAAATTGTCCTAAAAAGCACCACCCAGCTGTAAGTAGTTTTGATCTTAATAAATTGGGTTTACTCTCGGTTGTAAACCTTAGAATACTGATAATCTATTTGTAGCTCTGAAGAAAAAAATAAAATATTTTCGAAAGCTTGACGTAGCTAAAAAGGTGTTAAAACTTTTTAGCCCTATTCCCAAGACCGCTTGCCCCCAAGAATTTCAAATTTGTTGTGTGTGTATATATATATATATATATATATATATATATATATATATATATATATATATATACATATATATATATATATATAAACTCCTGAACAAAATTAACGCAACAATCTGAAAATTAATTTATCTTTTTCTTATGTCAGTTTTAAAGTTTATCGAGTATTTGAATAGTAGGCTATGCATATTTTGTTTCGTTGTTCATGACAGAAATCAAAACAATTCGTTTAGATTTACAGTTTTAAAGAATTTTTTAGAAGATAAACAATTTTCCGTAATAATGCAATAGATTTTCTTTAAAAGTAAGCTTATAAATTGTTCCCTTTCGTAATACGTTTTTGTGGCAGACTATTTTATTTTTGACCCCGAAGAATTAGAAAAATGAATCGAACAAGGAATTGAACTGAACACGAGGTAGTGCGAGCCTCAGTTTTATTGGACGAGGGATATTGTCAGAGTTATGTTGCCAATTTGTTAAGCAAGCATCGTTCCACAATAAGTCGTATGGTAAGACGCTTGAATGAAGTAGGAACTTATTCTAGAAGGTTAGGGCAAGGGCGAAAACGATGCACTAGTGACCTAGATGAACGTTTTATAAGACAATATGCTTTAAGAAACAGGACTGTCACTAGTTCTATAATAAGAAACGAACTCGAAGCTGTTCGCAATGTCACAATTTCTTCTAAAACAATTAGAAGACGGTTAACTGAAGCTGGATTAAACAGTAGGAGACCAGCCACTGCGCTCTTGCTTACTAGAGTGAACAGAATTGCCAGGTTACGTTTTGCTCGAAATCACGAAAACTGGTCTGTGGATGATTGAAAACAAGTTTTCTTCACAGATGAAACTAGAGTTAGTCTAAAAGATTCAGATGGTCGTAAGCGAGTATGGCGAAGACCAGAAGAGAGGTTTGCTCCTTGCAATATCTCTGCAAGGATTCCATTCGGCGGTGGCTCTGTTATCTTCTGGGGTAGCATCTGCTTTGATGCTCGCACAGAGTTAATTCCTGTCCGTACGAGATCCATGAATGCTGACTACTATCTTGAGAATATTGTAATAGAACATGTGGTCATTTTGTGGGGCCCAATTTCCTGTTTATGCAAGACAACGCTCGACCTCACGTGGCTAGGGAGGTACTCGATTATCTTAATCAAGTTGATATACCGATTATGCAATGGCCACCAAAAAACCCGGATCTGAATCCGATAGAACATGTATGGGATCACCTTAAGAAAAATGTGAAACGTCATATACCTGCACCTAGAAACCGGAGGGAACTTGAAAATGCAGTTATCACAAATTCCTCAAGATTTTATCCAAAATTTAATTAGAAGCATGCCTAGGCGCACAAACGCTGTCATCCGAAGTAGAGGAGGCAACACACGCTACTAGTGTCCCAGTTACACCATTAATTTTGATACTAGTGTCCCAGTTTATTTTTTTCATTATTACATAATTTCAACGATTTTGTTATTAGGTCTTAAGAATAATTTTAATTCGAATCTTATAGAGAAATTTGGTAGCTAATTCACTTTTAAAGTATCCGAATAAGTTTTTTCTAACTTTTAGTGTAATCAATGTTCATAAAAAATTATTAAAATTAATTCATTATAGAGGTTTGTATGATTTCATATATTGTTGCGTTAATTTTGTCCAGGAGTGTATATATATAAAGCATAAAAACTAACTGAAGAGATAAAGTAAGTTACATAAAAATACTATCACTATGACACGAAAAAATAGCCACCACCTTGGGAAGAAGAAGAAAATAGAGTGATAGTAAGAAATGGGGGATCTGAAGAACTACGATCTGTATTTGCCGACATTATTTTTTTTTCTTGTTGGTTTACAAAATAAACTTATTTGAAGCATGATGATCATCACATATACATAACGAGAAGTCTAAAATATCATAGGGAATATCATATTAACGGTGTTTCGTCGGGAAATTCGAAGATTTTGTATTATATTTATTCTTATTTGAAGTAATAACAGAATTTATACTTTTTAGTATAGTAAGCATTGATATATTTGCCTTTACTAGGATTATTTGACTTTCTTCTTTCTATCGTGCTTTAGTTCGGTTTTGAGATCACAAATTAAGCTAATTTGGAGCATCTTATAATAAGGAAAGTAAAGAGGTAGCGTTGAATATATCATAATGTATTCTCGGGGTTTTTGGGGCTCGAAAATTTGTAGATTATATCAATTTTTCATTAACTAAAATCTATAATACAGCAAGTTATCAAACCATAGTGTTTGAATCGTGTGCAACAGAAAGTAATAGTGGTGAGCTGTGATATACAAAGGGTACTAGGAAAGTTTTGCAATATGACGCAACAATGAATCGCGGGAAGCTGCTTGTTGCTGTATGTTGAGACATATTCATACGTGCATAGTAGCCGCCGCGCCAAGTCGATGGGCTCAGTTATTCATTAGCAGTGAGAGTGTAAAGTGCTTGCGATGGCATCGTGGTCACGAAATGAGATAAGGGCAGTTTTGCGTTATAATTTCGTGCGTGGTTTAAACATAGACCAGTGCTTAGAAGAAATGACTTTTGCACTAGGTGATGTTTGTCCACATCGTACAACGATATTCAGGTGGTATAGAGAATTCCAAAGGGGAAATTTCACTCTGGAGGATGCTGAGAAGCCGGGAAGGCCACGAACGTCAGTTACGGAGGAAAACGTTACTGCTGTGAGGAAAATGCTTGACGAGGACAGGCGAGTGACCTACCAACAGATAGAGGGTACTTTAGACCTAAATGTACCAGCAATTCGTTCGATTCTGCATGATCATTTGCACATGAAGAAACTTTGTTCTCTCTGGGTGCCGCTTCGACTGACTGAAGAGCAGATGACACGACGTGTGACTTGGTGCCGGGAGATGCTAAAAAAGTTTGATAAAGGACAATCTCGGTATGTGAACAACATCATGACAGGTGACGAGACTTGGCTGTACTATTACGATGTGCCGAACAAGGCTCAAAACAAAGTTTGGGTCTTTGATGCTAAGGACACACCGGTAGTTGTCAGAAAATCCCGATCTGTAAAGAAAAAAATGATAGCTGTATTTTTCAAATCGAGTGGAATTGTGGAACGTGTCGTTTTGGATACACAGAAGACAGTCACAGCTAAGTGGTATACTGAACAGTGCCTGCCTAAAGTCATTGGGTCTATGAAGAACCCTGCGGCCAAAGTCAAGAATGGACACCTGGTTCCTCCATCACGATAATGCTCCAGCTCACCGCGCGCCGAATATTTGACCACGACAGGACTGAAACTTCTCGAGCACCCTCCCTACAGTCCAGACCTTGCTCCCTGCGACTTTGCACTGTTCCCGCATGTGAAAATGAAACTAAAAGGGAGGCGGTTTTCCAGTGATGAGGACCTTCTGCGGGCTTGGGAGAACGAGTGTGCTTTACTCCCTAGTGAAACTTGGCAGAACTGGTTTAAAGATTGGTTTCGGAGGATGGAGAGGTGTATTGAATGTAGAGGAAATTACTTTGAAAAAATTAAATAAACAGCTGTATTGCAAAACTTTCCTAGTACCCTTTGTATACTAGTTTTGAGTATATCATTCATTTCAACTTGCATAGTAAGTAAAAGGGTAAGGACTAAAATTCACACTGTATACTGATGCTTTGATTTATGTATTCTCTAATATGAAGTAAATTCAGAAAAAAAGAAGAAAAAAGTATTTTTCAACACAGGAATCAATTTTTTTAAAAATTACTTACAGAGAAAAAATGAGGTTAAACTATTAAGGATGCAACACATATTAGATTACCTGGAATATTGCATCTCCTTCCTTTAGCCTAAGAATAGCGATAAGTGCAATTTCTGAATTGGCTTTCACATAAACGTTCTTTTCTTTGGTTCCATTTACTAAGGTTGGCAAAACTACTCTAAGAAAATCTGGTGATAGTTTTTCATGTGGAACTATTTTCGCCAAATGGAAACATACTCTTATTAGTAGTTGTTTCACATCATTACTACTGTTGTTCATCGTCTAAAATAATTAAATAAATACATAAAAAATATATATTCCAGTAAAAAAAGAATAAAAAAAAAGTTGAAATATATTTTTTAGTGTTCCGTACGGAACACTTATAAGATCACTTCGGTGTCTGTCTGTCACACCCGATTTTCTCCGAAACTATTTGACATAGAAAGTTGAAATTTGGTAATAATATAGGAATTGATGGCCTCATCAGAGCCATGTAGTTTTGAAAGTTAAATTTTGATTTAAGGGTTCAAGTTCAGCTTGTGAAAACATGAGTAAAAATATATATATATATATATATATATATATATATATATATATATATATATATATATATATATATATATATATATATATATATATATATATATATATATATATATATATATATATATATATACATACATATATATATATATATATATATATATATATATATATATATATATATATATATATATATTTATATATATATTTATATATATATATATATATATATATATATATATATATATATATATAATGTAATACGTGCGCGCACTTTTCTTTGTATTATTTTTTAAAAAATCGCGAAAAATCGCTGTCCCTCGCCTTATCTCGAAAAGTACTTATCAAAAAATTTTGAAAAAATTCTGGAATATTCTCCACGGGGTGTAGATTGAACGAAAATTATCACGATTGCATTACCTTTAATAATTTATCTGGTATATAAAAAACAAAAATTTCAAGGTCATCAGATTTCAATGAAGATTGGAAACAAACTTTGTTGAAAACTCATTTGGGTTGTGTTTTATGAAGTCACTGATCATATTAAAACTCTGTAATAAAATTTTTTATTTTAAAAGCAATCAATGTACGGAACACTAATTGCGCAAGTTCAACTTGCGGTTGACCGATTATTATATAGAAATTCCTGGTAGTTAAGTTTATGATCGTTGTTTTCTAAATGTAGTATTTTGAAATTTGTGTTCTTCCATATTTAAATGTTTTGAATAATTTGAATCAATTACTATTGATTTGTAGGTTCTCCATTAATAGGTAAAATACTGTAACGAATAGCAGCCTGATCGAAGGGCACTTTGGGTTATACTAAATATAGTCCATTGTAGTTGACTTAAAAGTATTTGTATTAATTTATTTTTAAACTGTTCATACCATATTCCCTCTGGAAAAAACATTTTAGCAGTTATACTAACGCTAAAATTAACTCGAATTAGGCAAAACATGTAAAAAGTAGGGATTTCCCAGACTTTGGCTCAAAGTCAATTATCACTCCTGATGATGTTCATGGTTAGCAAGACGTGCGTCGAGAGCAAAAATAAAGTGTTTGGTATAGTGGTGATAACTCCTGTATAGTATCATTGTGCTGATAATATCTATGCTCGTATATATGTACTTAATTATCTCCCTGTAAATAACTTGATACTGATTTCAAATGTACAATGGTAGATGGTTATATCTTTAATAATAGAGTATTACAAGAAGCTGTGTCCTAATTATAAATACTAAGCTGTCAATAGTAGGTTTAGTATGAAATAAAATTTCTTGCTAGAGATTGATATTTAAGTCTTTACCAAGGCTGCAATAAAAATAGAAAGAATAACTATAAAAATAGCAGAAGTATTAGTACAGTAATTACTCTATTTTGTTATTCTATCTCTTGGCAAATTGGTCATATTATGGGCCGTGTTCAAGGAGATAAATGCAAAATAACTACATAATCCTCTCTGGGTATGATATTGACAGGAATTTAAAAGTCACTCCAATCTTTTTTATTCGAGTTCATTCTAAGATGAAGAATTATGATAGGGCAGGGGTCAGCAACCTTTTAACCAAGGGGTGCCAGTTTTCATCCATACAACATTTTGCGTGCCGACATAGGTACTTACTACAACTAAAATTAACAAAAATTAACTTAAATTAACTTAAAATATTGCTTTTAGAAGGTTTAATTACAAAAAAATGTTAACATTTAACAAATAATTTTATTATACTAGTCCTAGGACCTAGTGTGAACCCTGTGCTTGAAATTCTTTAGAGAGTTTTCTTATATCCGGTTCATGTCTGGTTATTTTCAGTGTCACACATGCTTCCGAGTTGTCTGTTGTCAGCCTGCTTCGGTACGGGTTTAAAATCACTCTAATATGGGAAAAAAGTTGTTCACAGATATAGGATGATCCGAAAGCTGTAAGCATGGCAAACGCTACTTTCTTAAGACAAATAAATTTTTCTGGTAAACTCATCCAACAACTGAGTATCTCGATTGAATGGTTCTGGCAGTCACCTTCTAATACCCTTCTTAATTCTACAAATTTCGTGTTCCATAACTCGGAGCTTTTAAATTCAATGTATTGAAGATCAAAATCATTAATGTCCATCCATGAGAAAAGTAATATATCAAAGCAACTGCTGAAAAAATCCATTAAATCTGGTTTGATTAAAAAAGCGAACATAGGACCATGTTTATCAAAATCCTGACCCCTCTCGATAAACTCCTCTTTTAAATTAGTCATATATTTAAGAATTTCGTCTATTAGTGCACTATCGTCGACACTGGATATATAAGTTTTTAAATTTGGAAAATATTTATATGTGTTTGTAATAATATCACTGATAAATAAATCTATTTTTAATTTGAATGATTTCCAGGATTCGTATAAATCCAGAACTGTTTTGCCTGAACCTTGTAACTTTAAGTTGAGTTCACTGAGATGGTTTGTAATATCAGTAAGAAACATTAACATACAGATCCAGTTCTAATCTTTTAGTTCAGGATAAGCATCCACTTGATTTTTAGAACGATTTAATTTCGCCCAGACATTGCACAAATCTATAGAACACTTTATCACGGCTGAGCCAGCGCACATTATTGTGCAATGGTATATCTGAATATGCACTTTCTAATTCCTGCAGAAACGCCTTAAATTGTCTATGGATCAGTGAAGAACGACCAACAAAGTAGTTAACTATTTTAACCACCCTATCCATCACGGATTTTAAACTTCCAGCGGAGATTTTAGCGCACAAACTCTCTTGGTGAATTACGCATTGAAAATTCAAAACTGATCGACCCATGCGTTCAATAAGAAGGGAAACAAATCCTTTATGTCTCCCAATCATAACAGGAGCGCCATCTGTCGTTACGCAAAAACTTTTGTTTAAATCAATGTTCCGCTTTCTAAAATGTTTAACAAATTCTGAAAATATATCCTCTCCTCTTGTAGTTCCCTGTAATGGGAGCAAACAAATCAGCTCTTCATACACACTGCCATCATCGAAGTATCGCGCAACGATTGCCAGACGGGCAATGTCATTAATATCGACACTTTCATCCAATGCTACACTGAATACAAAACTCCGTTTGATAGCGTCTCTCTGCTGTTTTTGGACATTTTGTGTCATTTCGGTAATTCGTCTCTCGATGGTCAGCGCTGATGCCGGTATATCCCTAATCCTGGCCAATATTGTATCCTTATTGGGCAAGTCGTCGAATAAAATCTCGCCAGTACTCAAAAACGTTTGCTTCATAAATTCTCCGTCAGTGAACGGCCTACCCTTTTGTGCCAACGATTGTGCAATTTTGAAACTGCATTCAGTTACCTGATTTTTTCCTTGGAAAACTTTGCTAAAGAATGTTGACTGTTTCTCGTATTGTTTACTTGCTCTTTGAATTGCCTCCCTTTTATCAGCGTTATCTTTAAATGACGATTCATGTTTTATCTGGAAATGTCGTTGAACACTAGTTGTCCGGAAAACTACGCTTTCTCGACATAGGACACAAATGGCCCGATCGTTTTGCTGTACAAAACCGTAATCTGTTCTCCATGAAGTTTGAAATGATCGAACGTCTACCTTCTGTTTCTTCGCGGCCATAACGCAACGTAATTTTAATTTTTAAACTTTTCGACGACTATTGACTGGAACGGATGTTACTTCTATACTAAATGATCCAAACGTGTAGCCGCTTGCTATATATAGAAAAATAATGTTACCAGAAAATTCCAATAATTACGTTTATTAAATTTCTTAGAACAAAAATTATTATCTACTACGCGCCCATTGCAATCAAAGGGCCGCCTAGAAGTTAAATCTAACAAAAACTCAAGTTCGGCAATATAAAGAGTTGCGGCGCCCGTCGGAACGATTAAAGTCAAGTCAAACAAAAACCGCCTTATAGCGGCTCTTTTGACCTGAATTGAGAACGTTTATTTGTGTTTTTGCCTAGGCTTATATTTTGAGGCTTGCCGTCTTTAATACTTGCCGAAATTAAAGCCAAACCAAAATTATAAATTACAAAATATATATTTTGTAGTTTTTGGTAATAATACCTAGTGACCTATATAATATATCGTTTTTGTTTGTATCGTTAAAGTAATACTGTCTTCGATTATTTACTTAATTTCGAAACATGTCACAGAATACAGAATTAATGTGTAAACTTTGAATAGGTACGCGTGCCATTTAAAATTGCTTGGCGTGCCAGAGACGGCACGCGTGCAATAGGTTGCCGACCCCCGTGATAGGGTATGAAAACCATGATGTTCGCTCTAGCAAATTCGCCTATATTATTTTTAAATATAATATTTCTTCTGATATCCCACATGTTGGAAATTTTATTTGAGAAAGAATGATTGTCAAATAAGGTAAAATTTAAAAGTTAAAGCACTTACCCTAACAAATGAAACCAATAGATTACTTGGTATAGGTTCTCCATTTACAAGTAAGTACTCTAACAAATAGCCGCCTGATCGGATAGCACTTTGCGTTATACCAACTGTCGTCGATTGTAATTGACTTAATAGTACTTGTATTGATTTATTTCTATACTGTTCGTCCCATAGTCTCTCTGGAGCTTCTTTCAATGCAACAGTTAAAGCTGTTCCTCTACCTTCCCTTAAGGTTACATTTGTGTTATTATCGTCATCTGAAAGAAAATGATTTCGTGACATAACAGTCGTTTGACGCCAAGTAGGTATCAATTATGTTTCTATTGTAACATTAGTAAAATTTATATATATATATATATATATATATATATATATATATATATATATATATATATATATATATATATATATATATATATATAGTAGAACCCGGTTATCCGAGGTAACGTGAGGGGGCACCCACCTCGGATAAATGAAAACTCGGATAAACCGGATTTGTTTTTCATTCATTCAAAAAATAAACACCAATACTTTAAACCGATGTATTAACGTTTTTAACATATACAGTAATACCCCGCTTTACGCGAGGGATACGTTCCGAAAAAAATCGCGTTAACTGAAATTCGCGTATATCGAGGTTTATGATTAAACATAGTCAAAATTTAATACAAAAAAATACAAATCATTTTAATCAATCACTTTAATTCTAAGAACACTTTATGCAATACATACTCTTATTTTTTACGGAAAAATACATCTATTGTCTTTTGGGTAACGTTTTGTTTACGTTCTTGTAAAATACGTTCATAACACCCAACACTGTTTTTAATTGTTTGACACACGGTCAAGACACGGTCATCATTATTGTCTATACTCTGCAATATGTCCAAACCTGAATAAATTTTTGAAAGTGCATTTTGTATTTCCCCTGAAGATAAAACTTTCTCTTCTACTTGTTCTTCCTCATCGTAGATAGGATTATTCTGTAACTCGATCAGATCTTCATTGCTAATAGGATCGTCGTGCGTTGCTACAAGTTCTACGAGATCTTCTACCGTGACATCTTCAAGTTCAGACCCCTCAATCATTGCAGCAATGTCTTCAAGCACTTGTCTCTGCATCTGGACAATTCTTCTAGGTGCTTCCACTACATCTGGCCAAAGATTACGCCCACACCCCATTCATACAACTCATTTTAACTTCCTTCCAAGCCTCTTCTATGTTGTGAATAGACTTCATAATGTTGTATGACTTCCACCACTCTCGCATAGACTGTCTTCCTTCCCCGTCAGTTTCATGAATTAGTTGGCTAAAAGTGCGGCGATGGTAATAAGCTTTGAAGTTTGCTATTGCTCCCTGGTCCATAGGTTGTAATATTGACGTAGTGTTTGGTGGAAGGAACTTTACGTACACTTTTAAGTCTCTGGGCGTATCAAGTGAGGTTGGATGTCCTGGGGCATTGTCTAAGAGTAATATAACTTTAGGTTCAAGCCCATTTCTGTCACAGTATGATTTGACTGATGGGCAAAAACTATTAGAATACCATTCTTGAAAAATTTCCCGTGTAACCCACGCCTTTCTGTTTGATCGCCACACAACTGGTAGACTTGTCTTGTCTGTGCCTCGCATTGCACGGGGTGTTTCTGAATGGTACACTAGTAAAGGTTTCAGTTTGAAATCACCAGTGGCATTACCACCCAGCAGAAGTGTTAGTCGATCTTTCGCAGCTTTGAAACCACTGGCTTGACGTTCTTCCTTAGAAATGAATGTTCGAGATGGCATTTTTTTTCCAGTAAAGTGCGGTCTCATCAACATTGAAGATGAGACAAGCAGGAATTTTCTCTCGTCTAACGAAGTCTTGAAACTTGTCTGGAAACTCAGCTGCAGCTTGAATGTCCGCGCTGGCCGCCTCGCCTGTTATGTGGATATTGTGAAGATTAGAACGCTGCTTGAACCGATGGAACCAGCCTCTGCTGGCAGCAAAAGTCGGAGTGGCACTCCCTTCTCCTTCTTTTGTTTTCAGCATCTCATACAAAGATTTTGCTTTTGTGCATATGAGATCTTGACTTAGTGGTGTGTTCTTCTTATTCAAATCTTCGATCCAGACTGACAGTAATTTCTCCATTCTTTCTAAGATAGATGATCTCGAACGAGAAAGTTTTGTTGCACTTATAGGTGTTGAACCTTCGCTGGAGATTTTAATTTTTTCCCGATTTTTATAAATCGTTCTCACAGTCGATTCTGAGAGTCCAAAATCTCTCCCAACAATTGTTGCTTTGCCTCCATTTTCCATTCTTCTTAACACTTTCATCTTCAATTCCAAAGTGACGCTTTTACGCTCTTTTTTCTTTACAGGCGGCATTTTTAACGTAGGGTTAAATTATGTATGTATGTATCTCCAATAAATATTAAAACAAAACTGCCAGCCGACCGAACTAACATTACGGAACAAATGAACACACGAAACGAACGAGGAAATCCCCATAGAACAAAGTCGAAGGACAGGGAATTCCCAATTCTTCAAAGAGAATATTCAGAGAAAGCGGGGATCCCCCCGCGACCATAGAGAAGTTAATGACTACATGAGCGCGAAATTTGAAATTCGCGTTATAGTGAAACCGCGCGTAACGGGGGGGTCGCGCTAAGCGGGGTATTTGAAATTCGCGTTATAGTGAAACCGCGCGTAACGGGGTCGCGCTAAGCGGGGTATTACTGTAAATAGGTACATACATTATAAAACAGTGAAATAGGATGCGCTTCTGTTTCATATTGCATCTTCTTTTTCTCGCTGCAATGTTTCTCCATCTATTAAGAAGAAGCAAATCCGCTGGGGTTGCCTCTGGTTGTTGTTCGATATACCTCAAAGCGTTTTCCAAAGAAGCAAAAACTTCTTGATGAAAGATCTTAGTGGGAGACTGTTCATCCACCGCCGCTTCGTCATCGTCATCTGATTTTTCGGTTTCCTGAAAGGCATTCGTTATTTCTTCAATACTCATTTCTTCTTCTAAATCATCTGCTGTAATCCATTCAACAACATCTTCTCTTGTCACATTTTCGCAACCTTTTAATTTTTACATTAATTCAAATAAACTTTTTTCTTTTTCTTCTATCTCGCTGTCAAAGTTTGAACAGGACATTTCTCCATGGCTTCTCAATTTCAAAGCTAATTCATTTAATGGAGTATCATCTTCACTGTCATTATAGTCCTCAAAATCAATAACTTTTGACCAAGATTTTTGAATAGTAGTAGTACGCACAGAATCCCAAGCTTGACTTATCCAGTAAATAACATTTTTCAGTCTAACCTTTCTCATCCCATTGATAATATCCTTTGGGTGAGATGTCTTTTAATGCTCTTGGACGTGCAGACTTGCCAATCACCATCAGTGGGATTTTGTGCTTGGCAGATGCATTGAAACATACAATTATAGTTAATCTTTCCTTACTTCGTTTGTGCCCAGGAGCTGATTTTTCCTGTCGAGATGCCAATGTTTTTGATGGAAGCATTTTATAATTTAGACCAGTTTCGTCAGTTGTAAATTTGATCACATGTGTATCCACAATCTTCGATTTGCTTTTTAAAGTTCTGCTTAAACTTCTCAATTGATGACACATCAGCAGAAAGTTTTTCACCACATACAGTCAGTTATCGTACACCGTACCGTTTTTTCCAGCGGTCAAGCCATCCAGAACTGGCGGTAAACGGATCTATCTCTGGGAATTGCCTACTAATCATTATTGCTTTCTGTTGTAAAATTGGACCTGACAGAGGCACACCTTTTGATCTCTGTTGGTTAAACCACATGAATAAAGCTTCGTTAACTTTTTCATAGTCACCGGATTTCATTGATTTTCTTCCTGAGGACGAGGAGGCTTGATTTATACACCACTCTTCTATTTTTGTGCGGTTTCTTTTCCAATCTCCAACTGTTACCTCACCTACTCCATAATCTCGTGCAACAACTTTAATTGTCTCTCCTGCTTCAATTCTTCTGATGGCTTTTAATTTTTTCTTCAATAGGAACGACGATTCTTTTACGCTTGTTTTGCTCCATTATAATACGACAAACAAAAATTCAAACAAAGTAGTTCGTATTAATTACACATAACTACCAGAATTCCAACCAAATATATTATGTGAGTATACTCGTACTTCTCCGTAGTAAACGCTATAACGCACTGCATTCACGCAAATTTACATGCTGAAAGAGTCTAAAAACATAAATAAGGGAACCCCTCACACGGGTCAGGGGGATTCCCCGAAGGCCCCGACGATTTTAAATGGAAATATGTACATACATATTTTAGAAGCTCGGTTAATACGCAGCATAGACGCGCGTACCTCGGATAATCAGGTTCTTAGATTGGCTCGGTTAATCCGGAGCTCGGATAATCGCGACTCGGTTAATCGGGGTTCTACTGTTCTACTGTATATATATATATATATATATATATATATATATATATATATATATATATATATATATATATATATGGTCTTACTTAAAATGTGTTCAGATAACGTTGCATCCAACAAGTCCGGAGGAAGATATTTACAAATGGCACCCAAACATCCTGCGGCACATTTCCTTACTGTGTCTTCTGGCTGTCCTAAATACGTTAATAGGGTAGCATAAACTTGTCTCTTAATAGGTTCTGACATTTTGTCTCCTGCTGGTGTTATTATTCCCCTTAGTGCATGAAGTGAAGTCTCCCTAAAATATTTTAAATATGAATTAATTAATACTCGTCAATTTGGTCGGTTTTTAAGGGTAGAATGGAACGTTCGGTTTTACTAACTTAGCCGCTGTGGAAAATGTGTTTTACTGAATATATCGCAACAGTTTTGCGCTCAGAAGGAGAATGTTAACTCAAATTGGCTTCGTAAAAATAAAACGGTGCGTAGTAGACTATTTACAATAATATGACTTTTTATAAAATCCTGGAAACAATCAACACGTAGGCCGAAAAGTTCAGTAGTTATAGTGACGCTACTTTTGATATGTTCAAAACGATTGAAAAAAATCGAGTTTCGTGTGTTGATTTAACACATGAACATTTGGGCATGAGAAAGCTCTGTTCGAAATGGGTATCGTCTTTGCTCACAGTGGACCAAAAACAACAACATGTTGATGATTTTGAGCGCTGTTTGGACCTGTTTAAGCGCAATACAAAGGATCTTTTCATGCGGTAAGTGACAATGGATGAAACATGGATCCACCACTACACACCGGAATCAAATCGGAGTCAGTTAAGTGGAAGCAATCGGTCAAAGCCGCCCGAAGCGGCTAAAGACACAACAGTCGGTTGGGAAGGTTCTGGCCTCTGTATTTTGAGATGAGCATGGAATAATTTTCATCGACTATGCTGAGAAGGGAAAACCATCAATAGCAAATATTATATAAAGTTATCGGTGCTTTTGAAGACAGAAATCGCAAAGAAGTGCTCTTTCATCAAAACAATGCACCGTATCACAAGCCAATGGTTACGATGGCAATTCAAATTCTCCAGGTTTGGCCCCCAGCGACTATTATCTATTCGCAGACCTCAAAAAAATGCTCGCGGGAAAGAGATTTGGCTCCAATGAAGAAGTTATCGCCGAAACTGAGGCCTATTTTGAAGATAAAGACAAATCCTTCTACAAGAAAGGTGTGGAAATGTTAAAAAAGCGATTGTATCGCTCTTGAAGGAGACTATGTTGACGAATAAAGTAGAATTTTAAAAACAAATGTGTTTTAAGTAGCTAGACCAAAAACTTTTCACTACTACGTGCTAATTGTAGTTTTCATCTGCAGTTAAATACTTACTTAAGTGTAACATCTTCATTATTCTTTATCATATTATGTACTTCAGTAAACAGAGGATCTGCCCTTTGATGAATTACTATAAGGTGACTAAGTGCACTTGCTGATTTTAGTCTGACTATTCTATTGGGATCGTTTAATGCTTTGACGAATGTCGTTTGTAACTGAGGCAAAAATTGCTTCAGCATAGCACCAACCTTAAAAGCAATAATAAAACGCATGTTATAAACTTAGTTCAGGTTAGAAACGTATCCCGGCAATGCAGTACTAAAACAAGTACCAAATTGAGCTTTCTTACATTAAAAATTAACTTAATTTAAGCACTACTTGTTGACTAGGAATAAAAATTTAAACAACTGTTTAAGATTACCACTTATGTTTATCATATTATTGCTGACAATTGTTTCGACACACTGTGTCTTCTTCTGGAGCACGATGTAAATTAACTAAAAAAGTATGTTACAGAATATATAGTTTACCTAATTACAAGTACTAAATTCATTAACAATATTTACCTTAATACCTAGAACAAGTTCAATAAAGGAGACCCTCCCCATCCAATTGATCATTGAGTAATAAACCTGAGGATTTTTTTGGTTAATTTCTACCTGTTCTAAACAATTCAGTAATTTTGCTTTTTTTCCATTATGCAAAATTTTGAAATCTTCATTGAACGTATGATTTTCATCTGTTAAATGTTTAACGTAATGAGAGTTGTTATTTTTCATTCTATAGCTTTCTCTATAGCTATGTTCCTTTATTCTTTTATAAAAAGATCTGCCTGTTTGCCCCTATATACATTTTATTGCAAGTGCCACAGCATAATTCGTAAACCCCCGTTTTATTTGTTTTACTTTTATTATTTTTAATATGTCGAGCTAATTTGTATGGAAAGCCATGTTTACATGATTTTTATGTAAAAAAATTTGAATTTTATTAGTCAATTTTTCGGTGTGAGTGTATGAAATTTTTCTTTGTTTAGTTGTTTGTACGGGTACACCAGTCCTATTACTTTTTTAAACAAATTTTTTTTCAAGGATTTTCTACAGCTGACGCTGTCTTCCTTCTCTCAGCCTTTGATTCCATCCGTTTCTATCTTCCCAGTCTCCATCTGTTAGACTCCTGTCCTCCATAGCCTCGTCCACATCGTCTCTTCACGATCGTCTGGGTCTTCCTCTTTTTCTTCTCCCTATAGGGCTCCATTCCGTTATTTTCATTATCCACCTATTATCTTCGCTTCGTCTTATGTGTCCATACCATTTTAATCGTTTTTCTTCAATGGTATTTATTGCGTTCTCTTTGATGCTCATTCTGCTTCTTATTTCTTCACTGGTTATTCTCTCCATACGTGTCACTCTACAACATCTTTTCCAATACTCCATCTCTACCGCGTTAATTTTAGATTTATTTCTTTTGTTGATCGTCCATGTTTCTGACCCGTATGTCATTATGCTTTGTATTATTGATTTGTATATGCGTGTTTTGTTTCTCTTTGTAATATACATATATATATATATATATATATATATATATTATATATATATATATATATATATATATATATATATATATATATACGAGGGTTGTGTAAAAAATAAGGTTCCCACATTTTTTTTCAGGTGTAAGGCATTTTTTATTTGAACTGAAAAATACATCATTGGAAAGCTTAATTTCTTAGCTATTTTTCAACATAATCTCCAGATTTTTCCACGCATTTTTGTTGACGACTAATCCACTTTTGGAATCCCGCTTCAAAGAAGTCCGCCACCAGTCCGTGGAGGAATTTGGTGACCGCTTCCTGCACTTCTTCATCAGTCTCGAAACGTTGTCCACCCAAGTGCTGCTTTAATTTTGGAAACAAGTGGAAGTCACTCGGTGCAAGATCAGGGCTGTAGGGAGCATGTTCAACGAGATCCCAGCCAAAATTGTCGATTAAATCCTTGGTTGGGCGAGAGACGTGCGGGTGCGCATTGTCGTGGTGCAGTCTAACGCCTTTTGTCAGTCTTCCTCTCCGGCGATTTTGGATGGCTCTTCATGGTTTTTTCAAGGTCTCACAATAATTTTCCGAATTTATTGTGATCTCTCGAGGTATAAACTCAACAAGCAGGATACTCTTACGGTCCCAAAAGACCATAACCATCACTTTCCCTGCGGACAGCGTCTACTTGAACTTCTTCGGTTTAGGCGATCCGGTATGGCGCCATTGTCGCGATTGTTGTTTTGTTTCCGGGGTGACGTTATGACACCACGTTTCATCCCCGGTAACAATGGAGTCTAGGTCTCGAAGAAACTCCTGGGCACACTTGACGCGATCAGCTTTGTGGGTTTCTGAAAGCATGTGCGGGACCCACCGCGCACACACCTTGTGATAACGTAACCTTTCAGTCAAAATCGTGTGGATTGTTTTTTCACAAACCTCAGGAACCCGGGCAGCCAGTTCCCGAATCGTTATCCTCCTATCCTCGAGCAGAAATCGCTCAATCTTCGACACAACTTCGTCGGAGATCGATGGCCTTCCGCTTCTTTGCTCATCGTGGATGTCTGTGCGTCCTTCGGAGAACTCCCTACACCATTTGCGGACGTGTTGAACGCTGATACAAGCTTCCCCATAAACTTCACACAACTGCCTATGAATATCAACCGGTGGTAACTTTTTAGCGTGCAAAAATCGAATTACCGCACGAACTTCGCACCTGGCGGTGACGGCGATCGGGGGTTCCATCGCGGATAGCTCTCAGGCCGGCACTGAATGTCGCAGCGAGTTCTACCAAGGCGGGATCTAGAGTGGGGGAATCAGCGCACACGGCGGTGTTGCCGGATTTCGCCTAGCATCTCGCGCGGCGAGTTTACAGCGTTGGGAACCTTATTTCTTACACAACCCTCGTATATATATATATATATATATATATATATATATTATATATATATATATGAAGGAATATTTTAACACTCTCTCTGACCGCTTTAGCCTCTTAGACGTTCGACTATAAATAATTTCACTTAAAATTCATTTAATATCTCATCCAAAACTTGACTTAATGATATAGATAATATATAAAATTTCTCTTTTCAACTGCTTCCTCTAAGAGATACTGTTTAAAACTCCATTTCAGATATTATATGTGTGCCGAATTTGAAATCGACATTTCATTTCAGTCAAGGACTATTATGCTAACAGAGACAGATAGGCAAACGGATGAAAACGAGGGACTATATTTTTCGTCGTGAAGAAATTTATAAATTCATATAAAGAGTTAAGAGTTAGGTGATGCATTAGAAATAAATTTAAGCCTACTTATATCTAAAAAGGATGTTATGCAGCAAATACTGTTACATACCTTTGATAATAATATAGCTAAACTCTCTAACACAGCCGTTTTAACATTTGCACTAAACCTGTCTCCTAATATCCTAATTAATGGACCAGTAATGGCAACCACGCTTGGTTGTAAAGCTGCCGCACTTGTAACCTTAATTACTTCACCCAAACCTAAAAATACAAAACATTAGATCATAACCGATGTATTTATAAATGGAGCATATCAAAATACAATGGCGTAATCTTATAAAGTTAGGTTTTTCAATTACTAATTTTGAAATTGATTTAATATTTTTAATACACTGTCTATATTTTAATAACACATGGGCTGAAAAGTCCCGGGCCTAACACATAGATGGCGCTAGTTTTATTGCAGTCACCTTTTTTTCAGTTAATACTAACCTTCAAAAGACAGCTGTTAAAATTTCATGATATTCTATTCATTAGTTTGTGAGTTATTGTGCTAAGAGTGACGCTACTTTTGTTATTTTCAAAACAATGGATCAAAAACAATTTCGTGTTTTAATTTTACACTGCTTCTTGATGGGAAAAAATACCGTTCAAGCGAAGCAATGGCTTGAAAAGTGTTATGGGGACTCCGCTCCATCAGAAACAACAATAAAACGTTGGTTTGCTGACTTCAAACGTGGTCGTAGAGACACCGATGATGCAGAACGCAGTGGACGTCCAAATGAGGCGGTAACACCAGAAAACATCAAAAAAATCCATAAAATCGTTTTGAATGATCGAAAAGTGAAGTTGCGTGAGTTAGCTGACATCGTAAAGATATCAAAAGAACGTGTTGGCTTTATATTGCATGAGCATTTGACTATGAGAAAGCTCTGTTCAAAGTGGGTGCCGCGTTTGCTCACTGTTCATCAAAAACAAGAACGTGTTGATGATTCTGAGCAGTGTTTGGCCATGTTTAAACGTAACAAACCGGAATTTTTGCGTCGATATGTGACAATGGATGAAACATGGATCCATCACTTCACTCCGGAATCAAAACGATCGTCATCTGAGTGGACAGCAACTGGTGAACCTCGTCCAAAGCGCCCGAAAGCACAACAATCGGCTGGAAAGGTTATGGCCTCGGTATTTTGGGATGTGCGTGGTGTAATATTCATCGACTATCTTGAGAAAGGAAATACCATCAACAGTGAATATTATATAGCTTTATTGGAGCGTTTGAAGGCCGAAATTGCAAAGAAACGACCACATATGGCAAAGAAAAAAATTTTGTTTCATCAAGACAACGCACCGTGTCACAAGTCAATCAAAACAATGGCAAAACTACATGAATTGAACTTCGAATTGCTCCCACATCCACCGTATTCGCCAGATTTGGCTCCCAGCGACTACTGGCTGTGGCCGTGTTTTCTTTGTTAGGCCCGGGACTTTTCAGCCCATGTGTTATATACAGTTTATATTTATATAAACTATATATTACGTTTAGTGTATGGACTTCAATTTAGTCATATTTTCTTTGTTAACTCATATGATAATCAAATGGCAGTATTTCACTAACATGGTATTTGATGGCTGCAAGCAATTCTATATAATCAAACATATATTAGCTGCTGAAACTGTGCGCACACAATCCGAGTTGAATAATTCCAACAAAATAACAGTGACTTTAAAATGGTGAACAAGACCAAAATATAGAATTTTTTTTAAATATCACATTGGATTCATCTAAGCCAGGGGTGCTCAAACTTGAACTGCTGGCGATCTACCTCAATATTGTTAGACTACGATCGATCGACTCTGAGAGGCTGCAAGTAAGTGTGATGCAGGACTGTCGTCTAGGTAGGGTGTATCGTGGCATAGATATTAGTTTTCCGCACAATATGCATTTTTTTAGTCAAGGTAAGTGTAGGTCTGCTTTAAAATGTCAATGAAAAACTCATAATTATTCAAAATTGCGAGTTTATTGGTTCTTACAAAACAAACGAGTTCTAGTGTCTAAACTTAACTAAAGAGTGACTTTAGATGTTGAAGCGTGGCACTGCATGTCCTCAGCATACTTTTCATAAGATGGTACGTAATTACCGAGTGCTAATCGCAAGCATGATGACATATGTTCGTCAGTTAGTCGATTGCGATATTTTGACTTAATTATCTTCATTTCAGAAAATGCAGACTCGCACAAGTAAGTTGACCCAAACATTGCCGTCAGTTGAAGGGCGATTTGCCTTAGATTCGGATATTTATCTTCAGATATAAAACACCAGAATTTTTTATCAGATGCTGTGGCTTTGAGATGTATATCTGATATAATCTGCACTAACTCATTTTCAACAGAACATGAGTCCATGTTAAACTGACTTGCTAGTTCAGTAGCTAATTCCTCAATGTTTTTACACGAAAACTCATAAATGATGCCATATTTGCCAATTTACTGAAATCATAAAAACGTATTTTGAATTGGCCCAAAATATTTGATAATTCTGCCTCATAAATATCATAATTCATTTGAGGAATCCTTGCTTTCAAAGACGGAAAATTTTTCAGATCCTTTCTTTTCAGTTGATCTATCATAAGTTGCAATTTACTTTTGAATGCGTTTATTGCGCTAATGATCTCAATAATAGTTTTTCCTTTACCTTGAAGCTCCAAATTAATGGTGTTTAAATGCATTGTGATGTCTGTCAAAAATGCCAAATCAGTCAGCCATTTTCCGTTTTTTAGCATCTCAGTGTCATCACCTCTTTCGTCCAGAAAAGCTGTTATTTCGGGCAATAATTCTTGAAACCTTTCTAGGAATTTTCCGCGACTCAACCACCTGACGTCCGTGTGAAGAACTAAATCAGTGTGTTCAGCTGACTCACTATCTTCCAACTGCAATTTAAAGAGCCGTCGTTGCAAGCTACGTGCACGGATAGAATTCACAATTTTTATTGCAATGTCCATAATCTCCTCCATGTTTAGAACTTTTGAACACAAAACTTATTGATGTATAATGCAATGGAAGGAGAAAAATGAGGGGAATCATCATTAGCTCGGCACATTGCTGGTGCTCCATCGGTTGTAATGCACACTAGTTTATATATTGGTAGCTTGTAGTTTGTTACAAAATTGAAGAAAACGTCATATATATCTTCGCCACGGGTCTTTCCTTTCAGAGGAATCATTGTCAAAAACTCTTCCTTAACCGACATGTCATTGAAAACCATTCGAATAAAAATACACAGCTGGGCAGTGTCTGTCATATCGGTGAATTCGTCGAACTGTAAAGAAGAGTATGAACATTCCATGATATCATGTTTTAGTTTATCTGCCATGTCCTGACTCATGACTTCAACACGCCTTGTGACAGTCGGACGAGATAACTGAAGTTCTCTAATAGCCGACATAATCTCTGTTTTATTTTTAAAATCTCCAAATAAAGTCTCACCCGCTTCAGTAAATGCTTCCTTCACAACCAATCCATCATCAAATGGTTTCTTGTGTTTCGCCAATATACGAGATATTTTAAATGACGCATCGTTGCAGCTTTTGATTGTTTGGCTGGTCTTGTGAACATGGTTTGTTCTTTTTTCAAACAAGTTTTCAAATCACGTACTTTTCGTTTTCTTAATACACTCTGTGACGGAAAATCCTTTTCATAGTTTTTATGAACCGTTTTATGATGTCTCACTAAGTTCCCACGCTTAGGTATTGTAACTGACGCACGGCAAATGAGACAAATGCACTTATCCTTTACCATACAAAAGAAAAATTCTTCCTACCAATCGTTATTAAAATGATAAGTTTTACTTTTCTTCGCCGCACTCATTTTGGACTATTTATTAATAAACTTTGTATCGATGTGTCGCCTTCAAGTTACGTCTCAGACTGACTCCTATTCCTGCAGGCGCAACATTTATATCGGCGCGAACGAAGTCTCGAATGTTCCCGTCAAACACGCCGCCCGAAGTTTCTAGAAAAATTGGCGGGAATCAAAAACGCGGCTTTTTTTTTGACAAGTACCGCGCGTTCCTTTGATAAAGCCGCCTTTTGCCGCTAGCAGGGGGTTATTACGATAAAAGAAACTGATGAGGGGGTTATTCTGGCCTAATTGTGGATCGAATAAATTTTAGTAGTTTTTTCATTCCATTTTGTTTTAGTTACCTTGTAACATGGGAACTTGCCCGCACTTTTTGTACCCTGTGAAAAGTTGTTTGTCCCACGCTTGAGCGCAATTTTCTTGCAGCCCCGCTTTAATTTCTGAGAAGGTATTGAGTGTATAATGATTTTAAAAGAACTAAAGAAATTAAACAAACACTAGCTCAGTTTTCCTTGGTAGAGAAATATCGGTAAGAGATAATTCTTATACGTCTTTTTGGAATTATTTTCTATTTTTAAAAAGCTTCAGTTGTACAAATTTTGGGCACCATTCATTTTAAAATAGAAAGGATCTAACTTCAGTTAAAAAAATGAAAAAATACTGAAGTGTTTTACGGTTATTACTAAAAAGAATTAGTCTAGTACAACTTTTCTTATCCTGAAAAGAAAAATAGGTATTCAGTGATTCATGATTTAAAATAAAAGTTCCAACCTTTGCAGTTTTAAGGATGACAAAAATTCTAGCCTAAAAGTAGTTTTTATAAATTAGAGTCCCTAAATCAGAGATTTTACTTCTAAAACTTGACTACACCCGAAATCGAAGAGTCGTGATATTCACTTCGCGATTTGTCAGTTCAAATTGCTGTTAAAACACTTATTTGCGGGAATAGGTCTATTGATGTATGTTCTTGTAACTTACGGTTTTCCTACGGGCTTCTAGACCTTCAATGGAACACAAAACCGATTTCACACTTTTGAGAAGAGCCTACTTTGGCTACTCCATTTAGAAAACACACAGAGCCCACTACGGCTTTATGATAGAAAAACTCGTGCTTAACTTGGCTCTCGTAGATATTGTCGTAAGCCTCTACTGCGGCTCGGTGGAAGTCAGCCTTCACGGCGGCTGGGTGGAAATTCGCCTGGCTGCGGCTTGATGGTACTAAGCCTCGCTGCGGCTTGATGGTACTAAGCCTCGCTGCGGCTTGATGGTACTAAGCCTGGCGGCGGCTCGATGGTACTAAGCCAAGATTCGTGTCCTCCGGACCCTTAAATAAGCCGTGGGCACTCTCTCTGTAATATGGCGACGCCGGAACCAAAAACTCCGGATACAAACATTTCACCAATCCCGGCGTACTACGAATTTCGGTAGATTCGGTCGGCAACCCGCACTGCACACAGTACCACGAGCGATCTGCGAAATACACTGCTCGATACAAAGATGAAAAGAAGTACAATATAAAGCGAAAAATCAGTAACATTACATGGTCTTAAAATCTAGGAAAAAATGAATGTTACAACCTAAAACAAAATCTGTGAATAGTTCTATATCGGAATTTTTTTCTCGAGATCGACTCAAAAAACAGTCGCGATCGACTTGTCGATCGCCATCGACCGTTTGAACACTCCTGATCTAAGCCTTAAATGAACGAATCGTTGATAGTTTTGACATTAATTATTGGATTAGCTAACCTAAGTTTTCTTTTCGCCGGCTTTCCGCTAAAACGATGTATATGTAGGGCTTTTGCCTCGTGCCGCATTCCTTACTGTTTGAACACTCGTTCAATTTAAAATTCCTTACGTGACGCGAAATTTTTGGAGGACACAGTATATCTTTTATCCTATTCTCCCATGATCAATGCAAAGGATTTTCACCAATTTTTAAACGTAAAAAAATTCTAATTTACATAAACACTACTGTTAATAGAATGTTACTACCCTACAAGTGATTTCAGTACTGACATTTTTTTTCTGACCCAACTGACTCTATTTTGGGTTTCATAACATTATTCCCTTAATTTTATTCATCTTGATCCTTTACCGTTATATTCTCTCATATTTTCTCAAACATAACACTGTTTTAATTTTCTAATACTAGATTATAATCAAATATTTCCTTAAAGATTCGTCATTATTGAAAATTAGTTTTGAAAAAATGTCAATAATTAATCGAAATATAAAGTTGGAAAGACCGTATTTTTAGTTCATTAAATTAGGTCGCAAGGACTTCTTAACTTTAACTGCATTTTAGTGTCAGTTATTTTCTTGTGCTTTACAGCGTAAGAAAATGATAAAAAAGACTAGGTGTCTTAAAGTATATTTTTTGTTGTCCTGTACTGGACACAAATCTTAAGAATCAATGCTGTGCCAAGAAATGAATATTCTTATCCGTTGTGCAACCCTCAAACTGTCAAGACTGCAACTAAGGATCTTTTACATGCACTCTCATTAATGCAATCAAAAATATAAATCCTAATTGTGCCAGTAAAAGACCAGAAGAAAATAATTTTTGGATTATTATTCTTATTTTTCTAATAAAAACGTTAGCTGTTTGTCTGTCTGTCCGTCTATCACACCCGATTTTCTCCAAAACTATTTGACATAGAAAGTTGAAATTTGGCAATAATATAGGAATTGATGGCTTCATCAGATCCGTGTAGTTTTAAAAGTTAATTTTTGACTTACGGGGTTATTTTGGGGGGGTGAAATCGGAAGTGGAAATTTTTTTTCCAGGTCATCGAGTGGAGTTTCAAATGAAAGCTTGTGAAAACACGAGTTCAAAAATATATATAATGTAATACTTGCGCACAATTTTCTTCGTATTATTTTTAGAAAATTGCGCTGTCCCCCCTTATCTCGAAAAGTACTGATCTAAAAATTTTGAAATAACTCTGGAATATTCTCCACAGGGTGTAGATTGAACGAAAATTATCACGAATGCATTACTTTTAATAATTTATCTGATTATATATACAGTCGACACTGTTTATATTGAAAATCTATATAGTAAAAAAACTCTTTATAGTGCAATTTTTTCAAGACATGGAATATTTTAATGAAATTTCATGTAAAAAGCCCTGCATATAGTGAATCTGTAAAATAGTAACACTTTACATAATAAAATTTTTACCGGAATTTTATGTATAAATTTTTACGCATTTATTGAGATCTTGGCCATTTCGGGTTTCTCATTTTTATCTAACATTAGCACGAATTCCATTTTTATGACGCATTCTTTTGAAAAGGTTCTTAACGCGTTTATAACGCCTAATGGTTGGCAATAAATCAGGTAGATTTCTGTGAGAAATCCGGGGAAAAACCCATTTTATAGAAACCCGGGGAAAAACCCATTTTATAGTCGAGGCCTAGTAATTCGCAAATTCAGGTTCAGTTTCTTTTTGTTTAAGAATCAAGTAAGATGTCCAAGCGAGTGTGTTTAGGTTTAGCTGAGAAAATTAAAGTTTTGGAGGAAGTTGATAAAGGCTGCAAAAAAATTGATGTTGCTGCAAAATTTGGTGTTTCTCCAAGTTGCGTCTCTCTGATAATAAAAAGTCTCAACAGTATCATCAAGAAACCTAGTGTTCCAAGCAGTCGAAAACGAGTACGGGTGAGTACTTACGAGGATGTAAATGAAGCAGTTTTACGATGGTTTCAAGTGGCCCGTACGCATCAAAACGTACCAATATCGGGAAATTTAATAAAGCAAAAGGCTCTACAATTTGCTAAAGAATTTAACTGCGTTAATTTTCAAGTTAGTGAAGGGTGGTTGAGTGCCTGGAAGACTTGCAATTCAATTGTTTTCAAGACGGTGTCTGGCGAGAGTGCAAGGGTTAGTCAGGAGGACTGTGACATTTGGACTGAAACTGTTTTAAAAAGTGCATTGAAAAAGTACGAGCCAAAAGACGTTTTCAATTGTGATGAAACCGGTTTGTTTTTTAAATGTTTGCCAAATAAAACTTTTGCTTTTAAAAGTGATAAATGTTTTGGTGTTAAAACAAGTAAAGAAAGGGTGACACTTATGGTTGGAGCAAACATGGATGGCTTAGAAAAAACTGAAATTACTGCTTATAGGTAAAAGCAAAAATCCCCGTTGTTTAAAAGGAGTTAAATCTCTGGAATTAGATTACACCAATAATAAAAAGGCATGGATGACTTCTGAGATTTTTGGAAAGATGGATTAAAGAACTGGACACGAAAATGAAAAGCCAAAAGCGAAAGATTGTGATGTTTATAGACAATTGTCCTGCACATCCAGTTACTGTAAGTAAAAAATTAAGGAATATTGAATTGATCTTTTTTCCACCAAACATGACCTCCAAATTGCAACCTATGGACCAGGATATTATAAAAAACATCATTACCGAAACAGAATTGTTCACAAAATTGTTAATGCGATTGATAACAACCTTCCAGTCCAAAAATTGATTACCCTTAAAGAGTGTATAACCGAAGTCGCTAAAGTATGGAGTGAAAATGTTTCTCAGAAAACTATCAAAAATTGCTTTTCTAAAGCAGGTTTTACTGAAAAAATTGACGAATGGAAAGAAGAAGACGAAATGGATCT
Organism: Pachyrhynchus sulphureomaculatus; assembly: GCA_019049505.1. Lineage (NCBI taxonomy): Eukaryota > Metazoa > Arthropoda > Insecta > Coleoptera > Curculionidae > Pachyrhynchus > Pachyrhynchus sulphureomaculatus. The sequence goes on from CM032456.1 coordinate 22,343,233, forward strand.
CGCTACCTTATGGGGTATTCTACAAAAAACTGCTACCGTCGACGCAGATTTTTTACTTGAAGATTTCTTAGAAATCGACAATGATGTTGGCACGACAGATCTCCCAACTGACCAAGACATAATTGACGATATAAAAAGTATAGAAGATCATGAAGAAGAAACTGAAACCGGGGAATGTCCTGCTAAATTTAGTGAAAATGAAATAAGAAATGCATTTGACATTGTGCGAACTACTCTTAGGGGCCAGGAAAGTGTACCTGATCAAATCTCTATGCATTTGAATAAATGCGAGAATTTTGTTGAGCAACAATTATTTTTCAAAAGTAATGTTCAAAAGAAAATAACTGATTATTTTTCCTAGTACGTATGTACGTAGTATGTACATATGTATTAACAGATTTTGTATTATTCTTTTTATTTCGTATGTAGTACATACATACATAAAGTCCGTACGTTATATCTTTACACGTGCGTCATAGTTTTCAGGCAATATCCCAGACGACTATTATATTTTTTGTCTCTTTTTACCAATACCTACGATTTATTAGTGAAAAGAGGCAAATAATATAATAGTCGTCTGTTATATGGCCTGAAAACTATGACGCACGGGTAAAGATATAACGTACGGACTTTATGTATGTATTTAGCCCTGTACATGCTATGTACTATTTAAACTTTCAAATGTTTAATAAAATCTTTTCTAATAATTTAATTTTGCAATTTTTTTTGTTGCTTGTACCTTATAAAATACAAGTAAATGATTACCAATATAAAATACATACATAGCAATATATACGGATTTTTTCTTTATATAGTGAAAAACTTTCTATAGTGAAATTTCGGTCAACATTTTTGTCTTTCACTATATAGAGTGTTGACTGTATATAGATACATATAGATACATATATATATATATATATATATATATATATATATATATATATATATATATATATATATATATATATAAATTCAAGGTCATCAGTTTTCAGTAAATATCGGAAAAAAAACTTTGTTGAAAACTCATTTGGGGTGGATTTTGTAAAGTCACTGATGATTTTATACCTCCGTAACAATAATTTTTATTTTAAAAGCAATCAATGTACGGAACACTAATTGCGCAAGTCCGACTTGCACTTGGCCGGTTATTTTAATTAGCAATCAGCCTAAATTAGTTCAATTCAAGTTCGTCCCTTTTAAGTTAATTCACAATTAAAAAGTAAAATAAATATACCTTGTGCTGCAGCTTCCTTTTCATCTCCATCACCATTAAGAATCGCTTCTCTGAAAATAGGTAAGATGGGAACAATTCCCTTAGGTAGACAGAATCCAGGCAATACATCTGATGATCCCTTCATATCTGACATAGCAAACCTTACAGCTTGCCTTACATCTGATACATAGGTAGCTTGTTGTTTTGGTTCAAGCGTCTAGAATATAGGAGAAAACTATATTTAAGTCTGTACATGGACGGTTTGCAGAACCAATTTCCACTTACAACTATTTATAGTTTGTGTACTACGAGATAGTAGAATTGGATAATTTGGCAAATAAAAAACCATTTTAATAGAAAATTACAACTCTTATTTTCTATGCTTCGTTGCTTGTTAAGAATGATATTTTCTGTTACAGTAGAGACTCGATTAAGCGGACTAATTGTTGTCGTTAGGCATTCGGATAATCGAAAATCCGGATAATGGAATGTATGAAGAAAAACGGGTTTTGTACATATTATTGCATAATACATAATGTTAGGTAATTATTTAAAACAACAAAAATAAATTAAACTTATTAACAAAAATCAATGTTTATTAAGAAATTATTAAGAGATGACATATTTTCTTAAATTACTAAAATACTGCAACCTTAATCATGAAATAATATACATATGTACATATGTATGTACATATTAGTTTAATTTGTTTAAAATAGTTGGTTATTTTCATTTGGTAATCAAGAAATAAAATATGTATTTAGTTTAAAGGGTAAAATATTTGGTAATTGTCATTTGACGTAAGCCAGTTTTTCTCTTCATTGCTGCTACATCATTCGTTTTAGCTGTAGTAAACTCCCGGTATCACACTCTGTTTTTCGAACCATTTGAGAGCTGTTTCCAAGGCCTGAAGTGCTTCCGCATGAGATGGTCCTACATCATTTTCCACATCTACGTTTTCTTCTGTTTCATCTTCTTGGTTTACCTGCAATATGTTTTCAACAATTTCATCATCCGACATAATCTGAAAACCTTGATCATTACTGTCACAAGTGAGCCACTCTTTCATATCATCAGCATCACATTCCTGGCATATTTGTACGTTTAACATTAGCTCATTTATATCCTTCAAAATAGAATCATCCGTATTGGTTATTGAATTTTCGTTCTCCCGCATTAGTACTCTGTTCCAAGCTTTGCTCAAAGTCTTCCTTTCAATCAAATTCCACGCATCTACAACCATGTAACAACACTCCTTTAAATTCATTTGCTTGAAAAACGACAAAACGACTTCTACGTCACCTTCATCAACAGATAACAATCTACGTAAAAGTTGTTTTCTATAAAGTCGTTTTAATGTTTCAATAACACTTTGATCCATTGGTTGTAGCAAGGATGTCACATTAGGGGGCAAAAATGTTACTTTAAACTTTTCCATTTTCTCTAACAGTTCAGCCGAAGGATGGGTTGGCGCGTTATCCAGTAAAAGTAGGACATTTCCTTGTTTGCCAATTTCGTTTTGATATTGTTTTACTTCAGGGATGAAAGTGTTGTCATACCAGTCAATGAATATTTCGGAGTTCATCCATGCGCTTTTTGGGTTTTTGTAAATTAAAGGTACCCTGATATTTTTGAAGCATCTGGGGTTTTTGGATTTTCCGATGAGGAGCAAAGGTATTTTATGAGCCCCGGTAGCGTTAACGCAAAACTAATATTGTTACTCGCTCTTTACTAGTTTTATATCCTGGAGCTGAATTCTCTCGCCGAGAAGCTAAAGATTTTGACGGTAATGATTTCCAGTTTAATCCGGTTTCATCAGCATTATAAACAAAATCCAAGTCGTAGTCATTTTCCAATCCAATTCCTTCTTAAAACCATCTTTAAAAGAATTTGCTGCATCTACATCAGCTGACATTTTTTCACCTTGTATTTTCAATTCGCGAATTCCATGACGTGATTTAAATCTGTACAACCATCCGTTACTCGCCACAAACGATTCATCGCCACCTATTTTTTCATTTAAACTGTAATGCTTTTTCACAGAGCAAAGGACGAGATATCGGTTGTCCAGTTGCTCGTTTTTGTAAAAACCAACGATACAAAGCTTCTTCTAAAAGTTCATTTTTTCGGTTTCTTCATCACTTTTCGATGTTTACTCGTCCGTCTTCACTATCTAATTTGCAAGTGTACTTCAAAACTGAATCGGTATTCTTCTTAATATCGTAGATGTACCTACACCATACTTATCAGCTAACTTACGACCGGTTTTCTCCTTTTTTTAATGAATGAATAATATTTATTTTATCTTTAAGCGATAACACCACTCTCTTACGCTTCGACATTTTTAAGTACAGACGTGACACGACACGGCGAACTAACTAAAACAATAACGAAACTCGTGAGGCAGAGATCGCGCGGTGACACGACACAGCGGGAGTACAATAACAATTGGTGACTAACTAAAACAATAACAAAACGCGTGGGGACAGAGATAGCGCGGGGCGCGGGCGGGTTAATGCACGTTTCGACATCCCGTGCATGCATGGATTCGACTTGAAGTTATAAAGTTATTTGATTGCGGTTGGTAGTCCGGATAATCGTGAATCCGTATAACTGAGGGCCGGATAATCGAGTTTCCACTGTATTTAAATAATTTTTTAAGAATTATACGTAAAGCTTCTGATTTCAAATATGTTTTTTTTAACAGCAAAACTTCCATTTATACTCTTGGTACATAGTTACATTTGAAAGTTGCATTAATTTACCGAAATATTTAATACTGGTAAAATACGTATTATATAATTTATATTATTTTACAATACATATTACAATTTTTAAATACAAAAAAAAATAAAAGAAACTCTTTAATACTTGATTTTTTTAATTGTTTGAAAACTATTAACACAAAATACATTACCTTAGTTACAGCATTTAATGCCTCCCAAGACATTTGCAGCACATCTTTATCGCTGTCAGTACACAAGTGAATTAATCCCCTCAGCAACTGTGGCACATGGGCCGAATATTGGGCCTTTGAATTAGCACAGAATGCGCAAAGTAACGTAGCAGCAGCTCTTCTCTGATCAGCATTTTCATTTCCGCGTGTTCTCTAACATCGTGTCGATTATCGTCCTGATACCTACGTCATCTATCACTGATAGAACGACAGCTTGACAATATTCTAATTGCTACGACAAATAGAAAGAAAATAATTTAATGTCGGGTTGAAAATAAAAAGACGATTACAGTTATGGTTACGGTCGAACAAAGGGAAACAGATCCCTTTTTCCGTGTTTGATTATCATCGGCTGAACCGAACGATTTCCGAATTTAAAAGAGAAATGGAAGGTACATCATATGTCACTTTACCATTGATCCTCCTATAAGAAAAATAAATTACAATAGTGAAGAAAACAACGGCTTAAAGGAAAAGCCCTGTACGGGAAACATGACCACAAAAAAAAAATTAAGCAAACTTTTCTTTGCGATAAACATTAAACAGTACTGAAGAAAAACAAATCGCAACTCAAAATGCCAGGACTAATATATATATATATATATATATATATATATATATATATATATATATATATATATATATATATATATATATATATATATATATATTCCTAGATGTTTTGCTTCAAAGGAAATTAGATGGTTCTTTGTCTCATTCAGTATATAGAAAACCGACACATACAAACAGATACTTAAATGCCAGCTCACATCATCACCAGCCCAACTCTTCTCCGTTGCCAAATCCTTAGCTCACCGATCAGAAACCCTAACAGACAAGGAACATTTGCAACAAGAAACCAAGCTCCTTCGAAACGTTTTACTTTCAAACGGATACAGTCAAAACACGATCCGGCGGGCCGTAAATAAACAACACAAACAGGAAAGAAAGACATATACTACAAAAGCATTTCTCCCATATATAAAAGGCATCACAGACAAAATAGAAAGACTTCTAGGAAAACCAAATTGAGACCATTTACACAACGAATCAAAAAATTAAAGATATTCTACCTACACCAAAAGATATTATAGCCTTAGAAGACCAAGGTGTATATGAAATTCCGTGTCAGGACTGCAGTCTTTCATACATAGGCCAAACAAACAGGAAAATTAGCGCCAGAAGAGACGAACACAAAAACGCCGTAAAACAAAAATCCACCACCTCTTCTCTAGCACAACATGCACACAATACCGGCCACAAAATCGATTTTGACAAAACCAGAACCCTACAAAAAAGTAATAACCTATCCATTAGGGTAATCAAAGAAGCCATAAAAATAGAAAAGAGGCCCAACAACTTAAATAATCGGGATGATAGCCAACGTTTACCGAACTCTTGGAAACATATTCTATCCTAGTACCAAGTCCAACCAAGAGAAACAATAATTCAACCATATGTTACTTCACCAACACAAATATTACAAAGAACCACAGGACCGACAACGCGCAGCCAAAGCCGAGCTTCTATTGGTCAGATCCGTCCGACCAATAGAGGCACCCCCGAGCACATAAAACCGGCGCACTCGGAGCCAGTCTCGACATTCAACGCCAAGACATCAGTAATCAACGCTTTGAAAAAGATGGATGAGATTCCATCGAAACGTCAGCGAAACCGTCCTACACAACTACTATATATATATATATATATATATATATATATATATATATATATATATATATATATATATATATAGGTCAAAATAATAGCAGTGGTTCAATAAAAATAACTAAACCTGTTGAAAGGTAATTCCATTAAGGCAAAAAATATTTTATCGTTTAAAAACTTATCAACTGTGCTGAGGTATCAACAAAAAATATGTATATAAAAATAAATATAAACAAAGTATTTACGTTTTTTGTAGCAGAAGATGAATTTTGCTTGGTCAAAATAATAGCAGTGTCCGCTTAACACTGGTTTGTTTCAAACCTAAATGGTTTTTGCTCCTCGTGTTCGGTTAAATTGTCAAATTTAGAATAGTTTTTTGTCAGATCCATCAACACTTTTTCTGTTTTCAATACAACTATGGGAAGAAAGAAGCACTGTTCTCAAGAAAAACGTGAATCGATAAGAAAAATTGCGTCGTGATGGAAAATCTTACATGCAGATTCAAAATATTTTGGGATGCTCAGCTAAAACGGTAGCAAACGCTTTAAGATGGCAACCTACACCTGAAACTCGCGGTCGTAAACGCAAAACTACATTCAGACAGGACACACTTATAGTTCGAGCTTCAAAAGCAAACCCATTTGCTTCGTCAACACAACTTCAGGAGATTGTGGGAATGGATGTAGCTCCTAGGACGATAAGACGACGACTTAAAGAAGCAAAGTTACCAGCAAGAAGTCCGCGTAAGGTATTCTTGTTAAATAAAAGACACAGAAAGAGGCGATTAGAGTTCGCGAATGAACATACTGAATGGCCTCTATTTAAGTGGCGTAATATACTATGGTCGGACGAAAGCAAAATTGTATTATTTGGAAATGTAAGCGGCAGAACATACGTTAGGAACGTTTAGGAACCGCATATCAGCCTCAGTACACTATTAAGACAGTTAAACATGGAGGTTCAAAAATAATGGTATGGGCATGTTTCTCCTACTTCGGAGTATGGCCTATATTTTGGATTAAAAACATAATGACCGCGAGTGTTTATGTTGAAATTTTACAGGACGTTATGTTGCCTTCTGCAGAATATGAAATGCCACTTAAATGGGTTTTTTATGCATGACAATGACCCAAAACATAGCAGTCGATTATGTAAACAATTTTTAGAAAAGAAAAAAATTAATGTCTTAAATTGGCCAGCTCAAAGCCCAGATCTGAACCCGATAGAAAATCGTGGGGCGATATTAAAGATAGCGTAGCACGTGAAAAAACTAAAAATCAAGACGAGCTCTGGGCTGTAATCAGAGATTCTTGGAAAAGCATTTCTGTTTTTAGATGTCAAGATTTGGTTAACTCTATGCCCCCGACGTTGTGAAGCTGTCATAGCCAATAAAGGGTTTACAATTAAGTATTAGGTGTGTCTGATGCTCATAAAAGAAAAATATTGTTAATTAGTTGTACAGTTTTTTTTTTAACAGTAATTTTAGTTAAAACACTGCTATTATTTTGTCCACCATAATTTTTTAAAAATTTGTCGTTTTTTCTTTGATTTTTAAGAATTTAATTAATTAGCCTTATATTACTTTGATGCATCTTAGGTGGGCTTCAAAGTATACCATATTTATATTTTAGTTGTTCTATTAAAAAAACTTAATAAATATGTTTTGATAAAAATTTACTAAGCACTGCTATTATTTTGACCACAACCGGGGAATAAAACAACCAGCTGATATTTTTAAAATCGACAATATAAAATATTTCTAATTTGTATAAGTATTCGAGTCTAGCCGAATTATAATAATACGAAAACCAAGGTTTTATAGATTATGAAATTTCAAAGAGAAAAGGAACTTTTCACCCTTTCCTCTTTTTTCCTTGTTTTAGTTAACCCCCTGATCGTCCATCATCTATACGGAGTTATATATATCTGGACTGCTCCAAGAGAAAGAAATGTTACTTTTCAGTAATAGCAGCTAATGAATTATTTTTCTAGTTAACATTTATATATACACGTAGTTTCAAAAAGGCGTCTAAGAGCACATCTATACGTTTTTGGATACTTGGATTTTACTGTTAAATATAAACACGTTGTATGTGACATCCTCTATACCTAAATTAAATAGTTTCTGAGATATTGGTACCTTAAAAGGGATATTTATTACACTTTAACAGGCAATATTATATCATTTAAATGATACAATTTGGAGCAAAAACGATTCACATGTTCCAATGTCAGTTTTTCATTCTCTATCTAAAAATGTCTACTATGAACTCAAACTCAATATAAACTATGCAATTTAAGTATAATTATATGTAATATGTTTAGAATTAACCATAAAATTCAAATACTAAAATATACAGGTAGTTTTGTTAAAAAAAAACCATGTTGGTTCTTTCTGTCACTCATTTTTGAGACACGTTGTATGTATCAAAAAAACCTAATTTTATTACTTACAACTTTCATATTTAACGTCATTTACAACTTCCACAAATAATCAAGATACAGGTTCTTTAAAATATAACCAATAAACGTGGACATTTCATTTGAATGCTTTGCTCGTTGATATCGAACATCTTAACGTACCTGTGCTTCTTCTGGAGTGCCTTTTGAAGTTGCTAGAGCCATCTGAAGTGCTGGCAAAATTCTCGGCAGGTATTTGTTCAATGCTTCTCCCGCCACCGATGCCAAAATGGACAGTGCTTTCGTGTTTGCCGGTGGAGCTGTCAATTGTGGCACCAAATAAGGTAAAACTACTCGGGATTTTATAGCCATAACTTGTCTTAAACCGTCAAGCGTGCATTCTACTACATGTGGGTCGTCGTCGTTCTAAAAACAAGAAAATATTAATCTTTGATTTAGTCAAACGAAGTCTATGATTAGAGGGTAGTTGTTCGGAGGAGGTGTCTGACAGAGATGCATTTTGTCACCCGTGCTATTTAATATTTATTCTGAGGCCATATATAGTGAGGCTCTCGAGAATGTAAACGCTGGAATAACCATCAACGGACAATGCATAAATAACATCAGGTATGGAGACGATATCATCATTTTTGCAAACTCATCGGAGGGTCTACAGTAGTTCTTAAATAATGTGGTGACCAGCAGTTAAGAATACAGACTTCGGCTGAACGAAAAGAAAATATATCGTAATTAGCAAGAGCAATGTTCATCCTGGTCAACTACTCTTAGGATCCACAAAAAATGGAACAGGTAAAAAAACACATATACTTGGGTACAGCTGTTAATGCTCAGTAGGACCACTCCAGAGAAATGAAAGGCCGTATAGAAAAAGCAAGAACAGCATTCAACAAACTAAGGCCTCTCTTTAAAACCACCATCCCAAATTAGAGACAAAAATCAGACTCCTTCGTAGTTATGTGTTCACAGTATAACTATATAAAGTTGGACAATAACTGAAGCAGCCAGCAAAAGGATTAATGCTTGTGAGATGTGGACGTATAGACGAATATTGCGAATATCTTGAGTAGATCATGTCACAAACGAGCAAGTATTACAACGGATGAAAAAGAAAGAGAAGTCGTGACTAACATCAAAATACATAAATTAGAATATCTCGAGTATATTATGCTTAACGAACAAAGACATGAACTACTTCATTAGTATTACAGGGGAAAGTCGTTGGAAAGAGAGGTATCGGCAGAAGGAGAATTTCATGGCTGAAAAATTTGAGAACTTGGTTTTCCACATTAACAACAGGTCTGTTTCGGACAGCAGTGGACAGAATGAAGATAGCGCTGATGATTGCCAACATCCAGAATGGATAGGCACTCGAAGTCAAGTGTCAAATTATCGAGGGATCAGCCAAAATATCGAGAAATTTTTAGAGTTTTGTAAAAGTAAATGTTGGTAAATATTAACAGTAAGATCGTTTGGGATACAAATACAATAAAAACGTTATTTCCAAGAGTCCTACGTTAAGCACTTTTTGCATCAGACCGCCAACATGACGTTAGTCAGTAATTTTCTATCGCATAAGTACAATTTAATGAAAGACCGATTTTGTCCAATTTCCACTTTATTTAGTTTCACTGAAACTGTATGACGCGTTTCGCTATACTGTAGCTTCTTCTGATACAAAATGATATTTGAATATTAGTGTTGTTACATTTATATAAATAGCCTAAGGTAGATAGGTAATAAAATTAATACTATATGCTAATGAATATTGCTGGGAAATCCATTCTGAATATTAATTGTATAAATTGAGTAAAGGGGAGTTACCATGGGTTAGACAGGTATCTATTTGTTCGTTTAAGATGATGTCTGAATTTTTAATTCTATTTATTTCTAAATTTTCTAATAGGTTTAATTTTACGCCTTTGTTTTGTATGTGTAGAATTTTAAATTTATCGTCAAAAAGATGATTTGATTCTTTTAAATGATTACTGTACGCTGAGTCAGTTTTGTTTTTTAAATAGCTTCTTTTATGTTCTGAAATCCGAGTTTCGAATGAGCGACCTGTCTGACCTATGTAACTTTTATGACAAGAACCACAATTCAACTGATACACTCCAGATTTTTTTTGATCTATTTTGTTTCCCCTTTGCGTTTTTAATGAATTTTCCTAACGAGTTGTTTGTTCTAAAAGCTATGTTGATATTATATTTGTTTAAGTGGTTTTTAGTTTTCTCTGACGTGTTACCAAAATAGGTTAAAACATTATATTTTTTTCCCTGTGTTTTCTTTCCTGGGGTATACTAAAGAAATAGCTTTATTTTTTAATTTTTTGTTTAGAATTGAGTCTATGGTGTCAGGAAAATATCCGTTGTTAACAGCAATTTGTTTTATTAGATTTAATTCTTTATTAAAATCATCTACAGATAAGGGGACACTTACAAGTCTATGCAACATACTGTGGTAAGCTGCCAATTTGTGTTGTAGGGGGTGAGCTGATTTTATGTTTATTGTAATATCTGTATGTGAGGGTTTGTGAAAAATAGAGAATTTGTGTTTGTTGTAATGTCTGGTTATCGTTAAGTCAAGAAAATTAATTTTATTGTCGACTTCTAGTTCCATAATAAATTTAATATTTTTATGTATTGAGTTTATATAGTTAAAAACATTGTCAAGTTGACGCTCTGTACCATTAAAACAAGCAAAGATGTCGTCTACATATCGCAAAGGGGAAACAAAATAGATCAAAAAAATCTGGAGTATATCAGTTGAAACTCTGATTACAGAACATAAAAGAAGCTATTTAAAAAACAAAATCGACTCAGCGTACACAGCAGGGGTGCTCAAACGGTCGATCGCGATCGACAAGTCGATCGCGAGTACTTTTTGAGTCGATCTCGAGAAAAAAATTCCGATATAGAACTATTCACATGAATAAACTACTAAAATTTATTCGATCCACAATTAGGCCAGAATAACACCCTCATCACTTTCTTTTATCGTAATAACCCCCTGCTAGCGGCAAAAAGCGGCTTTATCAAAGGAACGCGCGATACTTGTCAAAGAAAAGCCGCGTTTTTGATTCTCGCCGATTTTTCTAGAAACTTGGGGGGGCGTGTTTGATGGGAACATTCGAGACTTCGTTCGCGCCGATATAAATGTTACGCCTGCAGGAATAGGAGTCAGTCTGAGTTGTAACTTGAAGGCGATACATCGATACAAAGTTTATTAATAAATAGTCCAAAATGAGTGCGGCGAAGAAAAGTAAAACTTATCATTTTAATAACGATTGGGAGGAAGAATTTTTCTTTTGTACGGTAAAGGATAAGTACAGTTGTCTCATTTGCCGTGCATCAGGTGCAATACCTAAGCGTGGGAACTTAGAGAGGCATCATAAAACGGTTCATAAAAACTATCAAAAGGATTTTCCGTCACAGAGTGAATTAAGAAAATGAAAAGTACGTGATTTGATAACTTGTTTGAAAAAAGAACAAACCATGTTCACAAGACCAGCCAAACAATCAAAAGCTGCAACGATCGCGTCATTTAAAATATCTCATATATTGGCGAAACACAAGAAACCATTTGATGATGGATTGGTTGTGAAGGAAGCATTTATTGAAGCGGGTGAGACTTTATTTGGAGATTTTAAAAATAAAACAGAGATTATGTCTGCTATTAGAGAACTTCAGTTATCTCGTCCGACTGTCACAAGGCGTGTTGAACTCGTGAGTCAGGACATGGCATGATATCATGGAATGTACATACTTTTCTTTACAGTTCGACGAATCCACCGATATGACAGACACTGCCCAGCTGTGTATTTTTATTCGAATGGTATTCAATGACATGTCGGCTAAGGAAGAGTTTTTGACATTGATTCCTCTGAAAGAAAAGACCCGTGGCGAAGATATATATGACGTTTTTTTCAATTTTGTAACAAACTACAAGCTACCAATATATAAACTAGTGTGCATTACAACCGATGGAGCACCAGCAATGACTGGAAACGAAAACGGTTTTGTGGCATTGTGTCGAGCTAATGATGATTTCCCTGCATTATACATCAACAAGTTTTGTGTTCAAAAGTTCTAAACATGGAGGAGATTATGGACATTGCAATAAAAATTGTGAATTCTATCCGTGCACGTAGCTTGCAACGACGGCTCTTTAAATTGCAGTTGGAAGATAGTGAGTTAGCTGAACACATTGATTTAGTTCTTCACACGGATGTCATGTGGTTGAGTCGCGGAAAATTCCTAGAAAGGTTTCAAGAATTATTGCCCGAAATAACAGCTTTTCTGGACGAAAGAGGTGGTGACACTCAGATGCTGAAAAGCGGAAAATGGCTGACTGATTTGGCATTTTTGACAGACATTACAATGCATTTAAACACCATTAATTTGGAGCTTCAAGGTAAAGGAAAAACTATTATTGAGATGATGAGCGCAATAAACGCATTCAAAAGTAAATTGCAACATATGATAGATCAACTGAAAAGAAAGGATCTGAAAAATTTTTCGTCTTTGAAAGTAAGGATTCCTCAGTTGAATTATGATATTTATGAGGCAGAATTATCAAATATTTTGGGCCAATTCGAAATACGTTTTTATGATTTCAGTAAATTGGCAAATATCGCATCATTTATGAGTTATCATTTTTCGTGTAAAAACATTGAGGAATTAGCTACTGAAATAGCAAGACAGTTTAACATGGACTCATGTTCTGTTGAAAATAAGTTAGTGCAGATTATATCAGATATACATCTCAAAGCCACAGCATCTGATACAAAATTCTGGTGTTTTATATCTGAAGATAAATATCCGAATCTAAGGCAAATCGCCCTTCGACTGACGGCAATGTTTGGGTCAACTTACTTGTGCGAGTCTGCATTTTCTGAAATGAAGATAATTAAGTCAAAATATCGCAATCGACTAACTGACGAACATATGTCAACATGCTTGCGATTAGCACTCGGTAATGCTAAGGACATGCAGTGCCACGCTTCAACATCCAAAGTCACTCTTTAGTTAAGTTTAGACACTAGAACTCGTTTGTTTTGTAAGAACCAATAAACTCGCAATTTTGAATAATTATGAGTTTTTTCATTGACATTTTAGAGCAGACCTACACTTACCTTGACTAAAAAAATGCATATTGTGCGGAAAACTAATATCGGTGCCACGATACACCCTACCTAGACGATAATCCTGCATCACACTTACTTGCAGCCTCTCAGAGTCGATCGATCGTAGTCTAACAATACTGAGGTAGATCGCCAGAAGGTTCAAGTTTGAGCACCCCTGGCGTATAGTAATCATTTAACAGAATTAAATCATCTTTTTGACGATAAAATTTAAAATTCTACACATACAAAACAAAGGGCGTAAACTTAAACCTATTAGAAAATTTAGAAATAAATAGAATTAAAAATTCAGACACCATCTTAAACGAACAAAAAGATACCTGTCTGGCCCATGGTAACTCCCCTTTACTCAATTTATACAATTAATATTCAGAATGGATTTCCCAGCAATATTAATTAGCATATAGTATTAATTTTATTACCTATCTACCTTAGGGTATTTGTATAAATGTTACAACACTGATATTCAAATATCATTTTGTATCAGAAGAAGCTATAGTATAGCGAAACGCGTCATACAGTTTCAGTGAAACTAAATAAAGTGGAAATTTGACAAAATCAGTCTTTCATTACATTCGTTACGAATTTCCATCATTCAAAGTTTAAGTATAATTTGTTTGAACAGCTGCATACGAAAGGAACTGTGGCCCCCACGCAAGTATTCCCAAAACCCTTTTCAACTTCTGCGCGCTCTAGAATCACAACGTACATTAGGTTATTATGATTTAACGATGAGATGATTGATCCCATCGACTTCATCAAATTTTGAGAGGCACGTGATCTATTATGTCGGTTCTGCTTGCCGTGTATCTGCCAAAATTTAAGGAAATTATTAGACTAACTAGCGAAAACTGAAATTCTCCTTGCTTGGTAGACAATTTTTTAAGTTTAAGGTTCTATTCTGTTCTTTGAAGTGAAAAAAAAAAATAGACGATATTATCGCTCAGCTCACCGTCCTTACTTAAACCTAAACAGATTCAGTATACTAACCAGCTGATTTAATAAAGTGGGCAAAATATCATCCAGCGCCTTTGCTCCGACAGTTGAATGCAAACTATCAAATGTTTTTGCAGCTGCTTGTCTAACTTCTGGTAGTGGATCACAGAGGGCTTTTCTTACAGTTGGAACCAGAGAATTAACAAACGTAAGTACCATATCCTTAGAGGTAGAAGCCATAATTTCGGATAAACCGATGCACACGCCTTGGCGTTGGTCCGGCCGATCTGATTGTAGTCCTCTCTCTAGGATAGGGATAATTTCTGGAAGAACTCTTTCGCCTAATTTCCTTACTAGGTCACCCAATGTTCTTGCGGCAACTTGCCTGTAAAAATTAAGTTTTAAATAGACCTAAGATATATTATATATATTTAGCAATATAAATAGTACAAGATCCCACCTAAGATCGAACTTCGCTCATCCGTTTACCGAGTGAAACATATTTTTAGCAATCTTAATATGTGAACAAACACATTGCAAATGGGTTGCCTAGAGAAATTAAGTCAAGGCTGCCCTTAATAAAAATTAATGTAATTAATGTTTTTTTAACTTTTACGCTCATCTGTAAACCAAACGAAATAATAATAATAATAATGATGACTTTATTGTATAATATACAAAAGGCGAAGTTGAAGCTTGGCTTCCTATCTTAACCTATCCTAACCTAAAAATTATTATATTACTTATGTATCACATATAATTATGGGACATACATGTACTGTTGCAAATATATTTCGGATGTATCATGTAAACATAAGAAAACAATTTATAAAAATAATGATATAATTTTGCCAATTTCATTTTTAAATTTCAAGCCTTTAAGACTTTTTAAATTATCTGGAACTTTATTATAAATGCTATAGACCTGGTAACTGAATGATCTTTGATATTGTGCTGTTCTATGCAAGGGTGGTGATATTTGTTGTTTATGCCTTAAGTCTAGGTTATGAGCATCATGTCTAAATTTAATTTTTTGATACAAGTAATTTGGGCGCTTTTTACAAA
This sequence comes from Pachyrhynchus sulphureomaculatus, assembly GCA_019049505.1. Classification (NCBI taxonomy): domain Eukaryota; kingdom Metazoa; phylum Arthropoda; class Insecta; order Coleoptera; family Curculionidae; genus Pachyrhynchus; species Pachyrhynchus sulphureomaculatus. The sequence continues at coordinate 22,358,632 of CM032456.1, forward strand.
TTATTTTATTAAATATTACTAAACTATGAAGAAGTCTCCTTTCTTTCATGGAGCGCCACCCAACTTCTTTCATCTTTGCAGTCACACCTCTATCATATTTTCTTATACCACCAATCAGCCTGACACAGTAATTCTGAATGCGCTGAATACGCCGAGCATCCCATTCCAGGAGACAGGGTCCATACACTGTATCACAAAATGTGAAGTGGGACAAAACTAAGCTATCGCATAATAGTTTTTTTTTCAAATTTACACTTAATAAATGACGCTGGCTATATATAAGTTTAAGATTAGTAAACGCCTTTTTTATGCAATTATTTATATGTGCTGTGAATCTCAACTCTATATCCATTATCAAACCCAAGTTCCTAGCATTATCCAAGTTTTCTAGCCGCTTAGTACCTACAATAATGTTTAAATGATTAGAATATTGCTTTCTCCAAGCGGTACGTCCAAACAATAGCAACTGACATTTTTTTGGGTTTAGTACCAAACAGTGTTTTTCGGAGGCACTCACCAAAAGTGCAAGATCCTCGTTAATTTTTATTATTTCCCTTAATAATTTGTTCAGGCTTGAAAGACAAGTAGATTTGTGAATCGTCAGCGTAAAGATGTAAATCTGAATATTTAAGATAGGCACAAAGCTGAGATGTATATAGAGTGAAAAATAGAGGCCCTAAGATAGACCCCTGTGGAACACCATTACAGATTTTTATTGGCTTGGACTTATGTCCATTTAGTTTTACACACTGCAGTCTTCCTGCAAGATAACTCTCAATCATAAGACAAGCCTCACCACTAAACCCAAGATATCTTAGTATAGCAATAAGCAGATGATGATCTAGTCTGTCAAATGCTTTTTTGGAGAAGTCCAGCAGAACAATCACAGTAAGCTCACCACGATCGGTAGCCTCGAAGATGTCATCGGTCACTTTTAGAAGAGCAGTGGTACAGCTGTGATCTTTGCGAAATCCTGACTGTGTTGATGGTAACAAGTTATGGGTTTCGATGTATCTACGTATTTGAGCATCTAGGACTCTTTCAAGGATCTTTGACATAGTTGGTAAGATGCTTATGGGTCGCAGGTCTTTTAGTTCACTTGGGTTGGAAGATTTTTGGAATCGGGAGTACAAACGAGCTTTTCCACCGATCAGGAAACGTTTTGGTTTCTATACAACTGTTGACCAGATGTAAAACAATGGGTACAATATATGGATAGCAATTGCATATCATTTTAATCCCAATGCCGTCAGTACCAATGGCCTCCGATTTTATGGAACTCATTGCCCTTTCAATGTCGTCCATGCTTGCCAAAGTAAAATTAAAATCACCAGCGTCTTTTTTTATATTTTGCAAATAAAAATTTAACGTGTCTGCATCTGGATTTTTTGAAGTTGCCGCGTCAATAAAGTACCGGCTAATCTTTTCAACATCGTTTAATGTGGCCGGAATTGTGTTTTTAGGTTTAGAGTAAATGTTTAGATCTCGCAAGACTTTCCAATTGTTTTTTGAGTTTTTAGGTGTTAAGTTGTTAGTAAGGTACTGTTTTTTAGCATTTTCCACTGCAATTGTCACCTGGTTTCGAATTAGTTTGTACGTGTCCCAGTTAGTATGAGTTTTATTTTTTTGATACTTATGTAGGGCTTTATTTCGTATGCACAAATCAATATAAAATGAAAATATGAGATATAAGGGTGCTTATCTTTTTCTGGTCCCTACTACTGGGTTGTCAGGTATGAACACGTAAATTGATGATATATACTTACGCTCATGTGTTTACCAATTAAAATTTATATGAAAATAAAGTTAATTTTATTACAAATACGATGGTATGGGGTTGTCTAAGTAAATTCGGTCAAGACTCACGGTTGTCGCAATTTTAAGTAGCACGCGACAGAGAAACACTGCGTGTATTGTTCAGTGTGAAAGAGAAGGACGCAGCGGAGCAGCTGTTCATGGCGTAGGCATCGAATGTAAGAGAGTGCGCATGCTCTTTCTCCACGTGATCGATAAAGATAGACAACACTATTAGTCTAAGATCGACCTTCGCCCATCCGTTTATAATATAATATAATATAATAATATAATATTATATTATATTAATATTATATAATATTATATTATTAATATAATAATATTATTAAGTGTTAAATAAATTTCAAAAAGTAAAAATAATAATGAACAGTTTAGAAAATAATAGAAAATGAATATCGTTTTATTATACAAAAATACTGTAAAATACAAATGTGATATCGATGTGTAAATTCAAAAATTATTAATCATCAGATATATCTGAAATGTCATCGTCAATGTCAAGTTCCAAAGAATCATCATCGTTGTCACTGGATGTTAATGTCAGTAAATCTTTAACTTGCAGGGGAATTTGATCTCCAACAAACCCTATTGGTTTCATATGGCCATCTACGAACCAACCGCAATTTTCAGGATTTACTTTAATACAATCAGGATCTGTAGCATTTAGCCACATAGAATTTACGTATATTGTGCGTAAAATTTTTTGCCTCAAAGAGTTCCGGCACGGTGGGATCATATTTGAGTCAAAACTTTTAACCTTTTTCATGAAGTCTTCATTATTTTTTCAGTCGAAAATTTTTTTGGAAGATTCGATATCTTGCGTCATTTACACTGGTGCAACTTATTTTATGTTTTGTGATAAAATTATTAAAATCATCATTGTATTTTTTATTTAACACAATTACTTTCTTATAACACGAGGAGTGATAACCTACAAAGTCTACAGACTCCTTAGTTAACTCAATGTCATTGTATTTAAAACATTTATTTTTGCGATACAATAACTTTAAAAAACACTTCTTGCATGTTTCTTCCTCAAAATCAATAACCGAATCTTCTAAACCACACAAAAAAACACTTTTTTCCATTTTTCACATAGTAACTATCAACATAACAACTTCTACTCCAAAATGAATCTCGGTATACAGCAGGGGTGCTCAAACGGTCGATCGAGATCGATCGTCGATCGCGAGTGCTTTTTGAGTCGATCTCGAGAAAAAAATTCCGATATAGAACTATTCACAGATTTTGGTTTAGGTAACTAAAACAAAATGTAATGAAAAAAACTACTAAAATTTATTCGATCCACAATTAGGCCAGAATAACCCCCTCATCACTTTATTTTATCGTAATAACCGCCTGCTAGCGGTAAAAGGCGGCTTTATCAAAGGAACGCGCGGTACTTGTCAAAGAAAAGCCGCGTTTTTGATTCCCGCCGATTTTTCTAGAAACTTCGGGCGGCGTGTTTGACGGGAACATTCGAGACTTCGTTCGCGCCGATATAAATGTTGCGCCTGCAGGAATAGGAGTCAGTCTAAGTTGTAACTTGAAGACGATACATCGATACAAACTTTATTAATAAATAGTCCAAAATGAATGCGGCGAAGAAAAGTAAAACTTATCATTTTAATAACGATTGGGAGGAAGAATTTTTCTTTTGTATGGTAAAGGATAAGTGCATTTGTCTCATTTGCCGTGCGTCAGTTGCAATACCTAAGCGTGGGAACTTAGACAGGCATCATAAAAACGGTTCATAAAAACTATGAAAAGGATTTTCCGCCACAGAGTGAATTAAGAAAACGAAAAGTACGTGATTTGATAACTTGTTTGAAAAAAGAACAAACCATGTTCACAAGACCAGCCAAACAATCAAAAGCTGCAACGATGGCGTCATTTAAAATATCTCATATATTGGCGAAACACAAGAAACCATTTGATGATGAATTGGTTGTGAAGGAAGCATTTATTGAAGCGGGTGAGACTTTATTTGGAGATTTTAAAAATAAAACAGAGATTATGTCTGCTATTAGAGAACTTCAGTTATCTCGTCCGACTGTCACAAGGCGTGTTGAAGTCATGAGTCAGGACATGGCAGATAAACTAAAACATGATATCATGGAATGTACATACTTTTCTTTACAGTTCGACGAATCCACTGATATGACAGACACTGCCCAGCTGTGTATTTTTATTCAAATGGTATTCAATGACATGTCGGCTAAGGAAGAGTTTTTGACAATGATTCCTCTGAAAGGAAAGACCCGTGGCGACGATATATATGACGTTTTCTTCAATTTTGTAACAAACTACAAGCTACCAATATATAAACTAGTGTGCATTACAACCGATGGAGCACCAGCAATGACTGGAAACAAACACGGTTTTGTGGCATTGTGTCGAGCTAATGATGATTTCCCTTCATTTTTCTCCTTCCATTGCATTATACATCAACAAGTTTTGTGTTCAAAAGTTTTAAACATGGAGGAGATTATGAGCATTGCAATAAAAATTGTGAATTCTATCCGTGCACGTAGCTTGCAACGACGGCTCTTTAAATTGCAGTTGGAAGATAGTGAGTCAGCTGAAAGGTTTCAAGAATTATTGCCCGAAATAACAGCTTTCCTGGACGAAAGAGGTGATGACACTCAGATGCTGAAAAACGGAAAGTGGCTGACTGATTTGGCATTTTTGACAGACATCACAATGCATTTTTAAACACCATTAATTTGGAGCTTCAAGGTAAAGGAAAAACAATTACTGAGATGATTAGCACAATAAACGCATTCAAAAGTAAATTGCAAATTATGATAGATCAACTGAAAAGAAAGGATCTGAAAAATTTTTCGTCTTTGAAAGCAAGGATTCCTCAGTTGAATTATGATATTTATGAGGCAGAATTATCAAATATTTTGGGTCAATTCAAAATACGTTTTTATGATTTCAGTAAATTGGCAAATATCGCATCATTTATGAGTTATCCTTTTTCGTGTAAAAACATTAAGGAATTAGTTACTGAAATAGCTTAACATGGACTCATGTTCTGTTGAAAATGAGTTAGTGCAGATTATATCAGATATACATCTCAAAGCCACATCATCTGATACAAAATTCTGGTGTTTTATATCTGAAGATAAATATCCGAATCTAAGGCAAATCGCCCTTCAACTGACGGCAATTTTTGGGTCAACTTACTTGTGCGAGTCTGCATTTTCTGAAATGAAGATAATTAAGTCAAAATACCGCAATCGACTAACTGACGAACATATGTCATCATGCTTGCGATTAGCACTCGGTAATTACGTACTATCTTATGAAAAGTATGCTGAGGACATGCAGTGCCACGCTTCAACATCCAAAGTCACTCTTTAGTTAAGTTTAGACACTAGAACTCGTTTGTTTTGTAAGAACCAATAAACTCATAATTTTGAATAATTATGAGTTTTTTCATTGACATTTTAGAGCAGACCTACACTTACCTTGACTAAAAAAATGCATATTGTGCGGAAAACTAATATCTATGCCATGATACACCCTACCTAGACGACAATCCTGCATCACACTTACTTGCAGCCTCTCAGAGTCGATCGATCGTAGTCTAACAATATTGAGGTAGATCGCCAGCAGTTCAAGTTTGAGCACCCCTGGTATACAGCATAGTGTTGTTTGTCTTTGTCGATCACATGGAGAAAGAGCATGCGCACTCTCTTACATTCGATGCCTACGCCATGAACAGCTGCTCCGCTGCGTCCTTCTTTTTCACACTGAACAATACACGCAGTGTTTCTCCATCGCGTGCTACTTAAAATTGCGACAACCGTGAGTCTTGACCGAATTTACTTACACAACCCCATACCATCGTATTTGTAATAAAATTAACTTTATTTTCATATAAATTTTAATTGGTAAACACATGAGCGTAAGTATATATCACCAATTTACCTGTTCATACCTGACAACCCAGTAGTAGGGACCAGAAAAAAATAAGCAACCCAACGGCGTCTTGTCCCTTATATCTCATACTTTCATTTTATATTGATTTCGTTTGGTTTACAGATGAGCGTAAAAGTTAAAAGAAACATTAATTACATTAATTTTTATTAAGGGTAGCCTTGACTTTATTTCTCTAGGCAACCCATTTGCAATGTGTTTGTTCACATATTAAGATGGCTAAAAAATATGTTTCACTCGGTAAACGGATGAGCGAAGTTCGATCATAGGTGGGATCTTAGACTAAAAGTTATGTAGTAAATTTAATTTTGTACAGTTTTATTTTTATCAGCAATAGCTGGGAAATAATGAATACCGCAACTAGCAGTGTCAAAACTACTCGACTGTGTAAAGAAAGCTTTACTTCTTCTCTTTTCCAAGATAGCTTCTGAACATACAAACAATAAAATAAAGATATGGAAGGCAAGTTATGAGTGGTCTATGGGATTGAGGTACATACGTCAAAGTTTGCAAAAAATTTAATTTTTTTATTTACATTTTTCAGAAATTCATTCATTCATCTGAAAATATCCTGAAGAGATAGTAAAGTGATTTACCCACTATTTCCCTCACAAACGCGCATATCTAAAATAACTACTGAATTTAACTTTCTCACATTAAAAAAACAACTTAATCCAAGCGTTAAAACTCGATATTTTAAATGACAGGTGATATATGATCTGATACAAAAAAAGTTGATCAGAAAAAGGAATTCTGTTAAAATAACAAATAAAACACAAAGTAACAACATTTTCAGATTCCTCGGCTCCAAGAAACCCGAAAAAGGCGTATAACCTAATATATTCGAAGCAACTTTCTATTTAATTTTAGTTATATGGTCAGTTCACATGTCCAACCCACTGGGTTGGACATATGGTCAGAAAAAACCTAGACGAATGGCCTAACAGAACATCTCATTGGAGGCCAAGAACATCCAAGAGGAGTGTTGGAAGGTCGCACGAACGTTGGTTGGATGGTGTGAAAAAGTATGTCAGCAAGCGATATTGTGAGGCGGCACAAGACAGAAGAATATGGAGGAACATGAAGGAGGCCTATTTCGAGCAGTGGGCAGAGAGAGGCTGATGATGATGATGAACTGATACCACGTATTTCCCACCGGTTATAACTTGCAGTAAGAAAAAACCAACGGGAATCGATACTCCGACAGTGATTTCCCTAAAGCCCGTGCTGTTTTCATAAAAAATAACGTGTCAGAGTAAAAAAACGTTCCGTGCTGCCATATATGTAAATACGCAAAACGTGCCTCTTCTCGTATTTCTCTCTTAACGTAAAATAGCACTGTAGCGGTATTGGAAATAGCTTTTAGAAAACAGATTGCCCTACATTATATAATAGTAAAAAATGTTTTTTTACCTCTTATCGTAACTATCACTTGCTAAACATCCCAATAACAGACCAAAGAGTGTTGGCAGGATTTCCCTAAGAGTTCTTGGTGTGTTCGTTACAACCACTTTCCATACGTGTAGAGCAGCTTGACGTACCATAAGAGCTACGTCAGATCTGCCCATATATAGCCCAGCTAGTACTCTGTTTCTTCTTTCCGCACCTAAATAAGAAACGATAGTTTTAAATTAAATTTTTCGAAAGTGTGTCGATCTACATGCTTCAGTAAGCTGTTGCGTCATATGCATTTTTGGTCTAATAATTATTCTGGATTATATGAAAAAACCGGTCAAGTGCAAGTTGAACTTGCGCATTAGTGTTCCGTACGTTAATTGCTTTTGAAATAAAAAAAATTTGTCACAGAGGTATAAAATGATCAGTGACTTCACAAAATACACCCCAAATGAGTTTTCAACAAAGTTTGTTTCCAATCTTTACTGAAATCTGATGACCTTGAAATTTTTGTTTTTTTTTATATACCATATAAATTATTAAAGGTAATGCACTCGTGATAATTTTCGTTCAATCTACACCCCGTGGAGAATATTCCAAAATTTTTTCGAAATTTTTTGATAAGGACTTTTCGAGATAAGGCCCGGGACAGCGATTTTTCGCGAATAATAATACAAAGAAAAGTGTGCGCAAGTATAATATTATATATATATATTTTTTACTCGCGTTTTCACAAGCTTTCATTTGACACCACACTCGATGACCTAGTAAAAAAATTTTTTTTTCACTTCCGACTTCACCCCCAAAACTAACCCCTTAAGTCAAAATTTAATTCTCCAAACCACATGGCTCTGATGAGGCCATCAATTCCTATATTATTACCAAATTTCACCTTTCTATGTCAAATATCGGAGAAAATCGGGTGTGACAGACAGACAGACACCGAAGTGATCTTATAAGTGTTCCGTACGGAACACTAAAAGAAATTGGTACCCAAGAAAACAGGAGATTATCACGAAAATATTAATTCCGATGTATTTGAAGATTGGAGATAGAGACATTTGGCATCTGATTTTTCGCCATTGTCAAAAGAAGTTATAAAAATTAAAAAAATTAAAAAATATAAAGAAATATTTTTAACAACATTGAAAACAATATAAACATATAATGGAAATAATAATAACTAGAATCTTAAATAATTTTTTTTACGAAAACCTATTCATTCGTTACTTAGTAATTGAAAATGTTGCACCCAAACTTAATTTTTGTAATGGTGGAATTTAAATCTAGCGTTGTTAACTAACGACTAACCTTGTTACATGTTAGGAAATGACATTCGTTAATAACGCAAAATTCAAAAAGCAGCGCCAAAAAAAGCCAAGCTTGTAACATATATGACATTTTCAGTTACTAAGTAACGAATTAATAGGCTTATGTCAAAAAATTACATTTTTTTTGGCAAAGAATATTTTTTTACTTAAAAATTATACGAAATAATACTTGTTATTATATTATTCTTAATATTGTTAAAAATAGTTTCCTTATTTTCTCAATTTTTAGTGTTCCGTACGGAACACTTATAAGATCACTTCGGTGTCTGTCTGTCTGTCACACCCGATTTTCTCCGAAACTATTTGACATAGAAAGGTGAAAATTGGTATTAATATAGGAATTGATGGCCTCATCAGAGCCATGTAGTTTTGAGAATTAAATTTTGACTTAAGGGGTTAGTTTTGGGGGTGAAGTCGGAAGTAAAAAAAAAATTTTTTACTAGGTCATCGAGTGTGGTGTCAAATGAAAGCTTGTGAAAACACGAGTAAAAAATTTATATATAATATTATACT
>CM032456.1:22370133-22637633 GCA_019049505.1 Pachyrhynchus sulphureomaculatus
TCAGCGAGAGCTTTAAGAATCGGATTGATAATTTGTCCTATGTATGGTGTAAATTCGTTTGTAAACACGACAGGCATATAAATGAACATCATAATATATCCGTCCTTAACGTGTGGAGCGATGTCTGTTCTTTCGGCCGTACTTATAATCTCCGGCATAAGTTTGTGTAGTTTTTCAACACCTAAAAAAATCTAAAGTAAAATTCGAACCAATTGACAATGTGTTGGTATGAAGGTTTTTATTTTAATCCCTTGCGTCTTAAGTTTTTGCTGTTCTGATGACACAATCTCATAGACTGATTCTTCTTATTACGATGCGGTCTCCTTACGAAGGTTGGCGATCCACATATGGTAGCTAAATGAACTTTAAAAACTGCTACTCGAAAAATATCATTCGAAGCACATTCAAACCACTTTCTCATGGTCCTCAGTTAAGTATTTTGTCGTCTTCCGATCGATCGTTTGCCCTTTATTTCGCCTTCAATAATTAGACGTAGCAATTCGTACTTTCGGCCCCTTATTATATGTCCGCAGTATTGGCGTTTTTCTTGTTTTTATGGTTTATTTATTTATTTACGGGTAACCCAGTATAATAAAAATTTGACAAATAAAAAATCAACAAAAAAAATTACCTAAACTAACTAACTAACTCAACTAAGGTAATAAAAACAAGACAAAATTAAACAAAGAGTAAAGAAGTAAAGCTTAGAGTAAACATAAATGAATATAAATGAAAGCCTAGAAAGCAACAACCGAAAGATAACAAACAAGAAACCAAGGCACAAAACACAATGCACAAACATTCGCGAGTGTCATAACTGCCTCAAATCCCACATCCCACAATATTCGCCTGAGGCCACCAAGTGACACAATAAACAAATCAACATCAGCCATATTGCTTCTGGCGTGAAGCCGTGCGATGGGGAATGTAAGGCAAAGTTGGATCTATGAACAACTAGTGGTTGTTAGTAATTCTTTCATTTTGTTCATTCTTTCCAGTACTTCTCTGTTTTTTATTTTCTATACCGGTGCGAAGAAGACATCTATAAATGTACATTTTAAAACATTCCAGTCGTTTTTCTGAGCCAGAGTCAAGGGTCCAGCACTCACATCCATACAATAGCACGAAGAATACATATGCTCTCACCATTTTCATTTGGAGTTAGAGACTGAGACTTGTGCGATGGAAAAATTTATTCATATTCATGTATGTTACTCGGGCCTGTTCAATTCGGAAATAGATTGTTTCCTTTCTGGTGTCCCGCTTGCCATTTATATTGGTTCCCAAATATTTAAATGTGGAGACCTGATCTACGGTGTTGCCCCCGATTTCGAGGGATTCTGCTGGCAAATTTTTCTTTGTTAATACCATCCACTTGGTTTTTCTTATATTAATAGTTAATCCAAATCTTTCGCTGGCTGTTACGACTCGATTGGTCTGGAGATCTTTGATATTATTTGCTAATAGGACAGTATCATCAGCATACTGTATGTTGTTCAGTGTACTCTCATTAACTGTTATTCCTTCAACAGATTGATAGAGGGCTTCATTAAACACAGCATCAGACTAAAGATTGAACAAAAGTGGTGAGAGGATGCATCCATGTCTTACGCCCTGGGTTATTTTTATGCTTTGGGGCATTTCCAGCCAAATTTTAACTCCCATTGATTGATTCCAGTACAGATTTTTAATAATTTTTTGGATCTCTTTTTGTCTATATTTGATGTTTCTAGAATTTTTATTATAATTTCTCGTGCATTACACCAATACATTCAATGAGAATAAAGCTTCCCGGGTACCCATGCCTTTTCCGAATCCAAATTCCTATTTATGCTTCACATTTTCTATATATTTTGGTATGGATGTTTCTCAGGAATACCCTGATAACGTGAGACATTAAACTTATTAAACGATAATCATTTACATTGATTTTGACTTTTTAGGAATTGAGATGAAAGTCGACTTTAGCCAAGAGGGATTTGTCCAGTTTCATAGATCTTGTTAAATAAGCTTACCAGTCGATTAATAAATGGACTTTTATATGAAAATATTTTGAGGATTTCTCCCTTTATCTCATCTGGACTAACTGCTTTTCCATCCTTCTGTAATTGTATAACATGAATAAGTTCTCTTCTTGTTATTTCTGATCCTATCTCATTATCCCTGTTTAGCTGTAAGTTTTCTGATCTATGTCCATTGAAAAGTTGTTCTATGTATTGCTCCCATGTCTTTATTTTGTCCTTAACATCCACTATAATTTCATTACTTTTCATTCTCAGAATTGTTTCTTGTTTTTTTCCTCCCAATTCTTTCACCTTTTTATGTAGACTGACTGTCATATTTCTCTTGCAGTTCCTCTATTTCTCGGCATTTCCCGCTTAACCAGATTTCCTCAGCTTCTCTACATTTTCGACGTATTACTCTGTTTAGTTCGTTGTACTTTAAGACATCTTTTGTTTTCTGTAATCGTCTTTCGTCCATCAGATTTAGTATTTCTTATGTCATCCATTCCTGTTTTTTTTTCTATTCTCCTCTCGACCTATTTCTTCCTCCTGTACCGCTATTAATTCATTATTCATCTTAACCCATTGAGATTCAACACTCGCCATTTCTGTTCTTATTTGCTTCTTAAACTGATCATCCATTTGGTTTGATGTTTGCTTTCTAATTACAGGTCATAGTCTGATTACTGGGCGGCATTATAAAAAAAATATATTAAGAGATATTTCTTTTTTCACGGAAAAATATTTTCGAAGTTGCGCCACGCATTAATATTGAACAGTTTTATGAATACTCAGTTTTAAAGGCGAAGATGTTTCCATCTTGCAGTTAGCAGTTGAAATATCAACCATACCTAATTAGTTTTATTTAGTGTCGGTCTAGAAGAGTAGGGATTTTTTTCAATGACTCGAAAATTAATACCTATAGAAAAATATTACCTACGTTATAATGTTCTTGTTTTAACATAAAATATTTTAACTAGTACAGTCGCCTATCCCTAGATAAATTACTAAAAATATAATACTTACCTAGTCCACCCACCACTTCTGATAACCCTTGAGCGGCACCCGATCTATCAACAGAACTAGTCTCGGAAGTAAGCGTCTGCATTAGCCATGGCAGCAAGTCCTCAAAACTAGACTCTCCCATGCCTCTTACCATCGCACCCAGTGCTCTAGCACTAACTGATCTAACCTCTGGCACGGGATCCAACAGCGACGTTTTCAGTCCGGGAATAATTGTAGGCAAGTATGGCATTAGATCTTTTTGATCAGTGAGGGAATACATGTTGCCTATAATTTGGGCAGCCATTTTTCTTGTTTCTGTCGAACGATCCATAAATGCTCTCTGGACTACTGGCATTATTAGGGCCAACGAAGGAGCGTCGATGAAATGTACGAATTGAGTATCCAGTAAGGTCTGTAAACATACTGACGTTTTATTTGAAGGATCCTGGAGTGCCTTTAGAAGTACTGGTACAATAGCTGGAACAATGAATATACGTTAATTTAATGGTAAAATAACACGTAAGCTGAAAAGTTTTTGGTCTGACACATAGATGTCACCCTTTTCAAAAAATCCATATGATTTTTAGGAAGTATCAATCTTCAAACGATATGTGTCAAAATTTCATAACATTTCGATGATTAGTTTACAAGTTACAGTGATTTTAATGACGCTACTTTTGATATTTTCAAAATAATGGAAAAAAATCGAATTTCGTGTGTTGATTAAACGCTGTTTTTTGATGGGAAAAATACCGTTTAAGCAAAGCAATGGCTTGATAAGTGTTACGGGGACTCTGCCCCTGGAAAATCACTAATCATTTACTGGTATGCTGAATTTAAACGCAGTCGTATCGACACAAATGACGCCCAAATGAGGTGGTTACACCGGAAAACATCAAAAAAAATCCATAAAATTGTTTTGGATGATCGTAAAGAGAAATTGAATGAGATAACCGACACCCTAATGATATCAAAAGAGCGTGTTGGTCATATTTTGCATGAACATTTGGGCATGAGAAAGCTCTGTTCGAAATGGGTACCTCGTTTGCTCACAGTGGACCAAAAACAACGTGTTGATGATTCTGAGCGCTGTTTGGATCTGTTTAAGCACAATAAAAAGGATTTTTCCATGCGATATGTGACAATGGATGAAACATGGATCCAGCGACCAAAAACACAACAGTCGGCTGGGAAGGTTTTGGCTTCTGTATTTTGGGATGAGCATGGAACAATTTTCATCGACTATGCTCAGCGAATATTATATAAAGCAGTTGGTGTGTTTGAAGACAGAAATCGTAAAGAAACGAACCAAAGTGAACACATAAGTGTTCTGTACCGAACATTAAAAATGATGTAGCAGTGTTTAAAGCCTATAAATAAAGATTTTGTGTCAAATGGAACCTGTAAAAATTTAAAAAAATATTTAAAAGATATAGAAAAAAGTAACTAACCTTGGATTTCCGGATTTCTTATTACAGAACCAATAACTTTTAAAGCAGTAGCTCCAGCTTCTTGGACTTTAATATGTGAATCGCTTAAAACTTCAATAAGCTTGGGAACAATACTAGGTAGGCAAGAAGAGAGTTGTTTCGGAGCACAATATGCCATAGCACCAAGAAGTTCCACAGATCCTAAACGCAAAAAATATATAAATAAATAAAATGGCTAAATTTCAATGTCAATTTATTTATATTAATATTTATAAAATTCAAATGTAAAAAAAAAAACTCAAATGCATTGGACAAAAATCCATAAATATTGGCCTGTAAACTTTTGAATCTCTTAGAAAATTATGGCTCAGGCATTACAACAAGTTTTCAAGCAGATAATTAATGATATTAAGAAATAGGGCATCTAGCAGCATCTTGTTAGTGTTGAGACATTTGACATACATTTTTGACGATACTCGAAGTTAGCTTTAACATTTTATGAGAATATGCCCATGATCACAGGCTATTAGGTTTTAATACCATATATTGAAATCTAAAACTTCGAATTTATACTCTTTTGTGAACCCATCTTGATTCACGATGGTAAATTATGTATAACAAGGAATAATATTGAGTATTATTATTATCTTTATAATTGTTTTAACTTGATATTCAGTTCTCGTCAGTTAACTAATCTATATAAGGATAGATATATTATTACTCAGTATATATCACCACTAGACCAAACACTTTATTTTTGCACTCGCACCCGCTCCTGATAAAGCTAACATGGTTAGCGAAACGCGCGTCGAGTGCAAAAATAAAGTGTTTGGTGTAGTGGTGATATGTACTGAGTAGTGTCATTGTGCCAAAGATTCCACATTCCCAACATAATAGATATATTACATAACAAAACTGTTATTTTATTATTCTAGTTCACAAGTTATTAATTTATTTATAACCGAGCCCAACACGAAGTCATTTATTGGGCCATATAGAGCGAGAAGTCTATACAGTGATTCCCAAAGTGGCTCAGGTGGACCCCCAGGGGTCCACGGGAGACTCGACGGGGGTCTACGTTGGCGCGAAAAAAAAATAGGGGTTCACAAGTTGTAAGTGGGGGTCCACGAAAATTTATCTGGTTTCGATAGTAAAGAACAAAAATGTTGGCTTGGCTTTATCTATCAATGTAGGCAGATAATACACTACTCAAAAAAATTAAGGGAGCAAAAAAAATATTCCAAATTTTTCGGTGATTTTTGACAGGCTGTATTTCGGTGAAAAATGGTATTGAGACTTTTAAAAAAAGCATTTTGAAGCTTTAAAATCCTAATTTTCAGATTTTTTGGCTAAAATTTTTTAGGAGCTACGGTTCTCATGCAATACTAACAGCGTGAAAAAATAATATTGCAAATATTTTGCTGGTCCACGGGATTGAAAAAAAAAATTTTCAGTTAGGCCGGCATATGGATCAGATAGCCTGTTTATTTAGCATTAATTTCCTTGTTTTAAAACCTCCCTTAATTTTTTTGAGTAGTGTATTTTAAGAAGGTCAGCGACTGTTACTTGTAAAAACTTGCATATTCGATATTCAGTACAACGCGCGTCGAGACCTGCAAACCGCCGCCCGCAACGCAACCCGTTCAGACGTGCAAAGGGACGCAAATACGACTTGCAATCTTGCATGAACTTGTTTGATTCTTCACCAATATAAATACGAATGCCAAGGACAAACGTTACTCATTTGTTTCCGGAATTTTGAAAAGAAAAGTGTGAGTGAATCGATGTCAGTGTTTGCCAGTGCCGGAAAAAGTAAGTATCTGCCTATTTGTTATTCATACTTTTATTTTATATTGTAATAATATTATATTTGTTATGTCTGCGTGTAGTAGGTACGTAATAAAAATTAAATACTGAACAGGGCCATTATTCGATACTTCTATAAAAGAACAGAAAGCCGAGAAAGATTGAACTTTTAGTACTTTTTATTATAAAATTATTTATTTACCCGACTGTGGTGATTCACTAAAGGAGAGATATATGATTGACCTGCATGTTTGTACATATTTCAGTGCCCTCGTAGTTGCTAATGCTAAATGACTAAAAAATATTTTCGTAAATTGTACGTGTCTTTATGTACCACTCGTAACGTACATCAAAGTAATAAATAAATCATTAAAGTCGCGGAGTTTTGATGTCAAAATATTCTTTAAAAGTATTTTCTCTCGAATTTACAGAAATGTATCAAAATATAATTAATCAAAAAATATTTTATATTACATTAAAATAGGTTCAGCCGTTTTGTGAAAACCTCTCTATGGGTCTTAATAGTTTATTGCTTTTAATAATTAAAATCAGTTTTGCCGCCGGCATTTTGGTTTGTTCATTGCCATAATTAATTAATCCCATTTTATTCTGTTAAAATAGCCATATCCTGTTAAAGTCGCCTTATGATTACTAAAACAAACATGTTTTTCTTTACAGGTAGGTAACTGATACGAAACATGGCTGAATCTAAGAAGAAATGTCGACAGTACAGTGTTGATTATTTGAAATTTGGTTTTCTTCCATCAAAGGCAGACAAACGATTGCCCATATGCCTTTTATGCAACAAAGTTTTGAGCAATGACTCTATGAAACCATCGAAGCTCGAAGATCATCTAAGAAGGTGTCATCCTGATAAAATAGGTAAAGATTTAAAATATTTTCAAACATTGAAGGAAAAATATGAAAAGAGACCCACCGTGCATAGTATGTTCGCTTCAACGTCTCAAAGTAACGATGATGGCTTGCGGGCATCTTACATTATCTCATTGCTTATAGCGAAAACAGTTAATTTTACCCGCTGTTGAAGAGGTTTTAAAAACTGTTTTGCACAAACCTCCATTTGACGTACTCAAAAGAATTCCTTTGAGTAACAACACTGTACAAAGACGTATTGATGAAATGAGCTCTGATATTGAAAGCTTCTTGTGTAATTATCTGCAAACAACTCATTTTTCTATTCAACTGGACGAGTCAACTTTACCTAGTAATGAAGCATTATTATTGGCATATGTTCGATTTGTTATGGACGAAGAAATCCATGAAGAGCTGCTATTCGCGAAAACTTTGGAGACGGACACTAAAGGCGAATCAATATTTTTATAAGCCATCTTAAAAGAATTATACCAGGAGTAACTGCAATTCACTGTCATCCACAATTGTGCGACGAAAATGATGAAGACTTCCAACGATTGCTCTTACATACTGAAGTACGCTGGTTGTCGAAAGGTGCATGTTTAACAAGATTTTACTCACTTTTTGAATCAGTTTTAGAGTTTCTGGAAAGTAAAGATTCATATTTAAAAGAAAACCTGATCAAATTGAAAACAGACATCGCGTATTTGACAGATTTGTTCAAAAAATTTAATGACATTAACTTGCAGTTACAAGGGGCCATCCTAAATTTAATAAAAACAAAGGGTGTAATTTCGGCTTTTCTTGGAAAATTGAAATTTATGAAGCAAAATATTAGTCGGCGCGAATTCTCCCAATTTCCAAACTTGTCACAGGCAGAATGTCTTGATGAGGATATTCAGACATACGTTCAACATTTAAATGCCCTGCATGATGACTTCAAAAATAGTTTTGAAGATATTCTGACGATGGAAATACCACCATGGATCATAAATGCATTTGATGAAACGGAAGTGGCGAATGTGGTATTACAAGAGGAGCTACTCGAGCTTAGCACCAATGAGGAGCTGAAGGTGAAATTTAAAAAAGGCTATCAAACATTTTGGCTGCAGGCAGAAATACCCGAAAAATATCCTGGGCTGTGGGAAATTGCGAGAAAACTTTTGATAGCGTTTCCCTCGTCATACCTTGTCGAAAAAAATTTTAGTGTCGTTACAAACCTATTAACAAAAAAAGGAGCAGATTGAACATCATAGAACGGGGAGGTTTGCGGTTATTTCTTACAAAACTGAAGCCAAATATTGATAATTTGCTGTCAATCCATCAAGTACATCCCTCCCATTAAAATTATGACTATTTTTTTTTTAATTGTTGATTTGCATTGTTGAAGTTACGGTACGTTATTAATGTTTAATTTTAATTCTATTAAGTCTGTAATCATATTATTTTAATAAATAGAACATAAGAAAATATATTATTTTTTTCTTTTTATTTTTACCACTCCGAATTTACGGTTGGAACTCAGCCACGACGCAAATTTCCATCGTTAGATCTAATCTTCACATTTTTTGTGTGTGTTTTAGGAATATGGTAGGAATGTAGCAGCAGGGGGTCCACGGAAACCAGTAAAATTTTGAAAGTGGTCTACGAGAAAAAAAAGTTTGGGAACCTCTGGTCTATACTTAACAAAGTAAATAAAAATAGCACAACGAACACACGTGCAGATGGCACTGACATTCGAAGCAACGCAGTATACATTCATTTGTCACAGTATAAAATCAAATTGTTTAAAGTGTATGCCAAGATCACATTGATGTGCTATTCGGATATAAATTAAACAGATTTTATATGCTGTTGATCCAAACATAACATTCGTAATAGCTCTCGACAAATACAAATAGTTGCTTGATCTACCAGGACCTTTGGGAATAAAAAACTTAAGTTCTTTCAACGAAGGATAGACAACACTGCCATTAAAAATTTTAAGCAAAAATGTTATTGAATGAAATTGTCTACGTTTCTGAAGGCTATCAAAATTAAACCGCTACAAAAATATTGCATTGCCTGTCCCTCTCTGTGGGTACACTCTATCCTCTCTTGAAGAAAAATATTTTAAAAATTTTCTTTGCTCTTGCTGCAATACGAATATATATTTACTATAAATTGGTAAATATATCAAAGAACCAGATTCCAATTTGCTTCTGACCAAGGACGTAAACAAGCTTTTAAGTACAGCTATATTCTTAAATGACTTAAAATTTCCTGTTATTAGTGTTCCGTACGGAACACTTATAAGATCACTTCGGTGTCTGTCTGTCTGTCTGTCACGCCCGATTTTCTCCGAAACTATTTGACATAGAAAGTTGAAATTTGGTAATAATATAGAAATTGATGGCCTCATCAGAGCCATGTAGTTTTGAGAGTTAAATTTTGACTTAAGGGGTTAGTTTTCGGGGGTGAAATCGTAAGTGAAAAAAAAAATTTTTACTAGGTCATCGAGTGTGGTGTCGAATGAAAGCTTGTGAAAACATGAGCAAAAAATATATATAATGTAATACTTGCGCGCACTTTTCTTTGTATTATTTTTAAAAAATTGCGAGAAATCGCTGTCGCCTTATCTCGAAAAGTACTTATCAAAAAATTTTGAAAAAAGTCTGGAATATTCTCCACGGGGTGTAAATTGAACGAAAATTATCACTATTAATAATTTATCTGGTATATAAAAAAAAAAGCAAAAATTTTCAAGGTCATCAGATTTCAGTAAAGATTGGAAACAAACTTTGTTGCAAACTCATTTGGGGTGTGTTTTGTGAAGTCACTGATCATTTTATACATCTGTAACAAAATTTTTTATTTTAAAAGCAATCAACGTACGGAACACTAATTGCACAAATTCAACTTGCACTTGACCGGTTATTTTTTCCATGTGAGCACTAAAACTTAGTTTAGAGTCAAATGTGCTGTAGGTATCGTTTTGCCTTTAGCTTCCTTAAGCCAAAAAAAAATACTGTAATAAATATTACTTTAATTATCCATTACCCGTTTTTGTTCTCCATGAATCCTCTTCCAGTGCCTCCAACAAAGAAGGCAATACCAACTTCACACCGTGTCCAGATAACTTGCTCATGACAACTTTTGATGTATCATCGGCGGCAACCCGTACATATTGACTACTATCGCCAAAGCATTGTAACAAGTGTGGCAAAACATGCACAATGTAGGGTTCAAACAATTTTCCCAGCATTTGGAAAAGCATTTCAAATGCAAATAATGCACCTAAAATAGGAAACAGAATTTATTTAATTTTTCGTATGAAAGAATACACTGTTGTCTAAATTAAACTAGTCCATTTTTTAAACCTTGATTAGTCTTGCATTTTTTAAATAATTTTTAAAATTCTTTAATATAAGAGAAAAATAACATTTTTTACCTAGAAGTACACTACCGTCAGAAAGTATTTACCCACCTAGAAATTTCAATGTAACTGCCAAAATTTAACACCTAATTAAACCCTTTTATTATATTACGTAAATTTAATTATTCTTAATAAGTATCCATCATAAAATTGTTTAGATAAGCCTTTTTGGTGACATCACAAATGAAAAAACCAATTGGAACAAATTTCCAAGTTTTGTATGATAATCGTTTTGAGGCGATTTCTGAGAATTCCAGTTGAAGTAAGAACTCATTTCAAGTTTCTAGGGATTATGGAAATTCCTAGTGACATTTTATGATAAAAACTATGCTATAAATACCATTGCCCTTTTGGAAATTAACCATTCGCAAACAGTACTTTGTCTTTGATACAGGCTCAATTGTTTTGTGAAAATGCAAAAAACGAAAGAAGTTTCGTTGAAAATCGGGTTCTGATAATTGCGAGTAGACAAATCGCGAGTGATATGCGGATACCAAGGAGAACGGGGGACTACATCGTAAAAACATTTTCTGCGATACATGGAATTCTCAACCAAAAACCTTCAGGAAGGCCTGGAAAAACGATTCCCGCTGAAGACAGAGCTATAACAATGTCCAGCAGACGTAACCGCCGCCTAACCGCACCAGAAATCACGGCTCAAATAAACCTGGAGCGGCCCATCTCAATCAGCGTGACAAGTGTGAAGAACAGGTTAGCCGAAGGTGGACTATACGGGAGAGTTGCAGTGAGAAAACCATTTCTTAGGCGAGTGAATAAACGTAAACGATTAGAATGGGTCCGAGAACATGAATTCCGTCCTTTGGAGCGACGAATCTAAATTCGAAATTTTCGGTTCAAATTGACGAGTTTACGTGCGGCGGTTAGCCGGAGAGAGGATGTTGGAAGCCTGTCAGTTGCCTACAATAAAACATGGTGGACGTTCAGTAAAGATTTAGAGTTGTTTTGGCAACGGTAAAGTTGGAAAAATCTTTAGGATAGAAGGAATCATGCGAAAGGAACAGTATCAAGAAACTTTGTTAACTCAAATGCTTCCTTCTCGAAGAGATATTTTTCAAGGGGAATTTATTTTTTAGCGTGACAACGACCCTAAACATTCTGCAAACAAATTGGAGAACTTTTGGGCCAATGAAAATTCGATGACGTCCTGGAAGTGATGACTTGGCCTCCACAATCACCCGACTTGAACCCCATAGAATTGCTGTGGGACCATTTGGACAGGTGTGTTCAAAAACTCAATCCAACCTCAGAAAATCACTTGTGGGAATTTTTACAAGCAGAATGGGTTAAAATAACCGAAGAAACTCTGAAGAAACTACTGGACAGAATGCGGAAACTCTGTAAAGCGGTAATTAAAAACAAAGGAAAAAAAATCCTGGAAAATCATGAATATTTTTCTGATTTTCTAGATCGTACATAATACGAAAATAAAAAAAATTCAAATGAAAGAAATATATATTATCTGGGTTTTTGTTGTCTTGGGACTGAAATAACTAGGTGAGCAAACACTTTCTGAAGGTAGATTTTTAAAAATTACGCTACAAACTCAAAGAATGAAATTTCGTCGTTCCCTTACCTTCTCTATGTTTGTAATTCTTTTTATCTTGAACAGCCTCTGTAAGTTTAGTCATAATGTCATGTTGTTTTAAAGCCAATATTCCCATTCCTTTAACTAAACCTGCCAATCCATATGCGGCACCTTTTCTTTCACCGTATTTGTCCCCTTTGAGTAATTGATGAAGAAGTTTATTAATATATCCAGGTGCCTCCTCTTTAACTGATGGGACTAAAGGTGGTAAACAGTTGGCTACTGCTTCCTGAACCTGTATATATATATATATATATATATATATATATATATATATATATATATATATATATATATATATATATATTAAATTAATTTTTTTTTAAATAAAAGCTAATATATATATATATATATATATATATATATATATATATATATATATATTAGCTTTTATTTAAAAAAAAATTAATTTAAACACTTTTGAGAAATCTCAACAACAATAACTTTTATTAACAATTGCAATCAGACATCTAACAAAGCTGGCCGAATGCTCCGGCTCTATTAAACTATAATTCATAGTGCGCACCAAAATATCCGTTACCTAAATCTCATTAGGGTTACATAAACACTTTTTATAAGCTATGGTCATATCTGCGTAATAACTAATATTAATGGTTTTAGGACATATCAATAACAGTAACTTAAGTATAGTTAAATCTACGTAATGTAAACAAGCCAGTCTGCCTGCCACAATTATCAATAATTAATATTCTCCTTCTCATATTGCATCGTTCGGCCTATCCTAATTTTTTTCAACCAGGTCCGGAACGGGGGGTTTTTCCATACAGAAAATGCTAACAGCTAATATATATATATATATATATATATATATATATATATATATATATATATATATATATATATATATATATATATATATATTTACCAAGTTTTTTTATCGATCGTGGCAATAGTTAAATTGTGAAAAAGTATATCGGGAATGCGATTAATTATTCAATTGTTGTTAAGGGAGGTGGTATGGTAGCGATGAACAAGACATACTATATTGAAAAAAGCAAAACTCTCTTACTTGACGAGTCCACTTACGTTAGATTGGAACGTGATCCAACTACAACAGTCCAAACAAAATACAATAACTTAATAAAAAGCTTAAAACTTAAAAAAGAAATATCTGAACAAGAGGCTTGAATTTATATAATTCCTCTTTTCCGAAATTGTATTGTTTGCCTAAGGTACATAAGGTAGGTGTTCCGTTCAGACCAATTGTAAGTTGCATAAATACACCCACATATGATTTTTCAAAATATTTAACTAACATTTTGAAAGCGGCACTTGGAGAACGAACGAATTACAACATTATTGCTACTTTTACATCTCTTTATTCTACACTATGGTACGCAGGCCACCAGAACGCCATTATCTGATATATAGAATATAACATTACGTTCAAAAGATCTTACTGTTTGTGATGGTGTCGACAGGGCTTGTATAAGCCTAGAAAATATTGGTTTAATTCTCTCGTCATCCTTATCCAAATGTCTAGCAAGCGATCCCATTAATACCACAACTGCCTGTTTGACAGCATCATAATGGGCCGACTTTGATGACTTACTCATAAAGTTGTCAAAAACAGGCCAAAGAGTTCCAACTGTATCCTTAAAAGAAAATTCATATCATTATTTTCACTTTAAGATTTAAGAATATGCATTTAAATTGATTACAAAAAAAAATTAACGGTTAATCTGAATTTAGAAAATTTGATTACTAAATTACACAACAAAAAAATATTTACATTTTTTTGATAAATAAACAAACATTTATCAAAATCTAGCAAAAAACAACAAAAAAAGTAACTAAGTTTCTTTTTCACCTACCTCCGCTTCACATTTAATAAATTAGGTAAATTATTCACTGATAAATGGTACAGATTGTCTTACGAAACTAGGAATGACCGACTAATTAGGTCTGTTTCATTATATCTTACATGAAATTTATCACGAATGATTTGATTCAAAGTTATGGGCAAAAACAGCATCTTTATGTTTTTATCTATTACGAAATTACCGAAGATAAACATAGAAGGTCTGCAAATTCTAGTCAATAAGCTGAATGATATTGGCGAGGAGTATGGTCCACGTATAAATATCGGGAAACCAAAATGATGGTAATTAGTAGACATCTCCAAGAGGATACATCTCCCTTTATAAAAGATCAAGAGATTGAGAGGGTTACTAAATTCAAATATCTTGGCTCTGTCATCAACGAACCATGGGATTGTGATGGGGAGGTTAAACTGCGGATTGGCATGGCAAAGGATACCTTTCTAAAGTAGAAAAATATACTGCTTTAAAGACAATTGCCACTCGCCCTGCGCCTACGAGTAATATGCTGTCTGGCCGGTCCTCTTATATGGTATAAAGACAGGGTCGTTAAAAGTGAGATCATTGAATTGTATCGAAACTTTCGTGCTATGGATATTGAGATGCTGGTACGAATTTCTTGGAGAGAACACCCAACCAATAAAGAAGTGCTTCAAAGGGTCGGGGTGAGGGGTATTTGGGACATATATTAAGAGGTGACCGCTACTCGATTCCAACACTTATTCGGCGAGGACTCGGTAGAAAGTAGCGCTCGTGGCTTCGGAATATCAGGGTCTGGTGTGGAATTCCGGACGCTTCGTTTATTTTTCGACTCGCAGAGAATAATAACCTCGATATAAACTGAAGAAATGGTACAGAGACCTTGACGTATGTGAATACATGAGACAGGAAGAAGAAGAAACACGTGAAAATCTAACTGAACACCTGACAATTAACAAGTGAAAAACAAAAACTGGTTTTTTTGTAATGGTATTTTGGTGTTGTAGTAGTAAACATCGTTTAATTTTCGGTTGAGTTAACCAACGTTTAAATCTTGGGCGCTACGTCATGGGTCACTGCGCATCTCAGTGTATGTGAGAGCAATAAAACTCAGGATAAAATAAATAACCAGAATGTGTGTAAGCGTAGTTAGAAACTAAACGAATACTCGTTAGTGGAGAGAACTATGACGTTAACGGAAAACACTACTGTTCCGTTAATAACAATTAGCGGTAAGACCAACTGACGACGACACAACGTAACAGTAACGCTAACTGACGATTGAAAATTACCAAGTTGATTTTCGGACATAGATATAGCCTCGAATCAAATTATGGAACTTAGTTACAATGTTTTTAATAAATTAAGCATACCTTTCCATGTAAATCGACTATTTTAAGTGCAGCATTTAACATCTCTTTCCTTACGGTTTCATTTCTATCACTTAACGATGTAAACACAAAAAATTGCATCAAGTCTCCGACAAGGTCTGAAGTAATAAGAGGAGCTAACTCAGCAATGGCAAGGGCAACGCCTCTTCTTGGAAACCAGGTATCAATAGCTTTTTCTATTTCTCTACCAAATTCATCCAGTTTTGCCGGTACCATCTACAAAAACAAGAATAATTATTGGAATGCCAGTTTTATTATCAGTTTCAACATTTTTGGAATGCATTGTGACTAAGTAGGATTGAAATGTGTACAGTAGAACCCCGGTTATCCGAGTTAACGTGGGGGGCACCCTCCTCGGATAACTGAAAACTCGGATAAACCGGATTTGTTTTTTATTCATTCAAAAAATAAACACCAATACTTTAAACCGATGCATGTATTAAGGTTTTTAACATATAAATAGGTACATACATTATAAAACAGTGAAATAGGTATCTATGCGCTTCTGTTTCATATTGCATCTTCTTCTCGCTGCAATGTTTCTCCATCTATTAAGAAGAAGCAAATCCGCTGGGGTTGGCTCTGGTTGTTGTTCGATATACATCAAAGCTTTTTCAAAGAAGCAAAACCTTCTTGCTGAGAGATCTTAGTGGGAGACTGTTCATCCACCGCCGCTTCGTCATCGTCATCTAATTTTTCGGTTTCCTGAAAGGCATTCGTTATTTCTTCAATACTCATTTCTTCTTCTAAATCATCTGCTGTAATCCACTCAACAACATCTTCTCTTGTAACATTATCGCAACCTTTTAATTTTTGCATTAATTCAAATAAACTTTTTTCTTTTTCTTCTATCTCGCTGTCAAAATTTGAACAGGACATTTCTCCATGGTTTCTCAATTTCAAAGCTAATTCATTTAATGGAGTATCATCTTCACTGTCATTATAGTCCTCAAAATCAATAACTTTTGACCAAGATTTTTGAATAGTGGTAGTACGCACAGACTCCCAAGCTTGATTTACCCAGTAAATAACATTTTTCAGTGTAACCTTTATCATCCCATTGATAATATCCTCCTTTTCTGTGTATTCTAACAGATGTTCAAGATATAAACGCCTATAATTTTTTTTAATGTTTTCGAGGATGCCTTGTGCCATTGGTTGCATTATGCCGGTTACATTTGGAGGAAAAAATTTTACAATTTCGCCCACATGAAGTCCTTCTCCAGGGTGAGAGGGGGCATTATCCATTAACAAAATTGCTTTAATAGGAAGACGAATTCTGTTCAAAAATTTAGACACAGATGGTACGAACTCATCTTCAAACCACTTAGTAAATAAGGTCGCATCCATCCATGCGGTCTTCTGACTTTTATAGTAGATTGGTAGGGCTTTGGGTGAGATGTCTTTTAAAGCTTTTGGACGTGCAGACTTGTCAATCACCATCAGTGGGATTTTGTGCTTGCCAGATGCATTGGAACATACCATTATAGTTAATATTTCCTTACTTCGTTTGTGCCCAGGAGCTGATTTTTCCTGTCAAGATGCCAATGTTTTTGATGGAAGCATTTTATAATTCAGACCAGTTTCGTCACAGTTATAAATTTGATCACATGTATATCCACAATCTTCGATTTGCTTTTTTAAGTTCTGCTTAAACTTCTCAACTGATGACACATCAGCAGAAAGTTTTTCACCACATACAGTCAGTTGTCGTACACCGTATCGTTTTTTCCAGCGGTCAAGCCATCCAGAACTGGCGGTAAACTGATCTATCTCTGGGAATTGCCTACTAATCATTTTGCTTTCTGTTGTAAAATTGGACCTGACAGAAGCACACCTTTTGATCTCTGTTGGTTAAACCACATGAAATAAAGCTTCGTTAACCTTTTCATAGTCGCCGGTTTTCATTGATTTTCTTCCTGATGACAAGGATGCTTAATTTATACACCGCTCTTCTATTTTTGTGCGGTTTCTTTTCCCATCTCCAACTGTTACCTCACCTACTCCATAATCTCGTGCAACAACTTTAATTGTCTCTCCTACTTCAATTCTTCTGATGGCTCTTAATTTTTCTTCAATAGGAACGACGATTCTTTTACGCTTGTTTTGCTCCATTATAATACGACAAACAAAAATTTAAACAAAGCAGTTCGTATTAATTACACTTAACTACCAAAACTGTGAGTATACTCGTACTTCTTCGTAGTAAACGCTATAACGCACTGCATTCACGCAAATTTACATGCTGAAAGAATCCAAAAACATAAATAGGGGAAGCCCTCACACGGGCCAGGGGGATTCCCCGAAGGCCCCGACGATTTTAAATGGAAATATGTACACACATATTTTAGAAGCTCGGTTAATACGCAGCATAGACGCGCCTACCTCGGATAATCAGGTTCTTAGATTGGCTCGGTTAATCCGGAGCTCGGATAATCGCGACTCGGTTAATCGGGGTTCTACTGTATCTATAGAATTTAGAGAAAAACTTTGTAATGGGTTAAAACTAAACGTTTTCAGTGGTGGTTTTAGCGTCAGCAAACAAGTTAAAATTAACAAATAAATATACTGTAAGGGACCATCCATTAATTACATTACACACTGAGGGGGAAGGGGCTTTATAGAATGTGACACGGTGTCATAGGGGGCAGGGAGGATTTGAGACTTTTGTGACGACTTATGGGTACCTACTACGGCTGCATTGCAAGCAGTAATAAATTAAATTGACAAAAAATGTGATGTCACAACAGGGGGTGGGGGTTACTCGAATGTGACAACCTGTGACATAACGGGCGGAGGGGGTCGAAAAACTAAGAAATTTGCGTGACGTAATTTATGGATGGTCTCTAATGACATTTAAACGAACCCGAAAAAGAAAGTTTTAAGTGAACTAAATTAAAACTACAATTTGGAAACCACATACACCAATATAATAGAGGAATACAGATATTTGATCTTTATTATTTCTTTAACACAAATTTTTACGAACATTCCTACTCTTTCCCTACGTTTTAGAAAAAAAAAATGTTTCAGCAAATATCGCAACGCTCCACAGTGTCTCGACTAGTACAAGCTAGCGGGACAATATTATTTCTTCACTTATTTCAATTGTTTATGTATATTCCAGGTATCTTAAGCTATTTTAAGAAAAAAAAATTTGAAAAATGTGTACTGTATGTGTATTAATCGAAATATGTAGCTGCAAGACGGAAGTGGTTTACTAATGTGTCTCATTTGTTCACTATTGTCGCTAATTGTTCTTTAATTAGCTACATATGTCTACCTACTCATTATGTGTGAAAAGCACAATCATGTTTGTTTACAAAGAAATTTCTAGGAAAAAAATAAAAATCATAATGATAGTACCCACATTTATTAATTTACAAAATATTATTTCTTTTAAAATAAATTAGGACAATAACAGTATCTATATATCAATTATTTACAATAACAAGGTGTATAAGTAAAAGAAATATAATATTAAATAACTTACATACTAAGGCATGAATTATAAGCAACTACAACACACAATAAAATAAGAATAATAATTACAATAAAAAAATACTTAAACCTACTAATCACCATCAAATGAGTCGTCATAACCGCTCTCCCATTCAGTAGAATATTCAGGGAGTAAATAATCCTCCTCATTTAATTCGTGATGATGACTTACTGATGGTGTTTCGGATGGCAATGAAGGTGGGATAATCAACTGCAGAACCTCCAATGGCAAAGAAGTAAATTTTCTTCGCGGTAATTCTCTATACGAGTTGATAACAGGATCAGACGTAATTAAAAGCATTCTCAAAACTTTTCGAATTCTATATAATTTATGTCATATTCCGATGACAAAGTTCTTAAAATTACATGAAATCTAGGAATAAGGTTTACGTCTAATCCTGTAATTTCGCTGTTCAATTCATCTTTGGAAAAAAATCTACGTGCTGTGTTTCCAACGTTTGTGTTACCATATCCAGGTTTTGGTTTATCTACAATGAGACCCATACGATCTTTAAATACTTTTTGTATCTTTTGTGAGCGTTGCTTCACAATAGCTTTGTCGTTATCTCCCCTGACTTGCCACTTTTTTATTTCTAAACGATAGCTGAGGTGAAGCAAACATTCAAACGTGCGGAGCCATGCATGTAAAGTAGATAAACCAAATGCAAGGCGTTCTTCGTTGCTGGGATATTTCTTTGACTCCTCGTTCATAGTAGACGGGGTGGCACCGCAAATATAACACTTTTGTGTTGAACTTGTGTCTGTTAAGGCATTGCACACTTTGCCATCAGTCATTGTCAAGAACAAATCGTGTTTAACAGAGATTTGAGATCCAGCAACGTTACATAATGTTGGAAGAAGCTGACTTACTCCATCTAAAATTTTAGAAGTTTCTTCTTTCGTAAACTCTTTTGTCTCCTTGGCAAAAATAAACTTAATAGGACGGCAATATAAAGTAGAGGAAGGTCTTGGATTTTGCCAGATCACAGTTTCGCCATCAAGCAGTCTCAAAGGGACAAATGAGTATAGGAACAAAAATTCGTCTGTGGCGTTAGTGTTCTCAAATTTCTTCTTATACGTGCTATGCCCCGAACTCCCATCACAGCCCCATTTGCTTACCAACGTATAATATGAACGAGGTAACACACTTCTAATGACTTCCGTCTGAGCTTTAACTAATCGTTCAGCCGTTTTATCCAAAATCGCGTGAAGTTTAATTTCAGCTCGAGATTCAGTCACAGAAATATATTCGTCAGAAGGACAACAAGAAGCTTTGGACTTACCTAAACTATAAAACGATGGATACACTTGATGTCCCGCTTTCATTGACCATTTTCTTGTTTGTTTATATGAGTGAGAAGTCGATTTCGAGTCCACCTAATAAGCTAAAGCTTCGTCTGGTGTTAACTGCCGACTTTGTTCAGAACACTTATTCTTTTCTCTAGTTTCACTGACCGCGACGTTATGGATCTGTTTAGCAACACTTCGATGCCCTTCTTTTCGAGTAGCTAACTCAGCTGCTGTAATAAGCTCACTTTCACTTCGCGATTCCAAAAGATCTTCTACTCTCCGTCTCTTCGTTTTCGTTGATGAGTCTTCAAATGATTTTCTGGGTCGCCCTACGGAAAGAGCCGCTGATGATGTTGAAGTGCACGGCTGGTTAACACACATCTTTATTTCGATTCCGGATCCCTCTAACCAATCTTTATGTTTGATTAGAAACATTTCTTTGTTACACTTTAAAGAAGTCTACTTTTGATTGAATTTTGCTGAAAGGCTTGATATTTTCATTTTGAGTAGTTTTAGAGAATCGTCAGAAACATCAGACATATTGAATTTTTCACTTATATAATAAAAAATGCCACTGTTTCGTTCAGTTTTGTCATGTTTTAGCCATTCTTCAAAAAATTCCATTTTCGTCATAGTCACGACTCGTTCTGAAAAAAATAAAATAATTTTACTTTCGGGCTTTTTCGGGGTCTATAATATATATGAATCTGTGCCTGAATGTTGTAGGTATTACATATAGAAAAATCTAGGTGGATATATGTGGATAAAAAAAAGTTGCTACTTTTAAAGTTTACAATTAATGTAAAATTTGTTGGATTTATCTATACATTTACAAATTGATATTACATCAAAAGTATACACATTTTTTATAAAAAATATAAGTCATAAGTACATACCTTCAACAGAATATTCCATCACAAAAAAACTCGTTTCACTTTGCTACCAATTTTAAAATATGTTATCACAAGTGTGCATAAAATGCAACTGATTTGCAAATGAAAATGACCTCTCTTATAAGGGTTACTTTGACCCCCTGATAAGATACCTTTATGAGGTGATAAACAAATTAATTCTTGGAATTCGTTAAATGGGGGGGGGGTTGTTTACAAGTCGTTATCAGTGGTTCCTGGAAATTACGTCATGAATATTGTCCGCTAGCATGTTCTTGCCGAATCACTGTGCACTCGTTAAGTCCTATTCAATTATATATACAACAACACCTATACTCTATTCAAAACTGAATAGTCAGAAGTTTTTTTGAACGCTCGGAATTAACCAAAAAAGTCACAACGCATATGTATGCTAAATGTTATTTCAACACGATAAGAAATAATTCACAAGTTTGTTGTTTATTTGAAACTTCACATAACAACTGACTGTAATAAATAAAATATGCTACATAGAATACATAATTTTTAATGAAGAATTCCATTATGCATCTATAAATATGCAGGGTGTTCAAGGTAAACTAATAGCAGATATATGTTACAAGGTAAAGAAACATAATTTGTCAAATATTCAAATTCTACAAAGCTTAGCATACCTTCAGTCTTTCCGAATATAAGTTTAGTAACATTTTAATTGTAGGCTGTACTTGATCAAGATCAGTCTCTAATAAGGCAGCGAGAGCTTGAGCTGCCGCGGTTTGTACACCTTCGACAGGATGTTCAATATCAGCCATTAATTCTGTACTTAATGTAGCTGGAAATTCCATCTGCGCAGTACGCCACAACTTTTCGGCAAGGATTCTAAAAAATAACTAGGCTTATCGAATTTTCTTATAAAAATCCAACTATTTATTACTTTACTGTGGAGTATGGTAATCGGTCTACACGGTTAGCCTATACAGATACCTTGAATTAATTCACGAATAAGTGCAAAGTTGTCTTTAACGAAATTTTTAGGATACCAGGCGACGCATAGTGGGGGGAAAAACGAAAAATCGTGTTTCAAAATTGTCTAGAGCCTTCAATTTTGGTTCGATTTGGACGATTTTTTTTTAAAATTGAAGCTTATTAAATTGCGAACAAAGTTGTCTGACCGATTTTTCAATTAAACTTTTGTTTCAAAATGGCGGACGTTGGTTTCTGATTATATAGCGACTGAGACACAGAAAACGCTTACAGTTTCAAACCAAGTTGTGCCACTGTTTAGCAATAGCAGCCACTTTTTTGCTACAACAGCAAACAATGTGGCTAGTGCAGCAAAATATTTAGCTGTCCCTATTTTAACAAAACGTTTTAGCTGTTGTAGCCATTTTCTAACTGTGTGAGCTGTCCTTTTCTGCGTGTATCGCTGTTTTTTGTATCTGCTAGAAAATTGTCTACGATACTTAAAATTTACAGCAGCAATATTCTAGCAATAACTGCATGAAAATTTAAATCCCGCAACTAAACTTGAATAACTTGAATGATCTGACTGCCACAGTCTAAATGCCACAGAGAAACTTACTTGCTCGATTCAATTTTGGCATCCGCCATACTTGATTTGTCATTTTAAGTCAATTATTGAAACATATTTATAATTAACAACCTTAAAGAAATTATTTATGCAAATGTTATGGATATAAAATAATAATGGTACGTTTATTCATATTTATAATACTTTTATTGTTCATGGCAGCCATTTTGGGTTCATTATTATTAATCTTGTAACTGTGATATTAGATATATTATCTGCGACATAAAAAAAAAAACATACATACACGCATTTTAGCACAACTTGGTTTGAAACTGCAAGCGTTTTCTGTGTCTCAGTCGCTATATAATCAGAAACCGCCATTTTGAAGACGTCCACCATTTTGAAACAAAAGTTTAATTGCAAAATCGGCTCCGACAACTTTGTTCGGAATTTAATAAGCTTCAATTTAAAAAAAAAATCGTCCAAATCGAACCAAAATTGAAGGCTCTAGACAATTTTGAAAACACGTTTTATTTTTCGTTTTTTCCCCACTGTGTGACGTCCTGAAGAAAGCACCCACAGCAAGCGGAGCATTGCTGTGGTCGACCACCCTTTTCTCTGGCTTCTCATAGTACAAAAATGGTTAAAAGGAAACATGAAAAAACCCTGGAAGGCGAGAATTGAATCTCCAACTTTTAGGCAGGACATCCTCAACGAGCCCTTACAGAGCCTTCCCTCCACACCTTAGGAAAACCAACATGGAAATCTCTGGCATTCCTCGTATCGTACCCTCTGAAGGAACCCTCTGAGTGCCTTCTAATCCCAAAAATCTAGAAGGTCTACAGATCCCAGTTAAAGCGGGGTGACAATGGTAAGTTGTCCTCGTAGATGATAGCTCTAGTCTTTAATAATAGTAAATAATTTTTTGCCAGTGAATATATAACATGGTTTCTAATGTAGGTGCGTAAAAGAGCTTGACATAAACTTAATTTCGATTCGAAAACCAAAAATCAAATCAGAGGTATGTGGGGGCGCAGCGGTATAATACCCACGGGTATGTATTTATGCGAATAACGTAAGAGTGCATCCGGTGCAAGATTTTCGTACAAAAGATATGGTAGAGATAAAACTACAACTAGATAATTAAGGTTGAAGTAGGGAAATTGTAGTAAGTTTGGCATACTTTCCCTACCATTAAGAAAATACAACAGTTCTAGTAGTTCTATATTTTCAATATCAGAAGCGAGTCGGTAGTTGACTTGATACCATGCTTAGACTCACTACAGGACAGTATGAAACAATAGAGAGTATGCATAGAAATCTCCTTATTGAATCACAGTCATACCTTCTTTCAAAATCAAGCCTAGGCAGAGCCACCGACGGAGTTCAGGAGTCAGAAGTCTACAAACTGAAAACTCTATAAAGAGGCAGACTATCTGGATTGACCCGCTACGATGATGAGCTTTCGGTGTTTGTTTCGCTCTTACCGAGTCCTACAAGTTAGCTGCATTCGGAAAAAGAAGCTTATCACAGCAAATACTTTATGATGGAGCTGCAAAAATCTCCGTGAAAAGGTTCGTAGACTACCAGGGACAAACAAGAAGATCTTACCATGGAGGCATCGAATCAGGGAGTGTAAATTACTCGTTAAAGATAAAAGTCCTGCGGTGGGTTGATTTACTTAGCCTCTGGATAAGGCACCTGCTAGTCTCAACCCATTTCCCCGCTACGGCTTCAGCGAAAATATGCCAGCGTTGTGATCTCGCCCATAAGGAGAGAAGGAGGTGCCACTTTTCTCAATTTCGATTTTGTACTGTTATATCAACCTGTTTAAACTTGAAAACATTTAAATGGGTGGTGACAACAAGAAATTTCTTACCTGTTTTCCTCATTTTCATCAAATTTTGCAATCCAAATGCGTTTGTTAAGTTTAAGAGCATATTCATAGTCGGCTTCAAAATCTGGCAAGGACGATTCAATAATGATAAGTGCCCTAAGCGCTGCATCCCTAACAACTACAATAGGACTTTGCAATGCCGTTAACAACACATCAATTTCATCCAGGGTCGCCGTTGCGCATCCAGGTTTTCCACTTACACTGTTTGCAATATCAAGAAGACATGCTTCTGACTGAGCCTGTACTCTAGCAGAACTACTGCCTAAAAATAAATTACAGGAACTGTAAATTATACCGGCATGCTAAAAAATTGTTTTACATATACATATTCATATTAAGTAGTTATAAAAGGGGTTTAATAGATTGTTGTATTTAGATATCGCGTTAAAATGTTTATTTTGTTGACAAGCATTATTCTCAAATGATTTGTCTAACGGAGTTGCAGTCAGTAGCGAGCTGACGCGCAGTTAAGATCTCTCGAAATTCAAACCTTTCAAAAAAGATTTGCCCCACTTTTTACCATCTTCAACAAAATGGGCAATCAATAAAAATGTGTAAAAGTATCGAAGTCCGAAACTGCAATAACAAGTAAGAGTTCAATTACTAGGTTTTTTGAGCCTGAAGATTGAAAATGTGTTATCTTTTCCCCATTTAAAACTAATTAATTAAAAAACTTACACTTCCTTTGAAAAAATTTTAATAAACTTTTTTATTTATATTCTGATAGTCTTTAATATAAGCCTTAAAAACTATTGATTTTATTTTTTTTTGTTAAGAGTTTTCAAGTCAAAAAGTTCCTTTTAATACATTCTTAATTAATTCTGAAAAATTGCAAATAAACTAAACACTAACACTTGTTATCAACTTTTCTGATCACATCTATGTACTCATATGTACAGTCTGTCAAGTAAGAACGTGACCGCTCGTATTCTTGGAAAAAATGTGTTTCGAGAACATTTTTTGCCATCAATGTGTGTTAACCACAGCGCAATTACCTTAGTAAGTTGTCCAATCGCTTCCTGCGTCAATAATCGTCTGGCATCTTCGAGGCACGTTGTCGACGACATTTTCTGCATACTCAACAAATTTTTCGAATCTCGCGAGACAACTGAGTCAAGGTCCCCAGAGTATTTCCTCTGAGCTTTCTCTTTAAAAGGGACCAAACGTTTTTCAATAGGGTTGGCGTACGGCGATTGTGAAGGTCACTCTAGTATCTTATCGTGGGCCCAAGTGAGCCGTTTCGCGACGTGATTTTCGTCCAGCAAAAGTTTCTTCAACGTGCTTCAGAATTTGACATCATGAGCACGAAGATGTTATCGAATGGTCCCGTGGGGTACAGTCGAACCTGATTTTCTTAATTTTGCCGCTCCTTGACGCAGCGTCAATTTCGGGTCTCGTGAAAACAAAGACACGATTCGTTTTTTCGACTTTCGGAATGACTTTGCTTACCGAGTCACGTTTTGGCAAGTCGTCGACATTTTTCGTCTCGTTAAAATGATTTGCCCATTTCTTCACAAACGACACTGACTTTTTCATGTATTTAGCGGCCGCGGATGGGAACAAAGAAAGACTCCCTCGAACTGACGCACAAACGGGCGTCTCATTTTGGATCTTACGTGATTTCGACGAAAGTTCGGAATCGACTGATACTTTTACTAAAATGCGTCGTAGACAAAGGTTTCCTCTACCGATTTTTTGTCGAATAGCTAGAATTGCATCTACCAAAAATAAATTATTGCGGACACGTTCTTACATAACAGACTGTATGTACGAATGTGTTTTTAAGTTCTCTTCTTAGCCATGAAAATGAAGTCTGACAAAAATATTGCTTGGTAGTTAAATTACTGCCACTGTTCTACGTACTTTGACGACCTTTCGTACGAATTTGTTGCGTTTTGCATTTTTTACGACTTTTTCTTTTAAATTGTGAATAAGTGAGATACAGTAGAACCCCGATTAACCGAGCTCCGGATTAACCGAGCCAATCTAAGAACCTGATTAACCGAGCTTCTAAAATATGCGTGTACATATTTCCATTTAAAATCGTAGGGGCCTTCAGGGAACCCCCTGGCCCGTGGGAGAGGTTCCCCTATTTATGTTTTTGGACTCTTTCAGCATGTAAATTTGCGTGAAAGCAGTGCGTTATAGCATTTACTACGGAGAAGTACGAGTATACTCACATAATTTATTTGGTTGGAGTTCTGGTAGTTAAGTGTAATTAATACGAACTGCTTTGTTTGAATTTTTGTTTGTCGTATTATAATGGAGCAAAACAAGCGTAAAAGAATCGTCGTTCCTATTGAAGAAAAATTAAAAGTCACAGAAGAATTGAAGTAGGAGAGACAATTAATATTGTTGCACGAGATTATGGAGTAGGTGAGGTAATAGTTCGAGATTGGAACAGAAACCGCACAAAAATAGAAGAGTAGTGTATAAATCAAGCCTCCTCGTCCTCAGGAAGAAAATCAATGAAAACCGGCGTCTATGAAAAGGTTAACGAAGCTTTATTCATGTGGTTTAACCAACAGAGATCAAAAGGTGTGCCTCTGTCAGGTCCAATTTTACAAGAGCAAGCAATAATGATTAGTAGGCAATTCCCAGAGACAGATCAGTGTACCGCCATTTCTGGATGGCTTGACCGCTGGAAAAAAACGGTACGGTGTACAACTGACTGTATGTGGTGAAAAACTTTCTGCTGATGTATCATCAATTGAGAAGTTTAAGCAGAACTTTAAAAAGTAAATCGAAGATTGTGGATACACATGTGATCAAATTTACATCCATCAAAAACATTGGCATATCGACAGGAAAAATCAGCTCCTGGGCACAAAGGAACCAACTATAATGGTATGTTCCAATGCATCTGGCAAGCACAAAATCCCACTGATGGTGATTGGCAAGTTTGCACGTCCAAGAGCTTTAAAAGACATCTCACCCAAAGCCCTACCAGTCTATTACAAACGTTAGAAGAGCGTATGGATGGATACTAACTGGTTTGAAGAAGAGTTCGTGCCATCTGTGACTAAATTTTTGAACAGGAACCGTCTTTCTATTAAAGCAATTTTGTTAATGGATAATGACCCCTCTCACCCTGGAGAAGGATTGTAAAATTTTTTCCTCCAAATGTAACCAGCATAATGCAACCAATGGATCAAGGAATCCTCGAAACCATTAAAAAAAATTATAGATGTTTATATCTTGAACATCTGTTAGAATACGCAGAAAAGGAGGATATTATCAATGGGATGAGAAAGGTTACACTGAAAAATGTTATTTACTGGTAAGTCAAGCTTGGGATTCTGTGCGTACTACTACTATTCAAAAATCTTGGTCAAAAGTTATTGATTTTGAGGACTATAATGACAGTGAAGATGATACTCCACTAAATGAATTAGCTTTGAAATTGAGAAGCCATGGAGAAATGTCCTGTTCAAATTTTGAAAGAAGAAAAAGAAAAAAGTTAGAGGTATATCGAACAACCAGAGGCAACCCCAGCGAATTTGCTTCTTCTTAATAGATGGAGAAACATTGCAGCGAGAAAAAGAAGATGCAATATGAAACAGAAGCACATAGATACCTATTTCACTGTTTTATAATGTATGTACCTATTTATATGTTAAAAACGTTAATACATCGGTTTAAAGTATTGGTGTTTATTTTTTGAATGAATAAAAACAAATCCGGATTATCCGAGGAGGGTGCCCCCCCCCACGTTACCTCGGATAACCGGGGTTCTACTGTACTTAAAAAAATGTCTCTGGACATACATGCTCCAAATCCCATGAACATTTAAATTTATGACCAAAATGAAACAATATAACAAAACCAGTATTTTGTCTTTTGCGGAAATTTATAAAATTTTAGGATACGCGATCCCAATGTAAGGCATACTAGGAGAGTACCTATATATGCGCAAAACACACAATACATACTGTGTTTACTTGAATCTAACGCGTACTTATTTTGCCAATTTCACCAGTCCGAAATTTAGCTACTCATTAGAATTGGGACGCCCATTGGATTATGGTAATAGAGTTCAAAAAAATAATAAAAATAAAACAGTGTGGAGCTGGCTACTAGACAATTAGCCAGTAATACGCGGACTGTTGCGCCGCTGCTGCAGAGAATGCACGTCTACCAGGTATACAAGTATGAAATGAGGATTTTAGACAACAGATGGTGCACTAATTCAGTTTGTGCTATAAAGATTTGACACTACGCCATTTTGTGTGCCATCAACAAGTGTCAGACGCGCACGAGTGATAAATTGGAAAAGTGTGTGCATAGTGTTGTGTTGTTGTATTCAGTATGTCGAAACTTATACCGAACAAGGAGCATTCGCGAACAGCATTAATTTTTTGTTTTCAATTGAAGAAAACTACTGTTGAATCATACCGATTACTTCGAGAAGCTTATGGTGAACATGCTCCATCGAAGATACCTGTGAACGATGGTTTCGGTGTTTGAAAAGTGGTGACTTCGATGTTGCAGACAAGGAACGTGGAAAACCGCCAAAAAAACACGAAGATGTGGAATTGCAAACATTGTTGGAAGAAGATGATTCGCAAACACAAAAACAACTCGCCGAGCAATTGGGCGTTAGTCAACAAGCTGTTTTTCCAGTCGGCTACGAAAGATAGGAAAGATTCAGAAGACCGGTAGATGGGTATCACATGAGTTGAACGACAGGCAATTGGAAAAGCGCAAAAACACGTGTGACATTTTGCTCGCTCGGTACAAAAGGAAGTCGTTTTTTTTGCATCGTATACAGTCCCTGGCCAAATTATTAGACGCACTGTAAGATTTCATGTAAAATATTAATTACCGAGTGATATTGTACCGTTTTATTATTTTAAATTGATTTGTTTTTTATTTTTATATTATCCAATCAATTACCTATTTATTTGACATAAATAAAACAGCATTAATTTAGAAACGCATAAGTTTATTAAGTTTTAAAGAAAAGTGAAATTAATGTTAGTAAAAGTCAATATTTAGTTGAGCCACCTTTAGCCGCTATCAAAGCTTTAATTCTGCGCGGCATGCTATCAATGCAAGATTGTACTGTCTCCTGCATTTGAGGATGATGATTTCACACATGAATAATCTTTTCTAGGAGCTGGGTTTTGTTGGTAATCACATCTTTAGCCACTTCTCTTTTCATCAGCTCCCACACATTTTCAATGGGGTTCATATCAAGGCCAATCCAACAGAGGGGTATTTTTTTCTACCAAAAAAGCTTTAACAGACCGAGCAGTGTGGCAGGGAGCTCCATCTTGCATGAAAGTGAATGGTTCCCCATTTGGAAACCATTCTCTGAGCTGCGGAATCAATCGATGTTGTAATACTTGTTTGTACTGATCTTGCCTCATTATTCCTTTGACGACGTACAGACGTCCAGTGCCCTTGCCGCTGATGACTGACCAAATCATCACTTTGGTGGGATGTTTAACCGTCGGGACGACACAATCAGGATGAAACTTTTCTCCATGACGACGACGCACATACTGAGCTTTATTCTGCAAAATTTCGAATGTGCTTTCGTCACTGAAGCAGACCTGTCAAAAATAGGAAAAATATATAAACTTCCATGTTTATTTGCTTTATTTAACTGAAAATGATAATAATGTATCAATTATTGATTAAATTGCTGTATCTTATCGATCTCCAGAAGTCCACATCTTTGTCTTGCCATTGTTTGGCCCACTTCAAGCGCTTTGCTTTCATTGCAGCTGTTAACTTGGGCTTCCTGGCGGGGCGACAGGTCTTAAAATCTAATTCTTTCAATTTTCTTCGAACAGTGCGCTCAGAAGCATATACGCTAGCATCCTGGAGTTGTGATTTTATTACCTTTGTGGTAGCAAATCTGTTTTCTACACAAATTTTCTTCAAACATCTCTCTGACCGTGGAGTGAAAATTGGTTTTCTACCGCATCTTTTCTTTCTTTTCGGGCTTAATTCCTTCCCTGACTCAATTTTCTTTTTATGCGTCGTACACTAGCTTCAGAAACCTCCAATCTTCGTGATATTTCTCGGTTTGTAAATGTTTTCGCAATCACAAGGGCCTTCACTTCAGCTTTTTTTACGTGGTGAAAGATCGCTTTTCTACCCATAATGAAAATAGTCCAATTACTTTTTTAAAACACTGCATACAAAATAAACTAATAACTGAGTAGTATAAAACTGTTAAACAAACAATCATAGTCCATAAAGCCACAGAAACACGTCCGTACCTAACTCGATTCCGATCGCGACTGATACAGGTTTGTACTTATTTACGTTCATGTATCACTTTGTCAACACAGTGTTGCCATATGTTAAAAATAAATACAAATATGTAGACTACAACAATTATTTTAAATAAAAATCAATAATATTGTAGTTTAAATATACCATTATTGCATAAAAACTCTTAAGAAACATAAAATTGCTAAAAAAAATACAGTGCGTCTAATAATTTGGCCAGGGACTGTAGTTACAGGGGATAAAAAGTGGATTTATTTTGAGAATCCCAAGCGCAAAAAATAATGGGTAGACTCAGGCGCACCATCCACATCGACCGCAAGACCGAATAGCTTTGGCAGATGCTCTGTGTTTGGTGGGACCAGAGGGGTGCGGTCTATTATGAGCTGTTAAAACCTGGGGAAACGGTTAATACTAAACGTTACCAACAACAATTGACTGATTTGAACCGCTCGCTGCTTGAAAAAAAGGCCAGAGTACCGAAAGAGGCAACACAAAGTCATTTTACTTCATGACAGTTCTCCATCACATACGGCAAAACCAGTTCGCGACACGTTGGAAGCACTCAGCTGGGAAGTTCTACCCCAAGCGGCTTACTCACCAGACTTGGCTCCTTCCGAGTACCACTTGTTTGCATCGATGGATCACGCACTTGCTGAGCAGCGTTTTGGTTCGTACAAAGATGTGAAAAAATGGCTCGATCAATGGTTCGCAGCAAAAGGGGAAGATTTTTACTGGCATGGTATTCACAAATTGCCCGAAAGATGGGAAAAATGTATAACAAGCGATGGAGCATACTTTGAATAAAGTACTTTTTATCATTCTTCCGAATTTAACATGTTTTTTTTTTTAAAAAAAAATCCGCATTTCATACTTGTACACCTGGTATAGGGACAGGTGTAAGTGGCGGTCAGGGCTGCGCATTATTTGACGCTAAACCCTTGTTTTACTGTTGCAACTCCCAAAATCCTGCTACACATTAGATTTGAGTATATAGAAACGTAGAATAGTTTTTAGTTGGTAAATATAGAGAAAAGATGCATAAATAACTAGCAGATATTGGACAATAAATAAATTTTTGGGGTTTGACCTACAGCGAAAAAATAATCGAAATATTGGTTTGTAGAGAAGAAAGAAACAAGGAATTCTCACTAAAGAGTAGACTCAAAGTAAAATTTTGATTTAAACAGTTTCGATGGGGCCAAGACTCAATTCAGGATAATCCCAGATCAGGAAAACCAATCAAGGTAAGAACTGAGAATACCATCAGGCATGTTGGGCACTAAATTTTAAGGATTTCAAAAATGTCATCTAATTTAAATTACACAGCCCCACAAAAAAAAAGTGGGGTATACTTTTGATGCGATATATCAGATCGGTAGTATTTTTGCCCGCTGATCACGAATCTGACGTCAGAATATCGCCATCACATCTCAATTTTTTCTAACCTCAAAAAATATGTAAAAATTAGTAAAAATTAAGAAAAATATACTCCTAAAAAATTGATTCAAGCTTTTTCATGAATCCAAAGATATATTAATATGTATTCGGACACGCTAAGCTAATATTCATCGGTTGGATTAAGCCATACAGTTCTGTTTTCTTTCTAACCTCAATAAATCAGACAGATATAGTGCTTCTCGAATGCAAAAACGAATTCAAATTAAAATTCAACCGATCCTTACCAAATTTGGTACACGGGGATTTTTTTTGGGTCGCTGATCACGAATCTGAGGTTGGATTGGCAAAATTCAAGATGGCAGATGTTTTCGCGCCATTTTGAACGCCGAGAAAATTCATCGGTCGATTTTTATTCTTCTACCTGCATCCAGGGCACCTCCACGTGGTGACGGTGGGCAACGGTGTTACTCCACTAGCCGGCAGAGTCCCTGGATAACGGCTTAGATGCCGTCATGGCAGGTAGAAGAAAGAGAATTACGATGCAGGGACTCGGAAACCCAGTATCGGCGGTTGGTCAGGGTGGGAAAGCGGGCCCGAAAGCCGTCGTCATCCAGCGACCGTAGCTCTTCATGTGTGGGTGACTTGGCTCATGTAGAGTATAATGCTACAAGAAAACGGTCTTACGGTACAAGGACTTTTCATAAGTGCGATAAAAACAGTGATTCATTTTGTTATATTTGCTGTCAACACGTATTGAGTAAAATGGGGTCACCGATAACGGATAAGATTAAAACCTTATATAAGGATTGTTTTAACATTGAAATACAGCACCAGGATACAGATTGGGTTCCCCACATCATTTGCAGTTCTTGCAAAATAATGTTGTACATCAATAAGAAGGCGATTAAATATTCCAGACCAGCAATATGGAATAGACCATACAGTGAAAATGATTGCTACTTTTGTATGAATGTTGTATCTAGGCATAACCGAAAAAATAAAAGCACTATTACTTATAACGATGTTTCGACAGTAACAAGACCAACTAAACTAATTCCGCGTCCTGAACCACTTGATGCTGATGTTATGGAAACAAATGATTTCACCTTATCAGTTCATGCCGAAAACATTGAGATTGTCGAAAAAGATTCAAACACTGTTACTAATGAATGTTCTAGTGACAACCTATCATATACTACTGACACAGATAAAGAATTTCTACCATACAACCGTAAACCAGAACCAATACTCGTATCACAGTCAGAACTTAGTGATCTAGTCAGAGATTTAGGCTTATCCAAAGATGGTTCAGAGCATCTTGCTTCCTTTTTAAAGAAAAGACATTTACTTAAGCCAGAAGCTACGATTTCTTATTATAGAAACAGAGATGAAGAATTTCGAAAATATTTCACAATGGACGAGGAATTGTCACTTTCATATTGTACCAATGTAAAAGGTCTAATGGATGAATTTCAAAATAACTCATACGATCCTGAAGAATGGAGATTGTTCATTGATTCTTCTAAACGGAGCAATAAGGCAGTTTTGCTGCCAACGTTTACGCTCCCATTCCGATTGCTCATTCCACAGTTATGGAAGAGCAATATGAAAAAA
Source organism: Pachyrhynchus sulphureomaculatus (assembly GCA_019049505.1). Taxonomy (NCBI): domain Eukaryota; kingdom Metazoa; phylum Arthropoda; class Insecta; order Coleoptera; family Curculionidae; genus Pachyrhynchus; species Pachyrhynchus sulphureomaculatus. Next base: position 22,403,829 of record CM032456.1, read on the forward strand.
TGAAGCAGCCTTTGATAAAAATAAAATATGCTGATCATAACTGGAAAATTTGTGGAGATCTGAAAATTGTAACAATATTGCTTGGCCAACAGTCAGGGTTTACACTTTATACCTGTTATAAATGTCTGTGGAATAGCAGAGACAGGGAACGTCATTATAAGAAAAAAATTTGGCCAACAAGAGAATCGTTCACTCCTGGTGAAAATAATGTATTGTTTCCACCATTGGTAGATCCAGGAAAAGTTCTTATTCCCCCGCTTCACATTAAGCTTGGACTTATGAAGCAACTCACGAGAGCATTAGATACAAACGGACCATGTTTCAAATATTTGCATAAAAAAATTTCCAAAATTTTCTGAAGCTAAAATTAAGGCAGGCGTATTTGACGAGCCACAAATAAGAATATTGTTTCAAGATTCATTATTTGTTACTAAAATGAATAAAGTTGAAAAACCTGCTTGGCTTAGTTTTAAAGAAGTCGCAACAAACTTTTTGGAAATAATAAAAGTCCTAAGTACAAAGAAATAGTCGAGAAAATGGTAAAAAATTTTCAAACATTAGGTTGCTTAATGAATCTAAAATTACATTTCCTGGACTCCCACATCGATGATTTCCCAGATAATCTTGGTGACTACAGTGAGGAGCAAGGGGAAACGTTTTCACCAAGATCTGAAAATCATAGAAAATCGGTATCAAGGACGATGGGATGACCATATGCTAGCCGACTATTGCTGGTCGCTAAAAAGAGAAACAAGTCCTCAAAAGCGTTTGGGCAGAAAGCCTTTGAATAGGTCATTCGCGGAAAAAAGAACAAGATACAGCCAAAAAAAGGAAAGTTAGGCGCGGGTCTAACCTTCGCAATTCTAGGGCTTAAGGGTCTACTATTTGAGAGTATATGGTTTAAAAGTCCTGGTTTTGAGTTTATTGGGTCTCATTTTTAAAGTTACAGGGTTATTGAGGTCTATTTTTTTGAGGTTACAGGATGTGGGAGTCTAAGGTTTCAGGGTTTAGGGTTTAAGAGTATCAGGTTTGAGGATTCCCCAACTGTATACCAAATTTGGTAGAAATCGGTTGGTTTTCGAAAATTTTGTCCGCCATCTTGAATCCGCCATTTTGAATTTTGCAAATCCGACCTCAGATTCATGATCAGCAACCCAAAAAACCCCCGTGTACCAAATTTGGTAAGAATCGATTGAATTTTAATTTGAATTCGTTTTTGCATTCGAGAAGCACTATATCTGTCTGATTTATTGAGGTTAGAAAGAAAGCAGAACTGTATGGCTTAATCCAACCGATGAATATTAGCTTAGCGTGTCCGAATACATATTAATACATCTTTGGATTCATGAAAAAGCTTGAATCAATTTTTTAGGAGTATATTTTTCTTAATTTTTACTAATTTTTACCTATTTTTTGAGGTTAGAAAAAAATTGAGATGTGATGGCGATATTCTGACGTCAGATTCGTGATCAGCGGGTAAAAATACTACGGATCTAATATATCGCATCAAAAGTATACCCCACTTTTTTTTTGTGGGGCTGTGTATCATTCGTTATCACTCACTTTCAAAAGGGTTTTTTTTTTTTCTTCATGAAATCACAAGTGTAGTAAATATTTTAAAAAATCGTTCTTACACACTATTTTGAATACTACGATACTTACAAAATAATATCAACTAGCAAGAGGAACATTTGCTTCGTAGGCAAATTCCGGGGATGGTAAACATCAGCTCCATTGTTTTCTTCCCTACCCCTTAACTTTGAGTGTTCCGAAATTATCTGTAAGCCATCGTGTATAATTTGGTCATGATTTTTCGCATAACCAGAGGATAAACTATACTTTAATAATGGAAACGTGTAACTAAATGTTGGAACGGTAAAGCACTCAGCGGTAGATTCGTCTTCATTGGTTCTTTTCGGTACAGTTTTATCGTGTATAAGGCTAACAACTCGTACCATTGCTTTATACAGGTTTTCATCTTCCCAGTTGGTATCTATGTCGCACTGGGGCTTGCATAGTCTTAAAGTGACCATTGCAATAAATTCGCCTAAAGTATTTAAGTCTTTTGAGAAAACAGTCTTATGTAATTTTGCATACAGTTCTGTTAAGTATGGTGCGGCTAATGGAGATTGTAAGTCTTGTAGTATTACTGGTAATAAGTCTTTATAATAGAGTGAAAGTTTTACAGGGTTACCAGTGGCAGCTGCGCTTATCATCGAAACGCTTTTTATTATCACTTCATTTAACTGCAACAAAGAAAATTATTGTTTAATAGAGGTAAAAATTTTATGGATGGTACTACAATAGTCTATTGACCAGCGCACTATGGGACAGAATCGTGCGTACCGTCTCAAAAATAGGTTTTGCGAGTGTTCGATATTGAATATTTTGTTAATGCACATATCTAACTGAATGTCTAATACATATTATATAGAATTTAAAATAGATTATTTCTCATTTTTTCTTAATAAAACTTGACTTGCAAGTTGACGCTCAAAATAATGTCGATTATGTAGAACAGAATTGCACCAGTTTACATGGTCATATTTTCATTATTTTCAATGCAAATATGTAAGTGTGATATATGGTTAGAATGGTTATTAAGTACCTTATTTAAAAAGCATTTAAGTAGACATTTATGTAAAAACTGGAGAGGTACACGATTGTTTTTTGCAGTATCAAATATCCTAACCTTATTAGAAACTTTAAATAGATTTTGACAGTTAGCGATGTCTGCCGATATCGTAATTTTGATACCATCACATAGAGCAGCTCATATAAAAGTCAAGGCAAAAAAAAAATTTGCCCGAATCTGCCCCTTTTAAATGGGACGAAAAAATATCTGATGGGGAGGGAAATGCAAAATATTTAAAAAAAATTTTTAAGATTTGATTCAGGAAATTTTTCGACATTTTATTCTTAAATAATATTGTCTACTAGCGTCTATAGCGGACATAGGTAGGCAGGCAGATATGTAGGTAGGTAGGTAGGTACGAGGCAGCTTTACCAGCTAATATCACTAGAATAGGTGACTATTGTTTACATCCCAGCAAGTTGTCAAAATTTTGTTTACAAACTACCGCATTGAACTACATACATACATAAAGTGGTTGTTTCTTGAGAGAATGAACTACATACATACATAAAGTGGTTGTTTTTTTGAGAGGATTTGCTACCAACAAAATATATGTGATTTTTTCGGCTTTGTTGCTATTGCCGAACTGCTACTACCTGGTAGAGCTGCCTTGGGTAGGTAGAAACATTTTTTGTGTTTTATATATAAAGATAGATTACTACCTAAATTAAAGTTTAGGTAAGGTGGAAATACTGTTATTGGAAATCATATCATATCATATAAGAACGCGATAAATATGTGACTACCCGCAGATAATAATATTTTCTCACGGAATTGAAGTATAAAAGTTATTGATTTAATTGTCATTTACCAGTACTTTATTGTGCTTCGACATAGAGTCTTCACCAACCTCGGTAAAAACAATATTTGCGAAGTATCTATACAACAAAATGAGTCAATTTGTTGGGCCTCGACGAGTATTATGCGAATTTTTCATTGACCATGGGACAAAAAGAGAAGATATTCAAAAATACTTAGAAGAACACCATTATTTGTCGTCTTCAAAAAGTGAATTAGTTGTGAAAAGTATTCAAAAATCGCTTATATCAGCTTTTAACAATCGCTGGACCACATCTAACCGAACTAAAGAACGTTTCTTTAATAAAAATACAACGTGGTTAGACGGTGAATTTAAGGTACAGTTCGACGAAATACCAATGGATATCAAACCTACAACATCTGGAGAACGTGGACGTCCATCAAAGTCTTATGAAGATCTGTCAGAGAAATCGAAAAAAAGGAAGAATATGGAGTTAATTCAAGAATATGGACTCGAGAATATACATAACGCATACGTCCAAGGATTGCGGTCTGAAGGAGAATTGGAAGAAGCTTTTGTTGTTGCAATGATGCGGAATTGTGATAGAGATGAAAAAAAGATCATAAAGGAAAAATTGTTGCATTGTGAGTTTCATTTTACGGCGGATGAAGTTTTAAGTCTTTTTGCCGATTTAGATCTTTCGAAATCACAATACGGATTACTTCTAGCAAGTCTGATTAACAAAAACTTCGATATATTGCCGTCATATAATATATTAACAAACGCAAAAAAACTGTGTTGTCCTCCACCCTCCAGCACTGAAATAACCGATACAGGCGCTAAAGTAAATCTACAAGATTTGCTGGATCACACTACTGCCCGTATCTTAAAAATTGAAAATATTTACAACCCAACAAGAAGAAATCTTAAATTGTTTACCAAATGGGGATGTGATGGTTCATCGGGACAAAGTGAATATAAAAACAAATTTTAACAGATGAAAGTAACTTGGTCTCAGATGCAAATTTATTTATAGCGTCTTTGGTACCAATAAAGCTGATTGATACAGAAACAAAAGAGGTTCTTTGGCAAAATCCGGCTTGCTCTTCTATTCGATATTGCCGACCGATTCTGATTGAATTTGCAAAAGAAACGCCCGAGAAAACCCGTTCGGTGGTCGGTGATATTCGGGGTCAAATTAATAATTTGAAAATTTCTGAGATACACATGGGGGACCAGCTAATTGAAATAAGTCACGAGCTGTTCTTAACTATGATGGATGGAAAAGTTACACAAGGTCTAACTGACACAAGTTCTGGAGCTGTGTGTACGGTGTGTAGGGCTAAACCAAGCGATATGTATAATTTGGAGAAGATTGAATCAAAGCCAGATAATATGAATGCTTACGAGTACGGTTTGTCGACGTTGCATGCATGGATTAGGTGCATGGAGTTAGTTTTACATATTTCATATAATCTTTCGTTTAAAAAATGGGCTGCGAGAACTCCGGAAGATAAAAAAAAAGTAGAGAAGACAAGAAAAAAAAACTTGTACAAAGTCAATTTTGAAGCCGAATAGGATTGCATGTTGATAAACCCCGGCAAGGAAGTGGAAATAGCAATGACGGCAATACAGCTCGACGTTTTTTTTTTTTTTGAGAACTACTACTGCTCTTCAGGAATAACAGGAGTTAATGAGGATCTTATTAAAAGGTTTTATGTTATTCTTCAGACTTTGGCATGCGGTATTGCTGTAAATCCAGAAAAATTTGGTGAATATACTCGCGCTACTGCACAATTGTACGTTACACAATATATGTGGTATAACATGCCTTCTTCAGTACATAAGATCTTAATACATGGGGAAAGTATAATTAGACATTTTGCTGTTCTGCCTATTGGTAATTTATCTGAGGATGCCCAAGCATCTCGTAATAAAGATTACAAAAATATCAGATTATGTCACGCTAGAAAGTGCTCTAGGTCCGCAACGAATGAAGACGTATTTTTTTTTTTTTTATGTAGTGGATTAATAGATGTTTGTCATTTATTATATGCTATTTTCATATGTAATATTAACAAAAATACGAAATAATAGTGTATATCATTAAACTGTATAATTATCATTCAATAAGTTAAGTAAACTATGTTTTTGTATGAAAAAGTGTCATTTTTATTTTTTTATTATTTTTTTATATATTATAAATAAAATAATTCTCGCAAAAAAGAAAACCGACTTCCTCCCTCCGATTTTCATAAATTTTCAATAGAGTTATCTAAAAATCAATATTTTGGACGGATTCCGAAATTTTTTTATGTGTTCAGCCTGTTGACAAATTCTTTCAAAAAGAAGAAAGAATTTTGAAAATCGGCTTATAAATGGCCGAAATATTCAAAAATTAATTTTTCGGACGGACATTTTGTCCGTCCGATTTCCAAAAAAAATTTATGGGACCCAACTGCAAGCAATACCTTTCAAACAAAAAAAAGAATTTTTAAAATCGGTTCACAAATAGCGGAGTAATATTGGAACAAACATTAAAAAAAAAAGGAACAAATAAAAATACACACGTGAAGTCGGTTAAAAATTAACAATGAATGTACCATTATTTGATAGTATATACATTAGAGATACTACGTACCAAATTTCAGCTATTTACTTTAATCAACGACAAAGTTACAGATTTTTGAGATGGTACGCACGATTCTGTCTCATAGTGCAGCGGTCCTATAACAGAAGCGTGCTGTCTATTCCCAGGTATTCTTCAGGTAAAAATGCTCTTTTCTACATAAGTTTTATTGCCGATCAAATTATAGTACTTATATACCGTCCTGTTGCCCAGCGGCGCACAGGTATTTGACCGATCTACGAGGCCAAAAGTGAAAAAATCAAAACACAAAATATTGCCAGGTAACCGACTACCATAGACAGAGGATCCTTCCGAAACAAAAGACAACCGCTTCCAACCCCACCCGTGCAGTCTTACCTGTTTTATGTCAGTCGGAATTCGATCCTGTTACCTCGTGTACGTTATCAGTTCTAGGCGCTCTTAAAAATCATAATTGTGAAAGTGGAATTTTATGTCTATAAGTTCTAAAGTAGTGGAAAAAGTGATGGATTTTCAAAGTACAGGTATGTAATTATGTTATTTCATAAAACTTTTATGATTTACTTATTTGTGAGTCAACGTAAGGGACGGTAAAGAAAGGTCTTTTCCACGAGTATTATTTTGTAAAAAAAAATATGTTTTACTGTCGTTTTCATACTTTCCCTGTTAGATCCGGCTATAATTTTGATAATATTCTAAAGTTAGTAGTTTCAGTAAATAATAAATCAAAAAACTGGCCCCGGATAAGACACATTTGGGGACTTTGAAAATTATGGTCAAAATTGTGAGAAAAAATAGATTTTGATTTTATCAATTTTAACTTAACGGTTCTTTGTTGTAGGTTCACTTGGTACATTGGGAATGAAGGTTGTGACCCGGAAATACTTGTTTGACCGCATGATGAAGGAAAATTTACCTTATTTCGAAGACAAACTAAATTACTTGAAAGAACAACTTTTGTCAACTGAAGGATATACACGAGAGCAAATACAAACCTTAAAAAGGAATTTTTCTTATTTTAAATCTGAAGTTAAACGTAGATGGATCAAGGAAGACATATTTGTTCAATACAATAGTTCATGGCTAGAAGGAACCTTTGAAATTCCAGTGGTTGACAGTCTGCAAACCTTTTGAATAATTGAGCGAGAGAAGTAAAAGAAGAAAGACGGAAGAGCTTCGCTCTACCTTTGAAGAGGAGGTGATAGTGCATGCCGCGCAAGTTGAGTTGAGAAAAATGGGAAAGCGAGATGCTTTAAATGTACTCAAAGAAATCATCACTACACCAACTCGGGCAACGAAATATAAAAAGGTGTATTATCGCACAAAATCATCAAAAAATAAAAGCAGCCCTTTGACTGTCAAGGAAGCAATCCAAATGTACATAGACGCAGATCTAACAAGAGAACAGTATGCAATCATAAGAAGGACGAACAAACATATTTTTCCGTGTTATAGCATCCTACAAAAGGAAAAAAAAAGCGTTACCCGCCACCAGAAGCGTGCAAGATAACTAGCACTAGTGCGGAAGCTCAATTACAGCCCTTGGTGGATCTTACTGTTACACGATTGTCTGACTATCTGGAAGAGGTATTGCAAACATTAAATGAACAAAAACGGAATACCCTAACGATGATTCATAAATGGGGTTGCGACGTATCACAACAATCCCAATACAAACAAAAGTTTGACAGTGATGCGGATTCGGATAGCAATATATTTCAAAGTTGCTTCGTGCCTCTAAAATTAGTGTGTGGTAAATATAATGAAAAAACCGTGTGTAAGAATCCGTCTCCGTCTTCTCCGCGTTTTTATCGGCCGATAAGATTTCGTTTTATCAAAGAGAGTACTGATGTCACAGAACAAGAAATTAACTACGTGAATAAATCAGTTGATTCTCTCATTCCTACCGAGGTTGATTTGGATGAGAAAAAGTTTATAGTCAAACACAAATTTATCATGACAATGGTGGATGGAAAAGTGTATAATGCCGTTACTGAAACCAAAGCAACAAGCCGGTGCTATATTTGTGGTGCAACCTCAAAGGATTTTAAGCGAATGGATATAACAAAAGAAGTTAATCCCGAGGCAGTACAATTCAGTCTCTCAGTATTACATGCCAGCATAAGATTATTTGAGAGTGCCCTACATCTGGCTTATAAACTGCCAGTAAAAAAATATAGAGAAAGAAAAACAGAGGCTGAAAAGGAACTCGAGAAAGAGAGGAAACTTGAAATCCAGACCCGGTTTCGCAATGAAACCGGGTTATTAGTCGATATGCCAAAGGCAAATTTTGGAAACACCAATGATGGGAACACCAGTCGAAGATTTTTTGAAGACCCGAAATTGGCAGCAGAAATAACGGGCCTTAGCTATGACCTGTTATATAGGTTAAAAGTCAATCTGAAGCGGACATAAAGTCGACCTAGAAAAATATGACCAAGTATGCATCCGAAACTGCTCGTCTATATGTGGACCTCTACCCGTGGCATCCCATGACACCCACGATGCACAAGATACTTGTTCATGACGCAGAGATAATAAAAAATGCTTTGTTACCAAGTGGGCAGCTGTCTGAAGAAGCCGCAGAGGCAAGGAACAAGCACTTTCGGTCTTACCGACGAGATTTTGCCCGAAAGTTTTCACGAGAAAGTTGCATCAGGGACATTTTTAATCGTTTACTTTTAAGTTTCGATCCTTTGTTGAGCAGTATGAGGCGAATAAAGAGGATAAAGTCACATTTATTCCTACCAGAGACGCTAGAAATGCTCCTGCATGCAGAGCCGAACCCACTGTGTTCTTCTCGAACGCAAAAGAGGAGTGTTATAAGTTTAAATTTTACATTTATTTTGTAAATAAAAGTTTTCATTTAAAATATTTTTTTTTTGTAAAGTTTCGTTTTTTTATTACAAATTAAGTAATTTTATGCAAAGTAACTGATTAATTTAACTTGGTAATAAAATTTAGCATACAATAGAACCGAAAAATAATTTTGGCCGCGTAGATCGTTCAAATACACCTATGTGCAGTGGTCCTATAATAGAAGCGGGCTATCTATTACCAGGTATTCTTCAGGTAAGAATGCTCTTTTCTACATAAGTTTTATTGCCGATCAAATTATATTACTTACATACCTTCCTGTTGCCCCAACTATAAATACATATTTAGAGCAGCAAGCCCAAGTGTCAAGTCATTTAGTGAGTTAACAAAATGTCTAACCCATAATGAAATGCGTATAGTTAAAAATGTACGTGACAACGTTAAAAACGATCAAAATTGTGATTTAAGTGTGGACGACTCTGTGACAAAATGTTCCATAATGACCGGAGTTGGTAAAGCCACAGTTTATAGAATTTTAAGACAAGGAAAGGAGGGGGGTATAGACTTTCCAAAAAAGAGACCCGGCAGAAAAGAACTTCAGCTGAAAGACAACACAAAACAAGCAGTAAGGCGTATTATTCGTGACTTTTTTATGGAAAAAAGAATTCTGTCTTCGGATATGATCCTTCGGGCTGCGACAAGCCATCCAGAAATACCGAAAATGAGTAAAGTAAAACTATGAACATATATTGAGGGTCGAAGATAAAATGTGGACATGGCAGTGGATGCCATTGTTGAACCTTTAAATATACATGTAAATTCAAATGAGCCGGACAATGATAGTTTGTGTCGGAGATAGAAGATTGGTAACACTTTTTTCATTGTTGTTTGACCTCCTGATTTGTATATTTTTTTATTAATAATGTTTCATTATAAAATGTTTTTTTTTTCTAATAAATGTTCAAACATTACAAAACTGCTCCATTCATACTATTCACAAATAAATACATATACGCCCAGGCGCACCACCACTGGCCCGAACTACAGTAAATTCTGCTTTATAACGAACCCGTTTATAGCGAATTTCCGGTTAAAACGAACTATCTTATAATGCGCAAAAAACTTCCATAAGACTAATGCAAATTTTTATCGGTTATAACGAATCCGGTTTTAACGAACTTCCGGATAAAGCGAACCAAATTTGGATGTTTCGTGTCCGTTTAAAACGAACTTGCCACTCCCTATGCTCGATGTCGCGCGAATTGATCTAGGGAATTCACCGAAACTCGTTGGGAACCCCTATTCTACTTGTTTCCGCCGCGTCGCTAGTTCGAGCAGTATTATTTGCAATTCACTTGTGTTATGCGGTTCTAATGCATATTTGATAAAAGTAGCAAAGTGAATGTTTAAGTTTTTATTTTAAAACTAGCCGTGCCCGCGGCTCCGCTCGCGTGGACTTGATTCACCTTTATCGTCACTGCTTATTCGTTATGTTTATATTATTATATAGCTCAAGGGGCCTTAGAGGCTCATGGCTTGGTTGCATACTTGTCTCCACTTCTTTTTGTCTCCTGTTAGCTTTTCCCAGTGCGGGATTCCCATCAACTCAGGATCTTACTTTACTGCCTGAATCCATTTAGATCGAGGTCTACCCTTGCCTCTTCTTCCAACCACTCCTCTTATTAGGGCTTGCTTTGCCTGTCTTTCTTCCTTCATCCTTGCCACGTGTCCCAACCATCTTAATCGCTGGCTTATTATGATTTGGCTTATAAGGGGTTTCGTATATAGGCATTTTAATTCGTAGTTTGTTCTTCTTCTCCACAGTCCTTCTTCTTTCCTTCCTCCATAGATTCTTCTCAAAGTTTTCCTTTCCCACACCTCCAACGTCTCATTTTCTCTTACATTCAGTTTCCACGTTTCGCATCCATATGTCACCGTGGGTCTGACAACTGTCGTATATATTCTTTCTTTTGCTTTTCTTGATATATTCTTTGATTTCAATATTGAATTCATTGCCCCCAAACGTCTTTGTCCTTTCGCTATTCTTTTTTGTATCTCCGTCCTTTCTTGTCCATTCTCTGTTATTGTTACTCCCAGATAACTAAATTTGTCTACCTTTTTAAACATATTTCTTTTCCCTAAATTGTTTATTATATCTAAACTTTTGTTGTTTTTATTATCCTTCTTCTTTGCAATTTCCATGTATTTTGTTTTTTCCTCATTTATCTTTAGCCCTCTCATCCCTCACCTTTCTTCTATCCTACTTATGGCTTTTCTGAGGTTCTCTTTTGCTCTTGCAATCACTGCTACATCATTCGCATAGGCCAAGCATTGGCAGGTTTGTTGGTATATCGTTCCATTTGTTTCTATTTCTGACTCCCGGATTATTTTCTCTAGTACCAAATTAAATACACATATCAACACTGGTTCCCCCTGTCTTAATCCTCTCTTCACCTTAAACTTGCCTGATACTTTACCCTCAACCAACACTTCCATTATCTTATAGAGTCCTTCTCTATTTACAGTCATATGCTTCTCTGAAATCCACAAAGACCAAGTGTGGTGCCAAATTTTGTTCTAAGCTATTATCTTAGATTTGCTTATTCGAAAATATCTGGTCTGTAACCGATGCATTTTTCCTGAATCCACACTGGTACTCTCCCAGAATAGACTCGGCTTTCTCTGCTAGTCTGTTTTTGATAGTCAATTGCTATTGGTCTATAATTAGCAATATAGTTTTTTCTCCTTTTTTGTATATTGGACAAATGAACGACTCTCTCCAGCTCACGGGCATCTTTTCTATTTCCCATATTTCTTGCACCAACCGGCATATTTCATTTTCCAGATCTACTCCTCCAGCTTTTATCAGTTCTACAATTTTTTTGGGGTTTTGAGTATTTCTCTTATTTCTTCTTTGCAGGGTTTATTTGTCCCCTCCTGCCCTTCAGTTAATTTTGCTTCCTATTTCTCATTAAACTCATTTTCATCTCCATTTAGTGTTTCTTTAAAGTATTCCCACCATCTATTCAGTCTTTCTGCGAAGCTTACTGCTAAACTTCCATCTTTTTTCCTACATATTAGCATTTTGTCTCTGTTTATTCCCTTTGTATTTTATCAGAAAAAAACACGTAAATCGGATAAGTGGTTCTTGAGTGCTAAGCGCAGTAATGAATAGACAGACAGACAGAGAGACGTTACGTTTTATGTATATTATAGATTTTTTTTTGACATATATTAAATTAAGAATTAAAAAAAAATCACGTAAATCGGATGAGTGGTTCTCGAATGAAAAGCACACTAACGGACAGACAGACAGAGAGACGTTGCGTTTTATATATATTATATTGACTATTATTATTATTATACAACCTGGTCAGAGAACATATGTATGAATTTAAAAAATCACGTAAATCGGATAAGTGGTTCTCGAGGGATAAGTGCACTAACGGACAGACAGGCAGACAGAGAGACGTTGTATTTTACATATATTATAGATATAGATTATTATTATTACTATATAACCTGGCCAAAGTATGAATTTAAAAAGACACGTAAATCGGATAAGTGGTTCTCGCCTGATAAACGCACTAATGGACAGACAGACAGAGAGACATTGCATTTTATATATATTATAGATTATAGATATTATCTGCTACATAATATTGTTCCAAATTTAATGGTTTAGGCTGTGTACTGCAAGGGAACGTGCTACCGGCAAACTTTTTTCCGACTTCATTCATTATTATCGACACTGCTCATTCCCTATGCTACCTATCGTAATAAAATATAGCCTATAACCTGGCCAGAGAACATATGTATGTTTTTTAAAAAAAAGTACGTAAATCGGATAAGTGGTTCTCCAGTGATAAGCGCACTAACGGACAGACAGACAGACAGAGAGACGTTGCATTTTATATATATTATAGATGAATACACAAAAACGTAAAGCGTTTACTTTAAAAGACAAACACGACAGTATAAGGAAAACAGAAAATGGAGTTAAACAAAGTGATGTTTGCAAACAGTTGAATTTAACTAAATCTACTGTTTCTGCCATATAGAAGAAGAGGCAAGAAATCTTATCAATCTATGATAAAAGAAATTTTACTTCTAAAACAGTAAGAAAATCTACACATGACCAAGTCGATAAAGGATTCCTAAAATGGTTTAGTCAAAAACGACATGAATATGTTCCTATTACCGGCTACACTTTAGAGAAGCTAGTGAATTGGGAAGCAAAATAGAGAACACCGAGTTTAACTGTTCTAGAAGTTGGATTGAACGATTTAAAAAGCGACATAATATTAGTGGGGATAAGATAACAGGAGAAATTGCAGGAGTGGATATGACTGTTGCTGAGCAGTGGTTGGCCAATGTATGGCCGGAAATTCGAGAAAGTTATGAATATGTGGACATTTTTAATGCGGATGAAACGGGTTTGTTTTACAAGGTGACGCCTGATAAGACATTAAAGTTTGTCGGAGAGAATTGTGCTGATGGAAAATTATCAAAAGCAAGGATTACTGTGTTGGTAACTGCAAATATGTCTGGAACAGAGAAAAGAAAATTGTTGGTGATAGGAAAGTCCGCCAATCCCACAAACATTTACCAGTAAAGTACAAATCAAACAGTAAAGCCTGGATGACATCAGAATATTACTTTTAATTGACAACTGTCCAGCGCATCCTAAAGTTGATCTACAGAAAATAAAATTGGTTTTTATGCCTCCAAACAGAAGTGCAAAGCTCCAGCCTATGGAATAAAGTGTGATACATTCTTTAAAATGTTATTATAGATAGAATTTACTCATGAAAATGTTAGAGATGATCAATAAAGGTAACATTTTTTCTGTAACTCTCTTGGAGGTTATAAACTTTATCCATATAGCTTGGCAAAGAGTCAGTAGAGAAACCATTGCAAACTGTTTGAAACATGACGGATTTTTGAAGGAAGGAATGTAGATATGATTCAGATGATGAGCTACCGCTGATTCAGTGGATTGAAAAACATCGAGAAGATCCTACTGATTGTCTAGAATTTGTTTACGATGCTGACATTCAACAAAGTACAGTGGAAATCGAGATTAAAAGGATGTCTAATCACTTTAATTTTGAAGAATATGTACCTGCTGATAATGAATTAATGACTATAGGAATATTAACTGATGATCAAATTGTGACATCAGTGACTTCTGGAAAGATTTTAAGCGATAATGACGACGAAGAAGAGCTTGGAGAAGGAGATAATATTTTTGTTCCATCCATTTCAAAAAAGACTAAAATAACCGGTCAAGTGCAAGTTGAACTTGCGCAATTAGTGTTCCGTACGTTGATTGCTTTTAAAATAAAAAATGTTGTTACAGATATATAAAATGATCAGTGACTTCACAAAACAACCCCTAATGAGTTTTCAACAAAGTTTGTTTCCAATCTTTACTGAAATCTGATGACCTTGAAATTTTGTTTTTAAATACCAGAAAAATTATTAAAGGTAATGCACTCGTGATAATTTTCGTTCAACAGCGATTTTTCGCGATTTTTTAAAAATAATACAAAGAAAAGTGCGCGCAAGTATTACATTATATATACATTTTTTATTCGTCTTTTCACAAGCTTTAATTTGTCACCACACTCGACGACCTAGTAAATTTTTTCTTTTTCACTTCCGATTTCACCCCCCAAAACTAACCCCTTAAGTCAAAATTTAACTCTCAAAACTACATGGCTCTGATGAGGCCATCAATTCCTATATTATTATTAAATTTCAACTTTCTATGTCAAATAACACATGGGCTGAAAAGTCCCGGGCCTAACAAAGAAAACACGGTTTTTTTTTGGTTCAAAATTAGCTTTATTCATCAACGTAATCTCCATCAAGAGCAACGCAATCATTCCAGCGCCGCTCTAACATTTCAATACCACTTTTGTAGAACGATTTATCTTTTGCCTCAAAATAGGCCTCAGTTTCAGCGATAACCTCTTCATTCGTGCGAAATTTCTTACCGGCGAGCATTTTTTTCAGGTCTGCGAACAGCCAGTAGTCGCTGGGAGCCAAATCTGGCGAATACGGTGGATGTGGGAGCAATTCGAAGTTCAATTCATGTAATTTTGCCATTGTTTTGATTGACTTGTCACACGGTGCGTTGTCTTGATGAAACAAAATTTTTTTCTTTGCCATATGCGGTCGTTTCTTTGCAATTTCGGCCTTCAAACGCTTCAATAACGCTATATAATATTCACTGTTGATGGTATTTCCTTTCTCAAGATAGTCGATGAATATTACACCACGCACATCCCAAAATACCGAGGCCATAACCTTTCCAGCCGATTGTTGTGCTTTCGGGCGCTTTGGACGAGGTTCACCAGTTGCTGTCCACTCAGATGACGATCGTTTTGATTCCGGAGGGAAGTGATGGATCCATGTTTCATCCATTGTCACATATCGACGCAAAAATTCCGGCTTGTTACGTTTAAACATGGCCAAACACTGCTCAGAATCATCAACACGTTCTTGTTTTTGATAAACAGTGAGCAAACGCGGCACCCACTTTGAACAGAGCTTTCTCATAGTCAAATGCTCATGCAATATAAAGCCAACACGTTCTTTTGATATCTTTACGATGTCAGCTAACTCACGCAACTTCACTTTTCGATCATTCAAAACGATTTTATGGATTTTTTTGATGTTTTCTGGTGTTACCGCCTCATTTGGACGTCCACTGCGTTCTGCATCATCGGTGTCTCTACGACCACGTTTGAAGTCAGCAAACCAACGTTTTATTGTTGTTTCTGATGGAGCGGAGTCCCCATAACACTTTTCAAGCCATTGCTTCGCTTGAACGGTATTTTTTCCCACCAAGAAGCAGTGTAAAATTAAAACACGAAATTGTTTTTGATCCATTGTTTTGAAAATAACAAAAGTAGCGTCACTCTTAGCACAATAACTCACAAACTAATGAATAGAATATCATGAAATTTTAACAGCTGTCTTTTGAAGGTTAGTATTAACTGAAAAAAAGGTGACTGCAATAAAACTAGCGCCATCTATGTGTTAGGCCCGGGACTTTTCAGCCCATGTGTTAGTTTCGGAGAAAATCGAGTGTGACAGACAGACAGACACCGAAGTGATCTTATAAGTGTTCCGTACGGAACACTAAAAATGACTGAAACTCGCAATTTTTTGGAATCTCGTAAAGTTCGTGAACATATATGGAGTAGTTTTTGTGACCTTGACAATTTTATAAAGACCATTTCTTTTTCAAGTAAAATTGTACAAACGAAAATTACTGATTTTATTGTATAAACTACGTATTTCAATGTTTTCGTTTATACTTGTAAATGTACCAACATACAAAATAATAACTTTAGAGCGACTTTTTTACTCGTCTTTTCACAAGCTTTCATTTGTCACCACACTCGACGACCTAGTAAATTTTTTTTTTTCACTTCCGATTTCACCCCCCAAAACTAACCCCTTAAGTCAAAATTTAACTCTCAAAACTACATGGCTCTGATGAGGCCATCAATTCCTATATTATTATCAAATTTCAACTTTCTATGTCAAATAGTTTCGGAGAAAATCGAGTGTGACAGACAGACAGACACCGAAGTGATCTTATAAGTGTTCCGTACGGAACACTAAAAATGACTGAAACTCGCAATTTTTTTGGAATCTCGTAAAGTTCGTGAACATATATGGAGTAGTTTTTGTGACCTTGACAATTTTATAAAGACCATTTATTTTTCAAGTAAAATTGTACAAACGAAAATTACTGATTTTATTGTATAAACTACGTATTTCAATGTTTTCGTTTATACTTGTAAATGTACCAACATACATAATAATAACTTTAGTGCGACTTGTTTTAATTTCCTCTGAACGTTTTCTTTTAATTTAATAATTATTGTTCATTTTTCTAAGCATTAGCGCCGAATCTAAATAAAAAAGTAGTGAAAAATTATATTAGATTTTGTTTACTATTTGTAACGAACTTCGGATATAGCAAACCAATTTTAGTGATTTTTTGAAGTTCGTTATAAACGGAATTCACTGTATTTCAAACAAAAAAGGGTCATTTTCTTATTGTATTCAAACATAAGAGATTGTGAACATTAGACCGATGCCAGCTGGTAGTCCAATAAAGTTTCTGAACTGCTGCATTACAGGTAAAATGTAGGTAAAACTCTGGGGCCCTTACTACTGCTTGATGCTAATTTGCATAATTCTATAATTTATTGCTATCATTTTCAAATAAATAGAGTTTAGTAGTGATTTACTCAGTATTTTCATCGCAAATATGACGTTCTAAAATAAATCTTAGGTTTGACTTTCTGATACTAAAGATAAACTTAATTTAAGCATGTAACTCGATATTGTGAATGATAGGTTTTTTAATACACAAAAGAACGTAAAGCGGAATGAGGGTTTCTATTAAAATTATAAATAACTAGCAGGGCCCGCGGCTCCGTTCGCGTGGATTTGATTCACTACTATCGTCACTGCTTATTCCTTATGTTACCCAACGTAATAAAATATCTTCCATTATTTCCCCTTATCTCCCAATATTTTTCCTTATCTCCCATTATCTCTACATAATTTCCATTATCTAGGCTTATCGCTGCTCATCTCCCATTATTTCTCCTTATCTCCCATTATTTCTCCTTATCTCCCATTATCTCACCTTATCTCCCATTATCTAGGCTTATCTCGACTTATGTCGTAATATTTCTCCTTATCTCCCATTATTTCTCCTTATCTCCCATTATCTCACCTTAACTCCCATTATCTAGACTTATCTCTACTTATCTCCCATTATTTCTCCTTATCTCCCATTATTTATACTTATCTCCCATTATCTCACCTTATCTCCCATTATCGAGGCTTATCTCGACTTATCCCATTATTTTTCCTTATCTCCCATTACCTCACCTTATCTCCCATTATATAGGCTTATATCGAATTATATAGAACATATGTATAAATCTATAAAAACACGTAAATCGGTTAAGTGGTTCTCAAGTGATAAGCGCATTAACGGATAGACAGACAGACAGACAGACAGACAGACAGAGAGACAGGCAGACAGACAGACAGGGAGACGTTGCATTTTATATATAATCTAGATAGAAGATTATAGATAACCTGGCCAGAGAACAAATGTATGAATTTAAAAAAAAAAAAACGTAAATCGGATAAGTGGTTCTAGAGTGATAAGCGTACTAACGGACAGACAGACAGGCAGAGAGACGTTGCATTTTATATATATTATATTCTTTGCTACATGATATTGTTCCATGTTTAATGCTTTAGGCAGTGTATTGCAAGAGAACGCCCGAGCGGCAAACTTTTCTCCGACTTGATTCATTATTATCGTCACTACTTATTCCTTATGTTACCTAACGTAATAAAATATATCCTATAACCTGGCCAGAGAACATATGTATGTTTTAAAAAAAAAAGTACGTAAATCGGATAAGTGGTTCTCCAGTGATAAGCGCAATAACGGACAGACAGACAAAGAGACGCTGCATTTTATATTTATTACAGATATTCTTTGCTACATGATATTGTTCCATATTTAATGGTTTAGCATGTTTAAAAAAAAAAGCACGTAAATCGGATAAGTGGTTCTCCAGTGATAAGCGCACTAATGGACAGACAGACAGAGATACGTTGTATTTTATATATATTATAGATGTAATAAAATGTATATCTATAACCTGGTCAGAGAACATATGTATGAATTTAAAAAATCACGTAAATCGGATAAGTGGTTCTCGAGGGATAAGAACGCACTAACGGACAGACAGACAGACAAAGAAACGTTGCATTTTATATATATTGTAGATATAGATTATTGTTATATAACCTGGCCAAAGAATATATGTATGAACTTAAAAAAAAGACACGTAAATCGGATAAGTGATTCTCGCGTGATAAACGCACTAATGGACAGACAGACAGAGAGACATTGCATTTTATATATTATAGATATTCTCTGCTACATCATATTGTTCCATATTTAATGGTTGAGGCTGTGTATTTCAAGCAAACGCGCTAGCGGCAAACTTTTTTCCGACGTCATTCACTATTTTACGTCACTGCTTATTTCTTATGCTACCTATCGTAATAAAAATATAGCCTATAACCTGGCCAGAGAACATATGTATGTTTTAAAAAAAAAGTACGTAAATGGAATAAGTGGTTTTCCAGTGATAAGCGCACTAACGGACAGAGAGACGTTGCATTTTATATATATTATTATAGATGAAAAAAACACAGAAAAAAAAAACGTATCACATGATATAAATGAGACAACCCTTCTTATTGCCCCACCCTTTAACCCTACCACATATCTAAATTATAAAAATATTTATAATGGGTCTACTATTCCAACTAAAAATCAGAACAAATTTTCGTAATACTATTAAAGCTAAACAATATTTAATAACCATCACCGTCATGAAACAATATCATTCAATCATTCACTTTGCTCGAGAGTTATCATGTCAAAAATCCAAGAAACAGGCCGACAAAAATAGGACAATGTTTTTCATAACTTGGGGACCTTGAAAAGTTAAAAATTATTTTACTGGCAAACATACTTAAGAAAGCTATTCTAAATACCAAGCTTCAACTAGTGAGGAGTGTTCTCAGTTGACAGCAATCATTTAAAAGTATCTCCATCCTTTGTTTCAGAGCAATGCTAGAAGCCAGAGATACTGCGACATTTCCCTAGAACAGTAACTTAAAAATAAAATATAACTGTACGATTTTGGGACAAGCTTAATCTCGGAATAGTCCAGTTATATTTAAAAAAAAAAGAAGATTGTTTGGAGTGTTTCCGATTCCCTAATCTAGAAAGAACCAGATAGGTGGCGGTAGGTATATCCCTAATAACGTTGTCAAACAAGTTTCAACTCGTTAGCTCGTTTAGTTTGTTCAGTCTGAACGTTGGCATAAAGATCAAATTCTAGTCCTCAGCGATTTTTACAATGGATACGGAAAAAGCAGAGCGTGGGTGAAATTTTTGTTTTAAACCCGGGAAAAGTGCTAGTGAAACCTATGAAATGTTTCGCAAAGCATTTGAGAACGAAGCCTTGAGCCGTAGGCAAATTTTCGAGTAGTTTACGCTATTTAAGGCTGGCCGAACTCCGGTGGAAAAACGAGCGCTCTGGAAGACCTTCGACTATACCTACGCCTGAAATCGTAGCCAAAGTTCAACGAATCATTCGTGAGGACCGTCACTGGACAATTCTGGGCATCTCTAACTAAGTTTCTATTGGATGGAAAACAGCCAAAGCTTGCGAGAAGAGTTTCCTCCTTCGTCACAACAATGCACAGTTCGTTGTGTACGTAACAGTTTTTAGCGAAGAATTCCATGACTGTCAAGCCCAATTCTCCTGATATGGCACTCTATGACTTTTAAGATCATACACGAGACAACACGAATCGCAATCGGCGTGGGAGGCAATGACAGCATCGACTTTACAAAATATGGTGCGCCAGTGGCAAAAACGGTACGACGGCTGCATTCGGGTGCAGGGAGACTTCTTTGAAGGTGTTACTATAGTAAAACGATATAATATGCCATATATAATATATTTTAATATTTTATTATATGCCGAATTTATTATTAAAGACCCACTAGACGTTTCTAGCAAATTTTAGTTGTTAAGAAATTAAAGACCGTCGAGACGAACATAGACAAACCATATATTTATCGAAATTTGATTTTAGTTTCGCTGAAGATACAAAAATTCTATGCAGTATCAACTTAAATTCAGTTTTACTGAACTTTGAGTGCGGCTTGAACCTTCCCATTTTGCGAACTTTACTGATATTTAACAGCCAATTATCTCATATGGAAAAATTCAAGTAACTTCAAAATTAAATGATATTGAATTGTTAGGATAAATAAATTTACAATGCAGCTCAATCTTATAACCACGATTCGACATATTTCTTTTTTAGATCTACTTACTTCTTTTAATCTGTTTCTTATGCCTTCTTCTTTTATTTTCTGATTTTTTATTGCTTCTAATTGTTTCGGTGTATACTGAGGGGATTTATATTTACCCTCTTTTTTTCTCTTGTCTTCCAATTCTCTTCTCAACTGTAATTCTTCAAGTTGTTCTTTGTAACTATAAGCTTTACTTTCTCGTTTCAAATTCATTTCCGCATTGCTATCATCGCCAGGAATCACGCTCTTGTCATATAACTCGCCCTCTGGGGTTAAATAGGTGAAATAATCGTCCTTTGTAATCTGACATAACCTAGGATCCTCTAAATTTGTTCTCACTGTTTGTAATAGATTTGGTAGTATAACTTCAGCATTAAGCGACAGTAGAGTTGCTAATGCATTTTCATACGTCTAAAATAGAAAACTTTATGAAAAATCAAATGAAGTGCAGATTTTAAAAATTTATTATATAATAACCGGTCAAGTATTGCTTGCGCAATTAGTATTCCGTACGTTGATTGCTTTCAAAACAAAATTTTTGTTACGGAGGTGGAAAATGATCAACGACTTCACAAAACACATCCCAAATGAGTTTTCAACAATTTTTTTTCCCGATCTTTACTGAAAACTGATAACATTGAAAATTTTACTACTCAGTATATATCACCACTACACCAAACACTTTATTTTTGCACTCGACGCGCGTTTCGCTAACCATGTTAGCTTCATCAGGAGCGATGATTGACTAAAGCTAAACTACAAATCTACCCTATTTATACTTAGCCTAACCCTTTAATTACTCAGGCGGAACTAATGGCATAGGCAAGGCCATCAGTTCCGATCAAGTAACCAGTAGAGGGGAGTATAAGGAATGGGCACTCCGTCTTTATTTAAACTACTTTTACATTTTATAATTTCCATACTTTCGTATGCGTTCAACAATCTCCCATCAGATACATTTTTTATTAATCTTAGATTATCTTCAGATCAGCTTCAAGGGCATGTTCGGCAATGCTAGACTTTTCTGTTCTACTGTATTTTAAGTGTGTTAAATGTTCTTTAAACCGTGTTTTAATTGACCTTTTAGTTTGCCCAACATACTTTTTGTCACAATCATTACAACTAATTTCATAAATTTCACTTTTCTCACAATTAGGAATCTTATCTTTGGGATTTCCTAAGATATTCTTCAGATTGTCTGATGACTTATAGACTAAGGTGAGGCCTACCTTATTAAATACCTTATTGAGTCCCTTGCTATATTTCGGATTATATGGTATGGAGACATACTTGGTGTTATTTTCTTCGCGTGTAAAAAAGATGGAATTCGGAATATTAAACCTAAACTTATGTCTATTTATTAGCTTATTTACTAAAGCGTCGTCACAACTATTAACTCTAGTTATATTTCTAATACGATTCTTTTTCTTTATTAAAGTTTACTCTATTCAGAGTGACCAAACGATGAACTAAAAATGTAATGAGGCTAATTTGTGTTGTTTGCAATGAAATGAATCATTAGGAATATATCTATCTGTTACTGTGTCCTTCCTATAGATATCAAATTCTAATCTATTATTATTTTTAATAATTAAAATATCTAGAAAAGGCAATTGTCCTTTGTTCTCAACTTCGTAAGTGAATTTAATGGAATCATACCGACTATTTAATTTAGAAACAAAATCATCATTATTTGCTTTCTTTGTACCAAAAATCGCGAAAATATCATCCACCTTGGGAACTATTCGAATTCTTGACTGGCTGCTTTGGTTTCAAACTTACTCATGAATAAATTGGCTATGAAAAGTGATAAGCAATTACCCATAACTGTTCCTTCTTTCTGAACATAAAATTGACTGTTAGAGACTTACTTTACTTTACTTATTCCTAAGTCTTTCTACCGTGAGGTGTAAGACTGTGGAGTTGAATTAATCAGCCTCTTCCACTGCTTTCTATTCTGTGGTTTGGTTATTTATTTCACTTCACTGAATATTTCTCTCCTGGGCAGTCTTCTTTACCTCTTCTTGCCATGTTCTCCTTGGTCTTCCTCTTCTATTTGCTCCCTGGATTCGTGCCTCATATATTCTTTTTGTTAGTCTTCCTCCCGTCATCCTGTGTATATGTTCCAGCCTCCCTTAAGTCTTGTCACCTTATTCTGTTCTGGGCCACTTGTACTCAATTTCCGGCCACCGACTTGGTGGTCTACCTTTACTTCGATAAGCTTCGCATCTTAATCGCCACTTTATGTTTTTTTTATCCATACAAAGTTTAGATAATGTTAAATATTCACGAATAATTTCGTCCTCAAAGTCATTCATTCTAAATAATTCTTCGAGATATTGTAAAGTTTGTGGTATTGGCACACTTGGGAACAAAGAACTGACTTCAAAAGAAATTAAGACTTCACCTTCATTAAGAACTAGATTTTTCGTCGGATCACCCACATATTTAGATCCAAATGGTTATCAAAAGAACTTGAGAATTTACCATTAAATACTTTCGCAGTGAAGAATTAGTTAGTTATTCGTGAATACTTAACATTATCTAAACTTCGTATGAAACAAAATTATTTCCAATATAACAATCAATTTTATGTTCAGAAAGAAGGAACAGCTATGGGTAATTGCTTATCACCTTTCATAGCCAATTTATTCATGAGTAAGTTTGAAATCGAAGCCAATCAAGAATTCGAACATTTCCCAAGGGTATGGTATAGGTATGTGGATGAATTTTAGCGATTTTTGATACAAAGAAAGCAAATATTGATGATTTTGTTTCTAAATTAAATAGCCGGTATGATTCCATTAAATTCACTTACGAAGTTGAGAACAAAGGACAATTGCCTTTTCTAGATATTTTAATTATTAAAAATAATAATAGATTAGAATTTGATATCTATAGGAAGGACACAGTAACAGATAGATATATTCCTAATGATTCATTTCATTGCAAACAACATAAATTAGCCTTATTACATTTTTTTAGTTCATCGTTTGGTCACTTTCCCTCTGAATAGAGTAAACTTTAATAAAGAAATTAGAAATATAACTAGAGTTAATGGTTATGACGATGACTTAGTAAATAAGCTAATAAATATACATAAGTTTAGGTTTAATATTCAGAATTCCACCTTTTTTACACGCGAAGAAAATAACACCAAGTATGTCTCCATACCATATAATCCGAAATATAGCAAGGGACTCAATAAGGTATTTAATAAGGTAGGCCTCACTTTAGTCTATAAGTCATCAGAAAATCTGAGGAATATCTTAGGAAATCACAAAGATAAGATTCCTAATTGTGAGAAAAGTGGAATTTATGAAATTAGTTGTAATGATTGTGACAAGAAGTATGTTGGGCAAACTAAAAGGTCAATTAAAACAAGATTTAAACAACATTTAGCACACTTAAAATACAGTAGAACAAAAAAGTCTAGCATTGCCGAACATGCCCTTGAAGCTGATCATACTGTAACATTACATAATCTAAGATTAATAAAAAATGTATCTGATAGGAGATTGTTGAACGCATACGAAAGTATGGAAATCATAAAATGTAAAAGTAGTTTAAATAAAGACAGAGGGCCTATTCCTTATAGTCCCCTCTACTAGTTACTTGACCGGAACTGACGACCTTGCCCATGTCATTAGTTCCCCTTGAGTAATTCAAGGGTTAGGCTAAGTATAAATAGGGTAGATTTGTGGTTTAGCTTTAGTCAATCATCGCTCCTGATGAAGCTAACATGGTTAGCGAAATGCGCGTCGAGTGCAAAAATAAAATGTTTGGTGTAGTGGTGATATATACTGAGTACCAGATTTTTTTGTTTTATTAATGAATTCTAACGAATTCTTCACTGTGAGTACTTAACATTATCTAAATGTAAATGCTTTTACTGTACTCTGGCGGTGACTTATTTACAGTTTTTCCAAACAAAGCGGCTAGCAAGGCTGACACCTAATTGCAGAAGAGCATCTTCCCGCCCAAAAGCATAGATGGCGTTGGTGAAGCAACCAAAGGCGAATCGAAAGATACGCACTTCGTAAGCTCCCAAAGTGTTCTTTGTATTTGCCGGACCATCCCAAGACGCGTTTCGCCGTATCACGGCTCATCAGCTGGGCTAGGTTCAGCAAATACAAAGAACACAATTTCAGTCCTCATCCAGGTACTAACGGAAAACAATGACAAAATAGATGCTTATACTGCACTCTGTCGGTGACTTATTTAAAGTCTTTGCAAATAAAGCCGCCAGCAAGGCTGACACTTAATTGCAGAAGCGCACCTTCCAGAGCTTCCCGCCCGAAGGCATAGATGGTCCGTCATCAGTTTTCAGTAATGATCGGAAAAAAAAACTTTGTTGAAAACTCATTTGGGATGTATTTTGTGAAGCCAATGATCATTTTATACCTACGTAACCAAAATTTTAAAAGCAACCAACGCGCAAGTTCGACTTGCACTTGGCCGGCTTTTTGTTTTATTTGAACTATCACTTAGGTTTTTTTAATAGCCCGACTTGTACAACCAAATGGCTTGTTAGTTCCAATTTGGCACATCAAAATAACCAAAAATATCTAGTATAGTATCGGGGCAACCGAGCAATCTGCAAATTCTAGTGCTGACCTAATTAGCAAATTTTTTGATCCGATTATAAGTCAGAAAATCAAAAATAATTGATTTTTACTCAATTTGTTACTTAAATGCTACATTAGAATTTTTAAATACCAGGTGTACAAGTATGAACTGCGGATTTTTTTTTCTAAAAAAACATATTAAATTCGGAAGAATGATAAAAAGTGCTTTATTCAAAATATGCTCAATCGCTTGTTATACATTTTTCCCATCTTTCGGGCAATTTGTGAATACCACGCCAGTAAAAATCTTCCCCTTTTGCTGCGAACCATTCATCGAGCCATTTTTTTACATCTTCGTACGAACCAAAGTGCTGCTCAGAAAGTGCGTGACCTATCGATGCAAACAAGTGGTAATCGAAAGGAGCCAGGTCTGGCGAGTAAGCCGCATGAGGTAGAACTTCCCAGCTGAGTGCTTCCAACGTGTCGCGAACTGGTTTTTGCCGTATGTGATGGAGCACTGTCATGAAGAAAAATGACTTTGTGTTGCCTCTTTCGGTATTCTGGCCTTTTTTCAAGCAGCGAACGATTCAAATCCGTCAATTGTTGTTGGTAACGTGTAGTATTAACCGTTTCCCCAGGTTTTAACAGTTTATAATAGACCACGCCCCTCTGGTCCCAAAAAACACAGAGCATCGTCTTTCTGCCAAAGCGATTCGGTCTTGCGGTCGATGTGCATGGTGCGCCTGGGTCTACCCATGATTTTTTGCGCTTGGGATTCTCAAAATAAATCCACTTTTCATCTCCTGTAACTACACGATGCAAAAACGACTTCCTTTTGTACCAAGCCACAGTGTCTCGACTAGTACAAGCTAGCGGGACAATATTATTTCTTCACTTATTTCAATTGTTTATGTACATTCCAGGTATCTTAAGCTATTTTAAGAAAAAAAAAGTTGAAAAATGTGTACTGTATGTGTATTAATCGAAATATGTAGCTGCAAGACGGAAGTGGTTTACTAATGTGTCTCATTTGTTCATTATCGTCGCTAATTGTTCTTTAATTAGCTATATACGTCTACCTACTCATTATGTGTGAAAAGCACAATCATGTTTGTTTACAAAGAAATTTCTAGGAAAAAAATAAAAATCATAATGATAGTACCCACATTTATTAATTTACAAAATATTATTTCTTTTTAAAAAAATTAGTACAATAACAGTATCTATATATCAATTATTTACAATAACAAGGTGTATAAGTAAAAGAAATATTAAATAACTTATATACTATGGCATGAATTATAAGCAACTACAACACACAATAAAATAAGAATAATAATTACAATAAAAAAATACTTAAACCTACTAATCACCATCAAATGAGTCGTCATCACCGCTCTCCCATTCAGTAGAATATTCAGGGAGTAAATAATCCTCCTCATTTAATTCGTGATGATGACTTACTGATGGTGTTTCGGATGGCAATGAAGGTGGGATAATCAACTGCAGAACCTCCAATGGCAAAGAAGTAAATTTTCTTCGCGGTAATTCTCTATACGAGTTGATAACAGGATCAGACGTAATTAAAAGCATTCTCAAAAGATCTGTATTTGTGGCAATACGTGACCGCTTCCTGGTGTGCCGTTCACGGAATCTACGACAGTCTTTATTTCTTGCCTCCTGGGCTTCTTCGGAGAGTTGTCCAATGGGAAGAAGAAAAGACTTTATAACTTCCGCGCTGTGTACAAGAATTTTATGCACAGTAACGGGCATGGAATACCACGAATACAGATCAAGGTATAATTTTCTAGTATCAACACAAAACTTTTCGAATTCTATATAATTTATGTCATATCCCGATGACAAAGTTCTTAAAATTACATGAAATCTACGAATAAGGTTTACGTCTAATCCTGTAATTTCGCTGTTCAATTCAGCTTTAGAAAAAAATCTAAGTGCTGTGTTTCCATCGTTTGTGTTACCATACCCAGGTTTTGGTTTATCTACAATGAGACCCATACAATCTTTAAACACTTTTTGTATCTCTTGTGAGCGTTGCTTCACAATAGCTTTGTCGTTATCTCCCCTGACTTGCCACTTTTTTATTTCTAAACGATAGCTGATGTGAAGCAAACATTCAAACGTGCGGATCCATGCATGTAAAGTAGATAAACCAAATGCAAGGCGTTCTTCGTTGCTGGGATATTTCTTTGACTCCTCGTTCATAGTAGACGGGGTGGCACCGCAAATATAACACTTTTGTGTTGAACTTGTGTCTGTTAAGGCATTGCACACTTTGCCATCAGTCATTGTCAACAACAAATCGTGTTTAACAGAGATTTGAGATCCAGTAACGTTACATAATGTTGGAAGAAGCTGACTTACTTCATCTAAAATTTTAGAAGTTTGTTCTTTCGTAAACTCTTTTGTCTCCTTGGCAAAAAATAAACTTAATAGGATGGCAATATAAAGTAGAGGAAGGTCTTGGATTTTGCCAGATCACAGTTTCGCCATCAAGCAGTCTCAAAGGGACAAATGAGTATACGAACAAAAATTCGTCTGTAGCGTTAGTGTTCTCAAATTTCTGCTTATACGTGCTATGCCCCGAACTCCCATCACAGCCCCATTTGCTTACCAACGTATAATATGAACGAGGTAACACACTTCTAATGACTTCCGTCTGAGCTTTAACTAATCGTTCAGCCGTTTTTATCCAAAATCGCGTGAAGTTTAATTTCAGCTCGAGATTCAGTCACAGAAATATATTCGTCAGAAGGACAACCTAACTATAAAACGATGGATACACTTGATGTCCCGCTTTCATTGACCATTTTCTTGTTTGTTTATATGAGTGAGAAGTCGATTTCGAGTCCACATAATAAGCTAAAGCTTCGTCTGGTGTTAACTGCCGACTTTGTTCAGAACACTTATTCTTTTCTCTAGTTTCACTGACCGCGACGTTATGGATCTGTTTAGCAACACTTCGATGCCCTTCTTTTCGAGTAGCTAACTCAGCTGCTGTAATAAGCTCACTTGCACTTCGCGATTCCAAAAGATCTTCTACTCTCCGTCTTTTCGTTTTCGTTGATGAGTCTTCAAATGATTTTCTGGGTCGCCCTACGGAAAGAGCCGCTGATGATGTTGAAGTGCACGGCTGGTTAACACACAACTTTATTTCGATTCCGGATCCCTCTAACCAACCTTTATGTTTGATTAGAAACATCTCTTTGTTACACTTTAAAGAAGTCCACTTTTGATTGAATTTTGCTGAAAGGCTTGATATTTTCATTTTGAGTCGTTTTAGAGAATCGTCAGAAACATCAGACATATTGAATTTTTCACTTATATAATAAAAAATGCCACTGTTTCGTTCAGTTTTGTCATGTTTTAGCCATTCTTCAAAAAACTCCATTTTCATCATAGTCACGACTCGTTCTGAAAAAAATAAAATAATTTTACTTTCGGGCCTTTTCGGGGTCTATAATATATATGAATCTGTGCCTGAATGTTGTAGGTATTACATATAGAAAAATCTAGGTGGATATATGTGGATAAAAAAGTTGCTACTTTTAAAGTTTACAATTAATGTAAAATTTGCTGGATTTATCTATACATTTACAAATTGATATTACACCAAAAGTATACATATTTTTTTATAAAAAATATAAGTCATAATAGAGTACATACCTTCAACAGAATATTCCATCACAAAAAAACTCGTTTCACTTTGCTACCAATTTTAAAATATGTTATCACAAGTGTGCATAAAATGCAACTGATTTGCAAATGAAAATGACCTCTCTTATAAGGGTTACTTTGACCCCCTGATAAGATACCTTTATGAGGTGATAAACAAATTAATTCTTGGAATTCGTTAAATGGGGGGGTTGTTTACAAGTCGTTATCAGTGGTTCCTGGAAATTACGTCATGAATATTGTCCCGCTAGCATGTTCTTGCCGAATCACTGTGCGAGCGAGCAAAATATCACACGTGTTTTTGCGCTTTTCCATTTGCCTGTCGTTCAACTCATGTGGTACCTATCTACCGGCTTCTGAATCTTTCCCATCTCTCGTAGCCGATTGGAAACAGCTTGTTAACTAACGAATCATCTTCGTCCAACAATGCTTGCAATTCCACATCTTCGTATTTTTTGGCGGTTTTCCACGTTCCTTGTCTGCAACATCGAAGTCACCACTTTTGAAACGCCGAAACCATCGTTCACACGTATCTTGCGATGGAGCATGTTTACCATAAGCTTCTCGAAGTAATCGGTATGATTCAACAGCAGCTTTCTTCAAATGAAAATAAAAAATTAATGCTGTCCGCGAATGCTCTTTGTTCGGTATAAATTTCGACACTATACACACACTTTTCCAATTTATCACTCGTGCGCGTCTGACACTTGATCACACAACAAAATAGCGCAGTGTCAAATCTTTATAGCACAAACTGCATTAGTGCACCATCTGTTGTCTGAAATCCGCATTTCATACTTGTACACCTGGTATGTTTGATGTCAAAATTGTAACCTAAAATTTATCCACTTAATTACAACGTATTTTGATTTAAGCGAATATGTACGAAAAACTGTTTTTAAGAATTTCATGGGTTCAATACTATGAACAAATTAGGGGCTGGTTGGCTTATCTAAAAGTTAGCTTATTTTTAATAGTTTACTTAACAGGTTGACTGCCGATCTATATTTTTGAGTTTGTGGTTGACGCCGGTAAGATTTTTCCAAATATTTTTATTTTATTGTGGTAAATATGAATTAAAATGAGTCTTGGATGTGTTTTTTTTTTATGTGCCATTCAAAATATTAGAAAAAAAAAATTTCACTCCGATCGGAGTAATCGGCATTGCAAGTGAAAATTTTTACTAGATGCCGAACACTCCGATCGGAGTGTCCAATTAAATAAGTAAAGAAATAATAAATCGAACTCATGAACTCAAAACATTTATTTCTAAATCATTTTTGTACATTTTTATGGTAATCCTCAAAGCAATTAAGGTAAAAACCTGGTTGTCCAGGGCACATTTTGCATTCATACACTGTTTGCTTTCTTATTTTATTTTTCCTGCATTCTTTGCATTCCTTTCTGCTTATCCGTTTTGTTTCTTTAGTTCCTTTTTTTTCACTAACAATTTTTTCTACTTTGCTAATGCTGTGGACATTTATTTGGCCTGGAGGAATTTGCGGCAAATTAGTAATTGGTCGTCTGGCTAATAAATTTCTTATGACATCCAATCGGAAGTCATATAATCGTAACTGGTCAGACCGCGAATATTTATTGTACAAAAAATAGGCGTTTATCATGCTCATTTGCAGCACATGCATGAATAACTTTTTTGTACCACCGAATGGTTTTACGGCTGCAAGGATAATATGCCATCATTTGATCTTGTCTATCTATACCGGACATAAAAGCATTATATCCAATGATTGCGGAAGGTTTTTCAGATTCTTGATTTCTTTTGTTTTTAAAAATGCCCATTTCGCTTTCAAATTCTGTTGAAATGTATTGAACATTGCGTTTATCGCGCCATTTTCCGACATACACTCCATTGCAAAACATAGATTTATTCTCACCACGTTTTAAGTTTGCACTCATTACCTCTTTCGGATTATCTTTCCTCTCAGCTCTCAGCGTACCAGTGCAGTATGTATTTTGTTGAAGTAATTTCCTAGCTAAATTAACACTATTGTAAAAATTGTCTAGATAAACAGCATGTCCCACACCCAATTTTTCCTCCAATAAATGTAAAACAATCTTTCAGTATGTCCGCTTCCACCATAAACATCTGTCGCATCTGTCGCACCTTCAAAATAAGTCCATTAGGCTCTGTCAGCATGTATAACTTCATACCATACTTATGACGCTTATTCTTGATATACTGTTTAAACTGGAGACGACCCCGATAAAGTACCATAGCTTCATCCAAAGACAACTCTCTTCCAGGATAGTAAATTTCTCCCATTTTGTTGTTAAAAAAATCTGCCACAAATCTAATCTTTCCTAGCCGATCTGCCGGATCCATATCTGGAGATGTAAAATGCAAACACCTCAAGATAAGCAAAAATCTATTCCTTGACATATATTTTCTAAAAACAGGTAGATTAAATAGCGGATCAGTTTTCCAATAATCGTTAAGACGGCTCAAGGATATTGTGCCAGTGTGAAGTAACAGGGCCAAAAAAATTTTTAGTTCGTCAAGAGTAAGATCTTTCAAATTAGTAATACGTGATTTTGTACTTGTTTCTGGGCGCAGCAAAACCTCGACTGCGTAAGAGTTCGTTCGTTCTACAATAGTTTGTAAAAAATCATCATCAATGATCATTTCGAAAAAATCGATAGGTGCACCCTGTCTTGGAATTTGCACCAATAATTCCTGGGTTTTCTGGAACAAAATTTGTTTTAACGCACCTCTGTCGTTCCATTTTATCTCATCAAGGCTAGGAAGTGTTTGATGTGGCCGAATAGGGTCTATAAAAATTCTCTTCTTCGGACTCGGAGCTTGAATTTACATCACTATCGTCTGTGTCTGGTATGTAATGTTCGTCACTACTACCTCCGCTTTCTTCCAATAGCTGCAATAATTCAGTGTCAGTTAGCTTCTTTTTCTTATCATATACCTTTTTTTCATCACTACAATGTCTTTTTTTAATACCAGAAGGCCCAGGTTGATTGTCCATATTGTACGGCAGATTACAACCAAACCAAAAGCAAATCCGCGGAACCACTTAAGCACCTGTTAGAACTTGCGTTTTTAAGCAACGCCACGACTAGAAACACGTTTTATATACAACGCCGATGGAATACCAAAACGTTTCGTAAGAACGCATGTCGAACTCCGATCGGAGTAGACGGCGTTGGCGAAGAGACCGGACGCACTCCGATCGGAGTGGTCGGCAGTCAACCTGTTAACAGCTTATAATAGACCACGCCCCTCTGGTCCCACCAAACACAGAGCATCGTCTTTCTGCCAAAGCGATTCGGTCTTGCGGTCGATGTGGATGGTGCGCCTGGGTCTACCCATGATTCCTTGCGCTTGGGATTCTCAAAATAAATCTACTTTTCATCCCCTGTAACCATACGATGCAAAAACGACTTCCTTTTGTACCGAGCGAGCAAAATGTCACACGTGTTTTTGCGCTTTTCCATTTGCCTGTCGTTCAACTCATGTGGTACCCATCAACCGGCTTCTGAATCTTTCCCATCTCTCGTAGCCGATTGGAAACAGCTTGTTAACTAACGCCCAACTGCTCGGAGAGTTGTTTTTGTGTTTGCGAATCATCTTCGTCCAACAATGCTTGCAATTCCACATCTTCGTATTTTTTGGCGGTTTTCCACGTTCCTTGTCTGCAACATCGAAGTCACCACTTTTGAAACGCCGAAACCATCGTTCACACGTATCTTGCGATGGAGCATGTTTACCATAAGCTTCTCGAAGTAATCGGTATGATTCAACAGCAGTTTTCTTCAAATGAAAATAAAAAATTAATGCTGTCCGCGAATGCTCTTTGTTCGGTATAAATTTCGACACTATACACACACTTTTCCAATTTATCACTCGCGCGCGTCTGACACTTGTTGATCACACAACAAAATAGCGCAGTGTCAAATCTTTATAGCACAAACTGCATTAGTGCACCATTTGTTGTCTGAAATCCGCATTTCATACTTGTACACCTGGTACATTTGATGTCAAAATTGTAACCTAAAATTTATCCACTTAATTACAACGTATTTTGATTTACGCGAATATGTACGAAAAACTGTTTTTAAGAATTTCATGGGTTCAGTACTATGAACAAATTAGGGGCTGGTTGGCTTACCTAAAAGTTAGTTTATTTTTAATAGTTTACTTAATGACGAAAATCTTAAAATATTTTTATAGCCTCTACCTATTTTGTGTTTAAAATTGAAAGCAATATAAAAGTTACTATAAAATACATACCTTTGAAATCTTATATTGTTCAATTAACATTTCTCTTAACTGCTTTGCACGTTGGGCAACTAAATTTTTCGGATTACAATTCAGATGTTTAATTATTTTGATCCACAAGCCTGGTATTAAGGTTACTACTGTCGGATGGTGTGCCGGTAAAACTGCTGCAACTGCAACTGACTGTGCATGTTCCGATATCAATCCGGATGCAGAACATACAGTCGTTATAAATTGAACAATTGCATGTGACGTTGTCGCTACAGCATTATCGCCACTTTCTTTTACAAGGTGTATTTTTTTTTGTCCGTCTCTAATAATATTTCCAACTGCTTTAAAATGGCCTTAGATATGTCAGCACCTCCTAAACCTTCAACCATTTTTCTAACGGTTGTTAAACATTTTTGGCGAATAGGAGTTTGTGGATATAAAACGGAGTATATGACTGCTCTAATTAGAGGTTCAGTTTTGTTGCCTATTTTTTCTGGATATTCGACCAAAAGTTTTTCACAAAGCTGTATGACGTACGGTAAAACTAAAATAATGTAAAAAGCCATTAATGGAAAAATATGTAAGTAATTAAATACAGTCGACACTGTTTATAGTGGAACTCTATATAGTGAAAAACTCTTTATAGTGCAATTTTTTCAAGACCTAGAATATTTTAATGAAATTTCATGTAAAAAGCCCTGCATATAGTGAATCTGTAAAATAGTAACACTCTATATAATAAAATTTTTACCGGAATTTTATGTATAAATTTTTATGCATTTATTGAGATCTTGGCCATTTCGGGTTTCCCATTTTTATCTAACATTAGCACGAATTCTATTTTTATGACGCATTCTTTTGAAAAGGTTCTTAACGCGGTTATAACGCCTAATGGTTGGCAATAAATCAGGTAGATTTCTGTGAGAAACCCGGGGAATAACCCATTTTATAGAAACCCCGGGAAAAACCCATTTTATAGAAACCCCGGGAAAAACCCATTTTATAGTCAAGGCCTAGTAATTCGCAAATTCAGGTTCAGTTTCTTTTTGTTTAAGAATCAAGTAGAATGTCCAAGCGAGTGTGTTTAAGTTTAGCTGAGAAAATTAAAGCTTTGGAGGAAGTTGATAAAGGCTGCAAAAAAATTGATGTTGCTGCAAAATTTGGTGTTTCTCCAAATGGCGTCTCTCTGATAATAAAAAGTCGCGACAGTATCATCAAGAAACCTAGTGTTCCAAGCAGTCGAAAACGAGTACGGGTGAATACTTACGAGGATGTAAATGAAGCAGTTTTACGATGGTTTCAGGTGGCCCGTACGCATCAAAACGTACCAATATCGGGAAATTTAATAAAGCAAAAGGCTCTACAATTTGCTAAAGAATTTAACTGCGTTAATTTTCAAGCTAGTGAAAGGTAGTTGAATACCTAGAAGACTCGCAATTCAATTGTTTTCAAGACGGTGTCTGGCGAGAGTGCAAGCGTTAGTCAGGAGGACTGTGACATTTGGACTGAAACTGTTTTCAATTGTGATGAAACCGGTTTGTTTTTTAAATGTTTGCCAAATAAAACTTTTGCTTTTAAAAGTGATAAATATTTTTGGTGTTAAAACAAGTAAAGAAAGGGTGACACTCAGAAAAACTGAAATTACTGCTCATAGGTAAAAGCAAAAATCCCCGTTGTTTAAAAGGAGTTAAATCTCTGAAGTTAGATTACGCCAATAATAAAAAGGCATGGATGACTTCTGAGATTTTCGAAAGATGGATCAAAGAACTGGACACGAAAATGAAAAGCCAAAAATGAAAGATTGTGATGTTTATAGACAATTGTCCTGCACATCCAGTTACTGTAAGTAAAAAATTAAGGAATATTAAATTGATCTTTTTTTTTTTTTCCACCAAACATGACCTCCAAATTGCAACCTATGGACCAAGGTATTATAAAAAACATAAAACATCATTACCGAAACAGAATTGTTCACAAAATTGTTAATGCGATTGATAACAACCTTCCAGTCCAAAAATTGATTACCCTTAAAGAGTGTATAACCGAAGTCGCTAAAGTATGAAGTGAAAATGTTTCTCAGAAAACTATCAAAAACTGCTTTTCTAAAGCAGGTTTTACTGAAAAAATTGACGAATGGGAAGAAGAAGACGAAATGGATCGCGCTACCTTAAAAAGGGTATTCTACAAAAAACTGCTACCGTCGACGCAGATTTTTTACTTGAAGATTTCTTAGAAATCGACAATGATGTTGGCACGACAGATCTCCCAACTGACCAAGACATAATTGACGATATAAAAAGTATAGAAGATCATGAAGAAGAAACTGAAACCGGGGAATGTCCTGCTAAATTTAGTGAAAATGAAATAAGAAATGCATTTGACATTGTGCGAACTACTCTCAGGGGCCAGGGAAGTGTACCTGATCAAATCTTTATGCATTTGAATAAATGCGAGAATTTTTGTTAAGCAACAATTATTTTTCAAAAGTAATGTTCAAAAGAAAATAACTGATTATTTTTCCTAGTACGTATGTACGTAGTATGTACATATGTATTAACAGATTTTGTATTATTCTTTTTATTTCGTACGTAGTACATACAGTCCCTGGCCAAATTATTAGACGCACTGTATTTTTTTTAGTAATTTTATGTTTCTTAAGAGTTTTTATGCAATAATGGTATATTTAAACTACAATATTATTGATTTTTATTTAAAAGAATTGTTGTAGACTACATATTTGTATTTATTTTTAACATATAGCAACACTGTGTTGACAAAGTGATACATGAACGTAAACAAGTACAAACCTGTATCAGTCGCGATCGGAATCGAGTGAGGTACGGACGTGTTTCTGTGGCTTTATGGACTGTGATTGTTTGTTTAACAGTTTTATACTACTCAGTTATTAGTTTATTTTGTATGCAGTGTTTTAAAAAAGTAATTGGACTATTTTCATTATGGGTAGAAAAGGCGATCTTTCACCACGTAAAAAAGCTGAAGTGAAGGCCCTTGTGATTGCGAAAACATTTACAAACCGAGAAATATCACGAAGATTGGAGGTTTCTGAAGCTAGTGTACGACGCATAAAAAAGAAAATTGAGCCAGGGAAGGAATTAAGCCGAAAAGAAAGAAAAGATGCGGTAGAAAACCAATTTTCACTCCACGGTCAGAGAGATGTTTGAAGAAAATTTGTGTAGAAAACAGATTTGCTACCACAAAGGTAATAAAATCACAACTCCAGGATGCTAGCGTAAATGCTTCTGAGCGCACTGTTCGAAGAAAATTGAAAGAATTAGATTTTAAGGCCTGTCGCCCCGCCAGGAAGCCCAAGTTAACAGCTGCAATGAAAGCAAAGCGCCTGAAGTGGGCCAAACAATGGCAAGACAAAGATGTGGACTTCTGGAGATCGGTAAGATACAGCAATTTAATCAATAATTGATACATTATTATCATTTTCAGTTAAATAAAGCAAATAAACATGGAAGCACATTCGAAATTTTGCAGAATAAAGCTCAGTATGTGCGTCGTCGTCATGGAGAAAAGTTTCATCCTGATTGTGTCGTCCCGACGGTTAAACATCCCACCAAAGTGATGATTTGGTCAGTCATCAGCGGCAAGGGCACTGGACGTCTGTACGTCGTCAAAGGAATAATGAGGCAAGATCAGTACAAAGAAGTATTACAAAATCGGTTGATTCCGCAGCTCAGAGAATGGTTTCCAAATGGGGAACCATTCACTTTCATGCAAGATGGAGCTCCCTGCCACACTGCTCGGTCTGTTAAAAATATCCCTCTGTTGGATTGGCCCTGATATGAACCCCATTGAAAATGTGTGGGAGCTGATGAAAAGAGAAGTGGCTAAAGATGTG
This sequence comes from Pachyrhynchus sulphureomaculatus, assembly GCA_019049505.1. Classification (NCBI taxonomy): domain Eukaryota; kingdom Metazoa; phylum Arthropoda; class Insecta; order Coleoptera; family Curculionidae; genus Pachyrhynchus; species Pachyrhynchus sulphureomaculatus. The sequence continues at coordinate 22,440,986 of CM032456.1, forward strand.
ATTACCAACAAAACCCAGCTCCTAGAAAAGATTATTCATATGTGGAATCATCATCCTCAAATGCAGGAGACAGTACAATCTTGCATTGATAGCATGCCGCGCAGAATTAAAGCTTTGATAGCGGCTAGAGGTGGCTCAACTAAATATTGACTTTTACTAACATTAATTTCACTTTTCTTTAAAACTTAATAAACTTATGCTTTTCTAAATTAATGTTGTTTTATTTATGTCAAATAAATATGTAATTGATTGGATAATATAAAAATAAAAAACAAATCAATTTAAAAATAATAAAACGGTACAATATCACTCGGTAATTAATATTTTACATGAAATCTTGCAGTGCGTCTAATAATTTGGCCAGGGACTGTATATACATAAAGTCCGTACGTTATATCTTTACACGTGCGTCATAGTTTTCAGGCAATATCCCAGACGACTATTATATTTTTTGTCTCTTTTTACCAATACCTACGATTTATTGGTGAAAAGAGACAAATAATATAATAGTCGTTGGTTACATGGCCTGAAAACTATGACGCACGGGTAAAGATATAACGTACGGACTTTATGTATCTATTTAGCCCTGTACATGCTATGTACTATTTAAACTTTCAAATCTTTTCTAATAATTCAATTTTGCAGTTTTTTTTCTTGCTTGTACCTTATAAAATACAAGTAAATGATTACCAATATAAAATACATACATAGTAATATATACGGATTTTTTCTTTATATAGTGAAAAACTTTCTATAGTGAAATTTCGGTCAACATTTTGGTCTTTCACTATATAGAGTGTCGACTGTAATTTTAAGCAAATTATTTGATATTTTCTCTTTTTTCGTTTTGGCGTTTAAGTTTTTTAGAATTAAGCTAATTTTGGTCGCAGATGATATAAATCAATTGATAAAAGATTGTCAGAAAAAGAGTAAATGAAATAACGGTAACTGATTTAAAGTTACTTCAATGTATATCAGGGCTGTCCAGGCCGGAGACGTTTACGGGCCAATACAAATTACGACATGGACTGGCGGGTCGCAGAAAACTAAATATTAGTCTTCAATGAAAGGCAAATAAAAAATACAGGGGCTATTATTCAACAATTTTTTTATTATTTTTTCATTAATTTCACTGAACAAATTAGGGGCTGATTGGCTTATCTAAAAGATAATTTATTTTTAATAGTTCATTTAATGGCGAAAATCTATGATACTTATATTTTTTATAGTCTCTATCTATACTACTTATTTGGGTTTCCAGAAAAATGAACAAAATTATACCAAATATTTTATGAATTTGGCTTTCTTTTATATTGCGACGCGATTTTTCATCTACAAAACTAAAGATTGAAAATCGCTTCGCGGGCCGCACAAGTACGAGACTGGTTTGAAAAGTCCGTGCAAAATCCGAGAGATGGCACCACCGGCGCGTATCGAGGACATGTTTAGTTAGCATCTTTTGAATGAACGCACACCAAGTTTCAGCCATATTGGTCTATTTCTTTGTGTTTGGCATTCGTGTGAATCAGGGAAGTCGAGTGATTTTTCAAGAAATGGACGAAAAAGAATTTCGTGTGGTGATTAAAACATTACTTTATGAAAGGCAAAACGCCTCAGGAGACTAAAGAGAAGCTTGATAAACATTATGGTGATTCTGCACCTTTGATTAGAACAGTTTATAAGTGGTTTCAAAATTTTCGGACTGGCCATATGGGCACAAGTGACGCTGAACGTTCTGGACGGCCTGTGGAGGTTACGACTCCAGAAATCATTGATCAAATCCATGATATGGTGATGGATGACAGAAGATTTAAGGTGCGTGAGATTGCTAGTGCTGTGGGCATCTCGACTGAACGGGTACATAATATTTTGCATAAACATTTGGATATGAGAAAGCTATCCGCAAGATGGGTGCCGCGATTGCTCACGCTTGACCAAAAACGGAATCGTGTGAAGTGTTGCAAGGATGGTTTGCAGCTGTTCCAGAAGAATCCGGAGGACTTTAAGCGTCGTTTCGTCACTGTGGATGAAACATGGATACATTACAATACTCCTGAGACCAAACAACAATCTAAACAATGGGTTACCAAGGGGGAATCTGCACCAAAAAAGGCGAAGACCGTTCCTTCGGCCGGAAAGGTTATGGCGACTGTCTTTTGGGATTCGCAAGGGATAATCCTCATCGACTATCTGGAAAAGGGTAAAACTATTACAGGTGAATATTATTCATCGTTATTGGACCGTTTGAAAACCGAGCTGCAAGAAAAAAACGCCCGCGATTGGCCCACAAGAAAGTCCTTTTCCATCATGACAACGCACCAGCACACACCTCAGCAGTTGTGGTCGCAAAATTAATGGAAATAGAATTCCAACTCGTTTCACATCCCCCCTATTCTCCAGACTTGGCTCCCTCGGACTACTATTTGGTCCCCAATTTGAAGAAATGGCTGGAGGGACAAAGATTTTATTCAAACGAGGAGGTGATTGCAGACACTAATGGATATTTTGCAGACTTGGACAAATCCTATTATTCGGAAGGGATCAACAAACTAGAACATCGTTGGACGAAGTGTATAAGCCTAAAAGGAGACTATGTCGAAAAATAAAAAAGGTTTACCCCAAACACATAAGTAGTTTTTATTTTTGCACGGACTTTTCAAACCAGCCTCGTATGAGTCGCGGGCCGCATATGGCCCGCGGGCTGAGGTTTGGACAGCTATGTAGATAATTCGTAAATAAATGCTTAGCGCCATCAATAAAAGGTGCAAATAAGAAATAAATAAAACGGCACTTACCGGACTCATTCGCAGCTTGTAGGAACTTCTCCGACACAAATATTTGCTTGTCCATATCAATTACACAATTCCACATAGTAGACAAACCATTTTCTTTGTCAACTTTGGCTCCACTTAATTTTATTAACAGTAAAGAAGCGCATAGTCCTTCGCTAACGGATAATGGTTGAGTTGGTTGAGAAACAGCTTTTTCAACTGACTTTAGCAATATGGGTATCAAAGGGACAGCTTGAGATATCATATTTGCAGTGAAAGTACTGAGCATGCACTGGATGTAGGATACCTTTACTAATGGTGTAGATGTTTTGAGCCCCATTCCATTCTGGGAAAAAGTATTGATGTAAAAGATGCTTATTTATTTATTTTTTTCATCATTTAAAATATTTCTTTATTATGTTTATTATACCTCATTTAAAAATATAAGTGACATGTTTGTTCTACATCTCTTGGGAAAAATAATTTTGAGAATATAATTATTTTTCTTATTATATACCGAGAAGTATTGTCGATATTTATTGAAGAGTTTAATTTTATTATTATTACTTTTTAAGTTAATACTTTAATAAGTTTTGGTTTGTAATCCCTATATTAAGCTCTGTAATTATTGAGCAATAAAAAAAAAACTGTTTAAGGCTACTCCAGTTCCCAGGAAAAAGTGTTAATTTCCGGAATTTCTTTCAAGAGTATAATAAAAGCAGTCAAAAATTTATTTCAAGTATTTTATTAAACAAATATTTAAGCGTACAAAAATATTTTTTTTGATATTTTTAATTCAGAATGACTGCTTCAGATTCCAAGAGACAAGGCACCTTTTATACGAGGCCTGAAACGAGCGAAACGATTGCTTCCGTAGATTTCAACCTAGACCAAAAAATTTTCATTAATACATATACAGTCCCTGGCCAAATTATTAGACGCACTGTATTTTTTTTAGTAATTTTATGTTTCTTAAGAGTTTTTATGCAATAATGGTATATTTAAACTACAATATTATTGATTTTTATTTAAAATAATTGTTGTAGACTACATATTTGTATTTATTTTTAACATATGGCAACACTGTGTTGACAAAGTGATACATGAACGTAAACAAGTACAAACTTGTATCAGTCGCGATCGGAATCGAGTCAGGTACGGACGTGTTTCTGTGGCTTTATGGACTGTGATTGTTTGTTTAATAGTTTTATACTACTCAGTTATTAGTTTATTTTGTATGCAGTGTTTTAAAAAAGTAATTGGACTATTTTCATTATGGGTAGAAAAGGCGATCTTTCACCACGTAAAAAAGCTGAAGTGAAGGCCCTTGTGATTGCGAAAACATTTACAAACCGAGAAATATCACGAAGATTGGAGGTTTCTGAAGCTAGTGTACGACGCATAAAAAAGAAAATTGAGTCAGGGAAGGAATTAAGCCCGAAAAGGAAGAAAAGATGCGGTAGAAAACCAATTTTCACTCCACGGTCAGAGAGATGTTTGAAGAAAATTTGTGTAGAAAACAGATTTGCTACCACAAAGGTAATAAAATCACAACTCCAGGATGCTAGCGTAAATGCTTCTGAGCGCACTGTTCGAAGAAAATTGAAAGAATTAGATTTTAAGGCCTGTCGCCCCGCCAGGAAGCCCAAGTTAACAGCTGCAATGAAAGCAAAGCGCCTGAAGTGGGCCAAACAATGGCAAGACAAAGATGTGGACTTCTGGAGATCGGTAAGATACAGCAATTTAATCAATAATTGATACATTATTATCATTTTCAGTTAAATAAAGCAAATATATGGAACGAGCCTAGAGATACTTGCCCTCTCGGAAACCCAGAATAGCAACTTTCATATCTTCTCAAAACAACGAAGAACAAGAGATACAAAAATAATTTTTAGGGACAAGCCAACAATAATAAGCACAAAAAAACACACCGAAACTATTTACCTTCTACTAACAGGCAACCCAATGTCGGGACACTTTGAGCTTCTGACACCACAAAACACTAAAAACATCCCAAACAACAGTAGACCAATAAAAGAAGCATCGGGCGAGCGACGTAACGGTCGAGGACGTCGCGGGAAATGGCAGCTCGACCAAAACGATGAAGACCGGGCAACTGACAATGGACCTGCCAAAAGTGTTGTGCCGGCGAGTAAACCGACACCCACCAAGGCGGGAAAGTCAAGGCAACGCATGAGTTATACTACAGGAACAAACGAACACACCATGCGTTGCTTTGGTAAAAACACAAGTCCTGACAAAGAAACCACTGAGAAGGGAATCACTCGCCGCCTAGACCCACCACCATCAATCCCAAACGCAACCGACGAAGTATTTAATCAAAAACTCCCGCAACGACAAAGAAATCCCAACAGCACAAAACCAAAATTCAAACGGCAAATAAGAATAGAAAACCAAATCAACAACATCAGGAGATATCTAGGACACCTTACCCAGTTTATCAACGGGAACGTGTCTAAACGAGTCCACGTTTGGGGCTCCGCTCCCAAATATACACTGCATTTGTTGGATTCTGTTCAGAGAAGAGCGGTCCGTCTGATTGGGGACCCGGAATTGACCGGCGGGCCTTGATTCGCTGGAACATCGAAGAACGGTTGGCGACTTGAGTCTGTTCTACAAGTATTTTCATGGAAAGTGTTCGAAGGATGTAGCCCGCTTAATTCCTCCCAAAGCGGTGCATGTTAGAAATACACGTCGCGCTGGTGCTTCGTATCCGTATGAGGTTCAGCTTGTTACTCCGCGTACGACGCTTTTCAAGCAATCTTTTATATGGAGAACGTCATCCCTTTGGAATAATTTGCCCAGCGCTGTGTTTCCCACCGAGTACAATTTACAGCGATTCAAGAACAACGTGAATCGCTTTTTCCGCACTCGTGCCGCTCCTGGAGCGCTTTAGGAACTTCCCTGCAGCACGTGTGCTAGACCAATAAAAAAAAATAAATAAATAAATAAACATGGAAGTTTATATATTTTTCCTATTTTTGACAGGTCTGCTTCAGTGACGAAAGCACATTCGAAATTTTGCAGAATAAAGCTCAGTATGTGCGTCGTCGTCATGGAGAAAAGTTTCATCCTGATTGTGTCGTCCCGACGGTTAAACATCCCACCAAAGTGATGATTTGGTCAGTCATCAGCGGCAAGGGCACTGGACGTCTGTACGTCGTCAAAGGAATAATGAGGCAAGATCAGTACAAAGAAGTATTACAAAATCGGTTGATTCCGCAGCTCAGAGAATGGTTTCCAAATGGGGAACCATTCACTTTCATGCAAGATGGAGCTCCCTGCCACACTGCTCGGTCTGTTAAAGCTTTTTTGGCAGAAAAAAATATCCCTCTGTTGGATTGGCCGGGTAATAGCCCCCATTGGAAATGTGTGGGAGCTGATGAAAAGAGAAGTGGCTAAAGATGTGATTACAACAAAACCCAGCTCCTAGAAAAGATTATTCATGTGTGGAATCATCATCCTCAAATGCAGGAGACAGTACAATCTTGCATTGATAGCATGCCGCGCAAAATTAAAGCTTTGATAGCGGCTAAAGGTGGCTCAACTAAATATTGACTTTTACTAACATTAATTTCACTTTTCTTTAAAACTTAATAAACTTATGCTTTTCTAAATTAATGCTGTTTTATTTATGTCAAATAAATAGGTAATTGATTGGATAATATAAAAATAAAAAACAAATCAATTTAAAATAATAAAAACGGTACAACATCACTCGGTAATTAATATTTTACATGAAATCTTGCAGTGCGTCTAATAATTTGGCCAGGGACCGTATGTCAAAAACTAGTGGATAACGTACGTATTTTGCGATAAGTTATAAACTTATAGTTTATAACTTATCGCTTGTAACAAATTTTTGGATGAAAAATGAACATTTTTTTTCCAATATGCACCATTTTTCAAAAAAACGATATTTTAAAATTTCCGTATGTTATCCACTCGTTTTTGACATACAGTGGCGTGCAAAAGTTTCCGGCCAGTGACATTCCGTACTCTAATTTATTAAAAAAAAAAGACGTGAGAGATGTGAGTATGAGATATAGGAAATAAAATAATATAGTAACAGAATATTATTTATGTTTGTGAATATACTTATTATTATTATTCTTATATTTATATATGCAAAAGTTTCCGGCCACATAATATACATTGACGCAGTAGGACGTTCAAAGACGTATTTACGAATAACAGCGCGTTGAATGTTCACATTTAGTTCATAAAAGGTCGTGGGAGCATAAACATGGCTCGGCATATGCAAATCCAAATTCGTGGGGGAATAATAAAATTTTCAAAAGAAGGAATGTCTTCTCGTGAGATTGCTTTATTATTATGGATAGGTGAATCAACGTTGAACGATATTATTGTAAAATACCGTTGTGGATATGGTTTAAAAGATCGTCCGCGTAGTGGAAGACCAAGAAAAACGTCTAAAAAAGTAGAATCATATCATTAAACGCAAATCAACTGCGGATGTCAAGAAAACTGCTGCCGAAATTGCACGCGAGCTAAAGGATGAAAACACAGCTAATGTTAGACATAGTACTGTGACATGAAGATTACATGATGTGGGACTTTTTAGCCGTATAGGTATTAAAAAACCATTAACACTTTCGCTGCCGCCTACTCCGATCGGAGTTGATCGGCGCTTGACGCACTTGCCGGCTACTCCGACCGGCGTCCTAGCGATTCATGTTCTGACAAGTCATTAGTTTGTTGGCCTCCGTTGTTAACGTATGTTTTTCGTGGTGGCATAGAGTAAGAGTGTTTCGAGACGTATTTTATTGGCTTGGTTTTTAATTTGAAAAACTCAAAGTTTTACAATACATATTTCAAATCTGTCGTGTGATAAGTGTTGTTTACTTACATATTGTATTGTTTTATACATTTTTACTGAGAAAATGAGTGGATATGACGAGGCTGAGCCGTCTCAAAGAAAACGCCTGCGCTTACAACGGACTACAGCGAACAGGAGAGCACTAACTCAAGAAGAGCTTGAGGCCATTCTTAATGAAGAAGACGACCTTTTTCCATCAAGTGAATCTGAATACGAATTATCCCACAGTTCAGAACCTGATTCTGATGAAGATGAAGAAGTCGGACAGATACAACAGCCACCAACTGTCAACTTAGAAGGTACCAACGTTGCTCAAACTACTCCGCCTACGCCTACGCCAATTACGGCCTGGGCAAATGATTCTAAAAGTCCAAACGATATAAAAACTTTTGAATTTACGAAGAGGCAGGAATTGTTAGTACCAAAACCGGGGAACAGCCCTATAAATTATTTCTTTTTATTGTTCGACGAGGATTTTATGAATTTCATTATTCGAGAAACAAACAAAAATGCAGTTAGCGTTTTATGTGAGAGTTCGTCGGAAAAATCTCGCATTAGTGCATGGAAAGATGTAACCGTTGATGAAATGAAAATATTTCTTGGACTTTTGTTCACTATGGGAATGGTCCCACTGTCCAGATTGCAAGATTACTGGAAAACTAACGATAGAGTGTTCAATTTTCCTGTGTTTCGAGAACAAATGAGTAGGAATCGTTTTCTATTGATTTTGCGATGTTTACATTTTTATTCAGAAGATGAGCTTACGGAACCTAACAGAGATGTTCTGAAACGGATCAGACATGTAATTGATTATTTCAATAATAAAATAAAACACATTTATTATCCAGGGAAGCAGCTTGCCTTAGATGAAAGCATGGTGTTGTGGCGAGGACGGTTGGGGTTCCGCCAGTACATAAAAAACAAGCGTCACAAATATGGGATCAAACTCTATATGTTGACGGAGCCGAATGGAACCGTTTTGAGGTTCCGTGTCTATACAGGAGCTAATGATGCAGATCTACGTGGTACAGGGCATGCATCCAAGGTAGTTTTGACACTTATGGAGGAATTACTCGATAATGGCCATTCTTTGTATATGGACAATTTTTATAACAGCTTTGCCTTGTCAAAACAACTTCTTGACAGAAAAAACATATTCCACGGGTACCCTAAAATCCAATCTAAAAGAAAATCCATTAGAATTGGTAAAAAAAAAGATTAAGGTGGGAGAAAATGTATCCGCATTCAAAGATGGCGTTCATATAGGAAAATGGAAAGACAAGAGGGAAGTGACGTATATCACAACAGAGTACGACAATACAATACAAATAACCACTAATAGAAGGGGAGTTGAAAAACAAAATTCGCTGGCAATTATTGAGTACAATAAATATATGTCAGGCATTGACCACCAAGATCAACTTCTTTCGTATTATCCTTGCGAACGCAAAACAATAAGGTGGTATAAAAAGTTATTTATACATGTAGTGCAATTGCTTGCGCAGAATGCTTTTAAATTCTACAATGCCGATTATGGAAATAGAAAAATGACACTGTACGATTTTCGGATTTCTATTATAAATGCTCTTCTTCCAGTCAGACCAGGAGTTGCAATTGTCCCCAGACGTGTAGAATCAAAACATTCTATTACGAAGATACCTGAACAAACTCGTGACAAAGAAAACACACACTCAGGGTAAAAGAAAACAGTGTCGTCAGTGCACTAAAGAAGGTAAAAGGAAGAAAACAACTGTATTCCAGTGTAATGACTGTAATGACAAACCGGGGTTGTGTGTGGAGTGTTTCGACAAATATCACGATTCCTTGTAGTTCATAAATACTTTTATATTTTATTCTATGCTTATTATTTGGTTTTCTTTCGTTATCGTTCTTTTATTTGATATATTTTATAATAGTACTATTTTGTTGTGGTACCTGAAATGAATTTATTTTTTCATGTTTTCAAAGTTATTCCATACAGAATAGCTAAAATTTTTATTTTTTACTGTTTCTTATGCTTTAGATAATAAATAATGAGGTTGCAATAATCTGTTTTAGTAAAAAATCCGATCGGAGTCGCCGGCACACAGTAACCGTTTCACAAAAAATGCTCGTCAATGCCACCGACTCCGATCGGAGTTGTTTTTGTTATACTAATTTTTTATGCTTCCAAAAAACATTTAATACTGAATTAAGGGTTTTCGACCGTAGTTTCATAATTATGTGCGAAAAACTTAATTTGGCTCCTCGGGATGACGCACTACTCACAAAGCGGCAGCGAAAGTGTTAAACAGTAAAAAGAATAAGAGGGTCCGATTACAATTTGCCAAAGATCACCTAAATTGGACAATCAAAGATTGGAAAAAAGTAGCTTTCTTTTAGAAGCGATGGTACACAACATGTACGACGTCCTATTGGTACGAGAAATGATGTTCGGAGGAGTCGGTCCACTGATCGAGATCAACGGAAATATGAAAGCTGATATTTACAAGGACATTTAAGAAAACAATTTGTTATCATATGCTGAAGAAAAATTGCCGCAGAATTGGATATTTCATCAGGATAATGACCCCAAACATACATCCAAGTTGTTAAAACAGTGGTTTTCTGCTTCAAATGTGAGAGTTTTAAGCTGGCCATCTCAATCACCGGACTTGAATCCAATAGAACATTTATGGGAAACGCTATATCGTCAAGTTCAAAAGCGTCCTTATTCAAATAAAGCCGCATTATTGAAATCATTGAAGGAAGAATGGGATAAAACTTCACCTGCTTGTATTAATCGATTAATTGAGTCAGTGCCACATCGTTGTGCGGCTGTTATCGCTGCAAAGGGTATGGCTACAAAATATTAACATAAAAATATAATTTAAGTCTATTATAGAGCATATGGACTAATAATTTTTCTCGTAGTACAAAGTGGCCGGAAACTTTTGCACATATAAATATAAGAATAATAATAATAAATATATTAACAAACATAAATAATATTCATTTACTATATTATTTTGTTTCCTATATCTCATACTCACATCTCATAATGATTAAAAATCATTAGTCTTTTTTTTTAACAAATTAGAGTATGAAATGTCACTGACCGGAAACTTTTGCATGCCACTGTACATTAATGAAAATTTTTTGGTTCTTTGTTCTTGGTTGAAATCTGCGGAAGCCATCGTTTCGCCCGTTTCAGGCCTCGCATAAAAGGCGCCATGTCGTCTTGGATTCTGAAACTGCCTTATTAAATTAAAAAATTTTAAAAAAATTTGTACACTTAAATATAAAAATTACCACTTATTAGATCACTTTGATATCTGTCCGTCTGTCACACACGGATTCAACATTATTAGCGATCACCAATATGGCTTTCGTAAAAATAGATCAACAGGAGATCTCCTGACTTATGTAACACATGTTTGGAACAACGCAATTGAACACTCTGGAGAATCTCGAGCGGTTGCTCTTGACATATCCAAGGCATTCGACCGTGTTTGGCACGATGGGCTGTTGGCTAAGCTACGTTCTTATGGTATGTCTGAAAAGTTCTGTTTGTGGCTCTCATGTTTCCTAAGAGAGCGTTCTTTGCGAGTGGCAGTCGACGGATTTCTTTCTAACACCTTCACTATCAATGCCGGTGTACCCCAAGGCTCCATACTGTCTCCTACTCTCTTTCTCATTTATATTAACGATCTGCTGGAAAAGACCGAGAATCCAGTCTACAGCTTTGCAGATGACAGTACACTTATCTCTTCATTCACTTTGAACGCTCGGACATCGGCTACTCAGACGAATACCCGCAGACAGCAGGAAGTCATTCAACTTAACAAAGACCTGGAAGAAATTCTATCTTGGGGTGACAGTAACCAAGTGGAATTTAACGCTACAAAAACCCAGGCGGCAGTTTTTTCTAAAAAAGTTAACGTTGCTGAACCCGACATAGTTATGTCGGGGCACTCCATTCCCCTAACATCGTCATTCAAATTGTTGGGCGTAAATTTGGGAGCAAATATGTCCTGGCATGAACATGTTGCAGGCATAGCAAGGAGAGTTTCTCAGAAGTTGGGAATATTATTTCGAACCAGAAAGCTTTACACTTCACAACAACTGTTAATTCTTTACAAAGCTCAAATTCGACCAACTATAGAATACTGCTCCCATGTTTGGGGCTCCGCTCCCAAACATACACTGCATTTGTTGGATTCTGTTCAGAGAAGAGCTGTTCGTCGGATTGGAGACCCGGAACTGACAGGTGGCCTTGATTCGCTGAAACATCGAAGAACGGTTGGCGACTTGAGCCTATTCTACAAGTATTTTCATGGAAAGTGTTCGAAGGATGTGGCCCGCTTAATTCCTCCCAGAGCGGTGCATGTTAGAAGCACACGTCTCGCTAATACTTCACATCCATATGAGGCTCAGCTTGTTACTCCTCGTACAACGCTCAGCAGTCATTTATATGGAGAACATCATTCCTTTGGAATAATTTGCCCAGGACTGTATTTCCCACCGAGTACAACTTACAGCGATTTAAGAACAACGTGAATCGCTTTCTCCGCACATGTGTCGCTCCTGTAGCGGTTTAGGGACTTCCCTGTAGCAGACCCATAAAAAAAAAAAAAAAAAAAAACACCCGATTTTCTCCGAAACTATTTAACACAGAGTGGTGAAATTAGATACAAATATAGGAATTGATGGTTTTGAAAGTTAATTTTTGACCTATGGAGTTAGTTTCGGGGGGGAATCAGAAATGAAAATAAAAGTTACCAGGTCATCGAGTGGGATGTCAAATGAAAGGTTGTAAAAATACGAGTTCAAAAATATATATAGTGTAATACTTGCGCACACTTTTGTTTGTATTATTTTTAAAAACTCTCCAAAAATCGCTGCCCCCCCTTATTTCAAAAAGTACTGATCAAAAAATTTTGAAAAAATTCTGGAATAGTCTCCGTAAGGTTTAGATTAAATGAAAATTATCACGAGTGCATTACGTTTGATAATTTATCTGGCATCTAAAAAAAAACAAAAATTTCAAGGCCATAAGTTTTCAACAAAGATCGAAAACAAACTGTTGAAACTGTATAATTGAGCTACTCAGTATATATCACCACTACACCAAACACTTTATTTTTGCACTCGACGCGCGTTTCGCTAACCATGTTAGCTTCATCAGGAGCGATGATTGACTAAAGCTAAAACTACAAATCTACCCTATTTATACTTAGCCTAACCCTTGAATTACTCAACCGGAACTAATGACATAGGCAAGGCCCTCAGTTCCGGTCAAGTACCCAGTAGAGGGGACTATAAGGAATAGGCCCTCTGTCTTTATTTAAACTACTTTTACATTTTATGATTTCCATACTTTCGTATGCGTTCAACAATCTCCTATCAGATACATTTTTTATTAATCTTAGATTATTTAATGTTACAGTATGATCAGCTTCAAGAACATGTTCGGCAATGCTAGACTTTTCTGTTCTATTGTATCTTAAGTGTGCTAAATGTTCTTTAAATCGTGTTTTAATTGACCTTTTAGTTTGCCCAACATACTTTTTGTCACAATCATTACAACTAATTTCATAAATTCCACTTTTCTCACAATTAGGAATCTTATCTTTGGGATTTCCTAAGATATTCCTCAGATTGTCTGATGACTTATAGACTAAGGTGAGGCCTACCTTATTAAATACCTTATTGAGTCCCTTGCTATATTTCGGATTATATGGTATGGAGACATATTTGGTGTTATTTTCTTCGCGTGTAAAAAAGGTGGAATTCTGAATATTAAACCTAAATTTATATCTATTTATTAGCTTATTTACTAAGTCATCGTCGTAACCATTAACTCTAGTTATATTTCTAATACGATTCCTTTCTTTATTGAAGTTTACTCTGTTCAGAGGGAAAGTGACCAAACGATGAACTAAAAAATGTAATGAGGCTAATTTATGTTGTTTGCAATGAAATGAATCATTAGGAATATATCTATCTGTTACTGTATCCTTCCTATAGATATCAAATTCTAACCTATTATTATTTTTAATAATTAAAATATCTAGAAAAGGCAATTGTCCTTTGTTCTCAACTTCGTAAGTGAATTTAATGGAATCATACCGGCTATTTAATTTAGAAACAAAATCATTAATATTTGCTCTCTTTGCATCAAAAATCGCGAAAATATCATCCACATACCTATACCATACCCTTGGGAAATATTCGAATTCTTGACTGGCTTCGATTTCAAACTTACTCATGAATAAATTGGCTATGAAGGGTGACAAGCAATTACCCATAGCTGTTCCTTCTTTCTGAACATAAAATTGATTGTTATATTGGAAATAATTTTGTTCCATACAAAGTTTAGATAATGTTAAGTATTCACGAATAATTTCATCTTCAAAGTCATTCATTCTAAGTAATTCTTCGAGATATTGTAAAGTTTGTGGAATTGGCACACTTGGGAACAAAGAACTAACATCAAAAGAAATTAAGACTTCACTTTCATTAAGAACTAGATTTTTTGTTTTATTAATGAATTCTAACGAATTCTTCACTGCGAAAGTATTTAATGGTAACTTCTCAAGTTCTTTTGATAACCATTTGGATATTAAATATGTGGGTGATCCGACCGATGAAACAATGGGTCGCATTGCTTTTCCAGGTTTGTGAATTTTGGGTAAGCAATACAATTTTGGTATGGTCGGATTACTCACATTTAATTTAAATTTTAGCGAATCAGAGACAAGGTTCTTACATTTTTTTAAAGAATTTTTAACCTCTGATACCATTCTCGCTAATGGATTTCTTATTACTTTTTTATAAGGGCCAGATTCGATAAGATTATCTACGCGTTCAAAGTAATCTTTCTTATCCAATATAACAACCTTATTTCCTTTATCCGCTTTTAAGTAGAAGACATCTTTCTTTTTCAATCCTTTAACTACTTTTATGTTTTTTCGTGAATAAGAATTTGTGTTGTTAACTATGTTTTTCGATATTTGATTGCGACATGCTTCCCTAACAAAGGATTTACTATTTTCTGGAAGTGTACTAATGGAACTTTCAATGTGAACAACTATTTCTGACAAATTATCTCTAGGAGGGGGTACTGCAAAGTTAAGACCTTTGTTTAAGATGCGAATTTCATTTCGTGTAAAGGATTGAGATAAACGATTTTCTACAATATTTACGAGTTCCTGAGGACTATTCTTCTTCGAAAATAAAGTGTTTGGTGTAGTGGTATATACTGAGTAGTATCATTGTGCCAAAGATTCCACATTCCCAACTAAGATGTATAATTGAGGTGTTACTTTGTGACAGTACATTTTAAATTTCTAAATGAAATGAAACGAATTACTTTGTTATTTGTCACTTATTTTTTTTATTTATCTGCTACTGCAGTTTTCGTAGATTGTCTACATTGTCAAGCGTAATACTACAAACTAAGGTGATTTATTTATGATTTATAACAAATTTCCAGGTACCATTTGGAATTATCCATCATTAAGTTCATGGTAATTTAATGATTGGTAATTACAAATTGTACCTGGAAATTGTTATAAATCATAAATAAACCACCTTAGTTTGTAGTATTACGCTCGACAATGTAGAAAACATGAAACTGCAGTAGCAGATAATTAAAAAAAAAATAACTGACAAAGTAATTCGTTTCATTTCATTTAGAAATTTAAACAGTTGAAAACTCATTTAGGGTAACATTTTTTTTATTATTTAAAAGCAATCACCGTACGAACACTAACTGTGCAGATTTGACATGCACATGGCCGGTCCTTTTTATTTCCTAGGACCTGGACTGGGCTTACCCCTTAAATTCCAAAAACATGGAGGATATTTTTTCATTTTCTTTACCGATATAAATACGCTATAGTTAGTATATTAAACGTGGTAAAATAAAAATTTTAAATTCTATCGCGTTGTTTGGCCAGTTTGAGATAATTACCTTAAATATGTCAATTAAAGCCTTTGGAACATCACTGGTTATTTTACTTGTCCATAGTGATAACATATCTAATGCAAAACATAAGGTTTTTTCATGTACTTCACTTTCAAGAACTTTTATGAAGTGTGTTGTGGCTTTTGATATCATCTCTGGGTGATTTTCTAAGGGTACAGTGTTAAAACTAAAATTTCCAGCGCCCTATAAAAAACATATATAATTAGAAAACAACCTAAAAATTAGTTAATACAATAAATCATATCTTTTATTGAACTTTTCCCTTCTAGCTACAGTTCAAAAAGTATACAGTATTACTCTTGTGCTCCACTCATTGTGAGCCTCAAAAATATGACATACTAAAGAGAGTGTAGTAATAAATTATTCATTAATAACAAGTAATATGAAAAAATTTATCAGTAACAAAAATTTACCTGCAAAACTCCTATTTTATGTTCAGCAACTGTGAGTTTTCCATCAGAACCATGATATACTGCGAAAGTCTTTTTTAGTAATTCTTCTATGGCCTTTGTATCACTAATTTTCTCTGTTAAACATTTACAGCTTGTCGCTGAATCAGCTCTCGCTTTGTCATCCTTTGAATGTAAATTAGCTAAATAAAAATAAAAATTTATCTTACGATAAAATGGCCCTTCGACTTATATTAGGTTACATGAACGTAAACATGATGAGAGACAACGATTATAAGCATAGGTCGCACTATAAATGGTGTCGTTTGGAGCATTAAAAGTTACCAAAAATCGTTTTGGTATCTTTGGCGGTATTATGATGGCGCCATTCAGTAATGTGACACAAAGCATATTGTCTCATCATTAATCTTGAAGACGAGTCTCACAATGAGTACGTGTCCAGTTTTTTTTTTTTTAACCAATACTGGTTGCTCAATGAAGATACACATGTACGATCATTGGGCTAATACTTGATATACAAGCGTGGACGAACAGGCCATATGGAGAAGGTGATTACTTCCTAACACAAGCATTGACACGGATGCTTTTGGAAATACTTCTTTGAGCGCGAAAAGGCTATACGATTATTGTGATGGCATCGACGATGTGGAGCACACACTATTTATATGCCCCAGATGAGATGCACCTAGGATGGGATACAGATATACAACCGGAGGACCATTCAATAGCGTCAACATAATGGAGAGCCTAGTGTAGTCAGAAGCTACTTGGACACATTCTATAAGGTAATCAGACAAATAATGGAAAACAAAGAGAGAGAAAAAGAGAGAGAGAGGGACGACATTAACATAGGCTGCTTTTGCACTGAAGAAATGCGAGAGCGGTTACCGGGGTAAAGTGTAAGATGTGGTTTTAGTGGGTAGGGTGTCCTCCGAATGGAGGCACGAGTCCCACCTTTCGTGAGTAAATGCATTTCCAGGTCTCCATAAAACAATATACCGCATGTACGACGATCGGCAATTATAGCATGTACTCAATTATAAATTATGCAAGAAGTAAATGTAAGACTAAAAACCAAGCTTTATGACAAAAGTCTAATTATTGAGCTACTGAAAGAACGTAAAAAACGTCTAACACTTATATAGTACCCGAAACAACGTTATAAAATCTAAGTAGTTATATTCAGGCTTCGTGACTCCCGTCACCTTCAAAGTAGCCTCTTGCACCCGAATTCACCGGTCAAAAAATTTGTTTTTTTTCCACTGACGAACATACTTTGGAAGGTCGATGCTACTATCCGGTGCGAGTGAATACGTATTTTTGTTATGTAACGTTTAATAATATAATACTAGCTTAAATATTTATAATGACGAATATTATCATTTTCACCAAATTATAGAAATAAGATTTCCCACCGGTTTCTATCTTATTTATTATGATCTAGTCTGGAGTTCATTTTTTAAAGTTTGCATCCATATGAAGTTTGTTATGGAAGTTGTATACTGTTTCCTTTTATTTTTTAAGTACATGTTTCTAGTATGTTTTTAAGGGGCTATACCAGTGAAACTACTTAAAAATAAGGATATTTTTCTAGAATTTTTAAAAAACAACTACTGACTCAAATGTTTTAAAATGGTGGGTACTTATTTATTATTTGTTGACAAATACGCACAAATTTTTTCCGACCAAAATTGTGAAATTTACGGGACTTATGCCCCAGTAACGAAACAGGTGAAGGAAAAAAAAATAGCTCCACTGCTGCCGTGATTGGCGCCTTCACATTAAATGGAATAAAAAAAAAACAAAATGATCTTAAAATAGATATAATTTTCCATACCATAGCCATGGATTTTTTAAAAAATATTGAAAATTATAAGAATGGCGGCGTTTAGAAAAAAAAAAGTATAAAATTTCCGCCAAAAAGTGTCATTTTACCTGCCAAATTTACATTTTTGGTCCAATCAAAAAATCCATGATTCATGGTACGACAAAATATGTCCTTAACACGCAAAAAAAATCTAAGTCGATACAACAAATTGTTTTCGAGTTACAATGGCATCAAAGTTAAAAAATGCAGTTTTGAGAAAAATGCAGTTTTGAGAAATTTGCGTTTAAAGAACGACTAACGTGTAACATAAATAATGATCTTTTGCCACGTACCTACCTTTCTGACTATTTCGAGTTCACTGTGACGTGATCACGTCACAACACTGCAATTTTAACACCTGCTCCGGTTCGCGATACGCTTCCAAAAACGAGTTTATGGCCCCCCTGAGCAGCTGTGCCTGGCGACAGCAGTATTTTCAAAAATAAACATAGGCCGACTCTGATATTTCAACTTCTTATTCTATATCTATAGAAGCATCGAAATATGTAAAAAAGTCGATTTTTTGAAATTATCACACTGATATAGCCCCTAAGTTTTATAATGAATGTGAATTTTAAATAGTCCCTAAGGTATATTTTTCAGCTGGCTAGCAGTAAGCTTCTTAACAAGTGAGTTTGGTTGGTGAGTTCCTTTATCATAATTTGCCAGTCTTATTCTCTAGCTTGTAGATTCTGAGCCCTGAACATGCTCTTCTGCTTAGGCTGAAAGAGCTTGTATTATCTATAATATATATAAAATGCAACGTCCCTCTGTCTGTCTGTCTGTCCGTTAGTGCGCTTATCACTGGAGAACCACTTATCCGATTTACGCACTTTTTTTTTTAAACATACATATGTTCTCTGGCCAGGTTATAGGCTATATCTTATTACGATAGGTAGCATAACGAATGAGCAGTGACGATAATAGTGAATGAAGTCGGAAAAAAGTTTGCCGCTAGCGCGTTCCCTTGCAATACACAGCCTAAACCATTAAATATGGAACAATATTATGTAGCAGAGAATATTTGTAATCTATAATCTATAATATATATAAAATGCAATGGCTCTCTGTCTGTCCATTAGTGCGTTTATCACGCGAGAATCACTTATCCGATTTACGTGTTTTTTTTTTTAAATTCATTCATATATTCTTTGGCCAGGTTATATAATAATAATAGCCCCCTCAGGGGCTAGGGGAATCCCAGGATTCTCCTAGTACGGGCATTGACGATCCCGAGGTACCTGAGTCAGTTTGTGCTGTCTTGTGTTGTCCAGATTATGTGTAACAAAAACACAATCTTAAGGTGTTTACCGTGCCGAGAAGATGAATGGCTCAGCGTTTATGAGTCGCGAACGGTTCCCCCGGATACCGGGCGCCCTCCGGGAGTAAGTAGCCTTGCTGTAGCATCCAGGCTCTGTCGCAGTCGACCCCTCTTTCCTAGGATACTCGTGGGAATACTATGTCAAAGAATAATAATTATAGTAATGATAATGGAAGGGTGTTGCGGAGGCGGACCCCTGTCGTACAAACAGCTATAGCAATACCACAACAACAACAACCACAGACGACTCAAACAACCGCCTCAGCCGAAACTACCCCCGATAGTTTTACCAGATCCGACATTGTAGGTGATGGAAATTGCCTTTTCCGTGCAGTTAGCTTACACTTGTATGGCCACCAAAACCATCATGAGAAACTCCGAGAGGTTGCTCCAAGATATTTACAACACGGAACGTCACACATTTTCATTAATTGAAGTCGACGATATAAAAGACTTCAATAACTACTATAATTATATGAGGAAAAATGGCACCTATGGAACGAGCCTAGAGATACTTGCCCTCTCGGAAACACAAAATAGCAACTTTCATATCTTCTCAAAACAACGAAGAACAAGACATACAAAAATAACTTTTACGGACAGACCAACAATAATAAGCACGGGAAAATACAACAAAACTATTTACCTTCTACTAACAGGCAACCTAATGTCGGGACACTTGGAGCTTCTGACACCACAAAACATTGAGAACATTCCAGACAACAGCAGACCAATAAAAGAAGCATCGGGCGAGCGACGTAACGGTCGAGGACGTCGCGGGAAATAGCAGCTCGACCAAAACGATGAAGACCGGGCAACCGAAAATGGACCTGCCAAAAGTGTTGTGCCGGCGAGTAAGCCGACACCCACCAAGGCGGGAAAGTCACAGCAACGCATGAGTTGCACCACAGGAATCAATGAACACGCCATGCGTTGCTGTAATGAAATCACACCTGACAAAGAAATCACTGACAAGAGAATCACTCGCCGCTTGGACCCACCACCACCAATCCCAAGCGCAACCGACGTAGATGCGGGACAAATACAACCACCAAAGCCAGGCCAAACCGCGTATGTTTTGCAAGGACAACATGCAACTACCAAGGCTGGGAAACCAAGACAGCGGTTAAAGTGGACAGATGAAATGAATAGAACAGTGATGCGCTGTTACTACACCGCCACCAAACTAGAAACAGTGACATCAGGCTACAGACTGGAACTACACAGACTTTTCTTGATCGAATATCCACATCTGCAATTACTTGTCACAGAACAGAGAGTAATAGACCAAAAAAGAGTTATTACCAAGCACAATCGCCTCACACCTTTCGAATTGCAAACCATCAAAGATACAGTAGCTGCTGAACTGAACACAGACCAACCAAACAATAGAAACACTAGAGCAGATACCGAACCAATCTCACACACACAACCACCCAGTCGAAAACAACAAGACCCACCACCCAGCAGGAGCATAACTCAAAATAATATTTCAATGCAAATAGCAAGCACCACACGACACCATATCACAGACGAAAAAATGAATGACTCACCACCCTCAACAACATCTACACAACATCACCCCGAATCACCTCTCATACAAGCACTCAAAGCAGAAATGCAGTCACATCTAGCTCGATGGTCAGGCACCGACCCTACAACAAGAAATCTCATCCCTCGTTTAATCTTCAAACAGAGCACACAAATAATCCTCAACACAATAAACAAGCACATAATACCACAGTACATAACAGACTTAAGCACGATCGAAGACATTCACACAATAATATATGTAGCAGCAATCACCACTATAACACAAAATAATCAAAAACTCCCGCAACGGCAAAGAGACCCCAACAGCAGAAAACCTAAATTTAAATGGCAAATAAGAATAGAAAACAAAATCAACAACATCAGAAGAGATCTGGGACACCTTACCCAGTTTATGAACGGGAACGCATCCAAACGTGTCACACAGGGTGTAGGCAAGATCAAATCTAAATCTTTCAACCGAACACTGCCAGAAATCGTTGATACTTTAAAACAAAAACTATCCGTATATGCTGCAAGACTCCGTAGATACAAAGAATCAAACGAGAGGAAAGACACCAACAACCTCTTCTGAAGAAGCGAAAAACAGTTCTACCGAAAAGCTATGTACAAAAAAGCAGACAGTAGTAACTGAACCACCAAACAAACAAGAACTCGCAGATTATTGGAAAACTGTCTGGTCAGAACCCAATCTACATAATAATAACACCCCCTGGATCAAAGCCGAAGAAGATAAACACAAACGTGTGACAGAACAAGAAAATTCCACACTAACTACAGAAGAAATTACAGAAACAATCAAACACACACACGACTGGAAATGCCCTGGGATAGACAATATACAGAACTTCTGGTACAAACAGTTCACCACCACACACGAAGCACTCACACACCAGATCAACAAAGCCATTCTACAACCACACACATTCCCCGCTTTTCTTACATAAGGAATAACAAACATCAAACCCAAAAGTTCAGACACCACAAACCCGTCAAACTACCGACCTATCACCTGTCTTCCAACCCTATACAAGATCATCACAGCCGCAATTTCCAAGAAAATAGAACAACACCTAACAGACAACAATATTCTCACAGAAGAGCAGAAGGGATGCAGGAAGAATAGTCGAGGATGCAAAGAGCAGCTGATCATAGATAGCGTGAATATGGGACAAACCAGAAAAGAACACAGAAACCTTCACATCGGTTACATAGACTATAAAAAAGCCTTCGACTCCATTCCCCACAGCTGGTTAATCAAAGCCCTAGAAATATATAAAATCAACCAAAACCTCAGGCAATTTCTCGCGCAAATTATGAAAACATGGAAAAGCAAAATACGCCTAGAAACACAAACCGAACGCATCCAAACAGAAGAGCTGTACATCAGATGGGGTATATTTCACGGAGACTCGCTTAGCGCTCTATGGTTTTGCCTCTGTCTCAATCCACTCTCAAATATACTAAATAGAACAGAGCATGGCTTCAACATCAGACACCAAAAAGTGAATCAACATAAAATAAACCACCTCCTATATATGGACGACATAAAATTCTACGCTGCCACACAAACACAGCTGAAAAAACTCCTCAAAATCACAGAAATATTCGCCTTAGATGTCAATATGGAATTTGGTATAAGTAAATGCAAAGTGCTCCACAACAACAAAGGCCAACGGAAGTGCCACCATGAGACAGAAACCATCAACAATGAAACACTCGATAACATGTTCGACAAAGAAACATACAAATATCTAGGCTTCCAACAAAGCACCAAACTCAACCACACTCACATCAAAACAGAGCTCAGAACCGAATTCAAAAACAGACTGACGAAACTTTTGCAAACAAAACTCAACTCTAAGAATCTCACTAAAGCCATCAACACGTTCGCTATACCTATACTCACATATTCATTTGGTATCATCAGATGGTCACAAACAGACATAGAAAATATTCACATCCTTATACGATCTCAATTCACCAAATACAGGAAATTACACCCCAACGCATGCAAAGAAAGACTTACCATCGAGAGGAAGGCAGGAGGAAGAGGAATTATAGACCTCAGATCATTACACAAAACAAATACAAGCACTTAGGAAATTCTTTCACTGCAAGCAAACCAGCCTCCACACAGCGACAGTGAAAGCAGACAAAAACTACACACCTCTCGACTTAGCCCGGGCAGACCACTCAGCAGACACACACAGTCACACCCAATTACAACAGGAAAAGATGAAAACGTGGTCAGAGAAAACACTCCACGGAAAACACAGATACCACATAGAGCAAGACCACGTAAATAAAAAACAATCATACACCTGGTTACAGGATGGGCAGCTATTCCCTGAAACAGAAGGCTTCTTACTTGCCATCCAGGATAAAGTCATATTAACCAGAAACTACCAAAAGCATATCATCAAAGACCCGACTATTGCAGAGGACAGATGTAGGAAATGCCACCAGCAGAAAGAAACGATCGAACACATAACGAGCGGATGTAAAATATTAGCCGGAACAGAGTACACAGCCAGGCATGATTCAGCTGCCAAAGTAGTTCACCAAGCACTAGCCACAACATACAAACTCATAGAAAACACAGAACCCTACTACAAATACACACCAACATCCATACTTGAAAATAAAGATTACAAGCTCTACTGGGACATCAGTATCCATACAGATAAAACAGTCTCCGCCAATAGACCCGATATTACTTTTCAGTGCAAAAAAGGAAAAGTCACCTATCTAATTGACATAGCTGTCCCCAACGACACAAACATCCAAACGAAATACACAGAAAAAATTTCCAAATACACAGACCTTACAACGGAAATAAAAAGGCTATGGAAACAAGAAAAAGTTATCATTGTACAATTAGGACTCAACACAAACATACACAAAAACATTCAGAAGTCAGTGATTTTGAAAACATGTAACATTGTCAGGTCATTCCTTAATACATAATGGTAATAGCGTTTGTGCTGACTTGGTTTTGGCCCGTCAGCCAAACATGGAACCACATTGATCAAATGTGAGAAAGAAGAACTTCTTGTAATAAATAATAATCTATATCTATAATATATATAAAATGCAACGTCTCTCTGCCTGCCTGTCTGTCCGTTAGTGCGCTTATCAGTCGAAAACCACTTATTCAATTTTCGTGTTTTTATAAATTTATACATATGTTCTATATAATTCGATATAAGCTTATATAATAGGATATAAGGTGAGATAATGGGAGATAAGTATATATAATGGGAGATAAGGAGAAATAATGGGAGATAAGCAGAGATAAGTCTAGATAATGGGAGTTATGGTGAAATAATGGGAGATAAGGAGAAATATTGCGAGATAAGTCGAGATAAGCCTAGATAATGGAAATGATGTAGAGATAATGGAATATAAGGAGAAATAATGGGAGATAAGGGGAAATAATGGCAGATATTTTATTACGTTAGGTAACATAAGGAATACGCAGTGACGATAGTAGTGAATCAAGTCCACGCGAGCGGAGCCGCGGGCACTGCTAGTGTTCTTATAAATAAATACACCAATATTCAATAGTTCTTGGAAATACCTTTCTGGAATACACTAACATTTAGTGTAGTACTATACATGCTATAATTGCCGCAAAGACAATCTCTGATGTATCATTGGTCTACTAATTAATCATAATCTTGCAAATATCAAAAAAAAATAATTTTAAAGCTAAAAATTGCATAACTTACTTATCAAACTATTTCCAATATCAACAGCACAACCACTTAAATCAATTTTGACGCCGGAGACGACCAGTCCTACAGTCTCCAGAATAACTTCAGGGTTTCTTAACATAGCTTTTTGAAGAGAAGGTAACAGCGTTTTTTTAAATTTGTCTAAAGTTACTTGCTCTAATAACGGGTAGCATGCTTGTACTGTTGTCGGTAGAGGTGGTACTTTGCAACTAATAAAGTTTTTACAAAACGAATCCAAGAAAAAGTCCTATAAAATTAAAACACATATTATTAATTACTATTTTTAGCAACTCAATTGTATATTGTTAACTTGACCCATTAATATTCTTATACTAATTTTGTAAAAAATATTAGCTTAGATTACACACACACAAAATCGAACTTTTTTTTGTTGCATAACATCTGTTAAGTGTTATTTACTACCAGGTGTACAAGTATGAAATGCGAATTTTTTTTTCTAAAAAAACATGTTAAATTAGGAAGAATGATAAAAAGTGCTTTATTCAAAGTATGCTCCATCACTTGTTATGCATTTTTCCCATCTTTCGGGCAATTTGTGAATACTACGCCAGTAAAAATCTTCCCCTTTTGCTGCGAACCATTCATCGAGCCATTTTTTCACATCTTCGTACGAACCAAAGCGCTGCTCAGCAAGTGCGTGACCAATCGATGCAAACAAGTGGTAATCGGAAGGAGCCAAGTCTGGTGAGTAAGCCGCATGGGGTAGAACTTCCCACCTGAGTGCTTCCAACGTGTCGCGAACTGGTTTTGCCGTATGTGATGGAGCATCGTCACGAAGAAAAGTGACTTTGTGTTGCCTCTTTAGGTATTCTGGCCTTTTTTCAAGCAGCGAACGGTTCAAATCGGTCAATTGTTGGTGGTAACGTTTAGTATTAACCGTTTCCCCAGGTTTTAACAGCTCATAATAGACCACGCCCCTCTGGTCCCACCAAACACAGAGCATCGTCTTTCTGCCAAAGCGATTCGGTCTTGCGGTCGATGTGGATTCTCAAAATAAATCTACTTTTCATCCCCTGTAACTATACGATGCAAAAACGACTTCCTTTTGTACCGAGCGAGCAAAATGTCATACGTGTTTTTGCGCTTTTCCATTTGCCTCTCGTTCAACTCATGTGGTACCCATCTACCGGTCTTCTGAATCTTTTCCATCTCTCGTAGCCGATTGGAAATAGCTTGTTGACTAACGCCCAATTGTTCGGCGAGTTGTTTTTGTGTTTGCGAATCAACTTTGTCCAACAATGCTTGCAATTCCACATCTTCGTATTTTTTTGGCGGTTTTCCACGTTCCTTGTCTGCAACATCGAAGTCACCACTTTTGAAACGCCGAAACCAACGTTCACACGTATCTTGCAATGGAGCAGCTTCACCATAAGCTTCTCGAAGTAATCAGTATAATTCAACAGCAGTTTTCTTCAAATGAAAACAAAAAATTAATGCTGTCTGCGAATGCTCTTTGTTCGGTATAAATTTCGACATATTGAACACAACAACACAACACTATGCCACACTTTTCCAATTTATCACTCGTGCGCGTCTGACACTTGTTGATGACCCAACAAAATGGCGCAGTGTCAAATCTTTATAGCACAAACTGCATTGGTGCACCATCTGTTGTCTGAAATCGGCATTTCATACTTGTACACCTGGTAATTTGAAGTCGCTGATTCTGAATCTACGCTTGTATTGTATATATGTTTAAAGAATTCCGTTTGAATGTGTTGGACTTTGTTTAACAAGCATATGTTGACTATTTTGGCTTTCCGTTAGAGATAAACATCAAGCCCTGGATTCCTATTTTGGCGTGTAAAAGCTGTGTTGAGTCTTTATGTTTATATGCAAATAAGAAAAGACCATCTTTCAAGTACAAAATTCCAATGATCTGGCGTGAACCATCAAATCATCATGATGACTGTTATTTTTGTGCTGTGAAAATTACGGGTATACACCACCACAAATTTTTTAAGTAGAATTATCCTATTTTACAATCTGTTAATTGACCTGTTGTAATTTCCAGTGATATATTAGTGCCACAGCCATCTACATCCCAGGAACATCCAAATGAGTTCAGCCAATCAATGATAGTGAAGATAGCAAGGATAGTAACTTTGTTTGCCCCGGAGATCCTAGACTACTTAATCAAAGAGACCTAGATGACTTGGTCAGAGATCTAGGACTATCTAAAAAGGCATCAGAACTTTTAGCTACCCGATTAAAAGAAAGACATCTATTGACAAAAGAAAAGAATATCTCGTATTACCGCACTAGCGAAAAGAATTTACTCCTTTTATTTTCTAAAGAGGATGATTTTGTATTTTACAGTGATATTCCTGGTCTAATAGCTACAATGTGCTTACAAAAATATGACTCAAATGAATGGCGTTTACTTATAGACTCATCAAAATGTAGTTTTAAATATGTACTCTTGCATAACTGCTAGGCTCTTTGTCTACTGCACATTCAACCGAAGCCAAAGAAGATTCTACAATATCTTTAGTTATGAACAAGATCCAGTACAATGAAAATAAGTGGATTTTATGTGTGGATGGTCATTTCCTCTTGGGCCAACAAGGTGGTTATACGAAATATCCGCGTCACATGCTAATGGGACAGCAGAGTTAAAGCCGAGCACCGGACTAGTAAAGACTAGCCTTCTAGGGAAGCTCTAATCGCTGGGAGGCTCAATGGTATAAATCATCCACTCATGCCGATAATATTGCCTCCTTTACGTATTAAACTGGGGCTAATGAAACAGTATGTAAAAGCGCTCAACAAAGACGAGGAATGCTTTCAATAAATTTTAAGAATATTTCCAAAACTGGGTACTGGCATTTTTGACTGTGCTTTGTGGTATGATTAGTGGGTTGATGGGCCAATGTTAGTTTAAGTAGAAGATACACATGATTTGGGGATTCTATTTCGGTTTATAGATAAAATAACAGCAGAAGCAACACAAATGTTGGGATTTATCTTACCAAATTGTAAGTTGTTTGGGAATACAGCTGTATCTCGCTTATATCCTTGGCGAGAAGCAAATTGGAATATGGTTCCTTAATATGGTCATTGATTTATAGTAAATATATAAGCACTGGATCAAATGCAAAAAAAAATAAAATATCTTTCTTTAAAAAGAGGATGGAGTGTACCCAATATTATTGCAGCAGTTTAATTTTGACAGCTTTCAGAAATGCAGGGAATCTAAATCAATAATATTTCTGTTTAAAATCCTTAATAGTCGTGTTGTTTCTTCTTATTTATTAGAAGAACTCGAGTTTGTTGTACCCAGAGGTCCTGGTAGATCAAGGAACTATTTCTATCTGCCGAGAGCTACTATGAATGTTATGTTAGGATCACCAGTGTACAAAATATGTTCAGTTTAAAAACCGAATAGCACATTAATGTGATCTTGACATACCTATTCAACAATTCGTGCGTGGTCTCGCGGATTCATTGTAGTTATAGTGTTTATTATGCTTTTTTTAGCTATTTTGTTAAGTACAGACTTATTGTTTTATAGTTACTTTGTGTTGGCTCAGTTTTAAATAAATAACACTGGTCAACAAAAAAAAAGAAAATTGCTTTTTTCCTGTGATTTTTTTTTGTTTCTATCTCAAATTGACGCGTATTTTTTAAATATGGCAACAATTTTTCTCTAACAGCTTTTGTTTTTGAGTTATAGCTAACTACCCTCATTTACTATTTTTACTTAGATTTTCGTTTTTTATTGGACAGTAAAATATATTTTGTTGTTGTTTTAGATATGGCTTCGTCAAAAAGATGTTGTGTGCTTAATCTCGATTGTCTTTGCTATATTTGTGGTGAATATATATTTGCAAAATATCGAAAACCTATATCGGACTTTGTGAAAACTGCGTATCATCAATACTTTAAAATAAAATTGTGTAATCAGGACAAGCCATGGGTTCCTCATATTGTATGCCAGAAATGTGTGGTATGTCTACGGTTATTGTCCAGTGGAAAAAGAGATGCAATAATGTTCATAACACCCATGATTTGGCGAGAACTTCGAAACCATCATGACGATTGCTACTTCTGCGTTGTGAAAATAAACGGAATTAACCCTGGAAATCGAAGTAAGTGGTCATATCCTAACTTATCTTCTGCTCAACGACCTCAATTAAAATCACAAGAGGTACAACCCAGCACATCTAAATCTTCTGATGATCCAAATCTCTGTGAAGCCAAACAAAATACATCAAGTGAAGACTCTGATTCAGACTACAAATGTAGCCTTTCAGAACCTCAACCATTTAATCAGAAAGAACTAAATGACTTAGTAAGAGATCTGAACTTACCAAAAGAAGCTTCTGAAATTTTAGCATCTCGTTTAAAAGAAAAAAATTTGCTTACTCCGGAAACCAACATTACATTTTATCGTACCCGAGAAAAAAATCTGTTACCGTATTTTTCTCAAGAGAAGGATTTAGTTTTTTGTAACGATGTTGGTGGTATTTTGCAGCAGATGGGATTAAAACAGTACCAACCTAGTGATTGGCGTCTTTTCATAGACAGCAGCAAAAGAAGTTTAAAGTGTGTTTTGCTTCATAACGGTAACAAGTACGGATCTATACCTATTGCACATTCGACGACTTTAAAAGAAGAATACGTAAATGTTTCTAAGGTTATGGAAAAAATTAAGTATCAACACAAATGGGTCATTTGTGTTGATCTGAAAATGGTTAACTTTCTTTTAGGTCAATAAGGGGGGTACACAAAGTTCCCTTGTTTCATGTGTCTCTGGGATAGTCGTGACAAACAACACCATTGGTCACAAAGAGTTTGGCCAGTGTGGGAAGAGCTAAAAGTTGGTACAAAAAATGTTATAAACGTGCCTTTAGTTAGCCGAGACAGCATCTTACTTCCACCATTTCATATTAAACTCGGCATAATGAAACAGTTTGTGAAGGCGCTTGACAAAAGTGGCGAATGTTTTAATTTTCTTTCACGCAAGTTTCCAGGATTAAGTTCAGAAAAATTGAAAGCTGATATTTTTGATGGGCCACAGATTAGGCAACTCGTGAAAGATCCTAATTTTGTCAAATCAATGACTGAAGTCGAATCCAAAGCTTGGAATTCATTTGTTTTTGGTTATGAGTAGCTTCCTAGGCAAAAAGAAATCTGACGACCATGTCGAGCTTGTTGAGTGCATGCTATCGAACTTGCAAGAGCTAGGGACCAACATGAGCATAAAAATCCACTTCCTGCACTCGCATTTAGACCGATTTCCACAAAATCTGGATGATTTTAGTGAGGAGCAGGGTGAAAGATTTCATCAGGATCTTCGGATAATGGAAGAGCGTTATCAGGGGCGGTGGGACTCACATATGATGGCAGACTACTGCTGGAGTTTGCAACAAGATCTACCTAAAGTCGTTCATTCAAGGAAATCTTATAAAAGATCATTTGCTAGTGTTCAATAGAAATTTTGTTAACATAATGTATTATTTTTTTTGTATTTTTTTGGCAAAATAATAAAACTGTATATTTCAAAAGGTAAAGCTGTTAGCAATCTCCCAGTATTTTTTTCATAGTCAGGGCCATAGAAATACCCAATAACAGAAAAAAAAATAAAGGAAACAAGACTTGTGTTGACCAGTGTAATCTAAGCGAGTTAGAGGAGTAGTCCATTTATAATTTATAATTACTGACCCTGTACATATGTACTGTTCCTAACATTAGGTTCTCAATTCATATACTGGATTTATCTATTAGTAATGTAGATTATACATTTAAAATGTAAAAATAAAAATAATACAAACCAAATAGTCAGTTACATGAGAGTCCTTTCTAGCTACCAAGCTTTTCGTCAATGCTGACTCTAATATCACAATAGAATGAGTTTGTTCCATGGATTTTAAAGTGTCAAGGTATAATGTACTGATATCTGATCCTGATGATAACAGATTGTCGATCTAAAAAGAAAAAGTTTATAAGATAATAAAAAAAAGTTAAGCACAAAATTATCATACTAAAATGTGAGCCTTCTTTGTATTCTTTTTCTTTCCAGCAGCAACAATAGCCATGAGTAGAATAGCTTGCATTTCAATAACTTGTGAGCTATTACTCTTAATAACATCTTCACGGATTTTCCAGCCATATTGTAACAACAAGATTGACCATTCGAGGCCACAAAGAGCACTTTGGCTAATATTTGGCCTAAAAAGTTAAAAACAAATTCATTAAAAACGAAAACTAAGAATATATAATAAAAGACTGTTTTTAGTCAATTTCCACTGGTTTATTTAAATTGCGATGACGCGTTTCGCTGTCGATGCAGCTTCTTCAGATCTACATTTTACACTGTCAAGTTAGGTTTAATGTTCACAATTTTATATAATTTCTTAATTATAATATTACACCTAATTAAATTACATTGATAGTATTGGAAACACAGATTTGGAATTAGGAGAATAAATCCAATCATGGTGAATTGCTTAAATCTACCTGGTCGTTGAGTAAAGTACCTGTAGTCCTTAATCGATTTATTTGCATTGTCTCTAAAAGGTTTAGTTTTAAACCTTTTTGTTGGGTGTGTAAAATTTTGGAATTCTTGTTAAATGTGTGATTTACTGTTAAAAGATGATTCACATATGTTGAATTAGATTTTCTATGGATGAAACTTTTTTCGTGTTCTGTAATTCTTTGTATAAATGTACGTCCAGTTTGTCCTATGTATGTTTTAGGACATGACCCACATGTTAATTGATAAACCACTGATTTATTGTCTTTATTAATTTGTGGTTTGTAGTTTTTAAGATATTTCCCTATAGTATTATTAGTTTTGTAAGCTATGTTGATATTTTTTTGATTTAAAAATTTCCGTTGGTTTGCCGAATAGGTTAAACATTTAAATGTGGTATTTCTCTCCTTAAAACGTGGGTATATTTCCGAGATTGCCTTGTTTCTAAGTTTTTTTCCTAACGATATTATTGATTAAAGTAACCGAATAAACCGTTGTTAACGGCTACTTGTTTTATGTAGTTTAATTCTTTAGTAAAACTTTCCTCTGATATGGGGATATTAGTTAGTCTATGTATAAAACTATGATAAGCTGCGAGTTTATAATGGTTAGGGTGGTGAGAACAATTGTGAATTGTGGTATCTGTATGACAAGGTTTGTGATATATTGCAAATTCATGTTTTTTCATGGTTTTACTAATCATTAAGCCTAGGAAATTGATTTTTTCTTCGACTTCTTCTTCCATTGTAAAACTGATATTTCTATGTAAAGAATTAATATACTGTAAAAAGTGAGTTAATTGTCTGTCTGTACCTGTAAAGCATACAATTATATCGTCTACGTATCGATACCAGTATAAACAATTATTACTATTGTTATGGTTGTTAAATATCATTGTTTTACAGTCGAAGGGAAAAAATCAATTTCCTAGACTTAACAATTAGTAAAACCATGAAAAAACATGAGTTTGCATTATATCATAAACCTTGTCATACAGATACCATAATTCACAATAGTTCTCACCACCCTAACCATCATAAACTCGCAGCTTATAGTTTTATACATAGACTAACTAATATCCCCTTATCAGAGGAAAATTTTACTAAAGAATTAAACTACATAAAACAAGTAGCCGTTAACAACGGTTATTCGGTTACTTTAATCAATAATATTGTTAGGAAAAAACTTAGAAACAAGGCAATCTCAGAAATATACCCACGTTTTAAGGACAGAAATACATTTAAGTGCTTAACCTATTTCGGCAAGCCAACAGAAAAACTGGGGAAATTTTTAAATCAAAAAAACCGGTCAAGTGCAAGTTAAACTTGCACAATTAGTGTTCCGTATGTTGATTATTGTTGATATTAAAGGTAATGATAATTTTCGTTCAATCTATACCCCGTGGAGAATATTTCAGGATTTTTTCAAAATTTTTTGATCAGTACTTTTAGAGATAAGGTAGGGGACAGCGATTTTTCACGATTTTTTAAAAAGTAATACGAAGAAAAGTGTGCGCAAGTATTACATTATATATATTTTTCACTCGTGTTTTCACAAGCTTTCATTTGACACCACAGTCGATGACTTAGAAAAAAAAATTTTTTTTTCACTTCCGATTTCACCCCTCAAAACGAATCCCTTAAGTCAAAATTTATGTTACGGTGATATAAAATGATCAGTGACTTCACAAAACACACCCCAAATAAGTTTTCAAATAAGTTTATTTCCAATCTTTTCTGAAAATTGATGACCTTGAAATTTCCGTTTTTTTTTATATACCAGATAAATTATTATAGGTAATGCACTCGTGATAATTTTCGTTCAATCTACACCCCGTGGAGAATATTCCGGAATTTTTTCAAAATTTTTTGATAAGTACTTTTCGAGTTAAGGCCCGGGACAGCGATTTTTCGCGATCTTTTAAAAATAATACAAAGAAAAGTGCGCGCAAGTATTACATTATATATACATTTTTTACTCGTGTTTTCACAAGCTTTCATTTAACACCACACTCGATGACCTAGTAAAAAAAATTTTTTTTCACTTCCAATTTCACCCCCAAAAACTAACCCCTTAAGTCAAAATTTAACTCTCAAAACTACATGGGTCTGATGAGGCCATCAATTCTTATATTATTACCAAATTTCAACTTTCTATGTCAAATAGTTTCGGAGAAATCGGGTGTGACAGACAGACAGACACCGAAGTGATCTTATAAGTGTTCCGTACGGAACACTAAAAATATCAACATAGCTTATAAGACTAACAATACTGTAGGGAAATATCTTAAAAACTACAAACCACAAATCAATAAAGACAATAAATCAGGGGTTTATCAATTAACATGTGGTTCATGTCCTAAAACATACATAGGACAAACTGGACGTACATTTATACAAAGAATTACAGAACACGAAAGAAGTTTCATCCATACAAAATCTAATTCAACATATGCTAATCATCTTTTAACAGAAAATCACACATTAAACAAGAATTTCAAAATTTTACACACCAACAAAAAGGTTTAAAACTAAACTTTTAGAGACAATGCAAATAAATCGATTAAGGACTATAGGTACTTCACTCAACAACCAAGTAGATTAAAACAATTCACCATTATTGAATTTATTCTCCTAATTCCAAATCTGTGTGGGTTTTCCAATACTATCAATGTAATTTAATTAGGTGTAATATTATAATTAAGAAATTATATAAAATTGTGAAGATTAAACCTAACTTGACAGTGTAAAATGTAGATCTGAAGAAGCTGCATCGACAGCGAAACGCGTCATCGCAATTTAAATAAACCAGTGGAAATTGACTAAAAACAGTCTTTTATTATATATTTATAATGAATTTCCATTAAGTAGAAGCTACAACCATCCAAAATTTGAAAACTAAGAAGTTTAATCAAAACTCATTTATTGATTGATTTACTCAATTTCTAAATTAAAATAAAGAAGTGACAATGGCAGGAATAATCAATGGAAATAGGCTATTATATCACATCTTCCTAATAAACCTTTATTTATTATTTATACAGTTACTTAATGACAACACAACAACCAAAACTGAAATTATATTTAGTACAATACTTCTGAGAAGAAAACCCTTTTCAACATCTATCAGAGTTACTAATAAGAGCTCAAACACATGAAGTCAGGGGTTATTAAAAGAAATTTGTAAATTTAAAATAATAAAAAGATTCTAAAGCTAACCCTTATATTTTTACAAAGGTATAAAAACTCAAACTCTTTATTCAGAAATCCAATATTATCCTAATGTATTTTAACCTCGTGACATACTCATTTGTTGTCCTCTTAACTAATTGTCATAGCAGCTTTATTGATAAGTGCTGATTATTGTGTTCCTTACATTTCTTAATTCCTTTTAGATAATTCAACAAAGATTTCTTCTGATAACCTTCTTATAATTATTGATGAATAAATCCAAAGTTTCTTATTAAAAAAATAGCAATATATATATATATATATATATATATATATATATATATATATATATATATATATATATATATATATATATATATATATATAAATATATATTGCTACTTTATAGGAGGGTGCCCCCCCACGTTACCTCAGATAACCGGGGTTCTACTATCTTATTCTGTTTTTATCAAGGATCTTTTGTTTGTATTTTTTCTCTGGAGACTATTTGAGAGATATAGAAAGTTATATTTAACTTGCCTCAGACTTTTGCTTGTGTAATTGGCTGTTATTTATCCGTTAAGACTAATATAAAACTGTAATTTTAAAATAATTTACGCCCTGTAATACAGGACATCCAATGTTCAATAAACGATAAGACAATTCGATGTGACTAATTGCACGTGCAACATTCTGGGTATAGGTCTTTACCCACATACAATACTTAAAAAATAATACGGTGCTATAGTAATCTAAACAACCATATTCACTACTACACACAACACTTTCTTTTTGTACTTGATGCGCGTTTTGCCAACGATGTTAGAATCATCAGGAGCGATATGTATATATATATATATATATATATATATATATATATATTTATATATATATATATATATATATATTTATATATATATATATTATATATATATATATATATATATATATATATATATATATATAAATATATATAAAGGGTGATTCATTTAGAGGTACTTTTTTTTAAATTAAAAAAAAATGAATAAAAACAATTTTATTTTATAATCTTTATTATCATATAGAAGAACCATTCTTTACAATTATTTCTTAAAGATAATTTCTTTCAAATGTTGTCCGCGACTACGGTTAACAACGTCCATTCTGAAGTTCCAATTTTCAATGACGCGTGTGAGTATTTCGAGTGGTATTTGGCCAATGACTCGAGTAATATTGGCCTCCAATGCCTCAATTGTAGCTGGCTTATCCATGTAGACTTTGGACTTTACATAGCCCCAAAGGAAAAAGTCAAGAGGTGTGATGTCACATGATCTAGCCGGCCAATTCACTGGTCCAAAGCGTGAAATGATCTGTTCGCCGAATTGCTCTCGCAGTAAAGCCATGGTTTCACGGGCTGTATGGCAAGTGGCGCCATCTTGTTGGAACCAAATTTCGTCGAGACCACGGGCTTCAATTTCTGGCATCAAATAGTCTGTTATCATGGCGCGATAACGGTCACCATTCACAGTAACATTCTGGCCGGCCTCTGTTTTGAAGAAATATGGGCCGATTATTCCACCGGCCCATAAACCACACCAAACAGTTGTTTTTTTCTGGATTTAATGGCAGCTCTTGAACCTCTTCAGGTTGTTCATCACCCCAAATACGAGCATTTTGTTTATTCACGAACCTATTAAGCCAAAAATGGGGCTCATCGGTGAACAAAATTTTTCTCGAAAACAGTGGATCTTCTGCAAGCTTGTCAAGAGCCAAACGACTAAAACGGAAACGATTCGGAAGGTCGGTCGGCTTCAGTTGTTGCACTAGTTGAATTTTGTATGCTTTTAAAGAAACATCCTTACGTAAAATACGCCAAGTTGTTGAATATGACAGGCCAAGCTGTTGAGAACGGCGACGAATCGACACTTCACGGTCTTGGCGTACACTCTCCGCTACCGCCCCTATATTTTCTTCACTACGTGCTGGATGTGGTCTATTCGGTCGAGCATTATCCAATAATGAAAATTGGGTCTCAAACTTATTGATGGTAGAGCGAATTGTGCCTTCGGTAGGCCGATTATGTGGACCATAAGTTGCTCTAAGCGCCCGATACACATTCCTCGTAGAACGCCAATTTTCGTAATAAAGTTGAACAATTTGTAGACGCTGTGCCGGGCTAAGTCTTTCCATTATGAATTGTCAAACACTACTGAACAGGAATGCCACTTCAGTTGACACGACGCATGCACAATCTGTAATTAAATCCCCATCACAAAAAGTACCTCTAAATAAATCACCCTTTATATATATTTTATATATATATATATATATATATATATATATATATATATATATATATATATATATATATATATATATATATATATATATATATATATATGGGTCATTCTTTGTCAACCGGACACAATCTGGTCCAGATTAAAGCTTATGATATGGAGTTTTAAATTTTGAGTGGTATGTTGAAAAATTGTGCTGATTTGGGCATAATATCAACCCAA
Source organism: Pachyrhynchus sulphureomaculatus (assembly GCA_019049505.1). NCBI lineage: Eukaryota > Metazoa > Arthropoda > Insecta > Coleoptera > Curculionidae > Pachyrhynchus > Pachyrhynchus sulphureomaculatus. The sequence goes on from CM032456.1 coordinate 22,477,649, forward strand.
ATCTGAAAATGGATTTCAAAGTAAAAATGTAGTTTCCTAATATAACAAAAAGTTTTCTCTGATAATCTTATTCTCTCTCAAAAAACCTACAACTGTTGTAGGAAGAGTTTTTTTTTTAGGGCCTTAATTTTCGGAGATACAATTTATCATAGCGTATTTTAGATATTCAATAATTTTTTGCTCGAAAATTAAAACTTTTAGAGAAATTATGTAAGAGACAAAAAATACTTGTTTTTTATTCGTAGGATCACTATGAATTTTTTCAGATTTTTTGAAAAACTTTTTAACAATTTAATATTTTGACCTACATATGGTATATGCACCGGCAAATTGTTTTAGAAAGAAAAAATCGTCAAAAAATAACGAATTGTTAAAAGGTGCTTCAGAAATTCTGAAAAAATTCACGGTGATTCTAGAAAGTATTTTTTGTCTCCTACATTTTTCTTTCTTCGACCATCACAACGTAATGTGGTAGGAAATATCAGGGAAACGGTCTATATATCAATTATATTCTTTTGCTGTTTTTGAAACTCTCTATTTCGCTAACAATTTTTGGCTTCATCAGGAGTTATCACTAAAAAACAAGGCAGTAATCTATACCGGGGCAGTCATAAAAAAACGTACAATGTAAACTTACCAAGTAGAATAAAAGATTTCTTGTCAAAAATATAGAACAGTAACACATTTTTACAACCAGACGAACATAACATACTGAATTCTACGGTATTCAATTAGACACTGACTTATATTTCGAAGATCAAAGTATGCACAGTGGTCTGATGTTTACGGAAAACTATCTATATGCTGTTATTTGAATTTACAGAACAAAGAAAAATTCAAAAGCTCATTAAGATGTTGCAGTACATGTTACCTAGACTGTTGGTATCTTTTTTATAATTAATGGAGCTTTTGTCTCTTCTAATATGACACATTTCGAGCAATAAACGCTTCTTATAATTATTCTCATATTCTAAAATTTTAACGTTTTCAAAATCAAATCTGTGTCCCGTTTTTAAGTCGTGACCTACAGCAGCGCAAGATTTTTTTCCCATTAAACAATCACTCTTGTGCTGTGTAAGTCTTTGCTTCAGCCACTGCGATATCTGTCCAATATAGCTACTCTCACAATCTTCTGTTTTACATGACTAAACAAACTAAAGTTGCATACTTGATTGTATATTGCTATCTTAATGTTAGAGTAGTCTTTAAAAGTAGAAATAATTTTTTCTGTGAGGCCACGTATATAGGATAATTTCTTATATTTAACCTCTGGACCTGACTCTTCAGTGGGACCGTCAAAAATGTTTGAATTATAAATCAATTTCTTAAGAATATGTTTGGCATTTCCATTATTCCGAAAAATACAGAAAAGCTTCTTTAAATTGTTTTGTAAGAAAGTATCATCGCTAATGTGAATCACCCTGTTCCTCATTGCCACTACTGTGTTATATTTTTGATTGTTTGGATGATTTAAGAAAAAATTCAAGTATCTGTCAGAAGCAGTTGGTTTTTGATACCAATCAAGGATGATTTTGATATATTTGTAATATTTTAAATATACTGAATTATAATTTAATTTTTCAGATATAGGTTTTCTAGACAAAATGTTTTGATCTAAATAGAAAATGAATATTTTAGTAATACCTTTTTAATATAGATGGTTACTTCATCATAATATAACTTTGTCCATAATGTGTCTTATTTTTGGGAATACATGTACATGGAGTATATGGAAAATGGCAGTACTTATCAAATTGTATAAAGTAACAGTACCTAAGCTTATTAGGAAGTTGTGACATTCCAACAATATTGTGGAAATATTGGCAGTATATAAAAAAGTGAAACACCACCATCTGTATTGGTATTAATGTGACTCAAATCTATATAGATCTTTTTAATAACATTAATAAAATATAATTTTAAGCCACTTAAAATGAGACAGGTGAAACAATCCTAACTTAAATCCTATTTTAAGATAATAAAACTATTAATTTAGTACTTAAATAATTGTAAAACCTTTGATCAAAATTTTGATGAAAATACACTGATTCATGTATAAAATAAAAATGTGATATAGGGTTAAAATTAGGGCATGCTGAAATTGCCACATAAAATTGTCTTACTACCAAAGAGAAACAAAAAACAGTACAAAATGAAAGTAGAATTTTGATAAAACAGACATTTTATGTATAAATTCATTATTAAAATCATTAGATACTTACGTTACAACTATAGTTTTAAACTGAGAGGCTAAATCGGCAAACAACCCAATAAAGTAGTTTACTGATACATCTGGATGGTTTTCTATTAAAGCAACAATTAATTTCCTGATAAAAGATTGGGAAGCTCCATCTCTATATCGGTGTAAAGTTAAGGGTATTACCCTGCATATTCCTTTAGCGATACTCTCGTTGATACCTAAATTAAACATAAATGATTAACTATAAAACAAACTGTATTTTCAAATAAAACTTACCCGGATTTAACAAAACATTTATAACATTATCTATTATTTGTTTTCTCTCCTTTAAACTAGAAGTTTGAACTTTTATATTTAAATCCTTTAGCGCATTTGTCAGCTAAAAAAATAGTTACCATTTATTAAAAGTTTTAATATATAATAATAAAAAAAAAATATTACCTGGACATCTGCCATGGCAAATAGAAGATGGTTAATCAAAACGTGAAGTGAAAATTTTTTTGACAGCCAAGTGATTTCCAAATGACACTTCTTCTTATATATTTATGGTCACAATATTATAATAGCACATAAATAATACGAAAACACTAACGTTTAATTTAAAAAGAAGAATGTGTTTAAAGCCACAACAGATTCTAGGGATGCTCACCTGATCTATTTTTTTATCATTCGTATCCGTTTGTAGCACAGTGCCAAGATTCTTATCAAACATTTATAAATATTCATCACGTGCGACGCAAACTCTGAAATATAGAATATGTGGTTAATCTAAACAAATATGTACTACTACTTTCAATCCTACTTCCCTAATATATAACAAATATGTATATCATAGGTCAACTTTTACGATAGGTCGGTAGCACATAATAATAGACTTCTCCAGCCAATTAGCATAACGATGTATTTATGCTTCCATATCTTCGTTGCCCCAGGTGTGCCATTCGCAAGTAGTGATTTATTTTATTTAAGATGCTATATAATACGTATTATCTACGTACCTTATAGTAGATATAAAACTAACCCGAATCTCTTATCACAAAAATATAGCTATCACTATAGGAAGCCAAACACGTGGAACAAAACGTCACCGCAAAACGAAGCCGGCTGACTACCATCGTAATGTTAAAACGTGCTTCGTTGAGTACCTCAAGGAAGCTACGCAGCTATAAGTTGTATTATATATGAGAATATGTGCGACATTGTACTGAAATAGTCTATTCGCTTTTTGTGACCAAACAAACTTGACGCAGTTCATTCTTCTATGTCGTATTACCTTGATTATCGGATTTTTAAACGATTTTGTTTACTTGCGTAATCGGACAAATATCCGATACCACTGGCAAAGTTTGACACTATCAAAGTTAAAAACAAAAACAAAAATTTAAAATGTATTTATTTTTAATAGAAATATGATTGTTAAAATGCGATTATACATTTACTTGAATGTAGCTGTAATAGTATCTATATTATTGATAATATTTTATCTCTATAGTATTAAGCAAATAAGTCATAGAGAATCTGTATATTCAGAGTTATCCATAAGTGTACACGAAACTACAACGGAAAGTATATCATTTAAAAGGTGAGTAATTTCGTTTTAATAAGTCACCAAAATTTACCCCATTTTCATAGACTTGACTCAAGATCTTTGGATTTATATAGCTAATTATCTGGTTCCTGGCTTTAGCCTAGACACCAAGTTTCATATTTTCTTAGACAAACACTGTAGGTGTTAGATGACCAGATTTACCTTCTTTAAGGGTACTTTTTACTCAACATTGGACAATAGTACTCTTTTTTGGATCTTATGTTATTGCCAAATTTCCAATTATTTATTTCTGATAAGCTGAAAAATGCCTTACCAATAATAAGTACAAGTGCCTGCAAGTCACTATCTCTAATCGTACTGAAAATTTACCGTGTACTACTAAGAAAAAAATATTGTTATAGAAAAAATATGCCTACATCTCTGAAATAGGGCTTCGAGGCAATGTTTAGCATGTCTTGTCTTTTTATAGGGTTTCTAGTATGAGACAAAATGGAGAAATATGATTAAATTCAATTCAATAACCTTCAGGAAAAATGGAAATAATTATTAACATTTTTAAGATATTTTAAGCACATTTTATTAATTTTACTTATAAACATAATTTTGATATATACATTTGAAATTATTAGGTTACATTACAGTTGCTTCGGGTACACATTCTTTATTCTTATTGAATCAAGAAGGCCTATTAAAATGGAATGAGACTTCTCTTGTGTCATTTTTTTGACCAGTCAAATTCATCCTTGTTAGGTCTTCAAAGAAGGAATTACTAAACTAGATTTAATTATTTAATTAATGCTAGGGTAACCTGGAACTCATAAATGATTTTCCAGTAATTTAAATGTAAATAAGTTTTTCATTCATGTTTTAAGTACATTGTGATTTTTCAATGAATAAAAAATCTTAATGAATTTTATATAACAACTTTTACTATCCTAAAGCTTTGGTTGTTGGTTTTTTCTCTTAATTTCCTACAAAAGTTAGACATTTGTTTTAGTATATCTACATACTGTTGTCGATGTTGAAACTTCTAGAGGATCACTTCTATTTATATATTATTTACTACATTTTGTATTGTAAGTATCACTAAATATAATCATTATCACAAAATTTAAGATGAAACGTGGAACATTAGTTTTAATACAGCAGTCTACTGTACAGGGTGAGTCAACGATAGAGTAAAGTTCATTATCTCATTTGTTTCGGGAATGACAAAATGAAGTTCATTATCTCATTTGTTTCAAGAATGACGAAACAATTTAAATACAATAGTTTTAGGGAATATTAAGGTGCACAATTTAGAATTATTTTTGAGTATATAGGGTACTTCAAAAAAGTGTGGCTGATATAAAATATGTTTTTTTTTAAATGGAACATCCTATTTTCTAATTTATTTTTAAATTCTGCGTAAAATTTTATAACTTTTTTATTGATAATTTTATATACCTAAACCTAGTAGTTTTTCTAATATTTCAATTTTTAAAAAGAAATACTAAATTGCCAGTAGCGCCATTGTTTCTGAAGGTGAAATACTCATAATTGCTACGAGCGTTCTATTGAGATGAAAACAAAGATATATGTAAAGAAATTTGAGTTAGATGCTACAGGATGTTCAAAATAAATTTATGCATTTTGACTATTTTAAATTGGAAAAATCTCAAATTTTTTAAATGACACACCCTGTACATTATTATTTTTTCTGGTAGATTTTACAAAACTCTCCAACTTTTATTAAGTATGTCATAGACCTATTTCTAACAGTTTTCGATTTATTTTGAATTTTCCAATTTTTACCTTTGTTTTTAGTACATTTACGAGGCGGGACCATTGGAGGAGTAGGTAATGAAACCTACTATGAATCCAGTGGTCGGCGGTTCGATTCCGCCAGTCTGCTTGGGTGTTTGTGATTTGTCCCATATATATGTATATAGATTTATTTAAAATAAAGAGAGAAGCTGGCTATTTGGTATCTACCAACGCCATTTAAAAAAAATATCAAAAAAAATAATACACTTACGCTATAACATAATAAATAAATAAATAAAGAATTTATTAACGGACCAGCCATTTACAAATAAGGGAAATAAAAAATAAAAAGAAAAACATAACATTTACATATTACAAAAAACATGAGTTTCCTCATCCGAAGCACCGTCACAAAACCTGTCTAATTTTATTTTTTGTGGTTTGAATGTTATCACTAAATAAATCTCTATTGATGACTCTACTAATAGCATTAGCCCTAGCTCATCGTATTTAGGCATTTTCAAATTTTGACACGTCTATTAAGCAAGTAAAAATTGTTTAATTTGTTGTAGTAAGTAACGTATAAAAGTAATAATTATAGATTTTGCTAAAAATGAATTAATTGATATAGATCTAGAAAATCTTTTCGGTGCTTAATGGAACGGTTTGATGGTAGTGGTAGCTTTGAGTATACGAAACGGAAAGAATGCTACTAATGAAGAAAAAGAAATGGAGATTTTACTTCATGTTGAAGATAATCCCCACGTCAGCAGCCATCAACTAGCTGACTTATCTGATACATCCCAATCTATGGCTAATCGCACCACGAGAAAATACAAGTATCATCCCTTTCATATGGAACTACACCAAGAACTTTAAGACCGTGATTTTGAACGACAAGTAAACTTTTGTACCACCATGAATGGAGCAGTAGAGGCCGATCCAAATTTTTTATCCAAAATAATGTTTTCTGACGAAGCTACTTTTCGTAGTAATGGAGCAGTTAACATGCAGAATTATTCAATAATTAAACCATTTTGGGTCCGGGAAGTTCAAACTCAAAACTATTGGTTGCTTAATGTATGGTGTGGAATATTAAATTTTCGAATTATTGGTCCATATTTTATCCGTGAACCGTTTAACGGGCCTAGATATCTAAATTTTTTGCAAAACGAATTACCCCCGCTTCTTGAAGAAGTTAATAACTTTAAAAACATATACAGGTGTATATAATGTGTTGCTGCCACTTTAGCTTTCTTATAAATATATTTGAATTGTCGATATTATTTTTAATATCGTATATACTAATACTTATTAGTTTATTTGATATTGTTATTGTTATGACTAAAGATCTATGTTATTATTATTATATATTAATATCAAATTTTTGAATTGTGTGCATCAATTTTTATATCAGTCGTTTTTTTATTTTCAGAAATGATATTGTTGTTGCAGCAGTAGCATGTGGAGATCGTCTTCGAGAAACTTTAACATTAATAAAATCAGCTTTAATGTTTAGCAAAGAAAAGATAAATTTTATTGTCATTGCCGAAGATGGTTTAATAGAAAGTTTTAAAGAAAAGGTAAAGTTTTATCCACCCCTATTAGTGACTTTTAAATTTGTAATTTTATGTATTATTATTCTTGAGTTGGTAATATCAATATTCTTACATGTTGGCGGGCTTTCCTTCATTTTAGTTTACTATTATATAAATTTAAAAAATCCAGAACTGCTTTTAACTTTTTAAAATGAAATTGTATCACAAATAAAATGTTTTTCCTAAGTTATAGTGACTAATTCACTACTCCTGAAATTTTAAGGAACTGAAGAAAGAAATATTTGAAAACAAATTTTTTATTATTCTATTAAAAATTGTTTACACAACATTAGTAGACAAATAAATGTTTTTTTTTTTAATTTATTTTTACCAGGTGTACAAGCATGAAATGCGGATTTCAGACAACAGATGGTGCACCAATGCAGTTTGTTATAAAGATTTGACACTGCGCCATTTTGTTGTGTCATCAACAAGTGTCGAAATTTATACTGAACAAAGAGCATTCGCGGACAGCATTAATTTTTTGTTTTCATTTGAAGAAACCTGCTGTTGAATTATACCGATTACTTTGAGAAGCTTATGGTGAACATGCTCCATCGCAAGATACGTATGAACGATGCTTTCGGCGTTTCAAAAGTGGTGACTTCGATGTTGCAGACAAGGAACGTGGAAAACCGCCAAACAAATACGAAGATGTGGGATTGCAAGCATTGTTGGACGAAGATGATTCGCAAACACAAAAACAATTCGCCGAGCAATTAGGCGTTAGTCAACAAGCTGTTTCCAATCGGCTACGAGAGATGGGAAAGATTCAGAAGACCGGTAGATGGGTACCACATGAGTTGAACGACAGGCAAATGGAAAAGCGCAAAAACACCTATGACATTTTGCTCGCTCGGTACAAAAGGAAGTTGTTTTTACATCGTATAGTTACAGGTGATGAAAAGTGGATTTATTTTGAGAATCCCAAGCGCAAAAAATCATGGGTAGACCCAGGCGCACCATCCACATCGACCGCAAGACCAAATCGCTTTGGCCGCTCTGTGTTTGGTGGGACCAGAGGGGCGTAGTCTATTATGAGCTGTTAAAACCTGGGGAAACGGTTAATAATAAACGTTACCAACACCAATTGACCGATTTGAACCGTTCACTGCTTGAAAAAGGCCAGAATACCGAAAGAGGCAACACAAAGTCATTTTTCTTCATGACAATGCTCCATCACATACGGCAAAACCAGTTCGCGACACGTTGGAAGCACTCAGCTGGAAAGTTCTACCCCATGCGGCTTACTCACCAGACTTGGCTCCTTTCGATTACCACTTGTTTGCATCGATGGGTCACGCACTTGCTGAGCAGCGCTTTGGTTCGTACTAGCGTGGCATTCACAAGTTGCCCGAAAGATGGGAAAAATGTATAACAAGCGATGCTTTGAATAAAGCACTTTTTATCATTCTTCCGAATTTAACATGTTTTTTTTAGAAAAAAAATCCGCATTTCTTACTTGTACATCTGGTATGTGAATGTTTTTGTGGTTATGTACTGTGTTGTGATATTTTATTTGATTTTACTATTTCATAACTTTTAGTCTTATCCTGAGTTTTTAGTACTTAATTTTTATTGACTGGTAAAAATAATACTTGTGATACAATCAATAAATTTAATTCATTCATGTAATAATTCATTCGGTTCTCTCACTATCTTATATTTATTTATTTATTTGACAGTTGGGCGAATGGAGATCATTCACAAATAATGCATTCACGTATAGAGTGTTGCCTTTGAATTTTCCAACGAAGGACGCGAATGAATGGAGAAAACTTTTTAAGCCTTGTGCTGCTCAAAGGCTATTTCTGCCAGTAAGTATCCTTTGAGAGGTCTCTCTTAAGCTCAAGTCACAATGTACAATTTAATAGAACGTAACTTAAAATCTAATGAACTGATTTATATGAAAGTACATTCTGATTTTGAGAGAATGTGATAATTCTATTCTAATTTAGAAGTATATTTTCGCAAATCTATAAATTGTTTACGAAGATCTTAACTGCCTAGGTTTTGTGGATTTCCACAAAGCATTTGATAGTGTGGAACATTTGGCTATGAGGAATGCTCGTAATCATGCCAGAGTCAAATATAAATATACCCAGATACTTATATATGACAATGCTACTTCTACTGTTCAAGCTGAAAAATATACAAAGCCTATTCCCATAAAAAGAGGCATAAGGCTTGGGGATACTCTCTTTCCAAAGCTGCTACATTAACTTTAGAAGGCGTACTCAAGAACTTGCACTGGAACAATTGAAGTGTTTTGATTAATGGGAAACGATATTGTCTTAATTGCGAGAATCCCGCTGAATTGCAACCAATGTTTTATTTATTTATTTAATACAACTATCCTACAGAACAATCCAATTATAGGATAGGAACATTCAAATATAACAAGTACAAATAGATAAGTATTTATCGAATCAGCATTTTAATAATTCTAATAACTACACTACAAGCTAAAGAAAAATAAAATAAAAAGAGACAGACCTAATCCACAGTTAAACATGACCTACGTAGAGATGTCATACTGCAACAGAAAATATCAACTATGTTTGACCCTTTCATAATTCATGCACATAACGTATATCGGCGAGTACATCAACAAGTTTGTTCTTGGAACAGGCATGTAGAAAAAGGAATGGTTTAGGCGAGCGTGTGGAGATGGCACACGGAACCTAATACTTGAGAGGGTGCAAGGGCATTCAATTCTGTTGTTCAAGATTTTATATAAAAACAAGATTGTAGCATATTCTCTACGCCGAGAAAGGCTAACAATATTGAATCTTTTTAATAGAACAGGGAAACCCAATGGTGGATAAATACCATCTAATTTAAACCAGAGGAACTTCACAAATCGTCTTTGAATTTTTTCAATATGATTAATGTGGATCTCATATGTTGGGTACCAGATAACTGAACCATATTCCAGTTTAGAACGCACCAAAGCATTAAATAAAGTGTTGAGGGTTTCAATGTTTGAAAGGTCTCTAGAATTCCTCATAATGAAACCCATACACCTATAAGAAGAAGCAATGATCTCATTTATATGATCCACAAAACTGAGTTTAGTATCAAACATTACACCAAGATCTTTGAAACGATAACATTTTTCAAGATCATTATGGTTTAAATTATATAAAAAATTCACTGGTAATTTCTTTCGAGTGAAAGACATAGAAAAACATTTCTTTGTGTTCAAATATAAGTTATTACGAATACACCAACGATTTAAAGTATCTAGATCATCCTGAAGAGTTACACAATCATGGAGAGAGTCAATGCATCGGTATATTTTCAGATCGTCAGCATAAAGCAAAGAGGACGAGGTAAGGCCTCGGGTGATGTCATTTATAAATATGTTAAACAATAACGGTCCTAGGACAGACCCTTGAGGAACACCAGAGGTAGCATTAATAATGACCGACTCAAAACCACGATAATTTACTATCAGTTGACGACCAATTAAGTAAGATTTTAGCAGGTTTAATAAATTGCCATTAACTCCACAGTTTGAGAGTTTTTCAAGCAAAATACCATGGTCAATGTTTGACCCACCTTGGAGAGAATTATTGATTATTGGATTAAACCAAAACCAAAGTAATGTTTAAAGAAGACCCGCACATCACGATTGAAAACACTGCTCTGGAGAAAATTGATCATTATGTGTACCTTAGCAGTAGAATAAAACTGGGCTGTGAAACTCAAACAACCAAAATTTATAGAAGAAAAAGATTGGCTTGGGTTGACTTTCGTAAAATGTGTACTATGTACCTGCCGACTCGGCTCTTCGACCAGTGCATCTTGCCAGTCCTTACTTACTGTGCCCAAACTTAGACACTTACCAAGTACTCTATGAAGGAACTAAAGACAACACAACGTGCCATAAAACGACAAATGTTGGGTATGTTAGGCCAATCACTAAGATTAGAGATGTAGCAGAGACGGTGGCTGAACTCAAATGGAGCTATGCTGGGCACATTATTTTTTATTTTCAGAAATATGATGGTCCCCATCTATATTGAAATGGAAACCATACATGGGTAAGCGATCGTGAGGATGCCCTTCTACACGTTGGACTGATGACATCAAATGAACGACCGGGTTTGTGTGCCTGAGACAGGCACGGGACCATCAAAAGTGAAAAGATAAAATTGGTCAATGAAGGCTGAAGAAGAAGATCAAAATTCTATACAATTTTTTTTGACGAGCTGTAAAAGCAAATGACTTTGCAAAAATAGACGAGTCCGGTGAAATGATTTTAAACATATATTGTTTACTTTTAAAAATGTCACGCCTTAATAATAATATGTCCACGCTTACGAGGATGGTTTGAAAAGTCCGAGAGATGGCACCACCGGCGCGTATCGAGGTCATGTTTAGTTAGTAGCATCTCTTGAATGAACGCACACCAAGTTTCAGCCATATTGGTCTATTTCTTTGTGTTTGGCATTCGTGTGAATCAAGAAAGTCGAGTGATTTTCAAGAAATGGACGAAAAAGAATTTCGTGTGGTGATTAAACATTACTTTATGAAACGCAAAACGCCTCAGGAGACTAAAGAGAAGCTTGATAAACATTATGGTGACTCTGTACCTTCGATTAGAACAGTTTATAAGTGGTTTCAAAATTTTCGGACTGACCATATGGGCACAAGTGACGCTGAACGTTCTGGAAGGCCTGTGGAGGTTACGACTCCAGAAATCATTGATCAAATCCATGTTATGGTGATGGATGACAGAAGAGTTAAGGTGCGTGAGATTGCTAGTGCTGTGGGCATCTCGACTGAACGGGTACATAATATTTTGCATAAACATTTGGACATGAGAAAGCTATCCGCAACATGGGTGCCGCGATTGCTCACGCTTGACCAAAAACGGAATCGTGTGAAGTGTTGCAAGGATGGTTTGCAGCTGTTCCAGAAGAACCCGGAGGACTTTAAGCGTCGTTTCGTCACTGTGGATGAAACATGGATACATTACTATACTCCTGAGACCAAACAACAATCTAAACAATGGGTTACCAAGGGGGAATCTGCACCAAAAAAGGCGAAGACCGTTCCTTCGGCCGGAAAGGTTATGGCGACTGTCTTTTGGGATTCGCAAGGGATAATCCTCATCGACTATCTGGAAAAGGGTAAAACTATTACAGGTGAATATTATTCATCGTTATTGGACCGTTTGAAAACCGAGCTGCAAGAAGAACGCCCGCGATTGGCCCACAAGAAAGTCCTTTTCCATCACGACAACGCACCAGCACACACCTCAGCAGTTGTGGTCGTAAAATTATTGGAAATAGGATTCCAACTCGTTTCACATCCCCCCTATTCTCCAGACTTGACTCCCTCGGACTACTATTTGTTCCCCAATTTGAAGAAATGGCTGGCGGTACAAAGATTTTTATTCAAACGAGGAGGTGATTGCAGACACTAATGGATATTTTGCAGACTTGGACAAGTCCTATTATTCGGAAGGGATCAACAAACTAGAACATCGTTGGACGAAGTGTATAAGCCTAAAAGGAGACTATGTCGAAAAATAAAAAAAGGTTTACCCCAAACACATAAGTAGTTTTTATTTTTGCACGGACTTTTCAAACCAGCCTCATATAACTAGAGACCGGATTATATGCATTTGCATATTTTCATATGCATTTGCATATTTAGACCATTCTCACCGATTATTGCATATTTTACCCAAAATCTAGTAATGATGCATGTTTTCCCTATATTTACGATATTTCTCGGTATTACTAGGCAGTTGAATTGCTCAGGATATTGTTAATGTCGCCGTCTGGAACCGATCTTATCGCCGGGACATTACCTGCAATAGTCTAAACATCGATTACGGGGAATACCCAAAATTACGACTGTATTTTATTTCTTTGTTTCTTGGTCGGGATATTAAGTGATAAGTAGTTAGTTTCTAAGAATATTTGTTTGAGCGTGGATCAAATAAACAATTTTCTCGAAGACGAATTTTTATTTTAAAACAAGATATCAGTTTTAACATTATTGTTGACGCGTTTACATCAGTGTAGTCTTTTTGCAATTTTTAAGGTGTTGTGTTAAAGTTTAACGTGTACCATGCCACCCGCAAAAAAAAGTGTCTCTTCGTGGGTAGCTGATTATCCTGGAACATTTACATACGACGGAAATGTTTTATATTGTCGAGTTTGCGAGAAAAATGTTTCGTGCACAAAAAAGTTTCAAATTGACCAGCATGTCAAGACAAGTCTTCATATCGTAGGATTGCAAAAAAAAGGCCCACGATAACAACTTATAACAGCAGCAAGTAGCAGTGATTCCACTTCTATACGCGAACAAAAAAACCACTTTAGCATGGATTTATGTGAAGCATTGCTTGCAAGTAATATTCCTCTCCACAAACTTACAAATCCTACATTCAAAGATTTTCTGCGAAAATATTGCTTGAATCAAAAAATACCAGACGAATCAACACTGCGTAAAAATTACATACCAACAATTTACCAACATGTTCTGGAAGAAATACGTAATGAACTTAAGGATGACATTATTTGGATTTCAGCTGATGAAACTACCGACAGTTGTGGTCGCTATATTGCGAATTTAATTGTGGGTGAATTAAGATTAGAGCCTTCTTCTTCCTATTTGGTGGCCTGCGAAGAACTTGACAAGACAAATCATTCTACGATAGCCAGATTTATGAATGAGGGTATTAAAAAAATATTTCCTGAATCTTTTGCAGATGAAAGAGTGTTTATATTTCTCTCAGATGCTGCTCCCTATATGATCAAGGCAGCCAAAGTCCTCCAAGTATTTTATCCAAATTTAATTCATGTGACGTGCTTTGCTCATGGAGTCCATCGACTCGCTGAAGAAGTACGATCCACGTTTGGAAATGTAAATAAACTGATTTCATCAGCAAAGAAAGTGTTTCTTAAGGCACCTGCTCGCAATAACGCCTATGAAGAAAAACTGCCAAATGTACTATTTTACAATGAACATTTTGAGGCCATCAAAGGTGTAGTAAATGACTTCGATAGTGCAGAGGCTATGGCAGTTCGTCAATCCAAGGAAGCATTTAACGATTCTGATATTTAAAAAAACATAGCTTTGATTAGCACTCACTTTTCCCAGATACCTGCGGGTATTAAAACGCTTGAAACTCGAGGTTTGGCGTTGACCCAATCAATTCAGTTAATGAATAAAATCCGTCAAATAAACTCCAATTGCCAGATGTATTCCCGCGTAGAGTTAAAGAAAAGTTTGAAAACATTGTGTGCAATAATCCAGGTTTTGAACCTTTGTGTCAAATTGATAGTTTTATTAATGGGACGGGTGAACTTTTGCCAGAAACAATAAGTGCTAACATAGCACCCATATCAAATACTGCCCAGTTACCTTAGTGGATGTGGAACGGTCTTTTTCCACTTATAAAAATATTTTAAGTGATCGAAGACACAATCTTACTACCCAATATTTGGAACAATACCTTATTGTTTACGTGTACAAGAATACAAATGTTAAATAATTTTTAAAAATGTTAAATAATTCTTAATTAAATTTAAACATCGTCGATAACTTAAATTACTACTTTTATTATTTATTTATTTATTTTTTATTTATTTATTTATTCCTTTATTGCAATCAAGATTACATAACGTGAAAAAGCAACGTCATAAAAAAGTAGAATGTATGCATATAGCCAACAAAATATAAGACACCGTACAGAGGACAAAATAATAATAACTAAAATTATTGATCAAAATTAAAAGAATAGAAACATTTTGAGAGAGCAAACCTTTTTGCTTCCCTTTTGAATCTCTCAATCCCCTCAATGTTCCTGATCTCTAATGGGAGAAGCCGATATGCCTTTATGCATTTAAAATAAGGCCCTTTTTCAAAGAAAGAAGCAGCATGGTAGGGCGCTCGTAATTCGTTTCTACCTCTATTCGTGATTGCCATATCTGGAGTATCTTCATCCCTATTTGTCAAGAAAAATGATGGATTCTTCTTAACAAAGCGGGCCAAAGCCATGAAGTAGAGATCTGGGAACGTAAGTAACCCTATTTCAATAAAGTATGATCGACACGACGTTAGAGAATGTAAATGACGCTTGTATCTCACAATTCTCTTTTGTGCCCTATAGATATCCCTAGCAAATCTTGAAGATCCCCAGAAAAAAATCCCATAGTTTAATTGGGATTGAACATAAGCAAAATAGAAAAGTTGTATGCTATTTGATGATACAATATATCTAAGTCTTCTAATAAGAGTACACGCACTATTGAGCTTATACCGAAGTTTCGCTGCATGTATTTCCCAACAAATACTTGAGTCAATATTAATCCTCAAAAATATATAATGATCGTGTGGGTATTTTATTTTTATTAAATAATATAAGGCCCGTTTTATTTCCATTAAGACAAAGGTAATTCTTTTCACACCACTCTGCCATTCCGGCCACTATACGAGAACAGATCACCGACAGGCTAGCGATAGAAGAGCTTGACAAAATGACCGATGTGTCATCAACCAATTGACAAGCCATTCCATCCCCATCATCATCATCATCCACATCCTGCTGCCGCAGCAGATAGTCCGGTAAATCGTTCACATACAACAAGAAAAACAGTGGACCTAGTATCGATCCTTGTGGTACACCCCTACACATGTTGTTAGGGTCCTAGAAGTAGTCCCGAAGGTTAATCCTAACATTCACTGACTGGGATCGGTTTTGTAAATATGACTCCAGAAGCCCCAGGGTCACTCCCCTCACCCCATATCTTTCAAGCTTAATGAATAGCAGTGGGAAATTTATGGTATCAAAAGCCTTTGAGAGATCAAAGTACAGGCCAGCCACTTTCTCATTTCTGTCAAATTTTATAATAATTTCCGCGAGGGCTTGATAAATAGCCATCTCCGTGGATTTTCCTGGTAAATAACCAAATTGGTTTGGTGAGAGAATATTGCACTGTGAAAGAAAGGGCAAGAGTCTGTTGTAAATTGATCTCTCAAACACCTTTGACACCGCCGACAAAAGAGGCACTGGCCTATAGTTTGCCGGATCATGAATATCACCCTTTTTAAAAATGGGCACTACTTTCACCATTTTAAGAGAATCTGGGAAAGTTCTCAGTGAAAAGCTGTTGTTTATTATAAATGTTAATGGTTTACTAATGTAGTAAGCAATGTGTTTTAATAGAAATATAGGAATTTCATCCATTCCACTGGAGTATTTATTAGGCAGAGCCATTATGATTCTGAATAACTCATTTTCATCCACAGGCTCAAGAAACAGTGAATGAGGGTTCCTGGGAACTTCAGAGTCATAGTTGTTTGCATTGTAGTGAATATCACTTGATAGATTAAATTGATCTTTAAAAGTATTTAGGATATTTATTGGATCTTCAGTCAATGAATTATCGGCAGAGTTTAATCTAATGTTTATTTTGGTATCTTTATTACATTCTCTGTTAAGAATTTTCCACATTGCCCTATTTTTGTTTTTCGCATTTGCTATTATGTTTTCATTTAAACTACATTTAAAATCAAATATAAATTGTTTATATTTTCTCTTCTCTTCCTTATACTGGTTCAAAATATTTTGATTATTAGCTTGTTTATAAAAGATATACAAATCCTTAATCCTATTTGCATAGTTCTTAATTTCAGTATTGACCCAAGTAGGGGTACTTTTTATTCTGGACAAGCAAACTGGAAAAGCAATGGTAAAGTGATGAGTGAAGATATTTTTAAATATATCATATTACACGTTTGGATCTTCTTGATAAAATATATCATCCCAATTCTCAGTAGATAACAGGTTTTGAAAATTAAGAATATTACAACTGGTGAAAAATCGTTTCTTGACAAATACATCCTTAGGTTTGTCATGAGATAGATTAAATGCTATATTTTGACCATAGTGATCAGAGATATCTGTAATTACATTATTATTTAATATTGCATATTTTGATCCTTTTCATGCATAGTTGCATGCATATTTCAAGATTTTTATGTTGCATATAATCCGGTCTCTACTTATAACTTTGAAAATAAATGGTTAAAGAATCTGAATCTTAGTTTAATAAATAATAAAAAATGTAAACGAATGGCAACTAGCTTTTGTAGTACAAATTGCTGTGGATACCGTAGGAGTGTTGCCACTTATAATTATTAATTCTAATCGCTGGTTATACATAACTTAATAAATAATAAATTTAGAAAATATTAAGCTGTTAATGATAAATATAATATTATTTACTGTCTGCTCCATGCATTAGAAGTATATATTTCTCATTTATATTTTCCTTATTGAATTTTCAGTACATTCTATGGTCATGTCTATAAGGGGTAGAAAGATGTTATAGGTGTTAGCTTAAAATATGCAATGTTGTATGCCACTTTTACAATTTTCGGGTCTAAGGAACTTGAAATTGATGTTAATTTTTCATTATTTCCAGTGTAACCGTTAGTAGTTAGTGTAGGTTATTGATAAGTATAAATATCCGTTTCATAACTTGCAATTATGGGGAAATAATTACCATTTTTTTTTCATTTTTAGGATGTATTAACAGATGTAGACTCTATATTATATATGGATACTGATACGCTTTTTATGACTCCTGTTGAGAGTGTTTGGGCTTATTTTAGTAAATTTAATAAGACTCAGATGGCAGCTTTGGCACCAGAACATGAAGACCCGAATGTAGGGTGGTATAACCGTTTTGCAAAACATCCTTATTATGGGAAACTAGGTAATTATTAATGATTTTGAAATTATTTTTCAGTATTTAAACTTATGGTAAAATATAATATGTTATTTCTAAGATTTAGATACATAATAATATTTTAAAAAATTGAACTGTTCTATATTAACATGAAATTTTTAATTCCGTTATAAAATTTATCTTTTTTGAAATTGTTGCCAAATCTACAAATACAAACTATAAGATAGTTTATCCTGAAATAGATTATTTTAAGTTTCTACTATTTAAAACTCTTAAAAATACAATGGTTTGTTTGACGTTGACTTTAAATAGTAACATTCTATAGCTGAAAAAACAAAATTTTAAATGTAATATGAGTTAAAAGTCCGCGAATAATATATAAAAATATTTATAGTGGCTTCTCGGGCAAAGGCCGTCACTAAGTTTTCCTTTTGCATTAAAGTACAGGAGGTCCGAGACATCCGTCAACCCGGGTGTGCCGTTGACCGTTAATAATCATCAAATTAGTACACGATTGATAATCATCTGTGTTCGTCACTAAATTATGACAGCAGCAAAGCTTTAGGAACTACCTCTTAAAAATAATCGGTACCTTAGCGCCACTGGACGTTAAACCATATATAAACTCCTGGACAAAATTAACGCAACAATCTGAAAATTAATTTATCTTTTTCTTATGTCAGTTTTTAAAGTTTATCGAGTATTTGAATAGTAGGCTATGCATATTTTGTTTCGTTGTTCATGACAGAAATCAAAACAGTTCGTTTAGATTTACAGTTTTAAAGAATTTTTTAGAAGATAAACAATTTTCTGTAATAATGCGATAGATTTTCTTTAAAAGTAAGCTTATAAATTGTTCCCTTTTTCAAAGTAATACATTTTTGTGGTAGACTGTTTTATTTTTGACCCCGAAAAATTAGAAAAATGAATCGAACAAGGAATTTAACTGAACACGAGGTAGTGCGAGCCTCAGTTTTATTGGACGAGGGATATTGTCAGAGTTATGTTGCCAATTTGTTAGGCAAACATCGTTCCACAATAAGTCGTATGGTAAGACGCTTGAATGAAGTAGGAACTTATTCTAGAAGGCTAGGGCAAGGGCGAAAACGATGCACTAGCGACCTAGATGAACGTTTTATAAGACAATATGCTTTAAGAAACAGGACTGTCACTAGTTCTATAATAAGAAACGAACTCGAAGCTCTTCGCAATATCACAATTTCTTCTAAAACAGTTAGAAGACGGTTAAATGAAGCTGGATTAAACAGTAGGAGACCAGCCACTGCGCCCTTGCTTACTAGAGAGAACAGAGTTGCCAGGTTACGTTTTGCTCGAAATCACGAAAACTGCTCTGTGGATGATTGGAAACAAGTTTTCTTCACAGATCAAACTAGGGTTAGTCTAAAACATCCAGATGGTTGTGAGCGAGTATGGCGAAGACCAGGACAGAGGTTTGCTCCTTGCAATATCTCTGCAAGGATTCCATTCGGCGGTGGCTCTGTTATGTTCTGGGGTGGCATCTGCTTTGATGCTCGCACAGAGTTAGTTCCTGTCCGTACGAGATCCATGAATGCTGACTACTATCTTGAGAATATTGTAATAGAACATGTGATACCTTTCGGTCATTTTGTGGGGCCTAATTTCCTGTTTATGCAAGACAACACTCGACCTCACGTGACTAGGTAGGTACTCGATTATCTTAATCAAGTTGATATACCGATTATGCAATGGCCACCAAAAAGCCCGGATCTGAATCCGATAGAAGATGTATGGGATCTCCTTAAGAAAAATGTGAAACGTCATATACCTGCACCTAGAAACCTGAGGGAACTTGAAAATGCAGTTACCACAGAATGGGAGCAAATTCCTCAAGATTTTATCCGAAATTTAATTAGAAGCATGCCTAGGCGCATAAACGCTGTCATCCGAAGTAGAGGAGGCAGACGCTACTAGTGTCCCAGTTACACCATTAATTTTGCTACTAGTGTCCCAGTTTATTTTTTTTATTATTACGTAATTTCAATGATTTTGTTATTAGGTCTTAAGAATAATTTTAATTCGAATCTTATAGAGAAATTTGGTAGCTAATTCACTTTTAAAGTATCCGAATAAGTTTTTTCTAACTTTTAGTATAACCAATGTTCATAAAAAATTATTAATATTAATTCATTATAGAGATTTGTATGATTTAATATATTGTTGTGTTAATTTTGTCCAGGAGTGTATATATATATATATATATATATATATATATATATATATATATATATATATATATAAATATATAAATATATAAATATATAAATATATTTATTTATTTATTTACCACATTCTTCAGTATTCCAATTACAGAATGGGAAAATAACATAATGAAATATACTAAACCTAATTAAAATTAAATAGCTTATTAACAACATATTTTAAAACTATATTTTTTTTTTATTTTTGTTACGCTGCAGTTGAAAATATCAAGCTGGTTCTGCATTTGATTATATTTCTCGCAAATTTAAAAAAAGGGAGAAAATTTTAGGACATTTGTTCTTGGGACTGGTAAATTAAAAATTTGCAGAGTACGTGCCGCAGGTCTAGGTACATGAAAAGGCAGACACTGCAAGATTTTGTTTGCATCAATTTTGTTCGATATTATCTTATGTAAAAATATAATTTGGGCTTTGTTTCGGCGTGCCTCTAAACTTTCCATCGAAAATCTATCCAAGAGACTTTCATAGGGATAATCTATTTCGGGATATACTCCATCGAGTTTAAAACTAGCGTACTTTAAAAATCACTTTTGAATTTTTTCAGTATTTTGAATGTGCGCTTGATAAAAGGGGCACCAAACAACAACTGAGTATTCAAGCCGTGATCTCATGAAACTATTAAAAAGCAATTTTAGAGTATCATATTCAACAAAGTCGGGACTATTACGTATGACCCAATAGTTTAAAACTCTCCGCCGTAATCTTTGTAATATTGCCAGGAAAAGACGAGGCAGTATCCAGCAAAACACCCAAATCAGATACCGACTGACATCGCTCTAGGATCTGACCGTTCATACTGTAATTGAATTGTATGGGACTCAATTTTTTTGTAATTATATATATATATATATATATATATATATATATATATATATATATATATATATATATATATATATATATATATATATATATATATATATATATATATATTATATATATATATATATATATATATATATATATATATATATATATATATATATATATATATATATATATATATATATATATATATATATATATATATATATATATATATATATATATATATATATATATATATATATATATATATATATATATATATATATATATATATATATATATATATATATATATATATATATATATATATATATATATATATATATATATATATATATATATATATATATATATATATATATATATATATATATATATATATATATATATATATATATATATATATATATATATATAAGGTCCGCCATTTTCCATTATAAAATTTAATACTATACCTCAAGATATTTCCAATACAAATTATGATCTAATCAAGGATAGTTAATCTGTTAGGCCGCCATATTGAATCGATCAGAATTTTCTTAATATAACGATCACTTTGTAGTCTGCCTCTCTAATAACTGCTTAATACCAATTTTGCCTTGAATCTATCATAACGTAATGTAAATTCTACAAAATGAACCAACAGCCGACTCGGCAGAAATTTACCGTAACTGCTTAGCACCATGATTATCAAACATAATGTTTCATATACTGAACTCTTTGTGACAGGTATTTGGAGTGGAGGCAATCCCATTGAATAATTTTCAGTAAAACTGTATATATATATACATATATATATATATATATATATATATATATATATATATATATATATATATATATATATATATGTTATATATATATATATATATATATATATATATATATATATATATATATATATATATATATATATATATGTATATATGTATATATGTATATATGTATATATGTATATATGTATGTATATATATATATATATATATATATATATATATATATATATATATATATATATATATATATATAGTGACGTGCTAAAGTTGACGGTCACTTTGTACTACCAGAAAAATTATTAGTCCATATGCTCTATAATAGACTTAAATTATATTTTTATGTTAATATTTTGTAGCCATACCATGTGCAGCGATAACAGCCGCACAACGATGTGGCATTGACTCAATTAATCGATTAATACAAGCAGGTCAAATTTTATCCCATTCTTCCTCCAATGATTTGAATAATGCTGCTTTATTTGAATATGTATGCATTCGAACTTGACGATCTAGCGTTTTCCATAAATGTTCTATTGGGTTCAAGTCCGGTGACTGAGATGGCCAGCTTAAAACTCTCACATTTGAAGCAGAAAATCACTGTTTTAACAACTTGGATGTATGTTTGGGGTCATTATCCTGCTGAAATATCCAATTCTGCGGCAATGTTTCTTCTACATATGATAACAAATTGTTTTCTAAAATGTCCTTGTAAATATCAGCGTTCATATTTCCGTTGATCTCGATCGACTCCTTGTGCAGAGAAAATTCCCCAAACCGTCACACTTGCTCCACCGTGTTTTACAGTAGGAGTTTGGTACCGAACATTTCTCGTACCAATAGAACGTCGTACATGTTGTCTACCATCGCTTCCAAAAAGATTAAATTTAGATTCGTCTGAGAAAGCTACTTTTTTCCAATCTTTGATTGTCCAATTTAGGTGATCTTTGGCAAATTGTAATCGGGCCTTCTTATTCTTTTTACTGATTAATGGTTTTTTAATACCTATACGGCCAAAAAGTCCCACATCATGTAGTCTTCGTGTCACAGTATTACGACTAACTTTAGCTAGGTTTTCATCCTTTAGCTCGCGTGCAATTTCGGCAGCAGTTTTCTTGACATCCGCAGTTGATTTGCGTTTAATGATACGATATACTTTTTTAGACGTTTTTCTTGGTCTTCCGGTACGCGGACGATTTTTTAAACCGTATCCACAACGGTATTTTACAATAATATCGTTCACGGTTGATTTACCTATCGATAATAATGAAGCAATCTCACGAGATTTTCCTTCTTTTGAAAATTTTATTACTCTCTCATGAATTTGGATTTGCATATGCCCAGCCATGTTTATGCTCCCACGACCTTTTATGAACTAAATGTGAACATTCAACGCGCTATTATTCGTAAATACGTCTTTGAACGTCCTACTGCGTCAATGTACGAGGCATGTTTTTTAAGTAAGTACCGTTTTGGAATTAAAAAAAGACGTGCAAAGATATCGCTATAATTTTATTTTTACATGAAAAGTAGATTAAGGCTACTTTTCTACATAATTTCCGTGAATATTGAGGCACTTGTCATAACGTGGCACCAGTTTTTGAATACCCTCCTCATAAAATTCTGCCGCCTGACTTGTTAACCACTGTATCACAAATGTTTTGAATATTGAGGAAAGCAGTCGCACAATGATGAAATTGTAAAGCGTCTGTTTTCTCTCACCTTTTCGTCCACTTTCTGCACCAAATCTTCATTAACTACCGAAGGACGCCCACTCCGTTCTTCATCATGCACATTTGTGCGGCCATCTTTAAATGCTCTCACCCATTTCCTTACCATTCCATCACTCATAATGTTTTGTCCGTAAACTTCACAGATCTCACGATGAATATCGATCGGTTTTACGCCTTTAGCACTAAGAAATCGTATAACAGCCCGTACTTCACAATCGGCGGGACTCACGATTGTCGGAGGCATCTTAAACACTCAGTAAACAACGCATACAATGAAGAATCAGACTGTAATGGCGTCAGTGCGTAGACATGAGATGTAGGTTACCGGCGCGCATGCGCGGAACGCCGACCGTATCGCTGCGGCGGCGGAATCGCAAAACGGTACTTACTTAAAAAACATGCCTCGTATATTATGTGGCCGAAAACTTTTGCACACATAAATATAAGAAGAATAATAATAAATGTATTCACAAACATAAATAATATTCTTTTACCATATTATTTTGTTTCCTGTATCTCATACTCACATCTCATAATGATTAAAAATCATTAGTCTTTTTTTTAATAAATTAGGGTACGAAATGTCACTGGCCGGAAATTTTTGCACGCCACTGTATATATATATATATATATATATATATATATATATATATATATATATATATATATATATACATATAATTTTTGCACACCACTGTATATATATATATATATATATATATATATATATATATATATATATATATATATATATATATATATATATACAAGGATCAAAACGATGTAAACTCGTTAAGTAATTGTAATGGTGTGGACAAGCAGCAGGTATCTTATCTATTGGTTTCTACATTGACTCATTTCATAAATATAAAATTTTAGGAGTCAATTCTGGCGTAATGTTAATGAATCTCACGAGAATGAGGGCGTTTAAATGGTCTGAATATGTAGTGCCTATTTATAAGAAATTTAAATTACACATAACTTGGGGAGATCAAGATATAATTAATATTATATTTCATTACCATCCAGGTAAGCCATATTTGATGTATTTATTATTTAATTCAAAATCAAACACTATTCTCGAAAAAATGTCAGTTTTAATAGATGTGCTTCTCGAAAACTTAGTCATAAAGTATGCTGTCTATAAAACAAGTTTTTAGAATTTTATGTAGATATGCACAGATATTTTCAAATCCTAACAAAAAGCATACAAAATTACTATTAGGCCAGTTGGCAAGTTGCTTAAAGTATTCTAGTTCGCAAAAATCTGAAATTGCTTTTATAATTTTTAGTCAGATTACAGCATTTACTAATTTGAACTATTGAAAACATGACCACTCTAAAGTAAGTAAAGCGTAAGGGTGTCATATAGGGTAGGGGTAGGTAATATAGAGTTGCAGAGAGCGGAGACAGCCAAAGACCTGGGCATTGTTCTGGACTCTAGATTGACCTTTAATCAGCACATTGGCGAGGTGGTTTCAGAAGCGATGAAAATGATGGGGTTCATAATTAGAAATGGTGGGTCTTTTCAAAATATTGAAACCTTTTCAACATTGTACAATACATTGGTCAGAAGTAGGCTTGAGTATGGGTCTATTATCTGGGCACCATTGTATAATAGATGGGTTGTGGCTTTGGAAAGGGTTCAGCGGAGGTTTTTAAAGTTTTTGGCTAGGAAAGTTGATGGGGTGTATCCACCGGTAGGTATAGAAAATGATATTTTGTTAGAGAGATTTACTTATATGACTTTAGAGAAACGTAGAAATATGGGTATGGTGATGTTTCTGTATAAACTTATAAATGGTGTGATTCAATGTCCACTGTTGCTGGAGGAACTGAATTTTGTTGTGCCCAGACTAGCTCATCGGACTGGAAACTTCTTCTATCTTGCTACTGCTCACACAAATATATTGTATACTTCACCCGTTTATAAGATATGCGCTGCTTATAATAAGGTATCTAGAGCAGGGGTGCTCAAACTTGAACTGCTGGCGATCTACCTCAATATTGTTAGACTATGATCGATCGACTCTGAGAGGTTGCAAGTAAGTGTGATGCAGGATTGTCGTCTAGGTAGGGTGTATCGTGGCATAGATATTAGTTTTCCGCACAATATGCATTTTTTTAGTCAAGGTAAGTGTAGGTCTGCTCAAAAATGTCAATGAAAAAACTCATAATTATTCAAAATTGCGAGTTTATTGGTTCTTACAAAACAAACGAGTTCTAGTGTCTAAACTTAACTAAAGAGTGACTTTGGATGTTGAAGCGTGGCACTGCATGTCCTCAGCATACTTTTCATAAGATGGTACGTAATTACCAAGTGCTAATCGCAAGCATGATGACATATGTTCGTCAGTTAGTCGATTGCGATATTTTGACTTAATTATCTTCATTTCAGAAAATGCAGACTCGCACAAGTAAGTTGACCCAAACATTGCCGTCAGTTGAAGGGCGATTTGCCTTATTTATCTTCAGATATAAAACACCAGAATTTTGTATCAGATGCTGTGGCTTTGAGATGTATATCTGATATAATCTGCACTAACTCATTTTCGACAGAACATGAGTCCATGTTAAACTGACTTGCTATTTCAGTAGCTAATTCCTCAATATTTTTACACGAAAAAGGATAACTCATAAATGATGCGATATTTGCCAATTTACTGAAATCATAAAAACGTATTTCGAATTGGCCCAAAATATTTGATAATTCTGCCTCATAAATATCATAATTCAACTGAGGAATCCTTGCTTTCAAAGACGGAAAATTTTTCAGATCCTTTCTTTTCAGTTGATCTATCATAAGTTGCAATTTACTTTTGAATGCGTTTATTGCGCTATTCATCTCAATAATAGTTTTTCCTTTACCTTGAAGCTCCAAATTAATGGTGTTTAAATGCATTGTGATGTCTGTCAAAAATGCCAAATCAGTCAGCCATTTTCCGTTTTTCAGCATCTGAGTGTCATCACCTCTTTCGTCCAGAAAAGCTGTTATTTCGGGCAATAATTCTTGAAACCTTTCTAGGAATTTTCCGCGACTCAACCACCTGACGTTCGTGTTCAGCTGACTCACTATCTTCCAACTGCAAGAGCCGTCGTTGCAAGCTACGTGCTCACAATTTTTATTGCAATGCCCATAATCTCCTCCATGTTTAGAACTTTTGAACACAAAACTTGTTGATGTATAATGCAATGGAAGGAGAAAAATGAAGGGAAATCATCATTAGCTCGACACAATGCCACAAAACCGTTTTTGTTTCCAGTCATTGCTGGTGCTCTATCGGTTGTAATGCACACTAGTTTATATATTGGTAGCTTGTAGTTTGTTACAAAATTGAAGAAAACGTCATATATATCTTCGCCACGGGTCTTTCCTTTCAGAGGAATCATTGTCAAAAACTCTTCCTTAGCCAACATGTCATTGAATACCATTCGAATAAAAATACACAGCTGGGTAGTGTCTGTCATATCGGTGGATTCGTCGAATTATAAAGAAAAGTATGTATATTCCATGATATCATGTTTTAGTTTATCTGCCATGTCCTGACTCATGACTTCAACACGCCTTGTGACAGTCGGACGAGATAACTGAAGTTCTCTAATAGCAGACACAATCTCTGTTTTATTTTTAAAATCTCCAACTAAAGTCTCACCCGCTTCAATAAATGCTTCCTTCACAACCAATCTATCATCAAATGGTTTCTTGTGTTTCGCCAATATATGAGATATTTTAAATGACGCGATCGTTGCAGCTTTTGATTGTTTAGCTGGTCTTGTGAACATGGTTTGTTCTTTTTTCAAACAAGTTATCAAATCACATACTTTTCGTTTTCTTAATTCACTCTGTGACGGAAAATCTTTTTCATAGTTTTTATGAACCGTTTTATGATGCCTCTCTAAGTTCCCACGCATAGGTTTTCCAACTGACGCACGGCAAATGAGACAAATGCACTTATCCTTGACCATACAAAAGAAAAATTCTTCCTCCCAATCGTTATGAAAATAATAAGTTTTACTTTTCTTCGCCGCACTCATTTTGGACTATTTATTAATAAACTTTGTATCGATGTATCGCCTTCAAGTTACAACTCAGACTGATTCCTATTCCTGCAGGCGCAACATTTATATCGGCGCGAACGAAGTCTCGAATGTTCCCGTCAAACACGCCGCCCGAAGTTTCTAGAAAAATCGGCGGGAATCAAAAACGCGGCTTTTCTTTGACATGTACCGCGCGTTCCTTTGATAAAGCCGCCTCTTGCCGCTAGCAGGAGGTTAGTACGATAAAAGAAAGTGATGAGGGGGTTATTCTGGCCTAATTGTGGATCGAATAAATTTTAGTAGGTTATTCATTACATTTTGTTTTAGTTACCTAAAACAAAATCTGTGAATAGTTCTATATCGGAAATTTTTTCTCGAGATCGACTCAAAAAGCACTCGCGATCGACCGTTTGAGCACCCCTGATCTAGAGCATGTGATCTGTCCATGTCTCAGAGGGAATTCTTCTCTATCTGTTTAAACTTATTTTAATATCTGTAAGCATATGTGTAGTTTGTTTATTGTTTGTATAATTAAGCATCTTATTGTTTGTATATGGTAATTAAGCATTTTGTGATATGTATTAGTATTGTTTAATCATTGTATGATCGGCCTTATTAATTAATTATTTTGTTGGGGTTGTAACAGTAAATAAATAAATATTACCTACACATATTACTAAAAAGATTTATAGCAATTTTTTTTCTATATGGTTTAGAGAAAGATATACTATACTATGTGTTATAGTTTGAAACTAAATTTTTTTACACTTTATTTCAATATGGCTTTAAAAACTAAGCTTTCTGAGAGATATAAAATTAGTATATGTTGTATCACACCCAATTAAAAAGGATAAAAGCAATTTTGAATTTTTTTATACTCAAAAATATTTCCGATTGGCTAGATTAAAGCTTTATTGGGAGAAGAAGTAACACTTTGTTTTGATAAGAAAGTCATTAACAGATTAACATTTTGATAGACAAACTTATTTAGTTAGTATCAAACGTTCTAAACATAGAACAAAAGTTATGTTAATAGAATTGTCACTTCTGTTTTGTTTTTAGGCAGATTGTATATTTATTCATGTAGGTACAACTACAGACCGGATCATTGCATGTACACGAGTATTTGTAAATCGGCAGAAAAGGATGGAATAGCTGTTATTCATGGATCAAGAGGGTTCTTTCATTCGGAAAAGCAACCCGTATTTCAAGCAATATACAATGTTTTTGAATCGGTAATTATTATTTATGTTTCTTTCTAGTAACTTTATCCTCCGTTTTTTGTGAAGTATTTAACCTACATGTATTATATATATATATATATATATATATATATATATATATATATATATATATATACATATATATACATATATATATATATATATATATATATATATATATATATATATATATATATATATATACATATATATATATATATATATATACATATATATATATATATATATATATATACATATATATATATATATATATATATATATATATATATATATATATATATATATATATATATATATATATATATATACAGTCCCTGGCCAAATTATTAGACGCACTGTATTTTTTTAGTAATTTTATGTTTCTTAAGAGTTTTTATGCAATAATGGTATATTTAAACTACAATATTATTGATTTTTATTTAAAAGAATTGTTGTAGACTACATATTTGTATTTATTTTTAACATATGGCATCACTGTGTTGACAAAGTGATACATGAACGTAAATAAGTACAAACCTGCATCAGTCGCGATCGGAATCGAGTCAGGTACGGACGTGTTTCTGTGGCTTTATGGACTGTGATTGTTTGTTTAACAGTTTTATACTACTCAGTTATTAGTTTATTTTGTATGCAGTGTTTTAAAAAAGTAATTGGACTATTTTCATTATGGGTAGAAAAGGCGATCTTTCACCACGTAAAAAAGCTGAAGTGAAGGCCCTTGTGATTGCGAAAACATTTACAAACCGAGAAATATCACGAAGATTGGAGGTTTCTGAAGCTAGTGTACGACGCATAAAAAAGAAAATTGAGTCAGGGAAGGAATTAAGCCCGAAAAGAAAGAAAAGATGCGGTAGAAATCCAATTTTCACTCCACGGTCAGAGAGATGTTTGAAGAAAATTTGTGTAGAAAACAGATTTGCTACCACAAAGGTAATAAAATCACAACTCCAGGATGCTAGCGTAAATGCTTCTGAGCGCACTGTTCGAAGAAAATTGAAAGAATTAGATTTTAAGGCCTGTCGCCCCGCCAGGAGGCCCAAGTTAACAGCTGCAATGAAAGCAAAGCGCCTGAAGTGGGCCAAACAATGGCAAGACAAAGATGTGGACTTCTGGAGATCGGTAAGATACAGCAATTTAATCAATAATTGATACATTATTATCATTTTCAGTTAAATAAAGCAAATAAACATGGAAGTTTATATATTTTTCCTATTTTTGACAGGTCTGCTTCAGTGACGAAAGCACATTCGAAATTTTGCAGAATAAAGCTCAGTATGTGCGTCGTCGTCATGGAGAAAAGTTTCATCCTGATTGTGTCGTCCCGACGGTTAAACATCCCACCAAAGTGATGATTTGGTCAGTCATCAGCGGCAAGGGCACTGGACGTCTGTACGTCGTCAAAGGAATAATGCGGCAAGATCAGTACAAAGAAGTATTACAAAGTCGGTTGATTCCGCAGCTCAGAGAATGGTTTCCAAATGGGGAACCATTCACTTTCATGCAAGATGGAGCTCCCTGCCACATTGCTCGGTCTGTTAAAGCTTTTTTGGCAGAAAAAAAATCCCTCTGTTGGATTGGCCCTGATATGAACCCCATTTAAAATGTGTGGGAGCTGATGAAAAGAGAAGTGGCTAAAGATGTGATTACCAACAAAACCCAGCTCCTAGAAAAGATTATTTATGTGTGGAATCATCATCCTCAAATGCAGGAGACAGTACAATCTTGCATTGATAGCATGCCGCGCAGAATTAAAGCTTTGATAGCGGCTAAAGGTGGCTCAACTAAATATTGACTTTTACTAACATTAATTTCACTTTTCTTTAAAACTTAATAAACTTATGCTTTTCTAAATTAATGCTGTTTTATTTATGTCAAATAAATAGGTAATTGATTGGATAATATAAAAATAAAAAAACAAATCAATTTAAAATAATAAAACGGTACAATATCACTCGGTAATTAATATTTTACATGAAATCTTGCAGTGCGTGTAATAATTTGGCCAGGGACTGTATATATATATATATATATATATATATATATATATATATATATATATATATATATATATATATATATATATATATACACAGTCGACACTGTTTATAGTGAAACTCTATATAGTGAAAAATTCTTTATAGTGCAATTTTTTCAAGACCTAGAATATTTTAATGAAACTTCATGTAAAAAGCCCTGCATATAGTGAATCTGTAAAATAGTAACACGCTATATAATAAATTTTTTACCGGAATTTTAGGTATAAATTTTTATGCATTTATTGAGATCTTGGCCATTTCGGGTTTCCCATTTTTATCTAACATTAGCACGAATTCCATTTTTATGACGCATTCTTTTGAACAGGTTCTTAACGCGTTTATAACGTCTAATGGTTGGCAATAAATCAGGTAGATTTCTGTGAGAAACCCGGGGAATAACCCATTTTATAGAAACCCGGGGAAAAACCCTCTGGAGTTAGATTACTCCAATAATAAAAAGGCATGGGTGACTTCTGAGATTTTTGAAAGATGGATCAAAGAACTGGACACGAAAATGAAAAGCCAAAAGCGAAAAATTGTGATGTTTATAGACAATTGTCGTGCACATCCAGTTACTGGAAGTAAAAAATTAAGGAATACTGAATTGATCTTTTTTCCACCAAAAATGACCTCCAAATTGCAACCTATGGACAAGGGTATTATAAAAAACATAAAACATCATTACCGAAACAGAATTGTTCACAAAATTGTTAATGCGATTGATAACAACCTTCCAGTCCAAAAATTGATTACCCTTAAAGAGTGTATAACCGAAGTCGCTAAAGTATGGAATGAAAATGTTTCTCAGAAAACTATCAAAAAACTGCTTTTCTAAAGCAGGTTTTACTGAAAAAATTGACGAATGGGAAGAAGAAGGCGAAATGGATCTTAAAAAGGCAATGGGGTATTCTACAAAAAACTGCACGACAGATCTCCCAACTGATCAAGACATAATTGACGACATAAAAAGTATAGAAGATCATGAAGAAGAAACTGAAACCGGGGAATGTCCTGCTAAATTTAGTGAAAATGAAATAAGAAATGCGTTTGACATTGTGCGAACTACTCTCAGGGGCCAGGAAAGTGTACCTGATCAAATCTTTATGCATTTGAATAAATGCGAGAATTTTGTTGAGCAACAATTATTTTTCAAAAGTAATGTTCAAAAGAAAATAACTGATTATTTTTCCTAGTACGTATGTACGTAGTATGTACATATGTATTAACAGATTTTGTATTAGTCTTTTTATTTCGTATGTAGTACATACATACATAAAGTCCGTACGTTATATCTTTACACGTGCGTCATAGTTTTCAGGCAGTATCCCAGACGACTATTATATTTTTTGTCTCTTTTTACTAATACCTACGATTTATTGGTGAAAAGAGACAAATAATATAATAGTCGTCTGTTATATGGCCTGAAAACTATGACGCACGGGTAAAGATATAACGTACGGACTTTATGTATGTATTTAGTACGTACATGCTATGTACTATTTAAATTTTCAAATGCTTAATAAAATCTTTTCTAATAATTCAATTTTGCATTTTTTTTTGTTGCTTGTACCTTATAAAATATAAGTAAATGATTACCAATATAAAATACATACATAGCAATATATACAGATTTTTCCTTTATATAGTGAAAAACTTTCTATAGTGAAATTTCGGTCAGCATTTTGGTCTTTCACTATATAGAGTGTCGACTGTATATGTAAATATATATATATATATATATATATATATATATATATATATATATATATATATATATATATATATATATATATATATATATAAATAAGAAAGAGGAAGGACAGTAACAGGGCACTGGCAACAAACAATCGTAAGTTTAACTACTGGGAAACGCCCTGATAAGGGAGAAGAGATGAGCAATCAAAGATCTAAACGCTCTAGTATCTGCTTTTTATTTTTGTTATAAAATAACATCCAATATTAATATTTTCTTTCAAATACTTCAAATTAGTCTATGAGTCCCTGTGTAGTAAAATTAAAGAATTAATATAATTAATAATAAATAACTTGTCTAATAGTAACATTCATCAAATTTAAGTCCCTTTGCTATAAAATTAAAGAATCAATATGATTAATAATAAATAATTTGTCTAATAGTAGCATTCACCAAAAAATTTACCACATCCCTAACTTTAATGCTTTTGTGGTTTTTTGTCGACCTGATGACGACAGAGACTACCAACAATATCCGGTTCACACTCAAATATCACTAAATAAGTTACTAAACTCGATGTCAAAATTTTTTTTTAAAATGGAGTACCATTTCAACATCATGGTCTTTCTTTCAGTTGTATTCTGTCGTAAAAAGTGTTTTTGATTAATGTTTATTTACAATGTCTTATTTTTAATACTTGTGTAACTCTCTAAGTGTCCTTTTACCATGTTTTGTGTAATCATACCTATTAGCTGGCCAACAAAAATGCAAATTTTATTGTCTTCACCAGAGATGAATTAACTGCTAAATTTTTGTAATTTCTCATACAGCCTTATAATTTATTGAATCACATTTTAAAACGAAGGTTTTAAGTTTATTTTTCTGTACCTGGTTTGCATTTTTAGAATCCAGAAGAAGCTACCATTAAGCAGCGAAAGCTCAATAACAAAAATAAAAAGCAGATACTAGAGCCTTTAGATCTTTGATTGCTCATCTCTTCTCCTTATAAGGGTGTTTCCCAGTAGTTAAACTTACGATTGTTATATATATATATATATATATATATATATATATATATATATATATATATATATATATATATTTATTTATACATTCAATTCCAGCAGGCCAAGGCCTAATTACAGGAATAATGTTTATACTAACGAGCTACATAAAAAAGAAGAAGATAATAGAATTCAAATAAAAACACAGCCCCCAAAAAAAAAAAAGTGGGGTATACTTTTGATGCGATATATCAGATCCGTAGTATTTTTGCCCGCTGATCACGAATCTGACGTCAGAATATCGCCATCACATCTCAATTTTTTTCTAACCTCAAAAAATAGGTAAAAATTAGTAAAAATTAAGAAAAATATACTCCTAAAAAATTGACTCAAGCTTTTTCATGAATCCAAAGATGTATTAATATGTATTCGGACACGCTAAGGTAATATTCATCGGTTGGATTAAGCCATACAGTTCTGTTTTCTTTCTAACCTCAATAAATCAGACAGATATAGTGCTTCTCGAATGCATAAACGAATTCAAATTAAAATTCAACCGATTCTTACCAAATTTGGTACACGGGGGTTTTTTTTGGGTTGCTGATCATGAATCTGAGGTCGGATTTGCAAAATTCAAAATGGCGGATCCAAGATGGCGGACAAAATTTTTGAAAACCAACCGATTTCTACCAAATTTGGTATACAGTTGGGGAATCCTCAAACCTGATACTCTTAAACCCTAAACCCTGAAACCTTAGACTCCCACACCCTGTAACCTCAAAAAAATAGACGTCAATAACCCTGTAACTTTAAAAATGAGATCCAATAAACTCAAAACCAGGACTTTTAAACCATATACTCTCAAATAGTAGACCCTTAAGCCCTAAAATTGCGAAGGTTAAACCCGCGCCTAACTTTCCTTTTTTTGGCTGTATCTTGTTCTTTTTTCCGCGAATGACCTATTCAAAGGCTTTCTGCCCAAACGCTTTTGAGGACTTGTTTCTCTTTTTAGCGACCAGCAATAGTCCGCTAGCATATGGTCATCCCATCGTCCTTGATACCGATTTTCTATGATTTTCAGATCTTGGTGAAAACGTTCCCCTTGCTCCTCACTGTAGTCACCAAGATTATCTGGGAAATCATCGATGTGGGAGTCCAGGAAATGTAATTTTAGATTCATTAAGCAACCTAATGTTTGAAAATTTTTTACCATTTTCTCGACTATTTCTTTGTACTTAGGACTTTTGTTATTTCCCAAAAAGTTTGTTGCGACTTCTTTAAAACTAAGCCAAGCAGCTTTTTCAACTTTATTCATTTTAGTAACAAATAATGAATCTTGAAACAATTTTCTTATTTGTGGCCCGTCAAATACGCCTGCCTTAATTTTAGCTTCAGAAAATTTCGGAAATTTTTTATGCAAATATTTGAAACATGGGCCGTTTGTATCTAATGCTCTCGTGAATTGCTTCATAAGTCCAAGCTTAATGTGAAGCGGGGGAATAAGAACTTTTCCTGGATCTACCAATGGTGGAAAACAATACATTATTTTCACCAGGAGTGAACGATTCTCTTGTCGGCCAAATTTTTTTCTTATAATGACGTTCCCTGTCTCTGCTATTCCACAGACATTTATAACAGGGATAAAGTGTAAACCCTGACTGTTGGCCAAGCAATATTGTTACAATTTTCAGATCTCCACAAATTTTCCAGTTATGATCAGCATATTTTATTTTTATCAAAAGCTGCTTCATTTTTTCATATTGCTCTTCCATAACTGTGGAATGAGCTATCGGAATGGGAGAATGGTATTATGCAGCAAAACTGCCTTACTGCTCCGTTAAGAAGAATCAATGAACAGTCTCCATTCTTCAGGATCGTATGAGTTATTTTGAAATTCATCCATTAGACCTTTTACATCGGTACAATATGAAAGTGACAATTCCTCGTCCATTGTGAAATATTTTCGAAATTCTTCATCTCTGTTTCTATAATAAGAAATCGTAGCTTCTGGCTTAAGTAAATGTCTTTTCTTTAAAAAGGAAGCAAGATGCTCTGAACCATCTTTGGATAAGCCTAAATCTCTGACTAGATCACTAAGTTCTGACTGTGATACGAGTATTGGTTCTGGTTTACGGTTGTATGGTAGAAATTCTTTATCTGTGTCACTAGTATATGATAGGTTGTCACTAGAACATTCATTAGTAACAGTGTTTGAATCTTTTTCGACAGTCTCAATGTTTTCGGCATGAACTGATAAGGTGAAATCATTTGTTTCCATAACATCAGCATCAAGTGGTTCAGGAGGCGGAATTAGTTTAGTTGGTCTTGTTACTGTCGAAACATCGTTATAAGTAATAGTGCTTTTATTTTTTCGGTTATGCCTAGATACAACATTCATACAAAAGTAGCAATCATTTTCACTGTATGGTCTATTCCATATTGCTGGTCTGGAATATTTAATCGCCTTCTTATTGATGTACAACATTATTTTGCAAGAACTGCAAATGATGTGGGGAACCCAATCTGTATCCTGGTGCTGTATTTCAATGTTAAAACAATCATATAAGGTTTTAATCCGTTATCGGTGACCCCATTTTACTCAATACGTGTTGACAGCAAATATAACAAAATGAATCACTGTTTTTATCGCACTTATGAAAAGTCCTTGTACCGTGAGACCGTTTTCTTGTAGCATTATACTCTACATGAGCCAAGTCATCCACACATGAAGAGCTACGGTCGCTGGATGACGACGGCTGCGGGCCCGCTTTCCCACCCTGACCAACCGCCGATACTGGGTTTCCGAGTCCCTGCATCGTAATTCTCTTTCTTCTACCTGCCATGACGGCATCTAAGCCGTTATCCAGGGACTCTGCCGGCTAGTGGAGTAACACCGTTGCCCACCGTCACCACGTGGAGGTGCCCTGGATGCAGGTAGAAGAATAAAAATCGACCAATGAATTTTCTCGGCGTTCAAAATGGCGCGAAAACATCTGCCATCTTGAATTTTGCAAATCCAACCTCAGATTCGTGATCAGCGACCCAAAAAATCCCCGTGTACCAAATTTGGTAAGGATCGGTTGAATTTTAATTTGAATTCGTTTTTGCATTCGAGAAGCACTATATCTGTCTGATTTATTGAGGTTAGAAAGAAAACAGAACTGTATGGCTCAATCCAACCGATGAATATTAGCTTAGCGTGTCCGAATACATATTAATACATCTTTGGATTCATGAAAAAGCTTGAATCAATTTTTTAGGAGTATATTTTTCTTAATTTTTACCTATTTTTTGAGGTTAGAAAAAAATTGAGATGTGATGGCGATATTCTGACGTCAGATTCGTGATCAGCGGGCAAAAATACTACGGATCTGATATATCGCATCAAAAGTATACCCCACTTTTTTTTTTGTGGGGCTGTGTAATCAGAGTATACAAGTAAGAACATTTAACAGTTAGAACAATCTCCAAAGTAAAAAAAATAGTAATTATAAAAAACTACAAATTTGAAATAACCTCTAAACACCGAGCAGAGAACCAATAAGTACCGACAGCGTACTGGAATGGAAATCACCGGAGTTTCCAATGACATTTGACCTAGCCAAGCCGAGGTTAAAAATAGGTGAGTGCCTTGCCCCAAGGCGTGGTACATGGAAAGATACATTGCTTAATAGGAAAGGGCAATCAATATGGTGATTTAACAGCTTATATAAGAATTTGATGTGAATGTCCCTTCTCTTTGCAAGAGGCAACTCATTAAATCTTGACAAGATTAGTCCATGACCAACACCATCCTCCTTGAAAATAAGATATTTAATGAAGCGCCTCTGTATCGACTCAATTGAGTTGATATGGCAATTGTATATTGGATACCAAACAATAGAAGCATGGTCAAACTTAGACGTAACAAAGGAATAATAGAGAAGCTTGATTGCAGATATGTTAGTAAAGTCTCTACAATTTCTAATCAGGAAACTCAGCATCCTTGATGCACCAGCAACCATTTGTTCAATATGGTCAGCAAAGGAGAATTTCTCGTCAATGATGATACCCAAATCTCTAACCAAACGAAGATTCTGCAGAACAGTATCATCTACAGAATAATTGAAAAATATAGGGTTGTTACGATAGAAATATCGGACGACATCGCATTTGTAAACGTTTAAGGTGAGCCTGTCAGCAGAACACCAGTTGGTAAGAGTATTAATGCTACTCTGTAATTCGTGGCAATCTTAAGGTCATTGGCTTAAACAAGCTTTCGGCAACCCATCCCATTTAACAAGTCGTCAACAAACATATTGAAAAGAAGAGGTCCCAGATTGGAACCCTGGGGAACACTAGAAGTGAGAATATCTAAACCTACTGATTTCTACAAAGAATTCTAATATCGAGCTTTCGATGCCAAATCGTATATCATCTTCAGGACCTGGAAGATACAGAAAGAACTCTCATCAGTCAGAGCACCTCCTGTAGGAATATGCTGTACTTTAGAAAGAAGAAAAGTAGGAGACCCTATCACAATTTTTAATTTTCTTAAAGAGCTGAGTTATTAGAATAAAAGGATACTTGCTGAATATTTACAGTTAGCCCTCTATCGAAACGAGAATTCGTTCTATATCAGGGAAAGAAGTGTTGACACATGATTTTAAACAATAATTAATGCAGAAAATATTTTTATACATAAAATTCACACAATCAAACACAGGTTTGTTTATTTGTCTTTGATATTTGAGCTTTCTTGATATCCTCAATTTGGACTCTGGCATCATGTTCCAAACATCACAGACTGCTGCTGAGGTATGAATTTAAAAGATCAATCAAGTTATTTAAGAGCCCAAAACGAGATCCGACCGTGAACTATGTGCAAGTCGAAGCAACTGAAATTTCGCAGATATCTTTTAATTTCATTTTTTCTACAACAGTGAATTTTTTGAGAATTTTCTTGTCGCAACAAACATAATGCCCGAACCTCCTTAATAAATTGGATGATTAAGTCTAACCAATACATTTTTTTAATACTTATAATTCCTTTTGATTTTTTTACATTTTTAATCTTTTCAGTTTGAGATTGGCGGGGATATTTACAAAGATTTTTACCAGCCGGTTGAAGCCTATTTAGAAGCTCTTGAAAACACAAATTGTGGAAAAGTAAAGGAAATATTTGTTAAGAATGTTAGGAGATTTTTAGATTTAGATTTTGACAATACTTAAGGTCTGACCGTCCCGGATAGGAATTATAAAAATATTTATAGATACTAACGACAAATACCTCAGTAATTTTTAAGTTGTGAACGTGCGTGCTTTTTGTCCGCTACTTTTAATAATTTATTATTTTGGTTCATACATTTTTGTAAACTTTTTAAAAAATATGTGGAAAAGCATGAAATTAAAAAAAGAACTGAATCTCAAATTATTTTATTTTTTACACTATTTACATTTTTTACCTGATTCTTCTTCGAATTTTATACATATGTACAGATTATTTAGGTTATAAATTAAATATATATAAAATATTAGCTATTTATATGTGTGTATAATATTATATAAGGTTTGTTCTAACAAGCACTCCGGAACGGTTACTATGACAAATAATTGTTCATTTATATGATGTAAAAGACAATCACAGTGCAATATGATTTCTGACTTAGAGTGAATCAAATATTACGTCATTACTTTCGTAATGAAGCATGGAGAAAGTAGAGTCTAAGAATCTTGTTGAAACAAAACTTAAACAAATAAAATATGTGATATTTGTAAACACTGTTTAGAATCACAAAATAGGCCTATAGAACAAATAATCCTTTCGTTTAACTTAACTGTATTTAAAACCTTGACGACTTGTAGGGCCCAAAAAAAAGCGAGAATCTCATTTTGAGTGAGCACAATTCAGTTTATTTTTAACGTTTATACATAATTAGGAAAAAAAAAACTGTTTATAATTCTTTTTATATGATGTGACAACTAAACATTGTACTGCTGAATTCTTATATTTTTGTGCCAAAATTGTTCCTAATAAAAGTATATAAAGTATAAAAAGATTTTTTTATTGTTTTGGATTGGTGTTAGGCTATCTCAGGGGTCGGCAACCTGTGGCACGCGTGCCATCTCTGGCACGCCAAGCAATTTTGAATGGCACGCGTCCCTATTCAAAGTTTACACATTAATCCTGTAATCTGTGACATGTTTCGAAATTAGGAAAATAATCGAAGACAGTATTTCTTTAACGATACAAACAAAAACGATATATTATATAGGTCACTACGTATTATTACCAAAAACTACAAAATATATATTTTGTAATTTATAATTTTACTGAATGCATTGGTTTGGCTTTAATTTCGGCAAGTATTAAAGACGGCAAGCCTCAAAATATAAGCCTAGGCAAAAACACAAATAAACGTCCTCAATTCAGATCAAAAGAGTCGCTATAAGGCGGTTTTTGTTTGACTTGACTTCAATCGTTCCGACGCGCGCCACAATTCTTTTTATATTGCCGAACTTTAGTTTTTGTTAGATTTAACTTCTAGGCGGCCCTTTGATTGCAATGGGCGCGTGGTAGATAATAATTTTTGTTCTAAGAAATTTAATAAACGTAATTATTAGAATTTTCTGGAAACATTATTTTTCTATATATAGCAAGCGGCTACACGTTTGGATCATTTAGTATAGAAGTAACATCCGTTCCAGTCAATAGTCATCGAAGTTTAAAAATTAAAATTACGTTGCGTTATGGCCGTGAAGAAACAGAAGGTAAACATTCGATCATTTCAAACTTCATGGACAGCAGATTACGGTTTTGTACAGCAAAACGATCGGGCCATTTGTGTCCTATGTCGGGAAAGCGTAGTTTTCCGGACATCTAGTGTTCAACGACATTTCCAGATAAAACATGAATCGTCATTTAAAGATAACGCTGATAAAAGGGAGGCAATACAAAGAGCAAGTAAACAATACGAGAAACAATCACCATTCTTTAGCAAAGTTTTCCAAGGAAAAAATCAGGTAACTGAATGCAGTTTCAAAATTGCACAATCGTTGGCACAAAAGGGTAGGCCGTTCACTGACGGAGAATTTATGAAGCAAACGTTTTTGAGTACTGGCGAGATTTTATTCGACGACTTGCCCAATAAGGATTCAATATTGGCCAGGATTAGGGATATATACTGGCATCAGCGCGGACCATCGAGAGACGAATTACCGAAAATACACAAAATGTCCAAAAACAGCAGAGAGACACTATCAAACGGAGTTTTGTGTTTAGTTGTAGCATTGGATGAAAGTGTCGATATTAATGACATTGCCCGTCTGGCAATCGTTGCGCGATACTTCGATGATGGCAGTGTGTATGAAGAGCTGATTTGTCTGCTCCCATTGCAGGGAACTACAAGAGGAAACGATATATTTTCAGAATTTGTTAAACATTTTGAAAAGCGGAACATTGATTTAAATAAATTTTTTTGTGTAACGACAGATGGCGCTCCTGCTAAGATTGGGAGACATATGTAAAGGATTTGTTTCCCTTCTTGTTGAACGCATGAGTCGATCAGTTTTGAATTTTCATTGCATAATTCACCAAGAGAGTTTGTGCGCTAAAATCTCCGCTGGAAGTTTAAAATCCGTGATGGATAGGGTGGTTAAAATAGTTAACTACATTGTCGGTCGTTCTTCACTGATCCATAGACAATTTAAGGCGTTTCTAAAGGAATTAGAAAGTGCATATTCAGATATACCATTGCACAATAATGTGCGCTGGCTCAGCCGTGGTAAAGTGCTCTCTAGATTTGTACAATGTCTGGGCGAAATTAAATCGTTCTTGTTGGAAAAAAATCAAGTGGATGCCTATCCTGAACTAGAAGATAAGAACTGGATCTGTATGTTAATGTTTCTTATTGATATTACAAACCATCTCAGTGAACTCAACTTAAAGTTACAAGGTTCAGGCAAAACAGTTCTGGATTTATACTAATCCTGAAAATCATTCAAATTAAGAATAGATTTATTTATCAGCGATATTACTACAAACACATATAAATATTTTCCAAATTTAAAAACTAATATATCCAGTGTCGACGATGGTGCACTAATAGACGAAATTCTTAAATATATGACTAATTTAAAAGAGGAGTTTATCGAGAGGGGTCAGGATTTTGATAAACATGGTCCTATGTTCGCTTTTTTAATCAAACCAGATTTAATGGATTTTTCCAGCAGTTGCTTTGACATATCTCTTTTCTCATGGATGGACATTAATGATTTTGATCTTCAATACATTGAATTTAAAAGCTCCGAGTTATGGAACACGAAATTTGTAGAATTAAGAAGGGTATTAGAAGGTGACTGCCAGAACCATTCAAACGAGATACTCAGTTGTTGGATGAGTTTACCAGAGAAATTTATTTGTCTTAAGAAAGTAGCGTTTGCCATGCTTACAGCTTTCGGATCATCCTACATCTGTGAACAACTTTTTTCCTATATGAGAGTGATTTTAAACCCGTACCGAAGCAGGTTGACAACAGACAACTCGGAAGCATGTGTGACACTGAAAATAACCAGACATGAACCGGATATAAGAAAACTCTCTAAAGAACTTCAAGCACAGGGTTCACACTAGGTCCTAGGACTAGTATAATAAAATTATTTGTTAAATGTTAAAATTTTTTTATAATTAAACCTTCTAAAACCAATATTTTAAGTTAATCTAAGTTCATTTTTGTTAATTTTAGTTGTAGTAGGTACCTATGTCGGCACGCAAAATGTTGTATGGATGAAAACTGGCACCCCTTAGTTAAAAGGTTTCCGACCCCTGGGCTATCTAAACATCAATAATATTTATTAATCAGGTAATGAATATGTGTAAGAATTATTTAATGAAAATATCTTTTTCTAAAATGCATTGTTGAAATTTAAAAAAAAAGTTTACTTTTTCTATACTTTTGGACGATGATAAGCGTTCCGGAACACGCTCGATTGTAACCACCTCTGAAATGCCAAAGTGCAACAAATTATTCGCGAAGACTGTAGTTGCATAATTTTGAGCATCTCTGACGCGCTTTCTATTAAATGGCCAAATCTTTAAAGCAAGCAGAGTTTTCTATTGCATTACGACAATGCACCGGCCCTCAGTTCTGTACGCAACAGTTTTTGGCGAAGAATGTCGTCCACTACTCCCCTTATTCGCTTGTTTTAGCACTGTGTGACTTCGTGCCGTTCCTCCATATGAAGATGAGGTTAAAGGGTCACCGCTTCGAGATGGTGGGGGAGATACAACGTAAATGAATTGTTCAACTGTATGGTGTTGTCAGACTTTCAAAATTTAAAATATTCTTCTCATTACTCCGGGAAGTAATTTCATGAATTACCTAATTTTTCTCCGCTTGGGTAAAATATTTATATGTGTACCAAATTTGCAGGCAATTTTTAGAATTATCAGAATTTTTCGTGGTTCTTAGTGGGGATAATGAACAAACTTTAAGTAAAATTATTTAAAGACAAACATAGAAGGGGGAGGAGGCTGTTATACATACTTTTCGAGGTACTTGGGGTCGAGAAATCTGAAAATTATTTTTTCATTATTTCCACTATTAATAGAAAAACATATGGAATGTGATTATAGTGTGATCTCAATAAAAATTATGTTAACTTTATCACTTCTATTTGCTGCAACAATTATAGGTTAATTCCAGAAAATGTTTTAATGCAAAAAAAGTAATGTTAAGAAATTCGAAACTGATAGTTCCTCAACCGGTTATTGCTATTTAGAGTTTACTATATTTTAAGTTAACTGTGTAGTTTTTGCAGTAAAACCCGTGCCTAAGAAAGATTTTTGCTCTATTGTCAATACTGTTTGCCAACATTGCACGCTGCATAGACAAGGGATATGGGTTATATTCGCACGCTGCTGGTTTATGTATTTTGTAACTCCGAACACCGCGTACGTAAAATAACGTACGGAGTGTAATTCAAAAGAAAAAAAGGGGATATATTGTTTTGAGGTTATGTTATATAATGTCAATATAACCTGCGAAAATGTTCAGGAAATTTTTACAAAATGGGGAAAAATATTGTTTTTTACCCATTTTTTCAGATTTATTTGGAGAAGATAAAGTGGAGCAAACCACTAAAACTGAATTATTAGCAGATCGTTCGGTCTCAAAGAATGAAACTGGCTGGGATAGAGTTAAACGAATATTTATTCTTGAGTAAGTTAAATGGATAGTTAATGTTGAGTAATTTGAAACCTCCTTTATTTACTGTTAGTAATCCATTTTGCTATTTTAACACTATAAATTTAAACTTTTTTTACATATTTTATGTGATATCAAAACTTGAAGAAACTAGATCTAGTACATAAACAATTCTACAGAATTAGCCAGTAATATAAGCTTACCAAATTTTAATTAAATATTATTTTTAAAATATATCTTATTTTAAGATACTTACAATTAAACAAATGTGGTAGTTATAATAGTTTAATATTAGCTTAGAAAAAGGACATGCCCAGAAGAATGCTAACGTCTCATACATTCATAAGAAGCTGCTAAAATTTTTCTAATTCAATGGCCAGTTTCATTTCTCAACATTCATACCTTACCACTTACCTTAGCTGGTAACTGTATTTGTATTTGGAATTATTATGGTTTTAATAGAACCAGTTCTGTCTTAAATTGTAATAGAAAGAGTAGAGTTGGATATAAAAAAATATTGTGTTTGTTTTATGTTGTCAGAATTTGGACAAGTTATTAAAACATTTTCTTACAGCTAGTTTAATTTAAAGCTATTACAAAGCTATAAAATTATTTTAATAAAATTCAGTTAAAGTATACTTACTTGCTTAAATGCTAAATATTCATCAACATTATAACATTAAAAATGGAACAAAAAAAAAATACACAACTCTAAATCAGTTATTGAATGTATGGAAATTTCTACTTAACCAATTTAATTATTCATCCAATTCATCCTAGTTGTTTATCTTATGGACTTAGTGACGTTGAACCAATTCAATTTGGCCTTTAAATTGCTTTTTATTTATTTATTTATTTATTTATTTATTTACTGCACTTTACAGATTGATCACAGAGATCTTTCC
This sequence comes from Pachyrhynchus sulphureomaculatus, assembly GCA_019049505.1. Classification (NCBI taxonomy): domain Eukaryota; kingdom Metazoa; phylum Arthropoda; class Insecta; order Coleoptera; family Curculionidae; genus Pachyrhynchus; species Pachyrhynchus sulphureomaculatus. The sequence goes on from CM032456.1 coordinate 22,522,165, forward strand.
AATTACAAAGTACTAGAACTTAAATTAACTTAATTTAAATAATATATCATAATAATCTATATGCACTTAAAACAATGCACACCATTTAGTTTTGAAAAGAGTGCAGTTATCATTAAATATATCTACACCATTCTGGATCCCATTGTATAGCATGCAAGCATTATGCAATGGAGATCCCAGGTGATGGTTATTATGGGCTACATCTGATATATAGAAAGTGCTGATTTTTTGGGGTGTATGTTGGCACACTGAAATATAAGTTGGACAGAAATGCCATGTCATCAATGAGACCATTCACTAATCTGTACAAGTAAAGCATGCAATATTGTTTTCTACGTGTCTCTAAGGTTACCATCCCATAGCATTCGTGCAACAGTGTAGAAGAGATCATAGAGTTATATGAACTGGTTTGTTTATAATGCATGTAATGCATCATTTTATTCTGTATCAATTGAAGTGTTTGCTTGTATACTATTATAAAAGGCTGACCATACTATACTCGCATATTCTAATATACTTCTAACATAGGATATGTATGCAATTTGTACTTCTAAAATATTTTGTGCTTCTGACAATTAAGCCATACATTTTGTTCGCTTTACTTGCTGTATAACTTACATGATAGTTAAACATCAATTTGGAATCAAAAATTACCCCTAAGTCCTTTATCTTATCCTCATACAAGCGTGGGACATTCTCAATACTATATGTAAACTTTATCGGCTTCAGTTTTCTAGTATAAGAAACAACAGTACACTTACTTACACTAAAGTAAATCTTATTGTCAATTGCCTATTTTGCAACGTTATCTATATCATTCTGCAAAATCTGGCAGTCAGCAGGCGATCTGATTTCATAATAAAGTTTTAAGTCATCAGCAAATAACAGGCAGGATGCATTTTTAACCACACTGGTGATGCCGTTGATATGGAGTAAAAAGAGCAGAGGTCCTAGGTTGGACCCCTGCGGAATCCCAGATGTAGGTGTAAAAGGTTTGGACTCATACCCCTTTATCTTTACTATATGTTCACGATATGTATACTTTGAACACAACAACCTGTTTATGCAGAGTCAGTTTGGTTTTAGAACTAAAAGATCTACTGCCCTGGCAATAAATCGGCTTACCGAGTATGTGGCGGAGGGCCTTGAGTTGGGATTGGATACCTATGCTTCGTTCTTTGACTTATCAAAGGCTTTTGACTGTGTTTCTTCAGAGATCCTTCTCTCGAAACTGTCATACTACAACTTTGATCCTTGTAGCATAGACCTTGTTAGGTCATATCTTTCTAATCGCTCTCAATATGTGAGCTTTAACATGGAGGTCTCTGGCAGACAGATCATCAAACATGGGGTTCCCCAGGGGTCAGTCTTGGGACCGTTACTGTTTTTAATTTATATAAATGATTTGCCAAATTACACTGATGACCCAAATTTAATCCTATTTGCAGATGATACCACCAGTCTGCAGCACTATCATCCTGGAGATCCAATACAGCAGACTGTTTCCGACATGCAGCATAACATAGGGGGTTGGTTCTTGGCAAATAGGCTCACCCTAAACCGTGATAAAACACTGAGTCTGAGGTTTACCCTAAGAAATTCTCCATCAGATCTATCTACAAATGACTTTGTTAAATTTCTGGGTGTGTTCCTAGACCCTGGGCTCACATGGGAGAAGCATGTCTCTGAACTGGCGTCTAAACTTTCCAGAATGATTTTCCTTATTCGAAGTTTGGCTAGAAATGTATCTCGAGAGGTTCTCTTAATCGCTTATCATGCATATTTTGCATCCAACATGTCTTATGCTCTTGTGAACTGGGGACACTCATCGCACGGGCAAAGAATTTTCTCACTTCAGCGACGCTGTATTCGCGTCATTGTGGGACTGGGATATCGCGACTGTTGTCGTCGCTATTTCTCTGAATTGGGGATATTGGGGGGGGGGGGGGGGGGGACCTTCCCCTGTGTATACATATTCCAGTGCTTAACATACATTAAACAAAATGTGTGGCTATTCACTACCCATGAAAATCTCCATAATTATCCCACTAGAGGTAACCAAAATATAATTCCTAGCTTCCACAGAATAGCTCGGACTCGCAGAGGCATCGACTACTATGGGGTCAGTTTCTTTAATGCCTTACCGGTGGCTGTTAGAGAGCTGTCGGACGAGAGCTTTGTCAGGAAGGTAAAATCCTACCTGATTGCAAGATCATTTTACTCACTTGATGAGTTTTTGAATCATAATTTTAATGACTTTTAACTATGTAATTAATGTGTCTTACCTTTATTTTGTTCTTTTGATATGTTTTAATTGTTCATTGATTTGTAGTTACATGTTTTTGATATTTTAATATGTTAACATTTTAACAATTCTTTTGACTTGTGACGTGTAAAAGCACATTGTGTACTTATTACTAATAAATATTTGATTTGATTTGATTATAAAGGTAAGATTTTAAAAACTCAATTAAATTCATGTGGAATCCAAAATCCATCTCCAGCTTATTCAACAATATCGCAAATGAGACCTTATCGAATGCCTTTTCAAAGTGTGTATATACAATATCCATTTGACCGCGCCGATTTAAGACATCTGACGTTGCCTGCATTACCGCTAATAAATTACTAATGACAGATCTCCATAAAGCCGTGCTGATAAGTACTTATACTGTGACGAACCGACGTTGATATATTGTTATAAACAATCTTTTCATTACCGAAGCTTCATAACTAGAGACCAGATTATATGCAACATAAAAATCTTGAAATATGCATGCAAATTTTCATGAAAAATGCTTAAAATATGGATGAAAAGGGTCAAAATATGCAATATTAAATAATGATAAAACTAGTAATGTTTTTTTTTTTTTTTTCAAAATCAGCATAAAATTAACAAGTTATCGACGATGTTTAAATTTAATTAACAATTATTTAACATTTTTTAAAATTATTTAACATTTGTATTCTTGCACACGTAAACAATAAGGTATTGTTCCAAATGTTGGGTAGTAAGATTGTGTCTTCGATCACTTAAAATATTTTTATAAGTGGAAAAAGACCGTTCCACATCCACTGAGGTAACTGGGCAGTATTTGAATTTGGGTGCTATGTTAGCACTTATTGTTTCTGGCAAAAGTTCATCCGTCCCATTAATAAAACTATCAATTTGACACAAAGGTTCAAAGCCTGGGTTATTGCACAAAATGTTTTCAAACTTTTCTTTAACTCTACGCGGGAATACATCTGGCAATGTGGAGTTTATTTGACGGATTTTATTCGGTCAACGCCAAACCTTGAGTTTCAAGCTTTTTAATACCCGCAGGTATGTGGGTGCTAATCAAAACTATGTTTTTTATATCAGAATTGTTAAATGCTTCCTTGGATTGACGAACTACCATAGCCTCTGGACTATCGAAGTCATTTACTACACCTTTGATGGCCTCGAAATGTTCATTGTAAAATAGTACAGCTTCAATCCATGTTCCCCATCGAGTTACCACTGGTTCGGGAGGTAAAGGCACATTTGGCAGTATTTCTTTATAGGCGTTATTGCGAGCAGGTGCCTTAAGAAACACTTTCTTTGCTGATGAAATCAGTTTATTTACATCTCCAAACGTGGTTCGTACTTCTTCAGCGAGTCGATGGACTCCGTGAGCAAAGCACGTCACATGAATTAAATTTGGATAAAATACTTGGAGAACTTTGGCTGCCTTGATCATATAGGGAGCAGCATCTGAGAGAAATATAAACACTCTTTCATCTGCAGAAGATTCAGGAAGTATTTTTTTAATACCCTCATTCACAAATCTGGCGATCGTAGAATGATTTGTCTTGTCAAGTTCTTTGCAGGCCACCAAATAGGAAAAAGAAGGCTTTAATCTTAATGCACCCACAATTAAATTCGCAATATAGCGACCACAACTGTCGGTAGTTTCATCCTTAAGTTCATTACGTATTTCTTCCAGAACATGTTGGTAAATTGTTGGTATATAATTTTTTACGCAGTGTTGATTCGTCTGGTATTTTTTGATTCAAGCAATATTTTTGCAGAAAATCTTTGAATGTAGGATTTGTAAGTTTGTGGAGAGGAATATTACTTGCAAGCAATGCTTCACATAAATCCATGCTAAAGTGTTTTTTTTTTGTTTGCCTATAGAAGTGGAATCACTGCTACTTGCTGCTGTTATAAATTGTTGTCGTGGGCCTTTTTTTGCAATCCTGCGATATGAAGACTTGTCTTGACATGCTGGTCAATTTGAAACTTTTTTGTGCACGAAACATTTTTCTCGCAAACTCGACAATATAAAACATTTCCATCGTATGCAAATGTTCCAGGATAATCAGCTACACACGAAGAGACACTTTTTTTTACGGGTGGCATGGTACACGTTAAATTTTAACACAACACGTTAAAAATTGCAAAAAGACTACACTGATGCAAGCGCTTCAATAATAATGTTAAAACTGATATCTTGTTTTAAAATAAAAATTCGTCTTCAAGAAAATTGTTTATTTGATCGACGCTCAAACAAATATTCTTAAAAACTAACTACTTATCACTTAATATCCCGACCAAAAAACAAAGGAATAAAGTACCGTCGTAATTGTTGTGTTGTAATGTTCCGGCGATAAGATCGGTTCCAGATGGCGACATTAACAATACCCTGAGCAATTCAATTTCCTAGTAATACCGAGAAATATTGTAAATATAGGGAAAATATGCATCATTACTAGATTTTGGGTAAAATATGCAATAATCGGTGAGAATGGTCTAAATATGCAAATGCATATAATCCGGTCTCTATTCATAACAATAAGGTGTGTGTTTCCCCCCGAGTACAATTTATAGCGATTCAAGAATAACGTGAATCGCTTTTTCCGCACACGTGTCGCTCCTGTAGAGCTTTAGGGACTTCCCTGCAGCACGTGTGCTAGACCCATAAAAAAAAATAAACAATACAGCCATTGTTTTGTAAAATTTATTTAGAAGTTGTTGATTTACGAGGATCGATTGAAAAGTTCGCAGCCTAGTCAAGAAAATAAAATAAAATATGTACAAAAATATTTTTATTTTTCGACGTAATCTCCACCTAGCTCTGTGCACTTCTTCCACCTGCTTTCTAAAATGTCCGCACCTGTTTGAAAAAAAAGATTCCTCAAGGTCTTCAAAATATTGGTTAACTGAAGCTTCGACTTTTTCATTTGATAAATATTTCTGGTCACCGAGATGTTTTTTTAGGTTTGGAAACAGATGAAAGTCTGAAGGTGCCAAATCAGGAGAATAAGTCGGATGGGGCAGCAATTTGAAACCGCAATGAAGAATTTGAGCCATAGACTCAACAGACGTGTGAACGCGAGCGTTGTCCTGATGGAACAAAATTTTCTTTCTCAGTAATCCTGGGTATTTCTCTTTAATTTCTTGACGTAAACGACACAAAAAGCCTGCAATAGTAAGTCAAGTTTATTCTTTCGCCTTTTGGAAGGTAGTCCACCATAATAATACCTTTAGCATCCCAAAAAACTGACGTCATTACTTTTTGAGCCGACAGAATTGCGTTTGCTTTCTTTGGGATCGGTTCACCAGATTTTTTCCACTGCTTGGTTGTTGGTCCCCTGTTACTGACTGTCTGTCTCTGGAGGATGCTCGTCAGATCCTGTATGACACACTAAATAACATCTTTGTTGCAAGCGAGCCTCAGAAGTCACAGTGTAGAAGGCACTTCCCTCTTTGGTACACCAAGGAGATCATAGATAACATTTATAAAAAAGAAAATGCTTATCCTAATTATAAGGCGTTCAAACTCAAGTTTTACTATCAGAAAATCACTTCTCTTCGTAGGTTAGTCAAGCAGCAATCTAGTGTTGTCTATAGAGAATATATCAGCAGTTCTGAGAATAACATCTCTAACGATCCCTCCAGTTCCGGGCGTTTATTCAGAGTAAACGCTCTCAATTTGGCATTCCTAATAACATGAGAAATAATGATCATGTCTATAACGACCCACCTAGCATAGTCACTGCCTTTGGTGATTGCTTTCACAGCGTATTTATAAGTCGGCTAGGCCTGAGGAGTATAGTTATTGGGGAGCTCCCCCTTTCTTTGTTGACGTTCCCGAAAGGGATTTTGTAACTGCGGCTAGATCTCTCAAGAATAAACTGACCTCCGGTTCCGACGGCATTCCCAGTTTTGTAGTCAAGGATTGCGAATCCGTTCTATCCGGTCCTTTACTCCATATCTTTAATCTAGTCTTGACGACTCATACGTTTCCTGCTACTTGGAAGGTGGCCAAAGTCCGACCTATCTTAAAGTCTGGGGATCCAGGTGTGGTTGATAATTATCGACCCATATCTATTTTATGTAATTTCTCTAAAATTCTTGAAATTATTTTGCATAAATTTATTTTCTCAAAAGTTAGAAATACGCTTTCTACTGACCACACGGTTTTATGCCTGGCAGATCTACCACCACAAATCTTGCCTCATTCTCGCAGTTTGTGTGCGACGGTATCAATGATGGGAGCCAGATTGACGTGGTCTATACGGATTTTCGCAAAGCCTTTGATCGACTTAATCACTGCTTACTGTTGGATAAGGTCGGATCTCATTTCAGGCTCTCAAATAACCTGATTGATCTTTTAAATTCATACCTCCTGGATCGCAGATTTTTTGTATAAATCAATGGATTTAGATGGCCTCTCCATAGTCCCACTTCAGGTGTTCCCCAGGGTTCCAATCTGGGACCTCTTCTTTTCAGTATGTTTGTTGACAACTTGCTGAGTGAGATAGGTTGCCGGAAGCTTGCTTATGCCGATGACCTTAAGATTTTTAAACGAATAGACTCGGTTTCTGATTGCCACGAATTACAGAGCGGCATTAATGCTCTCACCAACTGGTGCTCTACTAACAGGCTCACCTTAAACGTTTCCAAATGCAATGTCGTCCGATATTCCTATCGTAACAACCCTATATGTTTCAATTATTCCGCTCACTTATTTTTAGCCCTGGCCGGGCTAGGTCAAATACATTATTCCACAGCACTATTTATAAAGGGTGTTTTTTATAGAGGTATAAAACTTTAAGTTGGCAACACTTTTTTAACTGGCGGCCATTTTGTCAGCTGCCAAGTGATTTATGTTTAGTTTGGTTTGGCATTTCAACATGAATAGACTGACGCCTGAACAACGCTTCCAAATTGTGCAAATTTATTTGAAAATCATGGTTCTGTTCGAAATACGTATCGCGTACTACGTCCATTTTACGGTCAACATAATCGTCCATCAGAGCAATTAATTCGATTAACTATGGAACTTTTTTGCACCACGTTTACTCTAAATGATAATACGCATCCACAGAGACGTCGTACAGTGCGTACAGAAGAAGTCATTGCTGCTGTAGAGCGTAGCGTAGAGGAAGACCCGAATCAGTCTATTCGCCATCGTGCACAGGAATTGGATATGTGTCCATCCACTTTATGGAAGATTTTGCGGAAAGATCTTGGTTTTGCGTGCTTACAAAATCCCAACTCGTGCAACAATTGAAGCCACACGATCACCTAGCAAGGCGTAGATTCGGGTGAATGGGCCCAAAATAAGATTGCCGTTGATCCTGATTTTCATAAGCGAATTTTGTTTAGCGATGAAGCTCACATTTGTTTGAATGGATACGTCAATAAACAAAACTGCCGTATTTGGAGTGATGATAATCCTCAAGTGTATGTTGAGACACCGTTACATCTAGAAAAAACTGACTGTTTGGTGTGCTTTATGGGCTGGTAGAATCATTGGTCCGTACTTCTTTAAAAACGATGCTGGTCAGAACGTTACAGTCAATGGTGACCGCTATAGAGCCATGATTACTGACTTTTTCGTTCATCAATTGAACAACCATGATGTGCAGGAGCTGTGATTTCAACAAGACGGCGCAGCATGTCACACACCTCGTGCCACAATTGATATACTGAAGGAAACGTTTGGTAACCGCATAGTTTCACGTTTCGGACCCGTGAATTGGCCTCCAAGATCGTGCGATTTAACGCCGCTAGACTATTTTCTGTGGGGATATGTGAAGTCGCTAGTCTACGCCGATAAGCCCGAAACGATTGACCACTTGGAGGACAACATTCGCCGCGTTATTGCCGATATACGGCCACAAATGTTGGAAAAAAGTCATCGAAAATTGGACCTCCAGATTAGACTACGTCCGAGCCAGCCGTGGCGGCCATATACCAGAAGTCATATTTAAATTATAATGCCAGAAGATTATCTTTTGAATAAAGCAAATTTCATGTCAATTTAAAAAATTTATCTTTATTTTATTCCATTTCAAAGTTCTATACCTCTATAAAAAACACCCTATATAATGTGCAAGAACGGCAATATCATTGGAAACTCCGGTGATTTCCATTGCAGTAGGCTGTCGGTACTTATTGGTTCTCTGCTCAGTGTTTAGAGGTTGCTCAAATTTGTAATTTTTTATTATTACTATTTTTATATATTTTTTTTTTAATTTGGAGATTGTTTCAAACATTTTAATTTTATTTTAATTGTATCATGTTCTTCTTTTATATGTAGCTCATTAGTATAAACGTTATTCCTGTAATTGGCCCTGGCCTGTTGGAATTGAATGTATAAATAAATAAATATCATCGTGGATCTCCTTTGGTGTTAATCTTTTTTTAAACAGGTACTCGATGGTTGTTCAATTTTTTTCATTTTTCTAAAAACGCTTCACTTGGTCTCACTAAACTCGTTCTAACCTAAAAACCACAGATTCTATAGCAACCAAATTTTACACTGTGACAACCAAAGTAAGTATGAACTTGTTGAGGGTACTATGATAAAAATATAATTATTTTTTGGTGAGGCCGCGCACTTTTCAGTCCATCCTCGTATATAAATCAGATTTACAGTTTTGTCATCATCAGGATCTATGAATATTGCAGAGCATCTACATTTACTTTAGATGTCACGTACTATGTATTTTGGATTTTTTCTGTCTTCTAGTATTCTCCATGGCTTTGATGTTTAATCTTTCTCCATAGCCTTACTAAATTCGACAAATGCTAGATATGTTCATAGATTTAAAAAACTATCTCTTCAAAAGTAATATTAAGACATATACAATTATTTAGTGATAATACAACCTGTAGAACAGTAAAGATATACCAGTAGTGAATTTAGCTTCTCTAGAAGATTCTATTATATATTCTACTACTACATTTCTTGGGATTAGTAGGTTAAGAGAATTTATTACCATACAATCTATTAGATATTAGTACTTCTCTTGCAAATACGGTTGTAAAGTATTTTTTAGATCACTCTATAATTACGCCCCCCCTACATACTCTTTCTGTTATGATTGGAGGTAATGAAACACTAACAGAATTTTCAGATTTTTCTATTCCAAGAAAACTGAAGTTGATGTTTAATTGTAGCCATGCTTCTAACCTAGTCTCCCACTCCTATGTTTGACTGTAAATAATGTTACTTAAATTTTATTTCTTATCTAAGTTAAAAGCCCGGAAAACTTCTCATGATGCTATTGTAACTACACAAAATTTATTTAAATTCCATCACTTTGGCCCCTTCTTCTTAGTAATATTCCAAAAATTATAGGTTTCATTTCTATTTCACAATTATATGTGCACCGAATTTCAAATCAATATCTCATTTTTTTCAAGTATTTTCCTTTTAACAGAGCAATAACAGATGGAAATGGGACACTATGTTTTTCTTGATCTGGTGTGAACTTGAACCGTGAACAAATTCGAAACTCGATAATATTCATAAAAATTGGACATTGGTACATGTTAAAATTTGATTTCGTTAGTTAAAGTCATCAAATTAAAAATTTAATAAATTAAAAACCGGTCAAGTGCAAGTTGAACTTGCCCAAATAGTGTTCCGTACGTTGATTGTTTTTAAAATAAAATTTTTTGTTAGGGTGGTATAAAATGATCAGTGAGTTCACAAAACACACCCCAAATGAGTTTTCAACAAAGTTTGTTTCCAATCTTTACTGAAAACTGGTGACCTTAAAATTTTGTTTTTTTATATACCAAATAAATTATTAAAGATAATGCACTCATGATAATTTTCGTTCAATCTATACCCCGTGGAGAATATTCCAGAATTTTTTCAAAATTTTTTGATCATTACTTTTCGAGATAAGGTAGGGGGACAGCGATATTTTAAAAGTAATACGAAGAAAAGTGTGCGCAAGTATTACATTATATATATATATATATATATATATATATATATATATATATATATATATATATATATATATTACTCGTGTTTTCACAAGCTTTCATTTGACAACACACTCGATAACCTAGTAAAAAAAAAAATTTTTCACTTCCGATTTCACCCCTCAAAACGAACCCCTTAAGTCAAAATTTATGTTACGGTGGTATAAAATGATCAGTGACTTCACAAAACACACCCCAAATGAGTTTTCAACAAAGTTTGTTTCCAATCTTTACTGAAATCTGAAGACCTGGAAATTTTTGTTTTTTTTATATACCATATATATTATTAAAGGTAATGCACTCGTGATAATTTTCGTTCAATCTACACCCCGTGGAGAATATTCCAAAATTTTTTCGAAATTTTTTGATAAGTACTTTTCGAGATAAGGCCCGGGACAGCGATTTTTCGCGAATTTTTAAAAATAATACAAAGAAAAGTGCGCGCAAGTATAATATTATATATATATATATATATATATATATATATATATATATATATATATATATATATATATATATATATATATATATTTTACTCGTATTTTCACAAGCTTTCATTTGACACCACACTCGATGACCTAGTAAAAAAATTTTTTTTTTCACTTCCGACTTCACCCCCCAAAACTAACCCCTTAAGTCAAAATTTTAATTCTCAAAACTACATGGCTCTGATGAGGCCATCAATTCCTATATTATTACCAAATTTCACCTTTCTATGTCAAATAGTTTCGGAGAAAATCGGGTGTGACAGACAGACAGACAGACACCGAAGTGATCTTATAAGTGTTCCGTACGGAACACTAAAAATACAGTCGACACTTTATATAGTGAAAGACCAAAATGTTGACCGAAATTTCACTATAGAAAGTTTTTCACTACATAAAGAAAAAATCCGTATATATTATTATGTATGTATTTTATATTGGTAATCATTTACTTGTATTTTATAAGGTACAAGCGACAAAAAAAATTGTAAAATTGAATTATTAGAAAAGATTTTATTAAACATTTGAAAGTTTCAATAGTACATAGCATGTACAGGGCTAAATACATACATGAAGTCCGTACGTTATATCTTTACCCGTGCGTCATAGTTTTCAGGCCATATAACAGACGACTATTATATTATTTGTCTCTTTTTACCAATAAATCGTAGGTATTGGTAAAAAGAGACAAAAAATATAATAGTCGTCTGGGATATTGCCTGAAAACTATGACGCACGTGTAAAGATATAACGTATGGACTTTATGTATGTATGTACTACATACGAAATAAAAAGAATAATACAAAATCTGTTAATACATATGTACATACTACCTACATACGTACTAGGAAAATAATAATCAGTTATTTTCTTTTGAACATTACTTTTGAAAAATAATTGTTGCTCAATAAAATTCTCGCATTTATTCAAATGCGTAAAAATTTGATCAGGTACACTTTCCTGGCCCCTGAGAGTAATTCGCACAATGTCAAATGCATTTCTTATTTCGTTTTCACTAAATTTAGCAGGACATTCCCCGGTTTCAGTTTCTTCTTCATGATCTTCTATACTTTTTATATCGTCAATTATGTCTTGGTCAGTTGGGAGATCTGTCGTGCCAACATCATTGTCGATTTCTAAGAAATCTTCAAGTAGAAAATCTGCGTCGAGGGTAGCAGTTTTTTGTAGAATACCCCATTGCCTTTTTAAGGTAGCGAGATCCATTTCGTCTTCTTCTTCCCATTCGTCAATTTTTTCAGTAAAACCTGCTTTAGAAAAGCAGTTTTTGATAGTTTTCTGAGAAACATTTTCACTCCATACTTTAGCGACTTCGGTTATACACTCTTTAAGGGTAATCAATTTTTGGACTGGAAGGTTGTTATTAATCACATTAACAATTTTGTGAACAATTCCGTTTCGGTAATGATGTTTTATGTTTTTTATAATACCCTGGTCCATAGGTTGCAATTTGGAAGTCATGTTTGGTGGAAAAAAGATCAATTCAATATTCCTTAATTTTTTACTTACAGTAACTGGATGTGCAGGACAATTGTCTATAAACATCACAATCTTTCGCTTTTGGCTTTTCATTTTCGTGTCCAGTTCTTTGATCCATCTTTCGAAAATCTCAGAAGTCATCCATGCCTTTTTATTATTGGCGTAATCTAACTCCAGAGATTTAACTCCTTTTAAACAACGGGGATTTTTGCTTTTACCTATGAGCAGTAATTTCAGTTTTTCTGAGCCATCCATGTTTGCTCCAACCATAAGTGTCACCCTTTCTTTACTTGTTTTTAACACCAAAACATTTATCACTTTTAAAAGCAAAAGTTTTATTTGGCAAACATTTAAAAAAACAAACCGGTTTCATCACAATTGAAAAGGTTTTTTGGCTCGTACTTTTTCAATGCACTTTTTAAAACAGTTTCAGTCCAAATGTCACAGTCCTCCTGACTAACGCTTGCACTCTCGCCAGACACTGTCTTGAAAACAATTGAATTGCGAGTCTTCCAGGCTCTCAACCACCCTTCACTAGCTTGAAAAATTAACGCAGTTAAATTCTTTAGCAAATTGTAGAGCCTTTTGCTTTATTAAATTTTCCGATATTGGTACGTTTTGATGTGTACGGGCCACTTGAAACCATCGTAAAACTGCTTCATTTACATCCTCGTAAGTACTCACCCGTACTCGTTTTCGACTGCTTGGAACACTAGGTTTCTTGATGATACTGTCGCGACTTTTTATTATCAGAGAGGCGCAACTTGGAGAAACACCAAATTTTGCACCAACATCAATTTTTTTTGCAGCCTTTATCAACTTCCTCCAAAACTTTAATTTTCTCAGCTAAACTTAAACACATTCGCTTGGACATCTTACTTGATTCTTAAACAAAAAGAAACTGAACCTGAATTTGCGAATCACTAGGCCTCGAATATAAAACGGGTTTTTCCCCGGGTTTCTATAAAATGGGTTATTCCCCGGGTTTCTCACAGAAATCTACCTGATTTATTGCCAACCATTAGGGGTTATAAACGCGTTAAGAACCTTTTCAAAAGAATGCGTCATAAAAATGGAATTCGTGCTAATGTTAGATAAAAATGGGAAACCCGAAATGGCCAAGATCTCAATAAATGCATAAAAATTTATACATAAAATTCCGGTAAAAATTTTATTATATAGAGTGTTACTATTTTACAGATTCACTATATGCAGGGCTTTTTACATGAAATTTCATTAAAATATTCTAGGTCTTGAAAAAATTGCACTATAAAGAGTTTTTCACTATATAGAGTTTCACTATGAACAGTGTCGACTGTATATAGAAAACATTGCAAAAATAAGTGGCTCGTGTAATATACACATAATACACAATAATCGGTCAAGTGCAAGTTGAACTTGCGCAATTAGTGTTCCGTACATTGATTGCTTTTAAAATAAAAAAAATTTGTTACAGAGGTATAAAATAATCAGCGACTTCACAAAAACACACCCTAAACGAGTTTTCAACAAAGTTTGTTTCTGATCTTTACTGTAAATTGATGACATTGAAAGGTTTTTTATTTTTTTCTTTATATACCAGATAAATTATTAAAGGAAATGCTGTTGTGATAATTTTCGTTCAATCTACACCCTGTGGAGAATATTCCAGGGTTTTTTCAAAATTTTTTGATCAGTACTTTTCAAGATAAGGGGTCGAGGAAAACTATTTTTCGCGATTTTTAAAAATAATATTAAGAAAAGTGTGCGCAAGTATTACATTATATATATTTTTGAACTCTGATTTCAGCCCGCAAAACTAAGCCCTGATGAAGCCATCAATTCCTATATTAGTACCAAATTTCAGCTTTCTACATCAAATAGTTTCAGAGAAAATCGTGTGTGACGGACGGACAGACGGACAGACACCGAAGTGAGCTTATAAGTGTTCCGTACGGAACACTAAAAATATAACATAGGCATTGTTATATAAAGCTAAAAATTTTCAATAAAAAAATTATATAACTTCACTTTTTCTGAAAGTAATAACTCAGATTTTGTTGCACCTTTTCTTCTAGTGAATTCAGCAATGTTTCTTATGAAGCTAATTCGGTATTACAAACTGGAGCCATGAGTGTATTTGTTGGAGCCATATACGGAGGGGTAACGCACAGCAGAGTGGCTTACATGGATTTTATGAGAAACAATGAAGCTACGAGTTTTGCAAATCACATGGATGCAAAGGTTTGTATGTAAAAATTAGTACATAAGGAGCAACTGCATCTGTAGGCTCACTACATCAGCTTTTCTTATTGTAGTTTGTACAGTAATTTTCAGTCCTAGACAGTGAGCAGTTTTTATGAGAAAATTCAGTGTATAAAACAATGTAATGGATACAAATAAAATCTTCTTTCCTTGTTTCGTTTTAATGTTATTTAACAAAATTAGAAAAAATGAACACTTATGGCATCAACTCCTTAATAGTCAGTCTATCCATCCTTTTGACATGAAGAGCTAAGTATTGATACATATATAGGTAATAACAGTCAAACTACAGCTTTGTTAAAGGGGTTTTTTAAGCACATCTTGGTCCTCGCCATTGACTGATCCAGGATGTTTATTAAAAGCTATCACCATTTACTATATACCTTATATCTGTGATTAAAAATAATTACACTAAAAACTAGCTTATTAGCCGAATACTTTTTTTGAGGTTTTTCTGTTAAATAATTAAAAACATAAAGTTCGGATAATCCTAAAAAATACTGTACTATTCAATACCATACACCAGGGGTGCTCAAACAGTCGATCGCGATCGACAAGTCGATCCCGAGTGCTTTTTGAGTCGATCTCGAGAAAAAAATTCCGATATAGAACTATTCACAGTTTTTGTTTTAGGTAACTAAAACAAAATGTAATGAATAAACTACTAAAATTTATTCGATCCACAATTAGGCCAGAATAACCCCCTCATCACTTTCCTTTATCGTAATAACCCCCTGCTAGCGGCAAAAGGCAGCTTTATCAAAGGAACGCGCGATACTTGTCAAAGAAAAGCCGCGTTTTTGATTCCCTCCGATTTTTCTAGAAACTTCGGGCGGCGTGTTTGACGGGACTTCGAGACTTAGTTCGCGCCGATATAAATGTTGCGCCTGCAGGAATAGGAGTCGGTCTGAGTTGTAACTTGAAGGCGATACATCGATACAAAGTTTATTAATAAATAGTCCAAAATGAGTGCGGCGAAGAAAAGTAAAACTTATCATTTTAATAACGATTGGGAGGAAGAATTTTTCTTTTGTATGGTAAAGGATAAGTGCATTTGTCTCATTTGCCGTGCGTCAGTTGCAATACCTAACCGTGGGAACTTAGAGAGGCATCATAAAACGGTTCATAAAAAACTATGAAAAGGATTTTCCGTCACAGAGTGAATTAAGAAAACGAACGTACGTGATTTGATAACTTGTTTGAAAAAAGAACAATCCATGTTCACAAGACCAGCCAAACAATCAAAAGCTGCAATGATCGCGTCATTTAAAATATTCTTATATATTGGCGAAACACAAGAAACCATTTGATGATGGATTGGTTGTGAAGGAAGCATTTATTGAAGCGGGTCAGACTTTATTTGGAGATTTTAAAAATAAAACAGAGATTATGTCTGCTATTAGAGAACTTCAGTTATCTCGTCCGACTGTCACAAGGCGTGTTGAAGTCATGAGTCAGGACATGGCAGATAAACTAAAACATGATATCATGGAATGTACATACTTTCTTTACAGTTCGACGACTCCACCGATATGACAGACACTGCCCAGCTGTGTATTTTTATTCGAATGGTATTCAATGACATGTCGGCTAAGGAAGAGTTTTTGACAATGATTCCTCTGAAAGGAAAGACCCCTGGCGAAGATATATATGACGTTTTCTTCAATTTTGTAACAAACTACAAGCTACCAATATATAAACTAGTGTGCATTACAACTGATGGAGCACCAGCAATGACTGGAAACAAAAACGGTTTTGTGGCATTGTGTCGAGCTAATGATGATTTCCTTTCATTTTTCTCCTTCCATTGCATTATACATCAACAAGTTTTGTGTTCAAAAGTTCTAAACGTGGAGGAGATTATGGGCATTGCAATAAAAATTGTGAATTCTCTCCGTGCACGTAGCTTGCAACGACGGCTCTTTAAATTGCAGTTGGAAGATAGTGAGTCAGCTGAACACACTGATTTAGTTCTTCACACGGACGTCAGGTGGTTGAGTCGCGGAAAATTCCTAGAAACGTTTCAAGAATTATTGCCCGAAATAACAGCTTTTCTGGACGAAAGAGGTGATGACACTCAGATGCTGAAAAACGGAAAATGGCCGACTGATTTGGCATTTTTGACAGACATCACAATGCATTTAAACACCATTAATTTGGAACTTCAACTATTATTGAGATGATTAGCGCAATAAACGCATTTAAAAAGTAAATTGCAACTTATGATAGATCAACTGAAAAGAAAGGATCTGAAAGATTTTCCGTCTTTGAAAGCAAGGATTTCTCAGTTGAATTATGATATTTATGAGGCAGAATTATCAAATATTTTGGGCCAATTCGAAATACATTTTTATGATTTCAGTAAATTGGCAAATATCGCATCATTTATGAGTTATCCTTTTTCGTGTAAAAACATTTAGGAATTAGCTACTGAAATAGCAAGTCAGTTTAACATGGACTCATGTTCTGTTGAAAATGAGTTAGTGCAGATTATATCAGATGTACATCTCAAAGCCACAGCATCTATAATATATATATAAAATGCAACGTCTCTCTGTCTGTCTGTCTGTTTGTCTGTCTGTCCGTTAGTGACCTTATCACTGGAGAACCACTTATCCGATTTACGTACTTTTTTTTTTTAAAACATACATATGTTCTCTGGCCAGGTTATAGGCTATATTTATATTACGATAGGTACCATAAGAAATGAGTAGTGACGTAAAATAGGGAATGATGTCGGAACAAAGTTCGCCGCGTTGCCTTGCAATACGCCGCCTAAACCATTAAATATGAAACAATATTATGTAGCAGAGAATATCTATAATCTATAATCTGTAATATATATATAAAATGCAATGTCTCTCTGTCTGTCTGTCTGTCCATTAGTGCGTTTATCCCGCGAAAACCACTTATTCGATTTACGTGTCTTTTTTTTAAATTCATTCATATATTCTTTGGCCAGGTTACATAACAATAATAATAATCTATATCTATAATATATATAAAATGCAACGACTCTCTGTCTGTCTGTCTGTCCATTAGTGCGCTTATCCCTCGAGATCCACTTATCCGATTTCCGTGATTTTTTAAAATTCATACATATGTTTTCTGACCAGGTTATAGATATATATCTTATTACATCTATAATATATATAAAATGTAACGTATATCTGTCTGTTTGTCCGTTTGTGCGCTTATCACTGGAGAACCACTTATCCGATTTACGTGCTTTTTTTTTTAAACATGCTAAACTATTAAATATGGAACAATATCATGTAGTAAAGAATATCTATAATATATATAAAATGCAACGCCTCTCTGTCTGTCTGTCTGTCCGTTAGTACGCTTATCACTGGATAACCGCTTATCCGATTTACGTGCTTTTTTGTTAAACATACATATGTTCTCTGGCCAGGTTATAGGCTATATTTTATTACGATAGGTAGCATAAGGAATGAGCAGTGACAATAATAGTAAATGAAGTCGGACAAAGTTTGCCGCTAGCGCGTTCTCTTGCAATACACAGACCAAACCATTAAATATGGAAAAATATTATGTAGCAGAGAATATCTATAATATATATAAAATGCAATGTCTCTCTGTCCGTCTGTCTGTCTGTCCGTCCGTTAGTGTGCTTATCACTGCAGAACTACTTATCCGATTTACGTGCTTTTTTTTAACCATACGTATGTTCTCTGGCCAGGTTATAGGCTACATTTTATTAGGTGACATAAGGAATAAGCAGTGACGATAATAGTGAATCAAGTCGGAGAAAAGTTTGCCACTAGCGCGTTCTCTTACAATACACTGCCTAAAGCATTAAATATGGAACAATATCATGTAGCAAAGAATACAATATATATAAAATGCAACGTCTTTCTGTCTGTCTGTCTGTCCGTTAGTGCGCTTATCACTTGAGAACCACTTATCCGATTTACGTGTTTTTATAAATTTAAACATATGTTCTATATAATTCGATATAAGCCTAGATAATGGGAGATAAGGCTCGATAATGGGAGATAAAGTGAGATAATGGGAGATAAATATAAATATTGGGAGATAAGGAGAAATAATGGGAGATAAGCAAAGATAAGTCTAGACAATGGGAGTTATGGTGAGATAACGGGAGATAAGGAGAAATAATGGGAGATAAGGAGAAATATTGAGAGATAAGTCGAGATAAGCCTAGATAATGGAAGATAAGGTGAGATAATGGGAGATAAGGAGAAATAATGGGAGATAAGGAGAAATAATGGGAGATAAGGAGAAATAATGGGAGATAAGGAGAAATAATGGGAGATAAGGAGAATAATGGGAGATGGGCAGAGTTAAGCCTAGATAATCGAAATTATGTAGAGATAATGGGAGATAACGAAAATATTGAGAGATAAGGGGAAATAATGGGAGATATTTTATTACGTTGGGTAAATTAAGGAATAAGCAGTGACGATAGTAGTGAATCAAGGCCACGCGAGCGGAGCCGCGGGCCCGGCTAGTCTGATACAAAATTCTGGTGTTTTATATCTGAAGATAAATATCCGAATCTAAGGCAAATCGCCCTTCAACTGACGGCAATGTTTGGGTCAACTTTCTCGTGCGAGTCTGCATTTTCTGAAATGAAGATAATTAAGTCAAAATATCGCAATCGACTAACTGACGAACATATGTCATCATGCTTGCGATTAGCACTCGGTAATTACGTACGATCTTATGAAAAGTATGCTGAGGACATGTAGTGCCACGCTTCAACATCCAAAGTCACTCTTTAGTTAAGTTTAGACACTAGAACTCGTTTGTTTTGTAAGAACCAATAAAACTCGCAATTTTGAATAATTATGAGTTTTTTTTTTCATTGACATTTTAGAGCAGACCTATACTTACCTTGACTAAAAAAATGCATATTGTGCGGAAAACTAATATCTATTCCACGATACACCCTACCTAGACGACAATCCTGCATCACACTTACTTGCAGCCTCTCAGAGTCGATCGATCGTAGTCTAACAATATGGAGGTAGATCGCCAGCACTTCAAGTTTGAGCACCCCTGCCATACACCATGACTACTCTGTCCTCAAATACTTTATGGTCCTTATATGTCTGATGCAAAATAATTACTTTTTTCCCATAAAAGCAAGGAAAAAGTGAGATAATGCTTTTGATTTTTCTACTAAGGTCAGAAATAATGAAGAAATGAAATAATATTCAGATTCCCTGACTCAAGGAATAATTCCCTTCTTCGCAGGGCCAAAATACAATTTAAATTATGCTAAGATTTGTAGAAGGTAAAGGTAATAATTAATACACAAGGAAATTTAAAAAAAACAAGAAAAACATACTTATAAACATGCAGAGAATCGCAGTTATGAATTATAACAATCCACGATCAGAATTTTCTATAACGAACCGTTTACATTTTTTTTCAAACAGTTTATTAATTATTTATATTTCTGATATTCTGCGGCAACTTACTGAAAACTTTAGGTCCTAAAACTGACAAAGACCTCTGGTTTCGGTCATATTTTCTAAAAGGTACAACTAGTATCGCATTTTTCTCTGTTTTCTAGTTCTATATTGATGATTCACAATTTCTTTTCATTTCTGTAGCAAAATAGAGAAATGTTTAAAAAATATAAATTTCTTATAATCATTATATTTTCATTATATAATCTCTTGGTTGGAAAAACTCTATCACGAAAGAAAATTACTCTAACAATATGATCAAGCTCAGTTAACTCAGTGCATTATTGTAAAATCCGCCCCTACACAACGATATGTATATATCGCTAATATATATATATATATATATATATATATATATATATATATATATATATATATATATATATATATATATGTACATATACATATATATATATATATATATATATATATATATATATATATATATATATTATATATATATAAGTTGGATTGAATTCTTTCTTGAACCTTGGAATATTGAATATATATTTTTTCAATTTCTTGGGCTTTATGGTTCTTTTGTTTTAAGGATAGAGAAATTACATCATGTTCTAGTTAGAATTTATTGAAAACGTTTCGACCAATTTTCAGGCTTCTTCAGTTCATCTAAAAATTGAAATTTTTCTGTTTTGGATATTCAATAGGACGCACAAATTTTTTTAATTATGAATATATAAAATTCTTAAACTTATAATACAATGTAGAAGGTGAAAATAATAATAAAAATACACTCAAAATATATATGAAAACTTACATGTGTGGGTTGAAACGAAGACACACTTAACATTCTTTAAAAGGTGTTACTAAGACGGTCACATTTTTTAAAATAACTTTAGATTTGTATAGGGAACGAAAGTCATCCTTTGGTTTGTTTAAGTGTTAAGTTTAAATTTAAATGGGTTTAAGTTTAAGTTTAAATGGGTCCAAATTAAAAAACACACCTGCCTACCACAAGAAGAATTCATAAATGCTATAAATTATAATCTTTAAAAACAATTTCTTTCAGTACCAGAACTCATTCTACCTTCAAATGGAAGGTTGTGCAATAGGGGCTCCTATTTCTGCTACCCTTGCCCAACTGGCATTGGAATATTTGGAGGAAAGTGTTATTGACAGCTTAAGCAACAAACCTATTTTCTTCAAAAGATACGTAGATGATTGTATTCTAGCACTAAAAGAAGACCAAATAGAAAACACAGTTAAAGCCTTCAACCAATTCAACAAAAAATTACAATTCACCATCGAAACAGAACAAAACAACGACATAAATTTCCTAGATCTAACTCTAATAAGAGAAAAAAAAACAAAATAAATAGCAAATGGTACACAAAACCAACAAGTTCTGGAAAATATCTAAACTACCATTCACACCATCCTTTAAATTTTAAGAAAAATACCGTCATAAATTTAATTGACAGAGGCTTAAAACTAACAAGTCCTAAATATAGAGCAGAAATAATAGAAAAAATAAAAACTACCTTAACCAACAACAATTATCCGGTTAAGCTAATTAACAAAATTTTAAAAACCAGAACTCACAAATTATATAATACTCTAGATAAACAACCAAAACAAAGAACAGCTACAACATACATATCCATGCCATATATTCAAGGACTTTCAGAAAAAATTAAAGCAGTCCTCAAAAAACATAATTTAACTGTTTGCCACAAAACGCATAACTCATTAAAAACACCTTTTTACCCCCCTAAAATCCAAAACACCCCTACTGAAACAATCAAACCTGATATATTCTATTCCATGTCAAAACTGCAACGGCTGTTATATCGGCATGACTAAACAACATCTAGAAACTAGACTGAATGGCCATAAGTATGATAAGAATAACCCAACAGCTCTATCAAAACACGTTAAACAAACCAAACACTCGTTTGATTTTAAAAATACAAAAATCCTAAAAAAAGAGTCAAATTATTTTAAAAGATCAATGCATGAAATGATCTGTATTAATAAAGAGAAAAACAATATAAACGACAAAAGCGACGTTAGGGTCTGAGTCATATTTATTTCGGACTCTTCTCATAGTAACTCAATAGCAGATAATAAATAAAAAAACACTTAAACAAACCAAAGGATGACTTTCGTTCCCTATACAAATCTAAAGTTATTTTAAAAAATGTGACCGTCTTAGTAACACCTTTTAAAGAATGTTAAGTGTGTCTTCGTTTCAACCCACACATGTAAGTTTTCATATATATTTTGAGTGTATTTTTATTATTATTTTTCACCTTCTACATTGTATTATAAGTTTAAGAATTTTATATATTCATAATTAAAAAAATTTGTGCGTCCTATTGAATATCCAAAACAGAAAATTTCAATTTTTAGATGAACTGAAGAAGCCTGAAAATCGGGCGAAACGTTTTCAATAAATTCTAACTAGAACATGATGTAATTTCTCTATCCTTAAAACAAAAGAACCATAAAGCCCAAGAAATTGAATATATATATATATATATATATATATATATATATATATATATATATATATATATATATATATATATATATATATGGTTGAAAAAAAAAATTAGGATAGGCCGAACGGTGCAATATGAGAAGGAGAATATTAATTAGTGATAATTATTTTCAAGCAGAACGTAGATTAAATTATACTTAAGTTACTGTTATTGATTTGTCTCAGATCACTAAACCCTCGAGTTTGTTTTATGTGACTCGATACTGTGATCTTGCTACTACTGCCGCTCGAAGCTTACTGTTTTTTATAGGTTGGCTTCTACGCAGATTGTAGGTGTGAGGATTGAGAGTGTTCGCCCGGGCATCAGTGTTTGTCGGCTGGGTGCCCGTATCGATGGTAATTACGTTCTCGATGTTTTGGTTATTCCTTGTCCTAGTAGACTCTTCCATGTAGTGGAGATATTAAGTACATCCCGCTTATTTAGCTGTCCATTCTTTTCGATTTTCAAGGCTTCTCTGACTATGCATGCATATACATCATATATATATATATATATATATATATATATATATATATATATATATATATATATATATATATATATATGGATAATTTTTCCCCAGAAATTTTCAAGAAACGAATCCCAAATCGCTTTTTATAGCGTTGTAGCCATCCTTCACTAGCTGTAAATGGCTTATCATTTTCTTTAATTTGTGAATGAATTAGCTTTACTTTTTGCTTAATCATTTCCCCACTCACAATATAATTTTTATTTCGTTGATCCAAAAACCACTTATACAATTTTTTTTTCCATTCTGGGAAACCCCGAACTCCTTAATGTTTGTCTTTTACCTGGTCCGACATATGTATCTTTCACAGCTCTAGAAATTAGTTTTTTTTTTGTTTTATCTTAGAAATTGTAGGTTTTGCTACACCATATTTTTTGGCTAAATAAGTAACACCTTGTCTATCATTTAATCCTTGAATCACTAGCGATTTCTCGTACAGAGTAAGACACTTTGGTTTTTTAAGAGACATTTCATCGAAATAAACAAAAAGTATGTAGCCCAAATACGCAGACACCACGTATTAACAACGAACGATCTCACGAAACGAATATATTTTTAGCTTATACGACTGGGAAGTACCGAATGTATCAGGGATTTACAACAGTGGGCAACCGCAACTGTACCGATTTTTCAGAATGGATAGCATTATTTCTTTGTTTCCATTAGCGAAGGTTTGCTTGTTCACTGTATATGGTGGCCTGGGTTAATTAATAACATGTTCACGTTATGCGAGGTTTCCGTTATGCGATGTTCACACTACCGAGTGTCTACTGTATATATATATGTATATATATATATATATATATATATATATATATATATATATATATATATATATATATATATATATATATATATATATATATATATATACAGTCCCTGGCCAAATTATTAGACGCACTGTATTTTTTTTAGTAATTTTATGTTTCTTAAGAGTTTTTATGCAATAATGGTATATTTAAACTACAATATTATTGATATATAATAAAAGACTGTTTTTAGTCAATTTTCACTGGTTTATTTAAATTGCGATGACGCGTTTCGCTGTCGATGCAGCTTCTTCAGATCTACATTTTACACTGTCAAGTTAGGTCATTGTCTTTATTGAATTTAAGTTAGGCTATGCCTCTTACTTACATTTATGATAGCTTATATTCCTATACTACTTAACCTAGGTTCTATACAGTAATCCTAATTAACTTAACCTAGGACATTGGGTTTTAATTACATTGGTTGACTAATCTAACTTAACTAGAGCTTAATTCTAAACTAATCTAGAACTTAATTCTAAACTTAATCTAGGTTACAATCTTCATGGGGGTGGGGGAGGGCCATCGTCTTCGTCGGATATGGGGTCAGAAGGTCTTGGATAGTGATGGCGGGCGTTGGCGGGCACGTGGAATGCGCTCCTTATGGTGGCGTTTGGGTGTTGTAGCGCCTTTGCGAAGAACTTGATGTTGGTGGACCTCATGTGTGCCTTGATTGTTGGCACACCGAGGTCTCTATGCAATTGCCGGTTTCGGACGAACCATGGGGCTCCCGTGATCATCCTCAGGGCCTTGTTCTGTACTGCCTGAAGTTGAGCTCTGCGTGTCGTCAAGTTAGGTTTAATATTCACAGTTTTATATAATTTCTTAATTATAATATTACACCTAATTAAATTACATTGATAGTATTGGAAAATCCACACAGATTTGGAGCTAAGAGAATAAATTCAATAATGGTGAATTGCTTAAATCTACCTGGTCGTTGAGTAAAGTACCTGTAGTCCTTAATCGATTTATTTGCATAGTCTCTAAAAGGTTTAGTTTTAAACCTTTTTGTCGGGTGTGTAAAATTTTGAAATTCTTGTTAAATGTGTGATTTTCTGTTAAATAGATGATTAGCATATGTTGAATTAGATTTTCTATGGATGAAACTTTTTTCGTGTTCTGTAATTCTTTGTCTCAATGTACGTCCAGTTTGTCCGATGTATGTTTTAGGACATGACCCACATGTTAATTATTAAACCCCTGATTTATTGTCTTTATTGATTTGTGGTTTGTAGTTTTTAAGGTATTTCCCTATAGTATTGTTTGTCTTGTAAGCTATGTTGATATTTTTTTGATTTAAAAATTTTTCCAGTTTTTTCCGTTGGTTTGCCGAAATAGGTTAAGCATTTAAAAGTGGTATTTCTGTCCTTAAAACGTGGGTATATTTCTGAGATAGCCTTGTTTCTAAGTTTTTTCTTAACAATACTATTGATTAAAGTAACCGAATAACCGTTGTTAACGGCTACTTGTTTTATGTAGTTTAATTCTTTAGTAAAATTTTCTTCTGATAAGGGGATATTAGTTAGTCTATGTATAAAACTATGATAAGCGGCAAGTTTATGATGGTTAGGGTGGTGAGAACTATTGTGAATTGTGGTATCTGTATGACAAGGTTTGTGAAATACCACTTTTAAATGCTTAACCTATTTCGGCAAACCAACGGAAAAACTGGGGAAATTTTTAAATCAAAACAGCTTACAAGACAAAACAATACTATAGGGAACTACCTTAAAACCTACAAACCACAAATCAATAAAGACAATAAATCAGGGGTTTATCAATTAACATGTGGGTCATGTCCTAAAACATACATCGGACAAACTGGACGTACATTGAGACAAAGAATTACAGAACACGAAAAAAGTTTCATCCATAGAAAATCTAATTCAACATATGCTAATCATCTATTAACAGAAAATCACACATTTAACAAGAATTTCAAAATTTTACACACCGAACAAAAAGGTTTAAAACTAAACCTTTTAGAGACTATGCAAATAAATCGATTAAGGACTACAGGTACTTTACTCAACGATCAGGTAGATTTAAGCAATTCACCATTATTGAATTTATTCTCTTAGCTCCAAATCTGTGTGGATTTTCCAATACTATCAATGTAATTTAATTAGGTGTAATATTATAATTAAGAAATTATATAAAACTGTGAATATTAAACCTAACTTGACAGTGTAAAATGTAGATCTGAAGAAGCTACATCGACAGCGAAACGCGTCATCGCAATTTAAATAAACCAGTGGAAATTGACTAAAAACAGTCTTTTATTATATATTTATAATGAATTTCCATCAAGTAGAAGCTACAACAATCCAAAACAATATTATTGATTTTTATTTAAAAGAATTGTTGTAGACTACATATTTGTATTTATTTTTAACATATGGCAACACTGTGTTGACAAAGTGATACATGAACGTAAATAAGTACAAACCTGTATCAGTCGCGATCGGAATCGAGTCAGGTACGGACGTGTTTCTGTGGCTTTATGGACTGTGATTGTTTGTTTAACAGTTTTATACTACTCAGTTATTAGTTTATTTTGTATGCAGTGTTTTAAAAAAGTAATTGGACTATTTTCATTATGGGTAGAAAAGGCGATCTTTCACCACGTAAAAAAAGCAGAAGTGAAGGCCCTTGTGATTGCGAAAACATTTACAAACCGAGAAATATCACGAAGATTGGAGGTTTCTGAAGCTAGTGTACGACGCATAAAAAAGAAAATTGAGTCAGGGAAGGAATTAAGCCCGAAAAGAAAGAAAAGATGCGGTAGAAAACCAATTTTCACTTCACGGTCAGAGAGATGTTTGAAGAAAATTTGTGTAGAAAACAGATTTGCTACCACAAAGGTAATAAAATCACAACTCCAGAATGCTAGCGTAAATGCTTCTCAGCGCACTGTTCGAAGAAAATTGAAAGAATTAGATTTTAAGGCCTGTCGCTCCGCCAGGAAGCCCAAGTTAACAGCTGCAATGAAAGCAAAGCGCCTGAAGTGGGCCAAACAATGGCAAGACAAAGATGTGGACTTCTGGAGATCGGTAAGATACAGCAATTTAATCAATAATTGATACATTATTATCATTTTCAGTTAAATAAAGCAAATAAACATGGAAGTTTATATATTTTTCCTATTTTTGACAGGTCTGCTTCAGTGACGAAAGCACATTCGAAATTTTGCAGAATAAAGCTCAGTATGTGCGTCGTCGTCATGGAGAAAAGTTTCATCCTGATTGTGTCGTCCCGACGGTTAAACATCCCACCAAAGTGATGATTTGGTCAGTCATCAGCGGCAAGGGCACTGGACGTCTGTACGTCGTCAAAGGAATAATGAGGCAAGATCAGTATAAAGAAGTATTACAAAATCGGTTGATTCCGTAGCTCAGAGAATGGTTTCCAAATGGGGAACCATTCACTTTCATGCAAGATGGAGCTCCCTGTCACACTGCTCGGTCTGTTAAAGCTTTTTTGGCAGAAAAAAATATCCCTCTGTTGGATTGGCCCTGATATGAACCCCATTGAAAATGTGTGAGAGCTGATGAAAAGAGAAGTGGCTAAAGATGTGATTCCAACAAAACCCAGCTCCTAGAAAAGATTATTCATGTATGGAATCATCATCCTCAAATGCAGGAGACAGTACAATCTTGCATTGATAGCATGCCACGCAGAATTAAAGCTTTGATAGCGGCTAAAGGTGGCTCAACTAAATATTGACTTTTACTAACATTAATTTCACTTTTCTTTAAAACTTAATAAACTTATGCTTTTCTAAATTAATGCTGTTTTATTTATGTCAAATAAATAGGTAATTGATTGGATAATATAAAAAATAAAAAACAAATCAATTTAAAATAATAAAACGGTACAATATCACTCGGTAATTAATATTTTACATGAAATCTTGCAGTGCGTCTAATAATTTGGCCAGGGACTGTATATATATATATATATATATATATATATATATATATATATATATATATATATATATATATATATATATATATATATATATATATATACATACTAGCCGGCTCCGCTCGCGTGGACTTGATTCACTACTATCGTCACTGCTTATTCCTTATGTTACCCAACGTAATAAAATATCCCCCATTATTTCTCCTTATCTCCCATTATCTCACCATAACGCCCATTATATAGACTTATCTCTGCTTATTTCCCAGTATCTCTCATTATCTCCCATTATTTATACTTATCTCCCATTATCTCACCTTATCTCCCATTATCTCACCTTATCTCCCATTATCGAGGCTTATCTCGACTTATCTCCCATTATTTCTCCATATCTCCCATTATTTCTCCATATCTCCCATTATTTCACCTTATCTCCCATTATCTAGGCTTATATCGAATTATATAGAACATATGTATAAATTTATAAAAACACGTAAATCGGATAAGTGGTTCTCGAGTGATAAGCGCACTAACGGACAGACAGACAGAGTGACGTTGCATTTTATATATATTGTATTCTTTGCTACATGATATTGTTCCATATTTAATGCTTTAGGGAGTGTATTGCAAGAGAACGTGCTAGCGGCAAATTTTTCTCCGACTTGATTCACTATTATCGTCACTGCTTATTCCTTATGTCACCTAATAACATATATCCTATAACCTGGCCAGAGAACATACGTATGTTTAAAAAAAAGCACGTAAATCGGATAAGTGGTTCTCCAGTGATAAGCACATTAACGGAAGGACAGACGGACAGAGAGACATTGCATTTTATATATATTATAGACATTCTCTGCTACATAATATTGTTCCATATTTAATGGTTTGGACTGTGTATTGCAAGAGAACGCGCTAGCGGCAAACTTTGTCCGACTTCATTTACTATTATTGTCACTGCTCATTCCTTATGCTACCTATCGTAATAAAATATAGCCTATAACCTGGCCGGAGAACATATGTATGTTTAAAAAAAAAAAAGTACGAAAATCGGATAAGTGGTTCTCCAGTGATAAACGCACTAACGGACAGACAGAGATACGTTGCATTTTCTATATTTTAATAGATGTAATAAAATATATACCTATAACCTGGTCAGAGAACATATGTATGAATTTAAAAAATCACGTAAATCGGATAAGTGGTTCTCGAGGGATAAGCGCATTAACGGACAGACAGACAGACAGACAAACATTGCATTTTATATATATATTATAGATATAGATTATTATTATTATTATTATATAACCTGGCCAAAGAATATATGTATGAATTTAAAAAAAGACAGGTAAATTGGATAAGTGGTTCCCGCGTGATAAACGCACTAATGGACAGACAGACAGACAGAGAGGCATTGCATTTTATATATATTATAGATTATACATTACAGATATTCTTTGCTACATAATATTGTTCCATATTTAATGGTTTAGGCTGTGTATTGCAAAGGCACGCGCTAGCGGCAAACTAATTTCCGACATCATTCACTATTTTACGTCACTGCTCATTCCTTATGCTACCTATCGCAATAAAATATAGCCTATAACCTGGCCAGAGAACATATGTATGTTTTAAAAAAAAAAGTACGTAAATCGGATAAGTGGTTCTTCAGTGATAGGCGCACTAACGGACAGACAGAGAGACGTTGCATTTTATATATATTATATTTATATATATATATATATATATATATATATATATATATATATATATATATATATATGTATATATATGTATATATATATATATATATATATATATATATATATATATATAAAGGGTGTTTTTTATAGAGGTATAAAACTTTTAAGTTGGCAACAGTATTTTAACTGGCGGCCATTTTGTAAGCTATCAAGTGATTTATGTTTAGTTTGGTTTGGCATTTCAACATGAATAGACTGACGCCTGAACAACGCTTCCAAATCGTGCAAATTTATTTTGAAAATCATGGTTCTGTTCGAAATACGTATCGCGCACTACGTCCATTTTACTGTCAACATAATCGTCCATCAGAGCAATTAATTCGATTAACTATGGAACGTTTTCGCACCACGTTCACTCTAAATGATAATACGCATCCACAGAGACGTCGTACAGTGCGTACCGAAGAAGTCATTGCTGCTGTAGAGCATAGCGTAGAGGAGGATCCGAATCAGTCTATCCGCCATCGTGCACAGGAATTGGATATGTGCCCATCCATTTTATGGAAGATTTTGCGGAAAGATCTTGGTTTGCGTGCTTACAAAATCCAACTCGTGCAACAATTGAAGCCACACGATCACCTAGCAAGGCGTAGATTCGGTGAATGGGCCCAAAACAAGATTGCCGTTGATCCCGATTTTCATAAGCGAATTTTGTTTAGCGATGAAGCTCACTTTTGTTTGAATGGATACGTCAATAAACAAAACTGCCGTATTTGGAGTGACGATAATCCTCAAGTGTATGTTGAGACACCGTTACATCCAGAAAAACTGTCTGTTTGGTGTGCTTTATGGGCTGGTGGAATCATTGGTCCGTACTTCTTTAAAAACGATGCTGGTCAGAACGTTACAGTCAATGGTGACCGCTATAGAGCCATGATTACTGACTTTTTCGTTCATCAATTGAACAACCATGATGTGCAGGAGCTGTGGTTTCAACAAGACGGCGCAACATGTCACACAGCTCGTGCCACAATTGATTTATTGAAGGGAAACGTTTGGTAACCGCATAGTTTCACGTTTCGGACCCGTGAATTGGCCTCCAAGATCGTGCGATTTAACGCCGCTAGACTATTTTCTGTGGGGATATGTGAAGTCGCTAGTCTACGCCGATAAGCCCGAAATGATTGACCACTTGGAGGACAACATTCGCCGCGTTATTGCCGATATACGGCCACAAATGTTGGAAAAAGTCATCGAAAATTGGACCTCCAGATTAGACTACGTCCGAGCCAGCCGTGGCGGTCATATGCCAGAAGTCATATTTAAATTATAATGCCAGAAGATTATCTTTCGAATAAAGTAAATTTCATGCCAATTTAAAAAATTCATCTTTGTTTTATTCCATTTCAAAGTTCTATACCTCTATAAAAAACACCCTTTATATATATATATATATATATATATATATATATATATATATATATATATATATATATATATAGTCCCTGGCCAAATTATTAGAGGCACTGCAAGATTTCATGTAAAATATTAATTACCGAGTGATATTGTACCGTTTTATTATTTTAAATTGATTTGTTTTTTATTTTTATATTATCCAATCAATTACCTATTTATTTGACATAAATAAAACAGCATTAATTTAGAAAAGCATAAGTTTATTAAGTTTTAAAGAAAAGTGAAATTAATGTTAGTAAAAATCAATATGTAACACATGTTTGGAGCAACGCAATTGAACACTTTGGAGAATCTCGAGCGGTTGCTCTTGACATATCCAAGGCATTCGACCGTGTTTGGCACGATGGACTGTTGGCTAAGTTACGCTCTTATGGTATGTCTGAAAGGTTCTGTTTGTGGCTCTCATGTTTCCTCAGAGAGCGTTCTTTACGAGTAGCGGTCGACGGATTTCTTTCTAACACCCTCACTATCAACGCCGGTGTGCCCCAGGGCTCCATACTGTCTCCTACTCTCTTTCTCATTTACATTAACGATCTGCTGCAAAAGACCGGGAATCCAATATATAGCTTTGCAGATGACAGTACGCTTGTCTCTTCATTCACCTTGAACGCTCGGACATCGGCTGCTCAGGCGAATATCCGCAGACAGCAGGAGGTCGTTGAACTTAACAAAGACCTGGAAGAAATTCTATCTTGGGGTGACAGTAACCAAGTGTAGTTTAACCCTACAAAACCCAAGCGGCAGTTTTTTTCTAAAAAAGTTAACGTTGCTGAACCCGACATAGTTATGTCGGGGCACTCCATTCCCCTAGCATCGTCGCTCAATTTGTTGGGCGTTAGTTTGGGAGCAAATATGTCTTGGCATGAACATGTTACAGGCATAGCAAGGAGAGCTTCTCAAAAGTTGGGAATATTATTTAAAACCAGAAAGCTTTACACCCCACAGCAACTGTTAATTCTATACAAAGCCCAAATTCGACCAATTATGGAATACTGCTCCCACGTTTGGGGCTCCGCTCCCAAACATACACTGCATTTGTTGGATTCTGTTCAGAGAAGAGCGGTCCATCTGATTGGGGACCCGGAATTGACCGGCGGCCTTGATTCGCTGGAACATCGAAGAACGGTTGGCGACTTGAGTCTGTTCTACAAGTATTTTCATGGAAAGTGTTCGAAGGATGTAGCCCGCTTAATTCCTCCCAAAGCGGTGCATGTTAGAAATACACGTCGCGCTGGTGCTTCGCATCCGTATGAGGTTCAGCTTGTTACTCCGCGTACAACGCTTTTCAAGCAATCTTTTATATGGAGAACGTCATCCCTTTGGAATAATTTGCCCAGCGCTGTGTTTCCCACCGAGTACAATTTACAGCGATTCAAAAACAACGTGAATCACTTTTTTCCGCAATCGTGCCGCTCCTGGAGCGCTTTAGAGACTTCCCTGCAGCACGTGAGCTAGACCCATAAAAAAAAAAAAAATATTTAGTTGAGCCACCTTTAGCCGCTATCAAAGCTTTAATTCTGCGCGGCATGCTATCAATGCAAGATTGTACTGTCTCCTGCATTTGAGGATGATGATTCCACACATGAATAATCTTTTTCTAGGGGCTGGGTTTTGTTGGTAATCACATCTTTAGCGACTTCTCTTTTCATCAGCTCCCACACATTTTCAATGGGATTCATATCAGGGCCAATCCAACAGAGGGATATTTTTTTCTGCCAAAAAAGCTTTAACAGACCGAGCAGTGTGTGGCAGGGAGCTCCATCTTGCATGAAAGTGAATGGTTCCCCATTTGGAAACCATTCTCTGAGCTGCGGAATCAACCGATTTTGTAATACTTCTTTGTACTGATCTTGCCTCATTATTCCTTTGACGACGTACAGACGTCCAATGCCCTTGCCGCTGATGACTGACCAAATCATCACTTTGGTGGGATGTTTAACCGTCGGGACGACACAATCAGGATGAAACTTTTCTCCATGACGACGAAGCAGACCTGTCAAAAATAGGAAAAATATATAAACTTCCATGTTTATTTGCTTTATTTAACCGAAAATGATAATAATGTATCAATTATTGATTAAATTGCTGTATCTTACCTATCTCCAGAAGTCCACATCTTTGTCTTGCCATTGTTTGGCCCACTTCAGGCGCTTTGCTTTCATTGCAGCTGTTAACTTGGGCTTCCTGGCGGGGCGACAGGCCTTAAAATCTAATTCTTTCAATTTTCTTCTAACAGTGCGCTCAGAAGCATTTACGCTAGCATACTGGAGTTGTGATTTTATTACCTTTGTGGTAGCAAATCTGTTTTCTACACAAATTTTCTTCAAACATCTCTCTGACCGTGGAGTGAAAATTGGTTTTCTACCGCATCTTTTCTTTCTTTTCGGGCTTAATTCCTTCCCTGATTCAATTTTCTTTTTTTTTTGCGTCGTACACTAGCTTCAGAAACCTCCAATCTTCGTGATATTTCTCGGGTTGTAAATGTTTTCGCAATCACAAGGGCCTTCACTTCAGCTTTTTTACGTGGTGAAAGATCGCCTTTTCTACCCATAATGAAAATAGTCCAATTACTTTTTTAAAACACTGCATACAAAATAAACTAATAACTGAGTAGTATAAAACTGTTAAACAAACAATCACAGTCCATAAAGCCACAGAAACACGTCTGTACTTGACTCGATTCCGATCGCGACTGATACAGTTTTGTACTTGTTTACGTTCATGTATCACTTTGTCAACACAGTGTTACCATATGTTAAAAATAAATACAAATATGGAGTCTACAACAATTCTTTTAAATAAAAATCAATAATATTGTAGTTTAAATATACCATTATTGCATAAAAACTCTTAAGAAACATAAAATTACTAAAAAAATACAGTGCGTCTAATAATTTGGCCAGGGACTGTATATACGAGTATATATATTTATATGGGAATATATATTATTGTTTTATCTTCTACATTATATTTTAGGCAAAACTGCAACATGCTGTAACAATGGCTTTCGGAAAAGGAGCATTTAGAGTAGGCTGGCGATTAGCATTGTTTTCTACAACATATGTGTAAGTTACTATTAAAAGAAATGATTTTAATTGTAAAAGGCTTTATAACCTTAACACTTAAAACAGTTGGACAAGAATTCTTTGAAATCTCTATTTTGAAATGAAATTAGTAATTCATTTTAAAAATATACATACAAGGCTTCGCCTGTTTACTTGTAATCATCCAATATTAAGAGGACAACTAAAAATAATGAGTTATGATTTCGTGGAAAGTGTAGTCAGAATTCCAAAATATAAAAATACTCATTGATTCACCAGCTTTCGCAATATTATTAAAATTCTAACTTAATTAGGTAAAATTATCGTGCATTGTAAAGAAAATAAATAACATTATATAAAAATTAATTATTAAAATTAACAAGTAAGTACAACCCTGTACCCATTCCCAACAAATTTTACTACAAGACCACGCATTATCATTCCAGTTTTTAGCCGCGCTGTACGGACGGGAGGTACGGTATTTTTTTGCATAAGACAGCGTTTAAAATTTTATCCAATGTTTTCTACTTGTCCTTATCATACTCACTGCAATTTTTAATGAATCATTGATTTGGCGAAAACGATGTTATGAACGATACTCTGTTCTTTTTTGTATCTGAGGTTACAAGTATTTACAAGCTTTTTCGCTGAGAAGTAGATTGATTTTTTACCCTTATGTCTAATAAAGGGTGTCCCAAAATTCACGCAAGATTTGAATTTGGCGCCATTTGTATGGTAAAGTATTGCCAAGAAAACACAAAACACAACGTGACAGCTGACAGTTCAGGGTTATTAAAAATGGAGCGCTACACGAAAGAACAACGTGTTTTCATTGTTGAGCAGTATTTTAAAAATAACACAGGGTAACAGCTGTTTTGGTGTCGAGGTTTTTTGAGCTGATTCTATATCAATTTGATGTCCTGAATTCAAATAACGTATTCATTTGTACCTAGGAGCTCAAATTTTTAAGATATACAATTTTAGAGAAATATAAGTTACATTTTTGTAACTCAAATCCGTAAGTGTAGTAAACAAAAGTAGATACGAAATTTTTATTTTAGTTATACAAAATACAATATTACGTCGTACTTACAAACAAAAAAAAACATTGAAGAAATGAAATAGTCCCTCAACACTTGGAAAGCTTCTTTTCCGCGACATTCTTGAATGTTTTTTTAAACAGTCCCTTTTTAAACTCCAGCAGTAATCTGCCATCATGTGCATGTCCCATCTTCCTTAGTAGCGGTCCTCCATAACTTTAATATCTTGGTGAAATCTTTCACCTTGTTCCTCACTCATGTCTCCTAAATTTTCTGGAAAACGGTCTAAGTGGCTGTGTAAATAGTGTATTTTAATACTCATATTGCACCCTAAGGATTTGAAACTATTAAGCATCTTGTTAATTCAACATAGTTTTGAGCTTTATGTTTGCCTAGAAAATTTTCTACAACTGCAACAAATGATGTCCAAGCTTCTCGTTCAACTTGATTCATTGAATTTATGAAGGCAGGATCCTTAATTAATTGTCTTATTTGTGGGCCGTCAAATATCCCTGCTTTGAGTTTTTCTGTGCTCAACTGATGCATTTTTACCCCTATATATGCAAAACAAGACCCATTCTTATCAAGAGCCTTTACAAATTGCTTCATTAAGCCCAACTTTATATGTAACGGAGGAAGTATGATTTTTTCTCTTTCAACCAAAGCGTCGTTAATGACATTCTTTTCCCCAACGTCCATGTTTTCTCTCTGAGGCCAATCTTTTCTAACCCAGTGGTGTGTTTTGTCCCTACTATCCCAGAGGCACAAGAAACACGGATATTTCGTGTAACCACTTTGCTGCCCAAGAAGAAAGTTTACCATTTTTAAGTCTACACAAATCATCCATTGATGTTCGTAATACTTTATCTTCTGCAAGACCAAAGCTATGGTATTATATTCTTCTTTCAGTTTCGTTGAGTGAGCTAGTGGTATTGAACCATATTTATTCCCATTATGTAGAAGGACACATTTTAAACTTCGCTTTGAACTGTCAATAAATAGGCGCCAATCATCTGGAATATATTCAGAAAGTCCCATTTCTTTCATGAGTCCCCTAATTTCGTGACAAAATACAAGATTGTCTTCTTGAGAAAAGAATGGTAGCAGATCTTTTTCTCTTGTACGGTAAAAGGTAATTTTGGTTCCTTGTTCCAGTAAATTTTTGTCGTTCAACCTAGAAGCCAGTATTTCAGAAGCTTTTTTCGATAAATTGAGATCCCTGGTGAGATCATTTAATTCATTTTGATTGAAGCGTTGAGGAACTGATGACGTCCCCTCATAGTCACTGTTAGTTTCATTAGCATCAGAACTTTTATTAGCATCAGAAGAGCGATCAGAGGGAAAATTTTCGTCATCAGAGATATGTGGTAGCTGATGAAATGTTGGAATCGGTATTTCATCTGAGTGCGGGATAGGGCGTATTGCCGAGTCTAAATTGGGATAAGTCCACTTACTGCGGTTATTTCGATTGATTCCATTAGTATTTACTAAACAGAAATAACAATCATTGAAGTGGTTTTTTGGTTCTCTCCAAACCATTGGTACGTCGAATTTTAGACATTTTCTTTTCCCGGTAGTCCACTGCCGTAAATGCTCTGTACAAGTTTTACATACGAGATGCGGGGCCCACGTTTTGTCCTGATCACCAAGCTTACCTCCAAAGTATCCAAGATACGCTCGCTTTACAAAGTCAGTAATAGTTTGTCTGTTTTGTTGAAACATGTATTCTCCACATATATAGCAAAACACATCAGGTTGATTTACATTACTTCTTCTTGAACTGGAACCTGAACTCATTTTAATTCTGTTCAATAACACAAAAAGACTCTTTTCTTAACATAAAATAACACGTCGAATTCGATCTACTCTCATTAGTAAGAACGCACAAACTGACGAGACTTACCCGAGTTAGGTGATTAAAAGGGTCAGTTCAGGTACCTGATAGGCCATGGTTCCACTATTTATAGATTTACCTGGAATTTACACAATTACAGACTGACAATAAAACCATTGTACCTACATTAATGAATATATAATAATTTTAGAACTCTCATAAATGAATATACTGAATAAAAACCACATTGGTAGATAAGTTGATGTATCTAAAAAAGTAGAGCTGATAGAGAAAAACGGATTGCATGTATAGATTTAGCGTCCCAAATATAGTTTAAAATCAGCTCTAAAATCCCAGGCACCAAAACAAAAATATTTTTTTTGTTGCCCTGTGTAATGAAAGTTCAGCAGCTACAGTTCGGAATTTTCGTACAAAATATGGTCGGAATAGTGATTTAACCTCATCAACTGTGAAGAGATTAATTGAAAAATTCAGGGAGACTGGATCAATTAGTGATCTTAAACGCTCTGGCCGTCCTTCAACAAGTCGTTCGACAGAATACATTGAAGCAGTTCGTGAGAGTGTTGCTGAGACTCCAGGAACATCAATTCGGCACCGTGGTCAAGAATCGGACATTTCGAGAAGCTCTCTACAGCGTATTCTCACGAAAGATTTGTATCTTCATGCTTACAAAGTTCAATTGACTCAAGAACTGA
The DNA here is from genome assembly GCA_019049505.1 of Pachyrhynchus sulphureomaculatus. Taxonomy (NCBI): domain Eukaryota; kingdom Metazoa; phylum Arthropoda; class Insecta; order Coleoptera; family Curculionidae; genus Pachyrhynchus; species Pachyrhynchus sulphureomaculatus. The sequence continues at coordinate 22,559,690 of CM032456.1, forward strand.
AGCCTACTGACCACGCACAACGAAGAGAGTTTGTTGAATGGATTATGGAATAACAACAAGTGAATACCGATTTTTCGACGAAAATCATCTTCAGCGATGAGGCTCATTTCCATGTTGATGGCTTCGTTAATCGACAAAATTGTCGCATTTGAGGTTCAGACAATCCACACGTGACTGTTGCGAAACAAATGCATCCACAACGTGTCACTGTTTTGGTGCGAATTTTTGGGCTGGAGACATCATCGGGCTATTCTTCTTCGAAAATGCGGTTGGCCAGGCAATAACAGTGAGTGGTGATCGTTATCGCGATATGATAATCCAGTTTTTTTGTGCCTAAATTGCAAGATATGGATGTGGACGACATGTGGTTTCAACAAGACGGTGCCACATGCCATACAGCCCGAGAAACAATTCAATTACTGCACGAGTAATTTTCTGGTCGTGTAATATCCCGTTTTGGTGATTAGAATTGGCCGCCCAGATCATACGATTTAACGCCGTTGGAATTTTTCTTTGGAGTTTTTTAAAGGCTAAGTTATATGCCAACAAGCCCACGACCACCCACGACTTGAAGGAGCTGTATCAACGAAATTCAGCCACATTTATTTATTTATTTATTTATTTTATTTATTTACTGTTACAAGCCCAACAAAATAATTAATTAATAAGGCCGATCATACAGTCATTAAACAATACTAATATTTATCACAAAATGTTTAATTATACAAACAAAAAACAAACTACAATTTCACATATGCTGCTGATATTAAAATAAGTTTAGACAGATACAGAAGAATTCCCTCTGAGACATGGATAGATCACATGCTCTAGATACCTTATTATAAGCAGCGCATATCTTATAAACGGGTGAAGTGTGTGTGAGCAGTAGGAAGATAGAAGAAGTTTCCAGTCCAATGAGCTAATCTGGGCACAACAAAATTCAGTTCCTCCAGCAACAGTGGACATTGAATCACACCATTTACAAGTTTGTACAGAGACATCACCATACCCATATTTCTACGTTTCTCTAAAGTCATATAAGTAAATCTCTCTAACAAAATATCATTCTCTATACCTACCGGTGGATACATCCCATCAACTTTCCTAGCCAAAAACTTTAAAAACCTCCTCTGAACCCTTTCCAAAGCCACAACCCACCTATTATACAATGGTGCCCAGATAACAGACCCATACACAAGCCTACGAGGCTGGTTTGAAAAGTCCGTGCAAAGTCCGAGAGATGGCACCACCGGCGCGTATCGAGATCATGTTTAGTTAGTAGCATCTCTTGAATGAACGCACACCAAGTTTCAGCCATATTAGTCTATTTTCTTTGTGTTTAGCATTCGTGTGAATCAAGGAAGTCGAGTGATTTTCAAGAAATGGACGAAAAAGCATTTCGTGTGATGATTAAACATTACTTTATGAAAGGCAAAACGCCTCAGGAGATTAAAGAGAAGCTTGATAAACATTATGGTGGCTCTGCACCTTCGATTAGAACAGTTTATAAGTGGTTTCAAAACTTTCGGACTGGCCATATGGGCACAAGTGAGGTTGAACGTTCTGGACGGCCTGTGGAGGTTACGACTCCAGAAATCATTGATCAAATCCATGATATGGTGATGGATGACAAAAGAGTTAAGGTGCGTGAGATTGCTAGTGCTGTGGACATCTCGACTGAACGGGTACATAATATTTTGCATAAACATTTGGACATGAGAAAGCTATCCGCAAGATGGGTGCCGCGATTGCTCACGCTTGACCAAAAACGGAATCGTGTGAAGTGTTGCAAGGATGGTTTGCAGCTGTTCCAGAAGAATCCAGAGGACTTTAAGCGTCGTTTCGTCACTGTGGATGAAACATGGATACATTACTATACTCCTGAGAGCAAACAACAATCTAAACAATGGGTTACCAAGGGGGAATCTGCACCAAAAAAGGCGAAGACCGTTCCTTCGGCCGGAAAGGTTATGGCGACTGTCTTTTGGGATTCGCAAGGGATAATCCTCATCGACTATCTGGATAAGGGTAAAACTATTACAGGTGAATATTATTCATTGTTATTGGACCGTTTGAAAACCGAGCTGCAAGAAAAACGCCCGCGATTGGCCCACAAGAAAGTCCTTTTCCATCACGACAACGCACCAGCACACACCTCAGCAGTTGTGGTCGCAAAATTAATGGAAATAGGATTCCAACTCGTTTCACGTCCCCCCTATTCTCCAGACTTGGCTCCCTCGGACTACTATTTGTTCCCCAATTTGAAGAAATGGCTGGCGGGACAAAGATTTTATTCAAACGAGGAGGTGATTGCAGACACTAATGGATATTTTGCAGACTTGGACAAATCCTATTATTCGGAAGGGATCAACAAACTAGAATATCGTTGGACGAAGTGTATAAGCCTAAAAGGAGATTATGTCGAAAAATAAAAAAGGTTTACCCCAAACACATAAGTAGTTTTTATTTTTGCACGGACTTTTCAAACCAGCCTTGTACTTCTGACCAATGCACCGTATAACGTTGAAAAGGTTTCAATATTTTGAAAAGACCCACAATTTCTAATTATGAATCCCATCATTTTCATCGCTTCTGAAACCACCTTGCCAATGTGCTGATTGAAGGTCAACCTAGAGTCCAGAACAATGCATTTTTGCAAAACGGTCATGGAAAATTTCGACAAAAGAGTGCGTATGTGCCAGCAAAGCCGTGGAGGCCATTTACCCGATATGTTATTCCATACATAACCCTAAACTGTATACTTTAAGAATTAATAAAAAAATTTCAGTTTTTAATTAAAAACCAGTGTTTTCTATCAAAATTACTTCTTGCGTGAATTTTGGGACACCCGTTAGCTCTACTCAAGGGGGAATTTAGTAATTACAGTTTTCATAACGACTAAAAATATTAATTTTAAATGTCATTATCTCAAAAACATCTAAACTTAGAAAAAGGGTCACTATAATTTCTGAATTAGCCACCATAGTTGTAATATACTGGAGCCCATGACCACAAACAAGAGGAGACGTTGGACAGGAAAAAGATGGCTGTGAATGCACCCTCTATACCTAAGGTATCAGGTTAATAAATAAATCAAAGTATAATAACTTAATGTGACCTTTAACTATGATAATTTTTTTTTGGCTAAATCAGCCCAGTGTATGCCGGTCGCCACTGATGAAAGGAATATTGTGAAATATATTATAAATTATAGAAACTACATACAAATAAAAATAGCTTTCCTTGTCTATATATAGATAGACACCGAACTGAAGGAAGTTTATGGTGACTCTGCACCTGCACACAAGACCATGTATAGTAATTTTCACAATCTAAGAAAGTGACTTAGCTACCTTTACCCATTCAGAATTCAACAAGATTCGAAAGTGATTAATTTATGGCTGTTTAATGACGAGGCATCGTGCAGGGCTGCACTATACCTGATTGTATAATTGTTGGGTTTAAAATTTTATTGTGATAAGACAGTTGAATTTTAATGTTTTATGTACTGAATAATACACAATATAGTAATTACACAAATATATTAAAACAGTTACAGTAGCCTCGCGTAAATTTGTTACAATTTTAGTTATTAATTAATATCTAGTTCAATTTCGCTATTGCTACTATCTCGCAAATCAAAAATAAGTTTTTTTACAGGTTCTAAACTATTTATATTTATGTACATACATCGATATGAGTTTTCAATTTTTTTGACGTGTTCTTGAATCGCTGTAAATTGTACTCGGTGGGAAAATTATTCCAAAGGGATGTTGTTTTCCATATAAAAGACTGCTTGACAAGCGTTGTACGCGGAGTAACAAGCTGAACCTCATACGGATGTGAAGCACCACTTTGGAAGGAATTAAGCGGGCTACATCTTTCGAACACTTTCCATGAAAATACTTGTAGAACAGGCTTAAGTCGTCAACCGTTCTTCGATGTTCCAGCGAATCAAGGCTTCATATTTTATAAATTCAATTTTTCTTTTATTTAAGAGGCTTATCTACAATAATACAAGCGTATAGAGGAAAATATGGCATAGTTGAATATGTTGCTGCCGGTGGTATGACAGGTTTTCTGTACAAATTTAATACGGGACCAAGCGGTTGGGTCGTTGGAAGTGGTTTGGGTAAGTTACTGTTTAAGTTTTTATTTTTAACTCTTCTACTTGAAACAGCTAATTTTTCAAAATTTCTAATTTTGCGACTTATTTTTATACTAACAGAGATAATTTTTTTATTCAGTGCCTAATTTTTCTGATGTAAAAAAGGATATTTAGATTTTTACTTTCCACATACAGATAAGTTGTTTCTGTTGAATTTCTTCAATAATTGTGGTTTCCAATTTTATCATTTCCCGTATTTGTTCATTCCTAATCCTGTCCGTTCTAGATATTTTTGCTGCTCTTCGGAAGTAGTCCATTTCCAACCCGAGAAGCTTTTGTTCTAACCGTCTGGTCAATTGCCATGTCTCACATCCGTATAGTACGATGCTTTTAAAAATGGAGACATAGATATATCGTTTCTTTTCTAGGTATACGTACCTTGACCAAAGGATAGAATTCAGGTGTCCTATCACCGCTTTTAACTTACTGATTCTGTCTTCTATTTCTCGTTCTGTTCTGCCGTTTGTTTCCATTTTTGTCCCCAGATAGGTATACTCCTCGCACGTCTCAATTACTTCGCCAGAGTTTAAAGTAAGGTTGTCTTCTTCTCCTCCTATGCAAAGATAATTGGTTTTTTTGTAGTTCACCGTCAGGCCCCAGTTTTTATATTCATCAAACAATCTTCTCTTCATAAACTCAAGGTCTTCTTTGTCCTGTACTATAACAACCTGGTCATCAGCGAAGTGCAATGTGTAAAGTGTTCTATTGTCTGTGAGCTGTATTCCCATTCCCCTACATGTTCTTCTCCATCTTTACAGTGTCTTATTTAGATATATTCGAAAAGGCGTTGAGGATAAACAGCAGCCCTCTCTGAGACCCTTGGTTACGAGGAAGCTATTCGAGAAGAAGTTGGCTAGTTTTATTTTGGAGTACGACTGACCATAAAGTTGTTTGATTGCGGTAATTGCTGTATTGTTGATTGGAGATACATCTAATACTTGCCATAGTATTTTATTGGGACCGTATCATACGCTTTCGTCAAATCCACGAACAATAAATAAACCTCTTATTGAGGTCTTTTTCTCATTTACTTGGGTAAAGGTAAATATATTATTCAGATAAGACCTACCAGCTCTAAACCCGACTGTTCTCCGATTTCGCACGGCCCATACTCTTTTTCAATAATATTTCTGAGGATTTTGTCATACACTCTACTGAAGGTACTTGTGACAGATATACATCTATAGTTATGGCAGTAATTTCTGCTTTCCTTCGTGTGGATTGGCGTTATCCACGCTTCCTTCCAGATCTGAGGAATTATTTCTTCATTTACATATTTTTCCGAATAAGTGTGCAGCATTTTTATTAGCTTTTCTGTACCGTTTTTTCAGAAATTTTACCGGAATTCCCTCTGGTCAGCGGCTTTTCTATTCTTCATGGATTTATCTGCTTTCCATACCATTTTTTTTCTGTCACTTGTATTTGTTGTCCTTGAACTTGATATTTGGTGGGTGATTGTGTGATGTATTTTTCTCTGTTTTCAGCAAGCTCCCGAGAGTAGTATTGTTGCCATTCCTTTAGTTGAATGGGATTTATATTTTTACTTTTAATTTTGGTAAAGTGTATTTTGAGCTCAATCAGTGTCCTCATTTCCGAAAACTCAGAGGCCGGCCTCGGTAGCATAGTGAGTTAAGAGCCTGCATATTAACCCGATAGTCGCTGGTTCGGCTGGGTATTGTGTGTGTATCTTAAGGGAGTAAATAATGCAGAAATGACATAGCGCCCGTGGTAGCACTACCGCGTTGTCTGAAAGTATCTCAAAATACAAATATATGTTTGGCACCTGGGCAACGTTGACGGATATACCTCATCAGAGATATACTAAGAAAAAGGGCAAAAATAGAGGTAAACTATAAAATAACCGATCAAATACAACTTGAACTTGCGCAATTAATGTTCCATACGTTGATTGCTTTTAAAATAAAAATTTTTGTTACAGAGGTATAAAATAACACAGCCCCACAAAAAAAAAAAGTGGGGTATACTTTTGATGCGATATATCAGATCCGTAGTATTTTTGCCCGCTGATCACGAATCTGGCGTCAGAATATCGCCATCACATCTCAATTTTTTTCCAACCTCAAAAAATAGGTAAAAATTAGTAAAAATTAAGAAAAATATACTCCTAAAAAATTGATTCAAGCTTTTTCATGAATCCAAAGATGTATTAATATGTATTCGGACACGCTAAGCTAATATTCATCGGTTGGATTAAGCCATACAGTTCTGTTTTCTTTCTAACCTCAATAAATCAGACAGATATAGTGCTTCTCGAATGCAAAAACGAATTCAAATTAAAATTCAAAACCGATTCTTACCAAATTTGGTACACGGGTTTTTTTTGGGTTGCTGATCATGAATCTGAGGTCGGATTTGCAAAATTCAAAATGGCGGATCCAAGATGGCGGACAAAATTTTTGAAAACCGACCGATTCCTACCAAATTTGGTATACAGTTGGGGAATCCTCAAACCTGATACTCTTAAACCCTAAACCCTGAAACCTTAGACTCCCACACCCTGTAACCTCAAAAAATAGACCTCAATAACCCTGTAACTTTAAAAATGAGACCCAATAAACTCAAAACCAGGACTTTTAAAACCATATACTCTCAAATAGTAGACTATTAAGCCCTAGAATTGCGAAGGTTAGACCCGCGCCTAACTTTCCTTTTTTTGGCTGTATCTTGTTCTTTTTTCCGCGAATGACCTTTTCAAAGGCTTTCTGCCCAAACGCTTTTGAGGACTTGTTTCTCTTTTTAGCGACCAGCAATAGTCCGCTAGCATATGGTCATCCCATCGTCCTTGATACCGATTTTCTATGATTTTCAGATCTTGGTGAAAACGTTCCCCTTGCTCCTCACTGTAGTCACCAAGATTATCTCGGAAATCATCGATGTGGGAGCCCAGGAAATGTAATTTTAATTTTAGATTCATTAAGCAACCTAATGTTTGAAAATTTTTTACCATTTTCTCGACTATTTCTTAGGACTTTTATTATTTCCCAAAAAGTTTGTTGCGACTTCTTTAAAACTAAGCCAAGCAGCTTTTTCAACTTTATTCATTTTAGTAACAAATAATGAATCTTGAAACAATTTTCTTATTTGTGGCCCGTCAAATACGCCTGCCTTAATTTTAGCTTCAGAAAATTTCGGAAATTTTTTATGCAAATATTTGAAACATGGGCCGTTTGTATCTAATGCTCTCGTGAATTGCTTCATAAGTCCAAGCTTAATGTGAAGCGGGGGAATAAGAACTTTTCTTGGATCTACCAATGGTGGAAACAATACATTATTTTCACCAGGAGTGAACGATTCTCTTGTTGGCCAAATTTTTTTCTTATAATGACGTTCCCTGGCTCTGCTATTCCACAGACATTTATAACAGGGATAAAGTGTAAACTCTGACTGTTGGCCAAGCAATATTGTTACAATTTTCAGATCTCCACAAATTTTCCAGTTATGATCAGCATATTTTATTTTTATCAAAAGCTGCTTCATTTTTTCATATTGCTCTTCCATAACTGTGGAATGAGCAATCGGAATGGGAGCGTAAACGTTGGTATTATGCAGCAAAACTGCCTTAATGCTCCGTTTAGAAGAATCAATGAACAGTCTCCATTCTTCAAGATCGTATGAGTTATTTTGAAATTCATCCATTAGACCTTTTACATCGGTACAATATGAAAGTGACAATTCCTCGTCCATTATGAAATATTTTCGAAATTCTTCATCTTTGTTTCTATAATAAGAAATCGTAGCTTCTGGCTTAAGTAAGTGTATTTTCTTTAAAAAGGAAGCAAGATGCTCTGAACCATCTTTGGATAAGCCTAAATCTCTGACTAGATCACCAAGTTCTGACTGTGATACGAGTATTGGTTCTGGTTTACGGTTGTATGGTAGAAATTCTTTATCTGTGTCACTAGTATATGATAGGTTGTCACTAGAACATTCACTAGTAACAGTGTTTGAATCTTTATCGACAGTCTCAATGTTTTCGGCATGAACTAATAAGGTGAAATCATTTGTTTCCATAACATCAGCATTAAGTGGTTCAGGAGGCGGACTTAGTTTAGTTGGTCTTGTTACTGTCGAAACATCGTTATAAGTAATAGTGCTTTTTATTTTTTTCGGTTATGCCTAGATACAACATTCATACAAAAGTAGCAATCATTTTCACTGTATGGTCTATTCCATATTGCTGGTCTGGAATATTTAATCGCCTTCTTATTGATGTACAACATTATTTTGCAAGAACTGCAAATGATGTGGGGAACCCAATCTGTATCCCGGTGCTGTATTTCAATGTTAAAACAATCCTTATATAAGGTTTTAATCTTATCCGTTATCGGTGACCCCATTTTACTCAATACGTGTTAACAGCAAATATAACAAAATTAATCACTGTTTTTATCGCACTTATGAAAAGTCCTTGTACCGTGAGGCCGTTTTCTTGTAGCATTATACTCTACATGAGCCAAGTCACCCACACATGAAGAGCTACGGTCGCTGGATGACGACGGCTGCGGGCCCGCTTGCCCACCCTGACCAACCGCCGATACTGGGTTTCCCGAGTCCCTGCATCGTAATTCTCTTTCTTCTACCTGCCATGACGGCATCTAAGCCGTTATCCAGGGACTCTGCCGGCTAGTGGAGTAACACCGTTGCCCACCGTCACCACGTGGAGGTGCCCTGGATGCAGGTAGAAGAATAAAAATCGACCGATGAATTTTCTCGGCGTTCAAAATGGCGCGAAAACATCTGCCATCTTGAATTTTGCAAATCCAACCTCAGATTCGTGATCAGCGACCCAAAAAATCCCCGTGTACCAAATTTGGTAAGGATCGGTTGAATTTTAATTTGAATTCGTTTTTGCATTCGAGAAGCACTATATCTGTCTGATTTATTGAGGTTAGAAAGAAAACAGAACTGTATGGCTCAATCCAACCGATGAATATTAGCTTAGCGTGTCCGAATACATATTAATACATCTTTGGATTCATGAAAAAGCTTGAATCAATTTTTTAGGAGTATATTTTTCTTAATTTTTACTAATTTTTACCTATTTTTTGAGGTTAGAAAAAAATTGAGATGTGATGGCGATATTCTGACGTCAGATTCGTGATCAGGCAAAAATACTACGGATCTGATATATCGCATCAAAAGTATACCCCATATTTTTTTTTGTGGGGCTGTGTAATCAATGACTTCACAAAACACACCCCAAATGAGTTTTCAACAATGGTTTTTTTCTGATCTTTACTGAAGACTGATGACCTTGAAATTTTTATTTTTTATATGCCAGATAAATTATTAAGTGATAATTTTCGTTTAATCTCCACCCTCTAGAGAATATTCCAGGTTTTTTTTTCAAAATTTTTTGATCATTACTTTTCGAGATAGGGGGAGCAGCGATTTTTCGCGATTTTTTTAAAAATAATACAAAGAAAAGTGTGCGCAAGTTTAATATTATATATATTTTTTACAAGCTTTTATTTGACACCCCACTCGATGATCTGAAAAATAAAATGTTTCACTTCCGATTTTACCTCCCAAAACAAACCCTTCAAGTCAAAATTTAACTTTCAGAAGTACACCACTCTGATGGGGCCATTAATTCTCATATTAGTACCAAATTTCAACTTTCTGTGTCAAATAATTTCTGAGAAAATCGAGTGTAACAGACAGATAGACGTACAGACAGACAGAAACCGAAGTGATCTTATAAGTAAAACCGGTCAAGTGCAAGTTGAACTTGCGCAATTAGTGTTCCGTACGTTGATTGCTTCTAAAATAAAAAATGTTGTAACGGAAGTATAAAATGATCAGTGACTTCACAAAACACACCCCAAATGAGTTTTCAACAAAGTTTATTTCCAATCTTTATTGAAAATTGATGACCTTGAAATTTCTGGGTTTTTTTATATACCCGGTAAATTATCACACTTGTGATAATTTTCCTTCAATCTACACCCCGTGGAGAATATTCCAGAATTTTTTCAAAATTTTTCGATAAGTACTTTTCGAGATAAGGCGGGTGGACAGCGATTTTTCGCGTTTTTTTTAAAGAATAATACAAAGAAAAGCGCGCGCAAGTATTACGTTATATATATATATATATATATATATATATATATATATATATATATATATATATATATATATATATTTTACTCGTGTTTTCACAAGCTTTCATTTGACACCACACTCGATTACCTAGTAAATTTTTTTTTTTTTTCACTTTCGGTTTTACCCCCCAAAATTGACCCCTTAAGTCAAAATTTAACTTTCAAAACTACATGGCTCTGATGTGGCCATCAATTCCTATATTATTACCAAATTTCAACTCTCTATGACAAGTAGTTTCGGAGAAAATCGAGTGTGACAGACGGACAGACAGACAGACGGACGGACAGACAGACACCGAAGTGATCTTATAAGTGTTCCGTACGGAACATTAAAAAGAAGTCTAAAGATTCGTGAAGATGTCTTGTGCAATCGTAGGGGAAATATCTGAAATTTACTCCACATTGACACTGTCTTATCTCAAGAAAAACGATTTCCCATCTAGCCAGGGCCGTGAAAGCTTTCGTTTCATGTTAGTTATTAGTATCTTTACAGATATGATTCTTAAACTTTTTTATTTGTGTGATTGTGTTGCGAATGCCTGTTCGCGAAGACTAGCTGATGAGCTCTCAAATGGAGTTTGATGATAAATACATGGCACCCCCGGGTTGTCGATTAGTCTTGGATTCCCGTACTGTTAATGTAAGGGCAAAACTTGCTAACAATCTTCTTCCAATCACCCACTATACATTTTTTCTGCATATTTGTTACTAACGCTGAATATATATTTCGTTTAAACCTTTCTGGATACGTGTAACCGTCTCTCTGGTGAGACTAGAAGTACGGTCCTTTCTGAAATCGCAATATTGCGAAGGAGGGTGGAAAATACTAATTTATGTATTTATATAGGGGCAGTAGTGGTCCCGTTTAAATTGTTCTTTATTTTTAACATTTACCACCAAACACTTAATGGTGATATTAGTACTGTGGCTGTGTCTGTAGCAATAAGAGAACTAATTCTTATTTGTCTGACTGTGGACGTTTCTCTTGGATTAAAGGTTTCAACGGTTCACTTCAGATTACGCTGGAGTTTATCAGCTACTAATACTTTTAAAGATATGCTTCTTAAACGTTTGCTGCCTTCGTGATTGTGTGAGATTGCATCTTCACCTTAGTTAGCTGATAAGCTTTTAGTTTGGTGATTAATAGATTAAACACGTGTTTTGTCCATTATTTTTAACCTCCCATACTTTTAAGGCACAGGCCAAATTTACTAACAGTCTTCGCCCAGTAAGTCACTATATAATTTTTCTGTGTACTTTTCAAAAGCACTAAAAACATAATTTGAATTTTTTAAATTATATTCTTCTTAAAAGTATGATTTGTTACCAGCTCTTGTCCAGAGAAAAAAAAGCCTTTCAAATCGTAACCGGTATTGATGTAAGATTCTTTAAGGTAAATTCGCGTATATAAAGTTGATAATGCAGAAGCATGCAGACACCCTCACCGCATTGAAGTAACGCAATTTTCGGACGACTCTTAAATTGACATAAAAAAAGTTTACAGGTGACGGCGCTTGCTCCGTGGCGTAGTACTTGCTTGCGGTGCAGAAGGTCTCGGGTTCAATCCCGACAGGTTGGTATATTTTTATTTAAGTATATACGACCTGGCCACGTATAAAGGTAGATATGTTGTGTGCAGAAATGCAATAACGCCCGTAGCAGCACCACCGTGTCGTCTAAAAGGTGCCGTGAAAAACATGTATGTTTCGGGACTGTTCGCGAAGACTAGCTGATGAGCTCTATAATGGAGTTTGATGATAAATACATGGCACGCCCGGGTTGTCGATTAGTCTTGGATTCCCGTACTGTTAATGTAAGGGCAAAACTTGCTAACAATCTTCTTCCAATCGCCCACTATACATTTTTTCTGCATATTTGTTACTGACGCTGAATATATATTTCGTTTAAACCTTTCTGGATACGTGTAACCGTCTCTCTGGTGAGACTAGAAGTACGGTCCTTTCTGAAATCGCAATATTGCGAAGGAGGGTGGAAAATACTAATTTATGTATTTATATAGGGGCAGTAGTGGTCCCGTTTAAATTGTTCTTTATTTTTAACATTTACCACCAAACACTTAAAGGTGATATTAGTACTGTGGCTGTGTCTGTAGCAATAAGAGTACTAATTCTTATTTGTCTGACTGTGGACGTTTCTCTTGGATTAAAGGTTTCAACGGTTCACTTCAGATTACGCTGGAGTTTATCAGCTACTAATACTTTTAAAGATATGCTTCTTAAACGTTTGCTGCCTTCGTGATTGTGTGAGATTGCATCTTCACCTTAGTTAGCTGATAAGCTTTTAGTTTGGTGATTAATAGATTAAACACGTGTTTTGTCCATTATTTTTAACCTCCCATACTTTTAAGGCACAGGCCAAATTTATTAACAGACTTCGCCCAGTAAGTCACTATATAATTTTTCTGTGTACTTTTCAAAAGCACTAAAAACATATTTTGAATTTTTTAAATTATATTCTTCTTAAAAGTATGATTTGTTACCAGCTGTTGTCCAGAGAAAAAAGCCTTTCAAATCGTAACCGGTATTGATTAAGATTCTTTAAGGTAAATTCGCGTATATAAAGTTGATAATGCAGAAGCATGCAGACACCCTCACCGCATTGAAGTAACGCAATTTTCGGACGACTCTTAAATTGACATAAAAAAAGTTTACAGGTGGCGTAGTACTTGCTTGCGGTGCAGAAGGTCTCGGGTTCAATCCCGACAGGTCGGTATATTTTTATTTAAGTATATACGACATGGCCACGTATAAAGGTAGATATGTTGTGTGCAGAAATGCAATAACGCCCGTAGCAGCACCACCGTGTCGTCTAAAAGGTGCCGTGAAAAACATGTATGTTTCGGGACTTGAACAACCTTGACGAGGAGTACGACATCCCCGTCGATATTCTCAGGATGTGATAAGGGATAAAATCACTACTCGGGCGGGGAAGAGAACGATATAAAAAACAAAGAGATTATAAATTTACCGATCATTTACCGCATTTCTTCATTTTTGGTAATCGTACCGGTAATTTTGAAACTGAGGTGGGGTTTTATTTACTTAAAAAAAAACAAAATACATGTTTCATTAAATATTATATTTAATTGTTCAAAACATTAATGGATTGGAGCTCTTAACTGTAATATTAGGGATTAACAAATTAAAAAAAAAAGAAAAATTACATTATATATAACGTTACTGGTAATTTACCGTTTTACAGTTTTTAAGGTCTTTAATTCCAGAGAGAATTTTGAAAAATATGAGGTGTGGCTAGAAACTTCCCGGATTGAATTTATAAAACTTTTAACTTTGAACTTTGACACTAAAACTCTAATCTCCTTTAATATATATTCCTTATGAATTTTCCTTTGATGAACCTGTCCTCATCTGACAGGTTCATCATTACCTCAGTCGCTTTTTTTTTCACTACGATAACGGACTCAAAACGAGTTCGTTTCAACAGTCTCTTCACTTTGAGAAACAAAAATAAGTCACATATAGCAAGGTCAGGTAAGTAGGGGCGATGCTCTAACACAGGGATTTCATGTTTCGCTAAAAACTCCTTGATTGAAACAGCATTGTGCGCTGGTGCTGGTGGAGGATCCAAGACCGATTTTTTCACATTTCAGGTCTTCACACACGTTCACGAAAGGTGGTTAAAACCTAACTCGCTGACAGTTCTAATACCCAGACGGCGATTTTTTCTAAAGATCTTACCGTCTTGTTCAATGTTGTTTGTTTTTTGCCGTTCGTGGATGCCCAACACGCGGATCGTCTGTGACGTCTTCTCAACCATCTTTAAATCGTTTTACCCACAGACATAAAAAATGGCCTAAGCATTAACCTCACAAAATTGATCACTCTCTAGAAAGAGACAAAGCGACGGTGCGGCCAATACCTGTCTCTTTTCTGTAGGCCTATAATAACCAAGGCGCAGTACTCCGCGACGGAATTCAAGACAAGATATTCGGTTCAAATAGAATAGAAATAATATTTTTTCAAGAGCGCCGTAGCCCAGCGGCAAAGTGCTCGAATCCGAATCTTGCTAACTTGGGTTCGAGTCTCGTTATCATAATCTTTTTATAATATATTGCATAATAGAAATAAAGAATTATGAATAAATTACCTTTTAGGATCTTTGGAAAATCTAAAAAACTAACTCCTTTAAAGATACCACATATATTTTTACAAACACTAACCGCACAACAAAATCTTCCTCGTGACATCTTTTTTACAATTTTTTTTCAATTATAACGTGAAACGCGTCATTTACTTATTGGAAAATTATTAATAATGAATTTCGGAGGAGGTTATAAAAAGATTCTCCTCGAAATCCCGATGTAAACACAACCCGCGACCACTCTGGCAGCCATGTTGTTGGTGTGAGAGTGGACGCATGCGTGATAAAAAACCGGACCTAAAAATTTTCTTGAACGTCGTTACTGTGCTTCTGTTTACTGTGAGTGCACGGTCAATAAAATAGTGGAATAGGTAGAGGGAGTATTGAAGCTCAACGCCATACCCCATACATGTCTTATTAGATGTGATATTTAATTGTTAAACAAACTGATCGGTTAGAGCTCTTAACTGTAGTATTAAATATTAACAATAAGAATTACATAGTATCTTACAAGATTGTATTCGGACCTCTTACGGTAACTTTTTTTTCTCCATAGGATTTAAAGTTATTTATTTAAATCACCGATAAACAAATGCGTTGAGCGCTGCACAGTGATTAGGCAAGAACATGCTAGCGGGACAATATTCATGACGTAATTTCCAGGAACCACTGATAACGACTTGTAAACAACCCCCCATTTAACGAATTCCAAGAATTAATTTGTTTATAACCTCATAAAGGTATTTTATCAGGGGGTCAAAGTAACCCTTATAAGAGAGGTCATTTTTATTTGCAAATCAGTAGCATTTTATGCACACTTGTGATAACATATTTTAAAATTGGTAACAAAGTGAAACGAGTTTTTTGTGATGGAATATTCTGTTGAAGGTATGTACTCTATTATGACTTATATTTTTTATAAAAAATATGTATATTTTTGATGTAATATCAATTTGTAAATGTATAGATAAATCCAGCAAATTTTACATTAATTGTAAACTTTAAAAGTAGCAACTTTTTTTATCCACATATATCCACCTAGATTTTTCTATATGTAATACCTACAACATTCAGGCACAGATTCATATATATTATAGACCCCGAAAAGGCCCGAAAGTAAAATTATTTTATTTTTTTCAGAAAGAGTCGTGACTATGACGAAAATGGAGTTTTTTGACGAATGGCTAAAACATGACAAAACTGAACGAAACAGTGGCATTTTTTTATTATATAAGTGAAAAATTCAATATGTCTGATATTTCTGACGATTCTCTAAAACGACTCAAAATGAAAATATCAAGCCTTTCAGCAAAATTCAATCAAAAGTGGACTTCTTTAAACTGTAACAAAGAAATGTTTCTAATCAAACATAAAGATTGGTTAGAGGGATCCGGAATCGAAATAAAGATGTGTGTTAACCAGCCGTGCACTTCAACATCATCAGCGGCTCTTTCCGTAGGGCGACCCAGAAAATCATTTGAAGACTCATCAACGAAAACGAAGAGACGGAGAGTAGAAGATCTTTTGGAATCGCGAAGTGCAAGTGAGCTTATTACAGCAGCTGAGTTAGCTACTCGAAAAGAAGGGCATCGAAGTGTTGCTAAACAGATCCATAACGTCGCGGTCAGTGAAACTAGAGAAAAGAATAAGTGTTCTGAACAACGTCGGCAGTTAACACCAGACGAAGCTTTAGCTTATTATGTGGACTCGAAATCGACTTCTCACTCATATAAACAAACAAGAAAATGGTCAATGAAAGCGGGACATCAAGTGTATCCATCGTTTTATAGTTTAGGTAAATCCAAAGCTTCTTGTTGTCCTTTTGACGAATATATTTCTGTGACTTAATCTCGAGCTGAAATTAAACTTCACGCGATTTTGGATAAAACGGCTGAACGATTAGTTAAAACTCAGACGGAAGTCATTAGAAGTGTGTTACCTCGTTCATATTATACGTTGGTAAGCAAATGGGGCTGTGATGGGAGTTCGGGGCATAGCACGTATAAGCAGAAATTTGAGAACACTAACGCTAAAGACGAATTTTTGTTTGTATACTCATTTGTCCCTTTGAGACTGCTTGATGGCGAAACTGTGATCTGGCAAAATCCAAGACCTTCCTCTACTTTATATTGCCGTCCTATTAAGTTTATTTTTGCCAAGGAGATAAAAGAGTTTACGAAAGAAGAAACTTCTAAAATTTTAGATGAAGTAAGTCAGCTTCTTCCAACATTATGTAACGTTGCTGGATCTCAAATCTCTGTTAAACACGATTTGTTGTTGACAATGACTGATGGCAAAGTGTGCAATGCCTTAACAGACACAAGTTCAACACAAAAGTGTTATATATGCGGTGCCACCCCGTCAGCTATCGTTTAGAAATAAAAAAGTGGCAAGTCAGGGGAGATAACGACAAAGCTATTGTGAAGCAACGCTCACAAGAGATACAAAAAGTGTTTAAAGATCGTATGGGTCTCATTGTAGATAAACCAAAACCTGGGTATGGTAACACAAACGATGGAAACACAGCACGTAGATTTTTTTCCAAAGCTGAATTGAGCAGCGAAATTACAGGATTAGACGTAAACCTTATTCGTAGATTTCATGTAATTTTAAGAACTTTGTCATCGGGATATGACATAAATTATATAGAATTCGAAAAGTTTTGTGTTGATACTAGAAAATTATACCTTGATCTGTATTCGTGGTATTCCATGCCCATTACTGTGCATAAAATTCTTGTACACAGCGCGGAAGTTATAAAGTCTTTTCTTCTTCCCATTGGACAACTCTCCGAAGAAGCCCAGGAGGCAAGAAATAAAAACTGTCGTAGATTCCGTGAACGGCACACCAGGAAGCGGTCACGTATTGCCACAAATACAGATCTTTTGAGAATGCTTTTAATTACGTCTGATCCTGTTATCAACTCGTATAGAGAATTACCGCGAAGAAAATTTACTTCTTTGCCATCGGAGGTTCTGCAGTTGATTATCCCACCTTCATTGCCATTCGAAACACCATCAGTAAGTCATCATCGCGAATTAAATGAGGAGGATTATTTACTCTCTGAATATTCTACTGAATGGGAGAGCGGTGATGACGACTCATCTGATGGTGATTAGTAGGTTTAAGTATTTTTTTATTGTAATTATTATTCTTATTTTATTGTGTGTTGTAGTTGCTTATAATTCATGCCTTAGTATATAAGTTATTTAATATTATATTTCTTTTACTTATACACCTTGTTATTGTAAATAATTGATATATAGATACTGTTATTGTACTAATTTATTTTAAAAGAAATAATATTTTGTAAATTAATAAATGTGGGTACTATCATTATGATTTTTATTTTTTTCCTAGAAATTTCTTTGTAAACAAACATGATTGTGCTTTTCACACATAATGAGTAGGTAGACGTATGTAGCTAATTAAAGAACAATTAGCGACAATAGTGAACAAATGAGATACATTAGTAAACCACTTCCGTCTTGCAGCTACATATTTCGATTAATACACATACAGTACACATTTTTCAACTTTTTTTTTCTTAAAATAGTTTAAAATACCTGTAATATACATAAACAATTGAAATAAGTGAAGAAATAATATTGTCCTGCTAGCTTGTACTAGTCGAGACACTGTGCGCTGGTTTCTAGTTACAATAATATAATTTAATTAAGAAGATTTACTAACTGACTTAACTTATTCGACTTTAAGGAATAACAGTGTATTCATAATTTGTTTCGTTCAGAATAAATTCTTTCACTGGCCTCGATAAAATATACTTCCAAAGTGCCTCGATATGTTCTGGAATCATATTCATTGCACCTAATAAAAATTGCATGTCTTCATGCATGCCATTCAAAACTTCGTTTAGATCTATATAGGCTAATGTAAATTTAATTAAATCTACGTACTTTAAACCTCGCACATTCCTTGCTGCTATACCAGTCAAAAATACATCATCTATCCAGAAAAATTTTGAATTTTGAGCATGTCGATATATATCAAAAGCTACTTCCATTGGCATTATCGCGTACCATCCAGAGCAATATATGGGAAAATTTTCTTCAGGCCATTCTTCAAATGACACATACCATTTTTGAACAAAACCTGTTGGATCCCGAATTGGAGTACGGGCGTAATTAACATTGCAAAATATGCTATTATTGTAACCAATCTCGTTTAAATCATATTTTAAAAAGTTTTTCAATAAAGGCGTGTTAACCAAAACATCATCGTCACATTTCATTATAAATTTTGCTGAAGGACAGTGATATATACCGTACTTTAAGCTCATAGTACTTTTATATGACATGTTTTTATAGGTATCTAAGAAATTACCCTGTACAATATCATGATAAGTCATATCTTCAGTTTGTAAAGATTTATCAACTTTAGCATCTTTAGTATCTCCTAAGATAAACACTATTTTAACTTCACTAAATGGCTGTCCCCATGTTTCTCTAATTACCTTCCTTTTTAACTCATTTTCTGGAGCTGACGATACTGCTATTAATACCAGTACACTTTCGTTTTGACAAAAAGCCTCTTTATTAATTTTGTAACTAAACTCCGTAAGATTTATCAGTTTTTGATCATCATCGGGGGACAGACGTTTCAACAACTGATTTGCTTCTGTATTGTTTTTAGATGTTACAATTTCAACGTCATAATGCCAATTAGGAAATAATCTGTTAAGATTGTTTGTCCATGATTGTTTAATGTAAAGAAGTGAAACAATAGCAACTTGTACTAGAACAACCAGCATTAATATTTGTTTCATTTCAAGCCCAAAAATCATTTTTATTAGAGTAGGAAATCTTCATGGTAACATCTAAAATAATAAAAAAATAATAGTTTATAACGTCTGAACAAAGAGGATTTTTGATTAGAATTTTTCAAGTGTGTTATTTATTACTTTTCTGTTTAGGACGTACAGTAGAATCTCGAAAAAGTTAACTCGCGTGAAAGTTAATCGCTCGAGTAAGTTAACCGTATTTCAGCATCCACGTGCCGCTCTAAAAAGGTAACTCTTCAGTTAACTTTTCAGAGCGTATGAATTTTTCAAAACAACGGTTTTTTCCGTTCATAAAAGTGGCAATTTGGCCACTTTTAAAAAATTCTCAGTGGCAGCACTGAGCTCTAATTTTGTTTTTTGGATTATGGTATTCCCCGAACTTCTTTTCTATTTTGAGCTGCGGAAACCTATGATCATCTTCATCGTCAAACAACATTGATTTAGTTAGTCGTTAGCGTTTGAGTTTGTGAGTTGTGTATTGTTTACTTAAAAAATGTCAAAGCAGAACAAATCATCACAAATCAGATTAGATTTGCAGCAGAAAGTGGAGATTTTAAAAAAGATCGATCAAGGTATTCACGGGACACGATTGGCGTTGAATTATGGTGTATCTAAAGTAGCCATCTCAAAAATAAAGAAAAAACGCCATGAAATTTTAGAGGCTGTGGCGAACACATATGAAAAAGCACACAAGAAAACACTACATAAACCGGAATATGCTGATGTTCAGGCAAGGTTGTATAAATGGTTCTTGAACCAACGACAGCGTAATTGTGCAATGACTGGTCCAATTTTAAAATCAAGAGCTAAGCACGAATTCGACATACTGCACCCTGGAAAAAAATTTAATGCCAGTGATGGATGGCTAGCAAATTTTAAGAGAAGACATGGTATTCGCCATCTCAAAATTTATGGGGAAATCCTTTCCAGCTATACGTCGGATGTTACATCTTTCATTCATAATTTAAGAGCAAAAATTAATGAAATGGACATCTGCGACTCGCAATTATATAACGCGGATCAATTTGGACTATTTTATCGTTTTTTACCGGATAAAACATTTGTCACAGCAAACGAAAAGACCGCACCGGGCCGAAAAATTGCAAAGGAAAGAATCACAGTTTTGTTGTGTGCTAACGCAGATGGTTCGCACAAGTTAAAGGCTTTGGTCATTGGTAAATCTGCAAATCCACGTTGCTTTAAGGGATTTGAAAACCCACTGGAATACGCCAATTCGAAGAAGTCGTGGATGAATTCAGAGTTATTTTTCAACTGGTTCCATCATTCATTTATAAAACAGGTAAACTTATTTTTTTAGTTTCATAAAAAATTTTGCAGGTTATTGCATAAAAATTTTTGCAGGTTCGCCAATTTCCTGCTAAAAATAATTTACCACCAAAGGCATTGTTGCTGATTGATAACTGTACTGCCCATAAGCCAATTGACATGCTACAGTCTGATGATGGAAACATTGCTGCAATGCTTTTACCACCTAACGTAACAGCGGTTTTGCAACCCATGCATCAAAAATAAGATTGGTCAAGTTAGGATATCGAACTAAATTGTTATGCAACATTGTCGCACAAGAAAACGTTCCGATTGAAAATATTTTGAAGGCACATACAATTCGTGATGCTATTTTGCTATTTAAATCAGTGTGGGCGAATTGCCGCAAGCTGTTCTTATAAAAGCGTGGAATAAGATAAAAAAGTGGGATGATGATCAGTACGATAGTGAAGACGACATTCCGCTCTCTAAATGGATTACATCAAATAGTGCATACAACGATACACTTCGAGAAGTTCAATTGTTGATGTCAAAGGTGGGTGATAATGTTGACATCAGCATTGATGACATTGAAAATTAGAACAGTGATCAAATTTCAGAAGATAACGATGATTTCGAAGTGTCCGATAATGATAACGACGGGTCAATTATCGAGCAAGATATTCAACAACCAAAAGTGAGCTTCTCGAAAGTAGTTGAAAGCATTAATACCTTGATAAAATGGTTTGAAAACAATAACGATGCAAATCAGGTGGCAGACCTTGTCAATATGCGCACGAAAATAGTCAAGAGCTATTACACAAAAGAAAAAAAACAAACAAATCTCAACTGCTTCTTTAAACCACTCCGTACAAATTAATATAAAGTTACTGCGCACGAAGATATTCAAGAGTGACTGTGAACTTTAAACCAACCGGTACAAATTA
The DNA here is from genome assembly GCA_019049505.1 of Pachyrhynchus sulphureomaculatus. Taxonomy (NCBI): domain Eukaryota; kingdom Metazoa; phylum Arthropoda; class Insecta; order Coleoptera; family Curculionidae; genus Pachyrhynchus; species Pachyrhynchus sulphureomaculatus. The sequence goes on from CM032456.1 coordinate 22,581,119, forward strand.
AATCTAAGTTTCTTTTTTGTAGTGATGAAAACTAAGTCAATGAAATAAATTTAGCTTGTCATTTCCAAAACATCTAGGTTTATTATTTTATTTTTTTCAATTTTGAAAACCGCTTAGAAAAGTTAATAGTTCGAAAACGTTAATTACCCTTGGAGCAATTCGGTTAACTTTTTCGAGATTCTACTGTATTTGAATAACATATGATTGGTATCAGTGGTAGTAGGATTGGAGAGGCTTATTACCAAGCAAAAAGTCTTGTTTTCCAAACCGATTTTAATTTATGTATAAGAGTTTTTTTTAAGAAGAAGACTTAGCAGCGTTGCGGCTCTCATTCGTTTGTTTGCTTACTTTTTCATGTCTATTAACTAGGCTACTAAATAGTTACTTTTGCAAAGTTTCAGAGAGATCCAGTTTAAAAAAAAAAACAAAGTATTCGGCATGTCTAAACTTGATCTCATTAATCATGCTTTTCAGTGGTTGATTATGTTGTGTGAAAAGAAATTGCAGAAAAATTGTGATAAATGAAAAAAATGGTGCTTCTGTTTGATAGCAAAAAAATTATGGCCTAAAGAAACCTGCTCTTTTAGCATCCCGGCCACTGGTAACTTACTAAAAACACTTTAGTAAATTTTTGACAAACTAATGGAATTGACGATGGAACAAAGTTGTCACTATTGAACTTCTAGTTTGATATCAAGTTATATAAAAAAAAATTTTACCTTTTTAATAAAAAAATCATTTAGTGAGACCGCAAGGATTAACTACGATTAAATTGTATGTCTTATTACTCATTGTAAAATTATTTTAAAAATACTTCATCATAAGATGATTAGAATCCAGAATTAATTAACTTACACTAAAATACTCGTAAGATGGATTAAACCTTTTTTAAACCTTTCCAACATTGATGTATTGATGAACTGGTAAATGAAAATTTATTTAATTAATTTCTACGCGACAGCATTATCTGTCCAAAATAAGTCAAGAAATAATTTATGACCTAAACGAGTACAGCAAAATAGTATTTATTCAAAAATAAGCTTAGAAAACAAGAATATTTACATTGATGCTAAGAAGTATAGCTGGGTTATTTTGTCTGATTAATTGGTGATTAGGATGACGGTTATTCTTGTAAAAATAACGGCACAACACCACTCCACTTAACATTTATTATAATGTAAATGTACCTCAACAAATAGGGCCTTTTTTAAATCAGTCTTGGTGTCGTGTTTTGTTTACAAAATTTCCCATAATAATCCATTTAGTTTGAGTTAATTTTCTCTTTAACCGTCCTGATATTTTAATAAACCACGTTACTGTACTTGGTTTATTAGAAAACGTAGAAGAAAAGCAAGATGAGAATATATAGATCAGGGGTGCTCAAACGGTCGATCGCGATCGACAAGTCGATCGCGAGTGCTTTTTGAGTGGATCTCGAGAAAAAAATTCCGATATAGAAAACGAAAAGTACGTGATTTGATAACTTGTTTGAAAAAAGAACAAACCATGTTCACAAGACCAGCCAAACAATCAAAAGCTGCAACGATCGCTTCATTTAAAATATCTTGTATATTGGCGAAACAAAAGAAACCATTTGATGATGGATTGGATGTGAAGGAAGCATTTATTGAAGCGACTTTATTTGGAGATTTTAAAAATAAAACAGAGATTATGTCTGCTATTAGAGAACTTCAGTTATCTCGTCCGACTGTCACAAGGCGTGTTGAAGTCATGAGTCAGGACATGGCAGATAAACTAAAACATGATATCATGGAATGTACATACTTTTCTTTACAGTTCGACGAATCCACCGATATGACAGACACTCCCCAGCTGTGTATTTTTATTCGAATGGTATTCAATGACATGTCGGCAGGAAGAGTTTTTGACAATGATTCCTCTGAAAGGAAAGACCCGTGGCGAAGATATATATGACGTTTTCTTCCATTTTGTAACAAACTACAAGCTATCAATATATGAACCAGTGTGCATTACAACCGATGGAGCACCAGCAATGACTGGAAACGAAAACGGTTTTGTGGCATTGTGTCGAGCTAATGATGATTTCCCTTCATTTTTCTCCTTCTATTGCATTACACATCAACAAGTTTTGTGTTCAAAAGTTCTAAACATGGAGGAGATTATGGGCATTGCAATAAAAATTGTGAATTCTATCCGTGCACGTAGCTTGCAACAACGGCTCTTTAAATTGCAGTTGGAAGATAGTGAGTCAGCTGAACACACTGATTTAGTTCTTCACACGGACGTCAGGTGGTTGAGTCGCGGAAAATTCCTAGAAAGGTTTCAAGAATTATTGCCCGAAATAACAGCTTTTCTGGACGAAAGAGGTGATGACATTCAGATGCTGAAAAACGGAAAATGGCTGACTGATTTGGCATTTTTGACAGACATCACAATGCATCTAAACACCATTAATTTGGAGCTTCAAGGTAAAGGAAAAACTATTATTGAGATGATTAGCGCAATAAACGCATTCAAAAGTAAATTGCAACTTATGATAGATCAACTGAAAAGAAAGGTTCTGAAAAATTTTCCGTCTTTGAAAGAAACGATTCCTCAGTTGAATTATGATATTTATGAGGCAGAATTATCAAAAATTTTGGGCCAATTCGAAACACGTTTTTGTGATTTCAGTAAATTGGCAAATATCGCATCATTTATGAGTTATCCTTTTTCGTGTAAAAACATTGAGGAATTAGTTACTGAAATAGCAAGTCAGTTTAACATGGACTCATGTTCTGTTGAAAATGAGTTAGTGCAGATTATATCAGATATACATCTCAAAGCCACAGCATCTGATATAAAATTCTGGTGTTTTATATCTGAAGATAAATATCCGAATCTAAGGCAAATCGCCCTTCAACTGACAGCAATGTTTGGGTCAACTTACTTGTGCGAGTCTGCTGTTTCTGAAATGAAGATAATTAAGTCAAAATATCGCAATCGACTAACTGACGAACATATGTCATCATGCTTGCGATTAGCACTCGGTAATTACGTACCATCTTAGGAAAAGTATGCTAAGGACATGCAGTGCCACGCTTCAACATCCAAAGTCACTTTTTAGTTAAGTTTAGACACTAGAACTCGTTTGTTTTGTAAGAACCAATAAACTCGCAATTTTGAATAATTATGAGTTTTTTCATTGACATTTTAGAGCAGACCTACACTTACCTTGACTAAAAAAACGCATATTGTGCGGAAAACTAATATCTATGCCACGATACACCCTACCTAGACGACAATCCTGCAACACACTTACTTGCAGCCTCTCAGAGTCGATCGATCGTAGTCTAACAATATTGAGGTAGATCGCCAGCAGTTCAAGTTTGAGCACCCCTGATATAGATCCTTGATAAAGAGTGTACTAACTTAAGGCAGTGAAATATGGACAATGACTAAGCGCGATAAAAAGAAAATACTAGCCACAGAAATGGATGCTATAAGGAGATCGGCGAGGATATCAAAACTAGAATATGGGACAAATGACTATGTCAGGCAATTAATGGAAGTTGGAAAGAGTGTCATAGAAGAAATAGAGGAAAGCCAGTTAAGCTGTATGGACATGTTCAGAGGATGAACGAGGGAAAACTGCCAAGGAAATTGCTGGAATGGACACCACATGGAAGAAAAAAAGAGAGGAAGACCGAGGAAGAACTGGAGTCAGGGAATCAGGAAATACATGAGTGAGAGACAGCTGAATGGGGGGGACTGGAATGATAGAAGGCAATGGAGATTGGGAATCGCAAGGCGTAAAACGCTATAACGCGAAAAAAAAACGGCAAAAACATTTTCAATAATATATATATATATATATATATATATATATATATATATATATATATATATATATATATGTATATGAAAAGGATATAACAAATTGTACCCAAGAAACGCATACCTCGTATAGGGAGGCTGACTCGCTGCAATTATACATGCCGACAGAGTGTTAGCAGATTGTCAGTACTTCACCGCGGGCAGTAGGCGATTGTTCGGAGTATCACAACAACGAAAAACGGACGAAATCGCGTATTTCAGCAGTCTACCACTGTTCTCTTATTCGTCAATCCATCCGAAGACGCATTTCATCTTATCACGGCTCAACTGTCGGGCTAGAATTGAAGAAATGCAGAAGTATTGAAGAAAGAAAAGAATTTTAAGTGTCGTTTGTTCTTTGAAATGTCCCATATAAGTAGGCTGTGTAAATTATAAATCGGATACGAATAAATTGAGCGTCATCTATAGTAACGTTTTAAAATTTGATAAAAAAAAAAGAAATTTACCACTACTGACGGGTTGTGAACCTTTGCACATGTTTACTATTGATATTTAATTGGTACCAGCTCGACCTTTTAGTTAGTTGATAAATATGAGCCGTGCAGTGTCCCTGTTGCATTGGTTTATTTACTTTAATGTATCTAGTTAGTTAAGTGTTGTTAATGATTTTTGTTACTTTGCATATACAACATACTCTTAGTTGGTAAGTTCTTCCCCAAGTATCGATTGTAGTTCACCATTTCTCTAATCCATCGTTTCGTATTTTATTTTAGTTTTTTCCTGATGATGTCATAATATAATAACAAAATATTGAATTAACAACAATTGAGTGTTAATCGTCTACAGACCGCAAACCTGATATAAATCCCTATATATATATATATATATATATATATATATATATATATATATATATATACATAAATATATATATATATATATATATATATATATATATATATATATACATATATATATATATATACATACATATATATATATATATATATATATATATATATATATATATATACATATATATATATATATATATATATATATATATATATGTATATATATACATATATATATATATATATATATATATATATATACATATATATATATATATATATATATATATATATATATATATATATATATATATATATATATATACATATATATATATATATATACATATATATATATATATATATATATATATATATATATATATATATATATATATATATATATACATATATATATATATACATATATATATATATATATATATATATATATATATATATATATATATATATATATATATATATATATATATATATATATATATATATATATATATATATATATATATATATATATATATATATATATATATATATATATATATATATATATATATATATATATATATATATATATATATATATATACATATATATACATATATATACATATATATATATATATATATATATATATATATATATATATATATATATATATATGTATATATACACATATATACATACATATGTATATATATATATATATATATATATATATATATATATATATATATATATATATATATATATATATTTTCACTATATAAAGAAAAAATCCGTATATGTATGAATTTTATATTGGTAATCATTTACTTGTATTTTATAAGGTACAAGCAACAAAAAAAATTGCAAAATTGAATTATTAGAAAAGATTTTATTAAACATTTGAAAGTTTAAATAGTACATAGCATGTACAGGGCTAAATACATACATAAAGTCCGTACGTTATATCTTTACCCGTGCGTCATAGTTTTCAGGCCATATAACAGACGACTATTATATTATTTGTCTCTTTTCACCAATAAATCGTAGGTATTGGTAAAAAGAGACAAAAAATATAATAGTCGTCTGGGATATTGCCTGAAAACTATGACGCACGTATAAAGATATAACGTACGGACTTTATGTATGTATGTACTACATACGAAATAAAAAGAATACAAAATCTGTTAATACATATGTACATACTACGTACATACGTACTAGTAATCAGTTATTTTCTTTTGAACATTACTTTTGAAAAATAATTGTTGCTCAACAAAATTCTCGCATTTATTCAAATGCATAAAGATTTGATCAGGTACACTTTCCTGGCCCCTGAGAGTAGTTCGCACAATGTCAAATACATTTCTTACTTACATTTTCACTAAATTTAGCAGGACATTCCCCGGTTTCAGTTTCTTCTTCATGATCTTTTATACTTTTTATATCGTCAATTATGTCTTGGTCAGTTGGGAGATCTGTCGTGCCAACATCATTGTCGATTTCTAAGAAATCTTCAAGTAAAAAATCTGCGTCGACAGTAGCAGTTTTTTGTAAAATACCCCATTGCCTTTTTAAGATAGCGAGATCCATTTCGTCGTCTTCTTCCCATTCGTCAATTTTTTCAGTAAAACCTGCTTTAGAAAAGCAGTTTTTGATAGTTTTCTGAGAAACATTTTCACTCCATACTTTAGCGACTTCGGTTATACACTCTTTAAGGGTAATCAATTTTTGGACTGGAAGGTCAATCGTATTAACAATTTTGTGAACAATTCTGTTTCGGTAATGATGTTTTATGTTTTTTTTAATACCCTGGTCCATAGGTTGCAATTTGGAGGTCATGTTTGGTGGAAAAAAAAAATCAATTCAATATTCCTTAATTTTTTACTTACAGTAACTGGATGTGCAGGACAATTGTCTATAAACATCACAATCTTTCGCTTTTGACTTTTCATTTTCGTGTCCAGTTCTTTGATCCATCTTTCGAAAATCTCAGAAGTCATCCATGCCTTTTTATTATTGGCGTAACCTAACTCCAGAGATTAAACTCCTTTTAAACAACGGGGATTTTTGCTTTTACCTATGAGCAGTAATTTCAGTTTTTCTGCACCATCCATGTTTGCTCCAACCATAAGTGTCACCCTTTCTTTACTTGTTTTAACATCAAAACATTTATCACTTTTAAAACCAAAAGTTTTATTTGGCAAACATTTAAAAAACAAAGCGGTTTCATCACAATTGAAAACGTTTTTTGGCTAGTACTTTTTCAATGCACTTTTTAAAACAGTTTCAGTCCAAATGTCACAGTCCTCCTGACTAACGCTTGCACTCTCGCCAGACACCGTCTTGAAAACAATTGAATTGCGAGTCTTCCAGGCACTCAACCACCCTTCACTAGCTTGAAAATTAACGCAGTTAAATTCTTTAGCAAATTGTAGAGCCTTTTGCTTTATTAAATTTCCCGATATTGGTACGTTTTGATGCGTACGGGCCACTTGAAACCATCGTAAAACTGCTTCATTTACACCCTCGTAAGTACTCACCCGTTCTCGTTTTCGACTGCTTGGAACACTAGGTTTCTTGATGATACTGTCGCGACTTTTTATTATCAGAGAGACGCAACTTGGAGAAACACCAAATTTTGCAGCAACATCAATTTTTTTGCAGCCTTTATCAACTTCCTCCAGAACTTTAATTTTCTCAGCTAAACTTAAACACACTCGCTTGAACATCTTACTTGATTCTTAAACAAAAAGAAACTGAACCTGAATTTGCGAATTACTAGGCCTCGACTATAAAATGGGTTTTTCCCCGGGTTTCTATAAAATGGGTTATTCCCCGGGTTTCTCACAGAAATCTACCTGATTTATTGCCAACCATTAGGCGTTATAAACGCGTTAAGAACCTTTTCAAAAGAATACGTCATAAAAATGGAATTCGTGCTAATGTTAGATAAAAATGGGAAACCCGAAATGGCCAAGATCTCAATAAATGCATAAAAATTTATACATAAAATTCTGGTAAAAATTTTATTATATAGAGTGTTACTATTTTACAGATTATATGCAGGGCTTTTTACATGAAATTTCATTAAAATATTGTAGAACTTGAAAAAATTGCACTATAAAGAGTTTTTCACTATATAGAGTTTCACTATAAACAGTGTCGACTGTATATATATATATATATATATATATATATATATATATATATATATATATATATATATATATATATAAAGGGTGATTCATTTAGAGGTACTTTTTTTTAAATAAAAATGGATAAAAACTATTTTATTTTATAATCTTTATTATCATATAAAAGAACCATTCTTTACAATTATTTCTTAAAGATAATTTCTTTCAAATGTTGTCCGCGACTACGGTTAACAACGTCCATTCTGAAGTTCCAACTTTCAAGGACGCGTGTGAGTATTTCGAGTGGTATTTGGCCAATGACTCGAGTAATATTGGCCTCCAATGCCTCAATTGTAGCTGGCTTATCCATGTAGACTTTGGACTTTACATAGCCCCAAAGGAAAAACTCAAGAGGTGTGATGTCACATGATCTAGCCGGCCAATTCACTGGTCCAAAGCGTGAAATGATCTGTTCGCCGAATTGCTCTCGCAGTAAAGCCATGGTTTCACGGGCTGTATGGCAAGTGGCGCCATCTTGTTGGAACCAAATTTCGTCGAGACCACGGGCTTCAATTTCTGGCATCAAATAGTCTGTTATCATGGCGCGATAACGGTCACCATTCACAGTAACATTTCGGCCGGCCTCTGTTTTGAAGAAATATGGACCGATTATTCCACCGGCCCATAAACCACACCAAACAGTTGTTTTTTTCTCGATTTAATGGCAGCTCTTGAACCTCTTCAGGTTATTCATCACCCCAAATACGGGCATTTTGTTTATTCACGAACCCATTAAGCCAAAAATGGGCCTCATCGGTGAACAAAATTTTTCTCGAGAACAGTGGATCTTCTGCAAGCTTGTCAAGAGCCCAAAGACTAAAACGGAAACGATTCGGAAGGTCGATCGGCTTCAGTTCTTGCACTAGTTGAATTTTGTATGCTTTTAAAGAAAGGTCCTTACGTAAAAATACGCCAAGTTGTTGAATATGACAGGCCAAGCTGTTGAGAACGGCGACGAATCGACACTTCACGGTCTTCGCGTACACTCTCCGCTACCGCCCCTATATCTTCTTCACTACGTGCTGGATGTGGTCTATTCGGTCGAGCATTATCCAATAATGAAAATTGGGTCTCAAACTTATTGATGGTAGAGCGAATTGTGCGTTCGGTAGGCCGATTATGTGGACCCTAAGTTGCTCTAAGCGCCCGATACAGATTCCTCGTAGAACGCCCATTTTCGTAATAAAGTTGAACAATTTGTAGACGCTGTGCCGGGCTAAGTCTTTCCATTATGAATTGTCAAACACTACTGAACAGGAATGCCACTTCAGTTGACACGACTCATGCGCAATTTGCAATTAAATCCCCATCACAAAAAGTACCTCTAAATGAATCACCCTTTATATATATATATATATATATATATATATATATATATATATATATATATATATATATATATATATATATATATATATATATATATATTAGAATGGCGTGTTTTCAAGAGAAGTATCGACTTTTCTAGGTATAACTATTGTATGAGTGTGTGTGTTGATTTCGGCAATAGCTGTAGTCAACTTGCTAGCTTAAAAATGTGACACGCTTCACGATTTTGCTGAAGTCAATCGTCTCTCTGTATTATTCTAATTTCGAGCGAGTACAAGTGTTCTCAAGTTGATTTAATATAATTAACGGATCGATTGGTAAGTGACAGTCTTCTATTTTAGGTTTAAGCATATTATGTGAAAAAAAATATTCAGAAATGTGTAAATGACTTACCTCCTTAATCATCAACGTCTATAAAATTTTAAAAATAGGGTTATAAATCCTTATTTAAATAACAAGAAGAATATATGAAAGCATATCTACTTATTTGTTATCGATTAAATAAGTTGATAACATAGGTACTTGAATAATCTAAAAGTTTAAGGGGTGACATACACCTGGTCGCCGCAAAGAGTATGCATATTTAAAAAAAATATTTTAAAGGTTATTAAGTGAATAATACCAAAGAATGGCGATTATATTTTTTTTATTTTACTTTAAATTATAATAAATATTAACATTATTTTTTATCGGGGTTAATGGACCACTGATGAAAATTATGGCGCCTCCTTGTCTGCAGGATAACTTCACTTCACTAAAAATAATAGAATCTGCAAAAATAAAAATTAATCTTGTAAAATAATGTAGTAGTTAAAAATTGTTTTTTTTCAAAAATAAGATAAACTCCTGGACAAAATTAACGCAACAATCTGAAAATTAATTTATCTTTTTCTTATGTCAGTTTTAAAGTTTATCGAGTATTTCAATAGTAGGCTATGCATATTTTAAAGAGTTGATTGAGTGGTCCGTTACTTTGTGACAGTACATTTTAACAGTAAAACTACTTAATTACTTTGTTAACTGTCACTAAATATATTTGTAAAGATTTTACAATTGCGTTATCGCGATTTCGTAGTACAACTACATTGTCAAACGCTTAACTAAGACTAAAACAGATTTTTGGTATTTTATGTTTATATGATGAACAGATGTGGGTCTATTATATATTAAAAAAGTTTGAACAAAAGAGAATTTGCTACGTCTAATTGAATATTCAGTAAATTTATATTATGGTTCTTTGAATGTCTGTAAATTTCTATAGATTCTAAGAAGTTCAGTTTTGACCCTTTAGGTGCCATATGGAGTATTTGGAAAAGTATGGCCTGTTTCTAAGAAATGTTTAACAAAGTGTGATTTTTCATTTTTTTAGCCTATAAGAGGCATTGTGTTCTGCGAATCTTGTCTTGAAATTCCGTCCCGTTTGGCCTACGCAACAGCTATTGCACTCTTGACAATTAAGTTTATAAACTCCTGATTTATTGTATTTATTAGTTTTATCTTTGGCATTAAAAAATATATTGGATAATTTTTGAGCGGGTTTTAAAGCTATTCTTGTTTTTTTTTTTCGGTCGTGAGAACTTGGGATATTTTATCCGAGATGGGACCAAAATATGTCAGAGGTATGAATGTTTTCTTTTCTCGGTATTCTTTTACGGGGTAGATTAAGCTGAAAGTGATTTGTTTTCGTTTACGGCTTATTAAGGTATTAGTTATTTTAGGTTGGAAGCCGTTATTGAGTGCTATATTTTTGATTGTGTCCAGTTCTTTTTAGTGTTCCGTACGGAACACTTATAAGATCACTTCGGTGTCTGTCTGTCTGTCTGTCCGTCTGTCACACCCGATTTTCTCCGAAACTATTTGACATAGAAAGGTGAAATTTGGTAATAATATAGGAATTGATGGCCTCATCAGAGCCATGTAGTTTTGAGAATTAAATTTTGACTTAAGGGGTTAGTTTTGGGGGGTGAAGTCAGAAATGAAAAAAAAATTTTTTACTAGGACATCGACTGTGGTGTCAAATGAAAGCTTGTGAAAACACGAGTAAAAAATATATATATATAATATTATACTTGCGCGCACTTTTCTTTGTATTATTTTTAAAAATTCGCGAAAAATCGCTGTCCCGGGCCTTATCTCGAAAAGTACTTACCAAAAAATTTCGAAAAAATTCTGGAATATTCTCCACGGGGTGTAGATTGAACGAAAATTATCACGAGTGCATTACCTTTAATAATTTATATGGTATATGAGGCTATGAGCGCAATAGTGGCCTAACCCCCAAGCAAGCATCCCTATTGGAGATAAATGCAACTTCTTTTTTTGTAATATTTTTTGCAAATTTTTCTCAGTAATAAGTTCTGATAATCAACAATTTTGTTTTTCTGTCATAAATAATTGCTATTGTTGTAATTTTGGACTACTTACAATAGAATAATAAGGAAAAATAGTTTTGTGGGTTAGGCCACTATTGCGCTCATAGCCTCATATAAGAAAAACAAAAATTTCAAGGTCATCAGATTTCAGTAAAGATTGGAAACAAACTTTGTTGGAAACACATTTGGGGTGTGTTTTGTGAAGTCACTGATCATTTTATACCACCGTAACATAAATTTTGACTTAAGGGGTTCGTTTTGAGGGTTGAAATCGGAAGTGAAAAAAATTTTTTTTTACTAGGTCATCGAGTGGTGTCAAATGAAAGCTTGTGAAAACACGAGTAAAATATATATATATATATATATATATATATATATATATATATATATATATATATATATATATATAATGTAATACTTGCGCAAACTTTTCTTAGTATTACTTTCAAAAAAAATCGCTGTCCCCTACCTTATCTCGAAAAGTACTGATCAAAAAATTTTGAAAAAATTCTGGAATATTCTCCACGGTGTATAAATTGAACGAAAATTATCACGAGTGCATTACCTTTAATAATTTATCTGGTATATAAAAAAAAACAAAATTTCAAGGTCACCAGTTTTCAGTAAAGATTGGAAACAAACTTTGTTGAAAACTCATTTGGGGTATGTTTTGTGAAGTCACTGATCATTTTATACCACCCTAACAAAAATTTTTATTTTAAAAACAATCAACGTACGGAACACTAATTGTGCAAGTTCAACTTGCACTTGACCGGTTTTTTTAAATTATTTTTACTAAGAGGGATATTGAAGGCTCTATGGATCATAGATCTACAGGCTGCCAGTTTATGGGAGTAGGGTGTATTGAGTCAGCTGGGATGGTGACATCTGAAAAGGTTGGTTTGCGGAAGATATCGAATTCTAGTCTATTTCTCTTTTTCAAAATTGTAATATCTAAGAGATTTATTTTATTATCGGTTTCCTTTTCAAGTGTGAATTTTATGTTGGGGTGTAAATTATTTAGCTGATTTAAAGTGGAATTTAGTTCAGTATCATTTCCAAGGAAACATACTAAGATGTCCTCCACATATCTAAACCAAAAGAGAATATTTTTCGCGTGTTGAGTTTTTAGAAAACTGTTTTCCAATTCTAACATAAAGATTTCGGCTAGCAAAGGACTAAGTGGAGACCCCATGGCAAGTCCATTTCTTTGTTTGAAAAATTGATTATTGAACTGAAAATAATTTCCGGATATACAAAATTCGAACAGTTTCAATATAGCTTGTTGTATTGTTATATTGACGTTGTTTTTTTGTAACATAGTTTTTATAATTTCTAAACAATCTTTATTTGGGATATTCGAGAAACATATTTGTTACATCGAATGAAACTAGAAGGGCGTTATTTGGGATGGAGATATTTTTAAGTTTATTGGTGAGGTCTATAGAGTTTTTTGTGTTGTATTTTGGATTGAATTGTGTAATTTCTTTGAAGATGGTGTTGAGATGTGTTGCTAGATTTTTTAAGGGGGTGTTGCTGTACGATACTACTGGTCTTATTGGCGAATTTTCTTTATGTATTTTTATCAGGCCATAAAGTTTCGGTGATGTAGGATTTTGGTTTATTATTTTAAACTTTTCTCTTTCATCCACAATGCTCAGGGTTTCATTTAGCAGGGTCTTGAGTTGTTTTTGAATTTTATCCGTTGGATCTTTTTTTGGTTTTACTGGATTTTCTTTTTCCAAAATATCATTTACTTTTTGAATGTAATGGTTTTTATCAAGAGCTATGATGGAGTTGCCTTTGTCTGCTTTTGTTATTAGTAAGTTATTCTCTTTTATTTTAGACTGAATGGACGCTATCGTTAATTGTTACCAATATACCAAAAATTTATTTTAGTCTTAGTTAAGCGTTTGACAATGTAGTTGTACTACGAAATCACGATAACGCAATTGTAAAATCTTTACAAATATATTTAGTGACAGTTAACAAAGTAATTAAGTAGTTTTACTGTATGCATATTTTGTTTCGTTGTTCATGACAGAAATCAAAACAATTCGTTTAGATTTACAGTTTTAAAGAATTTTTTAGAAGATAAATAATTTTCTGTAATAATGCGATAGATTTTTTTTAAAAGTAAGCTTATAAATTGTTCCCTTTTTCAAAGTAATACGTTTCTGTGGTAGACTGTTTTATTTTTGACCCCGAAGAATTAGCAAAATGAATCGAACAAGGAATTTAACTGAACACGAAGTAGTGCGAGCCTCAGTTTTATTGGACGAGGGATATTGTCAGAGTTATGTTGCCAATTTGTTAGGCAAACATCGTTCCACAATAAGTCGTATGGTAAGACGCTTGAATGAAGTAGGAACTTATTCTAGAAGGCTAGGGCAAGGGCGAAAACGATGTACTAGCGACCTAGATGAACGTTTTATAAGACAATATGCTTTAAGAAACAGGACTGTCACTAGTTCTATAATAAGAAACGAACTCGAAGCTCTTCGCAGTGTCACAATTTCTTCTAAAATAGTTAGAAGACGGTTAAATGAAGCTGGATTAAACAGTAGAAGACAAGCCACTGCGCCCTTGCTTACTAGAGAGAACAGAGTTGCCAAGTAACGTTTTGCTCCAAAACACGAAATCTGGTCTGTGGATGACTGGAAACAAATTTTCTTCACAGATGAAACTAGGGTTAGTCTAAAACATCCAGATTGTCGTGAGCGAGTATGGCGAAGACCAGGAGAGAGGTTTGCTCCTTGCAATATCTCTGCAAGAATTCCATTCGGCGGTGGCTCTGTTATGTTTTGGGGTGGCATCTGCTTTGATGCTCGCACAGAGTTAGTTCCTGTCCGTACGAGATCTATGAATGCTGACTACTATCTTGAGAATATTGTAATAGAACATGTGATGCCTTTCGGTCATTTTGTGGGGCCCAATTTCGTGTTTATGCAAGACAACGCTCGACCTCACGTGGCTAGGGAGGTACTCGATTACCTTAATCAAGTTGATATACCGATTATGCAATGGCCACCAAAAAGCCCGGATCTGAATCCGATAGAACATGTATGGGATCACCTTAAGAAAAATGTGAAACGTCATATACCTGCACCTAGAAACCTGAGGGAACTTGAAAATGCAGTTATCACAGAATGGGAGCAAATTCCTCAAGATTTTATCCAAAATTTAATTAAAAAAGCATGCCTAGGCGCATAAACGCTGTCATCCGAAGTAGAGGAGGCAACACACGCTACTAGTCTCTCAGTTACACCATTAATTTTGCTACTAGTGTCCCAGTTTATTTTTTTCATTATTGCATAACTTCAACGATTTTGTTATTAGGTCTTAAGAATAATTTTAATTCCAATCTTATAGAGAAAGTTGGTAGCTAATTCACTTTTAAAGTATCCGAATAGGTTTTTTCTAACTTTTAGTATAACCAATGTTCATAAAAAATTATTAAAATTAATTCATTATAGAGATTTGTATGATTTAATATATTGTTGCGTCAATTTTGTCCAGGAGTGTATTTAAGTGTTACAAACTTTAGTATGAAATTTTCGACCAAAAAATTTATGTTTAATTATGAATAAAAAATTGTCTATTAGAAAAAATTAAAAAAAAAACCTCTCTACATTTTGTAGAAAAAGTAATTATAAGATTTAGAAAAAAAACAACTTAAAAACTATTAAAAATTGGCTGAGTAATATTACAGACGGTGTATGAAAACAGGTAGCGGTCCCAATCCGACGCTAGATCTCATTTAATGCTATAACTTTATAATGGAATGGAATTTTCTTAAATTTTTTTTGAGTAGTTCTTAGAAGTATAGAGAATAAAAAGCCGTAAAAAAATTGAATTTTTGAAATTCGAGGTGTATGTAGCCCCTTAAAAAACATAAAAATTAATACGACGTTACGACGTTAATTTTGTTTGCTTGGAAAGACAAACTGAAAATCTTGTAAACAGGAAGAAGAACTCTGTTCCAGCTGATTAATTACTGGCATAAGAAAATTCTTAGTGTACATATTCTGTCTTAAATCGAGCAAAATATATATTTTTTTAAAATTATTTTAATTTATTCAGTTTAAAATTAATTAATGATTACACTGTGTGTAATTTTTTAAGTTATGGAAAAATAACCAATACGGACACCACTACGTGATAGTAGACCAAAAAAAAAAAGACTCGTGTCTCCCAGTTTTTCCGAAAGTCATGCACTTTTTTTTTCTGGGCCCCCAAAGATTTGCGGCCTGGGTGTAATTTTTGCAAAAAACTCATCATATTCTGAGGCTCATATCTTGCAAACCGTTCGGAATTTTAATTTACTTTCTGTGGCAAAGTTGTAGCCCTTGTCATAAGGAACAAAAATTGTGAACATTTAAAGTAAAAAAAACTTCATCTTCAAGATCAAAATAGCTAAAAACTGTAAAAAATTCGATTTTTTTTACCTTTTTTTCCCTGTTTAGGCCCATAGCTAGCAAACCGTTCAAAATTCAAGGAAACAATCAACTACAAAAATGTAGCTAAGATCTTAGTAAACAACTTTCTAGAATATATGAACTTCCTAGGAACTGTTTAGGTAGCCGCAAAAGTTAAAATTTTCCCGAAAAATCTACTTTTTTAAAGTTTTTTTGCGATTTTGATCTGGAAGATGAAATTTTTTGGATTTTATATGTTCACAATTTTTGTTCTTTATGACAAGAGCTACAACTTTGCTTCAGAAAGTAAATCAAAATTCCGAACGGTTTGCAAGATATGAGAAAATGATCAGTTTTTTGCAAAAATGACACCGAGGCCCCAAATCTTTGGGGCCTCATAAAAAAAAAAAAATGCATTACTTGGGGCAAAACTGGGAGACACGGGTCTTTTTTTACCCGAGGCTCCCAGTTTTGGCTCAATTCATGTACTTTTTTTTATGAGGCCCCAAGGATTTGGGGCCTCGGTGTCATTTTTGCAAAAAACTGATCATATTCTCAGGCTCATATCTAGCAAACCGTTTGGAATTTTGATTTACTTTCTGAAGCAAAGTTGTAGCTCTTGTCATAAAGAACAAAAATTGTGAACATATAAAATCCAAAAAATTTCATCTTCCAGATCAAAATCGCAAAAAACTTTAAAAAAGTAGATTTTTTCAGGAAAATTTTCACTTTTGCGGCTACCTAAACAGTGTTAAGAATCATTCCTAAGAAGTTCAAATATTCTAGAAAGTTGTTTACTAAGATCTTAGCTATATTTTTGTAGTTGATTGTTTCCTTGAATTTTGAACGGTTTGCTAGCTATGGGCCTAAACAGGGAAAAAAAGGTAAAAAAAATCGAATTTTTTATAGTTTTTTGCTATTTTGATCTTGAAGATGAAGTTTTTTTTACTTTAAATGTTCACAATTTTTGTTCCTTATGACAAGGGCTACAACTTTGCCACAGAAAGTAAATTAAAATTCCGAACGGTTTGCAAGATATGAGCCTCAGAATATGATGAGTTTTTTGCAAAAATTACACCCAGGCCTCAAATCTTTGGGGGCCCATAAAAAAAAAAAGTACATGACTTTCGGAAAAACTGGGAGACACGGGTCTTTTTTTTTTTGGTCTATTATTACGTAGTGGTGTCCGTATATGGTTATTTTTTTTCGTGTTGCACTGTGTCATGGAATAACACTATTATTTCGGGCATCTTTAAATGTCCTGTTCTAGTGTTCATGTTTAACAAAAAAAACACGCATACACCACCTTTAACTAAGCTACGTAGCATAATGCTGTTTAAAATAATTATGTGCAACCGCTAAATTAAAATATTGTTGTTAATTCTTATTAATATTAAACAAAACTAGTATTTCATTGCATTTATTTACTTAAATAATCGGTCAAGTGCAAGTTGAACTTGCACAATTAGTGTTCCGTACGTTGATTGCTTTTAAAATAAAAAATGTTGTTACGATGGTATAAAATGATCAGTGACTTCACAAAACACACCCCAAATGAGTTTTCAATACAGTTTGTTTCCAATCTTTACTGAAAATTGATGACCTTGAAATTTTTGTTTTTTTATATACCAGATAAATTACACAGCCCCACAAAAAAAAAGTGGGGTATACTTTTGATGCGATATATCAGATCCGTAGTATTTTTGCCCGCTGATCACGAATCTGACGTCAGAATATCGCCATCACACATCTAACCTCAAAAAATAGGTAAAAATTAGTAAAAATTAAGAAAAATATACTCCTAAAAAATTGATTCAAGCTTTTTCATGAATCCAAAGATGTATTAATATGTATTCGGACATGCTAAGCTAATATTCATCGGTTGGATTAAGCCATACAGTTCTGTTTTCTTTCTAACCTCAATAAATCAGACAGATATAGTGCTTCTCAAATGCAAAAACGAATTCAAATTAAAATTCAACCGATTCTTACCAAATTTGGTACACGGGGTTTTTTTGGGTTGCTGATCATGAATCTGAGGTCGGATTTGCAAAATTCAAAATGGCGGATCCTAGATGGCGGACAAAATTTTTGAAAACCAACCGATTCCTACCAAATTTGGTATACAGTTGGGGAATCCTCAAACCTGATACTCTTAAACCCTGAAACCTTAGACTCCCACACCCTGTAACCTCAAAAAATAGACCTCAATAACCCTCTAACTTTAAAAATGAGACCCAATAAACTCAAAACCAGGACTTTTAAACCATATACTCTCAAAGAGTAGACCCTTAAGCCCTAGAATTGCGAAGGTTAGAACCGCGCCTAACTTTCCTTTTTTTGGCTGTATCTTGTTCTTTTTTCCGCGAATGACCTATTCAAAGGCTTTCTGCCCAAACGCTTTTGAGGACTTGTTTCTCTTTTTAGCGACCAGCAATAGTCCGCTAGCATATGGTCATCCCATCGTCCTTGATACCGATTTTCTATGATTTTCAGATCTTGGTGAAAACGTTCCCCTTGCTCCTCACTGTAGTCACCAAGATTATCTGGAAAATCATCGATGTGGGAGTCCAGGAAATGTAATTTTAGATTCATTAAGCAACCTAATGTTTGAAAATTTTTTACCATTTTCTCGACTATTTCTTTGTACTTAGGACTTTTATTATTTCCCATTTCTTATTTGTGGCCCGTCAAATACGCCTGCCTTAATTTTAGCTTCAGAAAATTTCGGAAATTTTTTATACAAATATTTGAAACATGGGCCGTTTGTATCTAATGCTCTCGTGGGGAATAAGAACTTTTCCTGGATCTACCAATGGTGGAAACAATACATTATTTTCACCAGGAGTGAACGATTCTCTTGTTGGCCAAATTTTTTTCTTATAATGACGTTCCCTGTCTCTGCTATTCCACAGACATTTATAACAGGGATAAAGTGTAAACCCTGACTGTTGGCCAAGCAATATTGTTACAATTTTCAGATCTCCACAAATTTTCCAGTTATGATCAGCATATTTTCTTTTTATCAAAAGCTGCTTCATTTTTTCATATTGCTCTTCCATAACTGTGGAATGAGCAATCGGAATGGGAGCGTAAACGTTGGTATTATGCAGCAAAACTGCCTTAATGCTCGTTTAGAAGAATCAATGAACAGTCTCCATTCTTCAGGATCGTATGAGTTATTTTGAAATTCATCCATTAGACCTTTTACATCGGTACAATATGAAAGTGACAATTCCTCGTCCATTGTGAAATATTTTCGAAATTCTTCATCTCTGTTTCTATAATAAGAAATCGTAGCTTCTGGCTTAAGTAAATGTATTTTCTTTAAAAAGGAAGCAAGATGCTCTGAACCATTTTTGGATAAGCCTAAATCTCTGACTAGATC
Organism: Pachyrhynchus sulphureomaculatus; assembly: GCA_019049505.1. Lineage (NCBI taxonomy): Eukaryota > Metazoa > Arthropoda > Insecta > Coleoptera > Curculionidae > Pachyrhynchus > Pachyrhynchus sulphureomaculatus. Next base: position 22,600,481 of record CM032456.1, read on the forward strand.
ACTAAGTTCTGACTGTGATACGAGTATTGGTTCTGGTTTACGGTTGTATGGTAGAAATTCTTTATCTGTGTCACTAGTATATGATAGGTTGTCACTAGAACATTCATTAGTAACAGTGTTTTGAATCTTTTTCGACAGTCTCAATGTTTTCGGCATGAACTGATAAGGTGAAATCATTTGTTTCCATAACATCAGCATCAAGTGGTTCAGGAGGCGGAATTAGTTTAGTTGGTCTTGTTACTGTCGAAACATCGTTATAAGTAATAGTGCTTTTATTTTTTCGGTTATGCCTAGATACAACATGCATACAAAAGTAGCAATCATTTTCACTGTATGGTCTATTCCATATTGCTGGTCTGGAATATTTAATCGCCTTCTTATTGATGTACAACATTATTTTGCAAGAACTGCAAATGATGTGGGGAACCCAATCTGTATCCTGGTGCTGTATTTCAATGTTAAAACAATCCTTATATAAGGTTTTAATCTTATCCGTTATCCGTGACCCCATTTTACTCAATACGTGTTGACAGCAAATATAACAAAATGAATCACTGTTTTTATCGCACTTATGAAAAGTCCTTATACCGTGAGACTGTTTTCTTGTAGCATTATACTCTACATGAGCCAAGTCACCCACACATGAAGAGCTACGGTCGCTGGATGACGACGGCTGCGGGCCCGCTTTCCCACCATGACCAACCGCCGATACTGGGTTTCCGAGTCCTTGCATCGTAATTCTCTTTCTTCTACCTGCCATGACGGCATCTAAGCCGTTATCCAGGGACTCTGCCGGCTAGTGGAGTAACACCGTTGCCCACCGTCACCACGTGGAGGTGCTCTGGATACAGGTAGAAGAATAAAAATCGACCGATGAATTTTCTCGGCGTTCAAAATGGCGCGAAAACATCTGCCATCTTGAATTTTGCAAATCCAACCTCAGATTCGTGATCAGCGACCCAAAAAATCCCCGTGTACCAAATTTGGTAAGAATCGGTTGAATTTTAATTTGAATTCGTTTTTGCATTCGAGAAGCACTATATCTGTCTGATTTATTGAGGTTAGAAAGAAAACAGAACTGTATGGCTCAATCCAACCGATGAATATTAGCTTAGCGTGTCCGAATACATATTAATACATCTTTGGATTCATGAAAAAGCTTGAATCAATTTTTTAGGAGGATATTTTTCTTAATTTTTACTAATTTTTACCTATTTTTTGAGGTTAGAAAAAAATTGAGATGTGATGGCGATATTCTGACGTCAGATTCGTGATCAGCGGGCAAAAATACTACGGATCTGATATATCGCACCAAAAGTATACCCCACTTTTTTTTTGTGGGGCTGTGTTATTACATAATTTCAACGATTTTGTTATTAGGTCTTAAGAATAATTTTAATTCGAATCTTATAGAGAAATTTGGTAGCTAATTCACTCTTAAAGTATCCGAATACACTTTTAGTGTAACCAATGTTCATAAAAAATTATCAAAATTAATTCATTATAGAGATTTGTATGATTTAATATATTGTTGCGTTAATTTTATTCAGGAGTGTATATATAATGTAATACTTGCGCCCACTTTTCTTTGTATTATTTTTAAAAAATCGCGAAAAATCGCTGTCTCCCCTTATCTTAAAAAGTATTGATCAAAAAAATTTAAAAAAAATTCTGGAATCTTCTCCACGGGGTGTAGATTAAACGAAAATTATCACGAGAGCATTACCTTTAATAATTCATCTGGTATATAAAAAGAACAAAAATTTCAAGGTCATCAGTTTTCAGTAAAGATCGGAAACAAACTTTGTTGAATACTCATTTGGGATGTGTTTTGTGAGGTCACTGATCATTTTACACAGTGTAACAAAAATTTTTATTTTAAAAGCAACGCACGGAACACTAATTGCGCAAGTTCAACTTGACCGGTTATTTATATAGGAAAATGGGCAAATTTTAAGCATTATCACTAAGGAAACCCAAATATGCATGTGAAAAACTTTAAAATATGTGCATAAATATGCAAATAATTTTCTCAAAATATGCACATACATGTTGTAAATATGCAGTAAAAAAATCGAAATAGATTTGAAAAATGTAAATTTATTGTTTCACATTACATGATACGAGTACTATACAAATGTAGCAATAAAAAATCCATTTTAAATTTTCAACATACAGGGCGAATGAACTAAATCTAAGTATAATATTGTACAAAGTAAAAAGTAAATATAAATAATAATGTATTTTACTACTTTACTTAAAGATGAATATATAATAATAATAATAATGTAGGTACATATTATAAAAATTTATATAGGTAGTAAACAGCATAATAAAATATACATTTTAAATTTGATACATACAGGGCGATGCAACTAAGCAAGCGGAAATATGCAAATATTGTAAAAGACAGGGTCGCCGTTAGTTATAAAAACAATAAACTACTACATGTTTCTCAAAATTCTCCATTAAAAAGTTTTGTCTTCTATCGTTGTATAAAAATTTATAAATTGAGAAACTCCTTTCCACATCGACTGATGTAATAGGGGCGTGTTTAAAATTATTTAATAGCATAGGATCTAAATCAATGGAATCAGTAAAATCCCCCTTTAAAACATTAGCTACTTGGCTGACAAATTGAAACCCACTATTTTTTTCCATAACATTCCGAAATTTTTGAAAAATTTTGCTCCCAATTTTACCTGCGACATTTTCAAAAGCGACCTCACATTGTTTTATTAGTTGAACACTTCGGGTTAATGGCAAATTAGATTCCTCCATTTGAGTTATGGTTTTAGAAACAAAGCTATAATTTGTTTTAAGAAAGGAAAGTTGTTGTTTTATCTCCTTGTTTTTGAATAATCGTTTAAGTTCTGTAAGGGATTGGGAAGATTCGTCTGATAATTCTGCAATTAGACCATCTAGTTGACAGAAGTTGTCGCAATAAAAAAATGTTGCTTCCAATTAAGTACCCCATCTTGTAATAACAGGCTGAGGTGGAAGAGGAGTGTTTGGTAGTTTTTCTTTGTAGAACTGAACCCTTAAAGGCGCTTTAAGGAAGATTTTCTTCATGTTTGAAATTAAGTGAAGCGGAAAATGATTCCTAATTAAAGCATGAGCGAGACATGTTACATGTATTAAGTTTGGATAAAAAATTTTCAAATTTTTGCCCGGCCTTTATCATGTACGGGTGCTGCATCTGACAACATAAGCAAAAAATTATCTCCGGGAACAGGCGTAGGAAGAAAAAACTTCGATAGTTCCTCTTGAACAAATCTGGCCACTGTCAATGCATTTGTTTTTTCTAACTGTTTGGAAGCAATCAGATAAGATTTTGGCAAAATATCGTCGCTAAGAACTCCAATCAATAAATGCGCAATATACCGTCCTCTTGAATCGGTGGTTTCATCAATACATATATAAAAATGTTCGTTGCGAATTTTACCTTTAATTTCCTCAATTACCTGTGAATACAAGGAGCTTACGTCGTTTCTCCGTATTGTTGTTTCACCTGGGATATTAAATTTGCAATACTTCTGGAGGAAGGAAGTAAAGTTTTGATTACGTAGCTTCGATAACGGAATGTTTGATATCATCATTGCACGGCATAGATCTCTGTTAAAGATGTCTTGTTCATTTAGCTCTTTATTTTTGTACGTTGGTTGGAAACATTGCATTAATGTGAGTTGTGGCCTATCTCTAGGTTTCGTCTTACTCAATTTGGCAATATGGCAAGCAGTTTTCACGTGTTGCTCTATTTGAAATTTTTTATCGCATGGTATCTGCAATAAAAAAAGAAAATTCAATTAAAATCCCAAGGAAAAAATTCGAACAAAAATAACTTAAATAACATTGAAAATAGCATCAACGGCAAAATCCTGACAAAAATTTCGTTATGTTTAAATATTAAACGAAAATGAAATACCCTGTATATTCAATAGGTATTCAAAAATTATACTTACAATTTTAACACATGCAGAACAGTAGATTTTTCCCATATCTATTCTTAGTTCTTTGTATGGTTTAATCCACACTGACACACTACTGGCTTTGGGCATTTCACTGTAGTAAAATACGACTCACAAGATAAAAAGCACAAATCGACGTAACCACTTTAAAACCACAACCAAAAATGAAATCTAATAAATTAATAATACAAGTATGCTCTGATGGCCGTCTGGGGTTTACCGACTGGTTTTTACTGACCATAAAATAATAAAATTTATTTGAGGAAAACCACCGGCGCGTCGGCGGCGGCCTAAACATTTACCCTTATTCCGAAAAATGAATGAAAACGCCTGCCAAAGACCTACATTATTATAAATTCCTTCAAATATGCACATATATGCTATTTTTAAAGCATTTATGCAAATATTTAGAAAAATGCATATAATATGCAATATATGCGCTTTGCATATTTGGGTGTCCTTAATAATCACTTATAATAAAACATATTGGTTCTTGATCTATAGATCCATACCTACAAAAAAAATAATGTTGTAGGTGCTAACTGAAATTGGGAGTTTATTGACAAAAATATCACTTAATATAATATTTACGATTTTTATAAACAGCTATCTGCAATATTGTGCCTTTAAAATGTCGCTAGTTAGCTATCGATAATTATCACTTATTTTAGGTTCAGTACTGGGACTGATATGCGGAGTCACCACGACTGGACTTTTAAAACTGACAGGACTTTCCGTTGAAGAAGCTAGATATTGGCAGTATCAATGGAAAGATAAAAGAGTGGTATCCTTTAACAAAGGGTTAGCAAATCGTTTGGAAGCGGAGGATTTTGCTGTTATAAAAATCCATAATGATGAAGTTGGGAAGGAAGGACTACACATAGATAATGTAGATAGTGAAAGTAAAAGTAGTAAAGAAAGTATTGTAGATAAAAATAAAATGTAACGTAAGAATATATACCAAGTAAATTTGTTATATTTAAATAAATTAATAAATAAAATTGTTTTGCCTTAATAAAGTAATATTTGTCACTTTTTGTCTAAAATTAAGAAGTCCAGGTTAGTTCAAGTTAGCGAAGAGATACCTTTACTTTTTTACTGCTGAATCTAATAATCTTTATCATTCAATTTCCAACTTCCACACCAGGTCCCCTATAACCTTATCAGACGCTTTACAATCCCATGAATATCTGGTTAAAATAATTATATCTTTCCTAAATTACTGCAAAATCAAATTACAGTAATACCCCGCTTAGCGCGACCTCGTTATGCGCGGTTTCACTATAACGCGAATTTCAAATTTCGCGCTCATGTAGTCATTAACTTCTCTATGGTCGCGGGGGGATCCCCGCTTTCTCTGAATATTCTCTTTGAAGAATTGGGAATTCCCTGTCCTTCGACTTTGTTCTATGGGGATTTCCTCGTTCGTTTCGTGTGTTCATTTGTTCCGTAATGTTAGTTCGGTCGGCTGGCAGTTTTGTTTTAATATTTATTGGAGATACATACATACATAATTTAACCCTACGTTAAAAATGCCGCCTGTAAAGAAAAAAGAGCGTAAAAGCGTCACTTTGGAATTGAAGATGAAAGTGTTAAAAAGAATGGAAAATGGAGGCAAAGCAACAATTGTTGGGAGAGATTTTGGACTCTCAGAATCGACTGTGAGAACGATTTATAAAAATCGGGAAAAAATTAAAATCTCCAGCGAAGGTTCAACACCTATAAGTGCAACAAAACTTTCTCGTTCGAGATCATCTATCTTAGAAAGAATGGAGAAATTACTGTCAGTCTGGATCGAAGATTTGAATAAGAAGAACACACCACTAAGTCAAGATCTCATATGCACAAAAGCAAAATCTTTGTATGAGATGCTGAAAACAAAAGAAGGAGAAGGGAGTGCCACTCCGACTTTTGCTGCCAGCAGAGGCTGGTTCCATCGGTTCAAGCAGCGTTCTAATCTTCACAATATCCACATAACAGGCGAGGCGGCCAGCGCGGACATTCAAGCTGCAGCTGAGTTTCCAGACAAGTTTCAAGACTTCGTTAGACGAGAGAAAATTCCTGCTTGTCTCATCTTCAATGTTGATGAGACCGCACTTTACTGGAAAAAAATGCCATCTCGAACATTCATTTCTAAGGAAGAACGTCAAGCCAGTGGTTTCAAAACTGCGAAAGATCGACTAACACTTCTGCTGGGTGGTAATGCCACTGGTGATTTCAAACTGAAACCTTTACTAGTGTACGGGGAAGGAAGACAGTCTATGCGAGAGTGGTGGAAGTCATACAACATTATGAAGTCTATTCACAACATAGAAGAGGCTTGGAAGGAAGTTAAAATGAGTTGTATGAATGGGGTGTGGCGTAATCTTTGGCCAGATGTAGTGGAAGCACCTAGAAGAATTGTCCAGATGCAGAGACAAGTGCTTGAAGACATTGCTGCAATGATTGAGGGGTCTGAACTTGAAGATGTCACGGTAGAAGATCTCGTAGAACTTGTAGCAACGCACGACGATCCTATTAGCAATGAAGATCTGATCGAGTTACAGAATAATCCTATCTACGATGAGGAAGAACAAGTAGAAGAGAAAGTTTTATCTTCAGGGGAAATACAAAATGCACTTTCAAAAATTTATTCAGGTTTGGACATATTGCAGAGTATAGACAATAATGATGACCGTGTCTTGACCGTGTGTCAAACAATTAAAAACAGTGTTGGGTGTTATGAACGTATTTTACAAGAACGTAAACAAAACGTTACCCAAAAGACAATAGATGTATTTTTCCGTAAAAAATAAGAGTATGTATTGCATAAAGTGTTCTTAGAATTAAAGTGATTGATTAAAATGATTTGTATTTTTTTGTATTAAATTTTGACTATGTTTAATCATAAACCTCGATATACGCGAATTTCAGTTAACGCGATTTTTTTCGGAACGTATCCCTCGCGTAAAGCGGGGTATTACTGTATAGACACCTCATCTCCATCCACCTTGGTTAACGCTACTTAAACTCACCCAGGTTCATTCATAATAATTAACTAATCCCAGAAGGTTATGGAGACATTCCAGACACACTGCCAGGTGGACCTTGTCGGATATCATTTAAGATAAAAGGAAAAGATAAGGGTTTTGGAATATAAACCGCCACCCGACCGAATATAAAAAGCATAGAGAGAGAGAGAGAGAGAGAAAGAGAGAGATACCTTTATTGTATGTACAGGGTAGTCCAAATTGGACGCTTTTAAAGGTAAACCCCTTTATCTAAAGGAGATAGACGAAAACTGATGTCGGTGTCAGAGGCTCAATTTTTATGATAAACTCAATGGTGAAAACCGCATATCGATATCTAGTACCGTTTCAGATATACAGGGTGTTTTTCAAAAATCTGCATTTTGGAAAAATGTTTGTAATTCTTTTCCTATTGAAAATTTTTGATTTCTGTAAAAACATTCTCAAAGCACTTTTTCACGTGGGATTTCAACAGTGTAAGTTACATTTTTTTACAACTAATATTTTAATAGCTAAGTTGGGAATGTGGAATCTTTGGCACAATGATACTACTCAGTATATATCGCCCCTACACCAAACACTTTATTTTTGCACTCGACGCGTGTTTCGGTAACCATGTTAGCTTCATCAGGAGCGATGATTGACTAAAGCTAAACTACAAATCTACCCTATTTATACTTAGCCTAACCCTTGAATTACTCAAGTGGAACTAATGACATAGGCGAGGCCGTCAGTTCCGGTCAAGTAACCAGTAGAGGGGACTATAAGGAATAGGCCCTTTGTCTTTATTTAAACTACTTTTACATTTTATGATTTCCATACTTTCGTATGCGTTCAACAATCTCCTATCAGATACATTTTTTATTAATCTTAGGTTATAATGTTACAGTATGATCAGCTTCAAGGGCATGTTCGGCAATGCTAGACTTTTCTGTTCTATTGTATTTTAAGTGTGCTAACTGTTCTTTAAATCTTGTTTTAATTGACCTTTTAGTTTGCCCAACATACTTTTTGTCACAATCATTACAACTAATTTCATAAATTCCACTTTTCTCACAATTAGGAATCTTATCTTTGGGATTTCCTAAGATATTCCTCAGATTGTCTGATGACTTATAGACTAAGGTGAGGCCTACCTTAATAAATACCTTATTGAATCCCTTGCTATATTTCGGATTATATGGTATGGAGACATACTTGGTGTTATTTTCTTCGCGTGTAAAAAAGGTGGAATTCTGAATATTAAACCTAAACTTATATCTATTTATTAGCTTATTTACTAAGTCATCGTCATAATCATTAACTCTAGTTATATTTCTAATACGATTCCTTTCTTTATTAAAGTTTACTCTATTCAGAGGGAAAGTGACCAAACGATGAACTAAAAAATGTAATGAGGCTAATTTATGTTGTTTGCAATGAAATGAATCATTAGGAATATATCTATCTGTTACTGTGTCCTTCCTATAGATATCAAATTCTAATCTATTATTATTTTTAATAATTAAAAATATCTTGAAAAGGCAATTGTCCTTTGTTCTCAACTTCGTAAGTGAATTTAATGGAATCATACCGGCTATTTAATTTAGAAACAAAATCATCAATATTTGCTTTCTTTGTATCAAAAAATCGCGAAAATATCATCCACATACCTATACTATACCCTTGGGAAATATTCGAATTCTTGACTGGCTTCGATTTCAAACTCAGTCAAGAATTCGAATATTTCCCAAGGGTATGGTATAGGTATGTGGATGATATTTTCGTGATTTTTGATACAAAGAAAGCAAATATTGATGATTTTGTTTCTAAATTAAATAGCCGGTATGATTCCGATAGTTCCTAAAACTACTATTTCTTCTAACTATCCCTGTTTGATGTATAATTTTTGGGTCGTTTCTTTTCAAACTGGCCACTATTAACTAGGTTAGGTCGCAATCGAGCGAATATATCCTTGAAGGGTTGACGCCTCTCTGGATACCGTTCGTGGTATAAATTACTTGCCGCTTCCGAGTTTTCTCCGGTTTGTATGAAACACATTATCATATCCAATTTTTCCTAATTTTCAAACTTCATTGCGATTTATTTGACAATTCAATAACTGACCCTGTAGTAAACTTTGACAACTACGAGTAAACAATTGAATTAAACCATATGGCCGCTCCGTCCAAAGCCTACTCTTGAATGTGCACTCGCGTAAAAACTGAAAACTTTTATATTTTGAAGTAAATTTAAGCAAAAGCTAAACTGTGCTATATTTTTAGAATGGTAATTTAAAGCTCTATTCGGATAAGGAAAAATATACAGGGTATCCCATTTAAAAAATATATTTTTGCGTTAATAACTATTAAAATATTAGTTGTAAAAAAATGTAACTTACACTGTTGAAATCCACGTGAAAAAGTGCTTTGAGAATGTTTTTTACAGAAATCAAAAATTTTCAATAGGAAAAGAAAAACAAACATTTTTCCAAAATGCGGCTTCTTGAAAAACACCCTGTATATCTGAAACGGTACTAGATATCGATATGCGGTTTTCACCATTGAGTTCATCATAAAAATTGAGACTCCGACATCAGTTTTCGTTTATCTCCTTTAGATAAAGGGGTTTACCTTTAAAAGTGTCCAGTTTGGACCACCCTGTACAGCTACCATAGATACAGGTATTTGAACGATCTACGCAGCCAAAAGTCAAAAAATCAAAACACAAAATATTGCCAGGTTACCGACTACCAGAGACAGAGGACCCTTCCGAGAACAAAAGACAACCGCTTCCAACCCCACCCGTACAGTTTTACCTGATTTATGTCAGTCGGAATTCGATCCTGTTACCTCGTGTACATTATCAGTTCTCGGCGCTCTTAAAAAATCATAATTGTGAAAGTGGAATTATATGTCTATAAGTTCTAAAGTAGTGGAAAAAATGATGGATTCTCAAAGTACAGGTATGTAACTATGTTATTTCATAAAACTTTTATCATTTACTTATTTGTGAGTCAACGTAAGGGACGGTAAAGAAAGGTCTTTTTCACGAGTATTATTTTGTAAAAAAAAATATGTTTTACTGTCGTTTTCATACTTCCCTGTTAGATCCGGCTATAATTTTGATAATATTCTAAAGTTGGTAGTTTTAGTAAATAATAAATCAAAAAACTGGCCTCGGATAAGTCGGATAAGATATATTTTGGTACTTGGAAAATTATGGTAAAAATTGTGAGAAAAAATAGATTTTGATTTATCAATTTTAACTTGACTATTCTTTGTTGTAGGTTCACTTGGTACATCGGGAATGAAGGTTGTGACCCGGAAATACTTGTTTGACCGCATGATGAAGGAAAATTTACCTTCTTTGGAAGACAAACTAAATTGCTTGAAAGAACAACTTTTGTCAACTGAAGGATATACACAAGAGCAAATACAAACCTTAAAAAGGAATTTTTCTCATTTTAAATCTGAAGTTAAACGTAGATGGATCAAAGCCCATAATAAGGAAGACATATTTGTTCAATACAATAGTTCATGGCTAGAAGGAACCTGTGGTTGACAGTCCGCAAAATCGATCTGGTCGACCAAGCAAACCTTTTGAACAATTGAGCGAGCGAGATAAGAGACTTATAAACTGCCAGTAAAAAAATATAGAGAAAGAAAAACAGAGGCTGAAAAGGAACTCGAGAAAGAGAGGAAACTTGAAATCCAGACCCGGTTTCGCAATGAAACCGGGTTATTGGTCGATATGCCAAAGGCAAATTTTGGAAACACCAGTGATGGGAACACCAGTCGAAGATTTTTTGAAGACCCGAAATTGGCAGCAGAAATAACGGGCCTTAGCTATGACCTGTTATATAGGTTAAAAGTCATTTTGGAGACAATCTCAAGCGGGCATAAAGTCGACCCAGAAAAATATGACAAGTATGCATCAGAAACTGCTCGTCTATATGTGGACCTCTACCCGTGGCATCCCATGACACCCACGATGCACAAGATACTTGTTCAAGGCGCAGAAATAATAAAAAATGCTTTGTTACCAATTGAGCAGCTGTCTGAAGAAACCGCAGAGGCAAGGAACAAGCACTTTCGGTCTTACCGACAAGATTTTGTCCGAAAGTTTTCACGAGAAAGCTGCAACAGGGACATTTTTAATCATTTACTTTTAAGTTCCGATCCTTTGTTGAGCAGTATGAGGCGAATAAAGAGGATAAAGTCACATTCATTCCTACCAGAGACGCTAGAAATGCTCCTGCCTGCAGAGCCGAACCCACTGTGTTCTTCTCGAAGTGAAGATGAAAATACGTTTGTGGACGACAAAATATGATTGTTTATAGTGTATTTTTAACCCTCGGCGCAAAAGAGGGGTGTTATAAGTTTAAATTTTATATTTATTTTGTAAATAAATGTTTTCATTTAAAGCATTTTTTTTTTGTAAAATTAAGTTTCGTTTTTTTTATTTTTTATTACAAATTAAGTAATTTTATGCAAAGTAACTGATTAATTTAACTTGGTAATATAATTTAGCATACAACAGAACCGAAAAATAATTTTGGCCGCGTAGATCGTTCAAATACCCCTATGTGCGGCGATTTCTAGCGATTGTGCAGATCAGCTCAAAATATTATTAAATTTTTAATTTAATTTTTTCAAAATAACTTATGAAAAAATTCGAGTGGTAACACAGACTACTGTAGGAGACACCTTAATATAAGGAGTCCATTTTCATCTTAAAAGGCTAAATCAGGGGTGCTCAAACGGTCGATCGCGATCGACAATTCGATCGCGATCGACAATTCGATCGCGAGTGCTTTTTGAGTCGATCTCGAGAAAAAAATTCCGATATAGAACTATTCACAGATTTTGTTTTAGGTAACTAAAACAAAATGTAATGAATAAACTACTAAAATTTATTCGATCCACAATTAGGCCAGAATAACCCTCTCATCACTTTCTTTTATCGTAATAGCCCCCTGCTAGCGGCAAAAGGCGGCTTTATCAAAGGAACGCGCGGTACTTGTCAAAGAAAAGCCGCGTTTTTGATTCCCGCCGATTTTTCTAGAAACTTCGGGCGGCGTGTTTGACGGGAACATTCGAGATTTCGTTCGCGCCGATATAAATGTTGCGCCTGCAGGAATAGGAGTCAGTCTGAGTTGTAACTTGAAGGCGATACATCGATATAAAGTTTATTAATAAATAGTCCAAAATGAGTGCGGCGAAGAAAAGTAAAACTTATCATTTTAATAACGATTGGGAGGAAGAATTTTTCTTTTGTATGGTAAAGGATAAGTGCATTTGTCTCATTTGCCGTGCGTTAGTTGCAATACCTAAGCGTGGGAACTTAGAGAGGCATCATAAAACAGTTCATAAAAACTATGAAAAGGATTTTCCGTCACAGAGTGAATTAACAAAACGAAAAGTACGTGATTTGATAACTTGTTTGAAAAAAGAACAAACCATGTTCACAAGACCAGCCAAACAATCAAAAGCTGCAACGATCGGGTCATTTAAAATATCTCATATATTGGCGAAACACAAGAAACCATTTGATGATGGATTGGTTGTGAAGGAAGCATTTATTGAAGCAGGTGAGACTTTATTTGGAGATTTTAAAAATAAAACAGAGATTATGTCTGCTATTAGAGAACTTCAGTTATCTCGTCCGACTGTCACAAGGCGTGTTGAAGTCATGAGTCAGGACATGGCAGATAAACTAAAACATGATATCATGGAATGTACATACTTTTCTTTACAGTTCGACGAATCCACCGATATGACAGACACTGCCCAGCTGTGTATTTTTATTCGAATGGTATTCAATGACATGTCGGCTAAGGAAGTTTTTGACAATGATTCCTCTGAAAGGAAAGACCCGTGGCGAAGATATATATGACGTTTTCTTCAATTTTGTAACAAACTACAAGTTACCAATCTATAAACTAGTGTGCATTACAACCGATGGAGCACCAGCAATGACTGGAAACAAAAACGGTTTTGTGGCATTGTGTCGAGCTAATGATAATTTCCCTTCATTTTTCTCCTTCCATTGCATTATACATCAACAAGTTTTGTGTTCAAAAGTTCTAAACATGGAGGAGATTATGGGCATTGCAATAAAAATTGTGAATTCTATCCGTGCATGTAGCTTGCAACGACGGCTCTTTAAATTGCAGTTGGAAGATAGTGAGTCAACTGAACACACTGATTTAGTTCTTAATGAAAATGAAGATAATTATGTCAAAAGATCGCAATCGACTAACTGACGAACATTTGTCATCATGCTTGCCATTAGCACTCGGTAATACGTACCATATTATGAAAAGTATGCCGAGGACATGCAGTGCCACGCTTCAACATTCAAAGTCGCTCTTTAATTAAGTTTAGACACTAGAACTCGTTTGTTTTGTAAGAACCAATAAACTCCCAATTTTGAATAATTATGAGTTTTTTCATTGACATTTTAGAGCAGACCTACACTTACCTTGACTAAAAAAAATGCATATTGTGCGGAAAACTAATATTTATGCCACGATACACCCTACCTAGACGACAATCCTGCATCACACTTACTTGCAACCTCTCAGAGTCGATCGATCGTAGTCTAACAATATTGAGGTAGATCGCCAGCAGTTCAAGTTTGAGCACCTCTGGGCTAAATAGAGTGAAATATATCATACACAATTAGTTGTATAGGCCATATATAACTGTAAATACATGACGCAGTATATTGATATACTTTTGGGGGTTAACTAAATAATGGGGTGTTGGTTCCTGGGATGAGAGACCTTAGATACTACGCCATAAGGTGTGTAGGTTAATGGTCTACTTTTTCGTCTTCCTTTACCGGACTTACGACGCAAGTTAGTAGTAGACTAAGAATATTAAAAAAAATACTCCATATGAGAATTTTTTTTATTGTAGCAATTTTAACGGCATATTTTCACAATATAGTGAACAAAATAAATATCTACAATTTGATTTATAAATACTTATTCCATAAAAGTTACAGCTGAGCACATAATTAGCGGTATAAAAATAGACTAAAGCTAAACCAGCAAGAACATGGTCATATTTGAGCGCTTAATACTTTAAAAAGAAAGGATTGCATGTACCCTCTACAAAACTATCAAATTAATATGAAAAAAGAAAAAATTCAAAAGCATGTAAGAGGAACACATCCACTTTTCATTTTTTTCTTCGTTTATAACAACATTCACTAGGTGAAATGAGATGATCAAAAAACCTTAAATAATGTATAAAGAGGACCAGGAAGTTTTAAAACAGTTTTCAGGATCTAGATGATAAAAAAAAACATGCTCACGTTTGAGGTACTGTGCATACACAAAAATAGTGCATTTTCCCAAAACATAAGAAATTGTTTAATTTTGAGTTTCCTTCCTCGACCAAGGTTTTTTTTGAAATTTAAAAACTAAGCCATAGGCCTCTCGCTATGGCTTATGTTTTTTTGGGAGGCAATATGTTTAAAAATAACCTAGAGTTTTCTAATCTTTTTTTCGACTTCCTTAAAAACTAATTATACCGTTACTATTAGATTGATTATTGATCATTGATGAATTTGTTCTGTTTGTCTATCAATATTTAATTGACGTAATACAAAAAGCAGTCTAATGCCATCAACGAATCTTCACGATCAAATAAAGATATGAACGATTAATAACACCAAATAATACAAAATACTTTGTGAAATTATTTACTGATAAAGGAATTTAAGTATACAAAGCTAAACTGTTTTTTTGTTTTGAAATAATGCAAATCTTAAGTTGTGCTTTATAATTTTTCTTACATATTATAGATTATTTTGTTAAAACAGCCATGTCAAAAACTATTTTGTTAGTAATAAAAATCTGTAATCAATAGGACTTAAAAAAGTCTAAAACCGAACAAATATGCAGTGTAAATTGGGAATGTGGAATCTTTGGCACAATGATACTACTCTGTATATATCACCACTACACCAAACACTTTATTTTTGCACTCGACGTGCGTTTCGCTAACCATGTTAGCTTCATCAGGAGCGATGATTGACTAAAGCTTAACTACAAATCTACCCTATTTATACTTAGCCTAACCCTTGAATTACTCAAGCAGAACTAATGACATAGGCAAGGCCATCAGTTCCGGTCAAGTAACCAGTAGAGGGGACTATAAGGAATAGGCCCTCTGTCTTTATTTAAACTACTTTTACATTTTATGATTTCCATACTTTCGTATGCGTTCAACAATCTCCTATCAGATACATTTTTTATTAATCTTAGATTATCTAATGTTACAGTATGATCAGCTTCAAGGGCATGTTCGGCAATGCTAGACTTTTCTGTTCTATTGTATCTTAAGTGTGATAAATGTTCTTTACATCGTATTTTAATTGACCTTTTAGTTTGCCCAACACTTTTTGTCACAATCATTACAACTAATTTCATAAATTCCACTTTTCTCACAATTAGGAATCTTATCTTTGGTATTTCCTAAGATATTCCTCAGATTGTCTGATGACTTATAGACTAAGGTGAGGCCTACCTTATTAAATACCTTATTGAGTCCCTTGCTATATTTCGGATTATATGATATGGAGACATACTTGGTGTTATTTTCTTCGCGTGTAAAAAAGGTGGAATTCTGAATATTAAACCTAAATTTATGTCTATTTATTAGCTTATTTACTAAGTCATCGTCATAACCATTAACTCTAGTTATATTTCTAATACGATTCCTTTCTTTATTTAAAGTTTACTCTATTCAGAGGGAAAGTGACCAAACGATGAACTAAAAAATGTAATGAGGCTAATTTATGTTGTTTGCAATGAAATATATCTATCTGTTACTGTGTCCTTTCTATAGATATCAAATTCTAATCTATGATTATTTTTAATAATTAAAATATCTAGAAAAGGCAATTACGAAGTTGAGAGCAAAGGACAATTGCCTTTTCTAAATATTTTAATTATTAAAAAAAATAATAGATTAGAATTTGATATCTATAGGAAGGACACAGTAACAGATAGATATATTCCTAATGATTCATTTCATTGCAAACAACATAAATTAGCCTCATTACATTTTTAGTTCATCGTTTGGTCACTTTCCCTCTGAATAGAGTAAACTTTAATAAAGAAAGGAATCGTATTAGAAATATAACTACAGTTAATGGTTATGACGATAACTTAGTAAATAAGCTAATAAATAGACATAAATTTAGTTTTAATATTCAGAATTCCACCTTTTTTACACGCGAAGAAAATAACACCAAGTATGTCTCCATACCATATAATCCGAAATATAGCAAGGGACTCAATAAGGTATTTAATAAGGTAGGCCTCACCTTAGTCTATAAGTCATCAGACAATCTGAGGAATATCTTAGGAAATCCCAAAGATAAGATTCCTAATTGTGAGAAAAGTGGAATTTATGAAATTAGTTGTAATGATTGTGACAAAAAGTATGTTGGGCAAACTAAAAGGTCAATTAAAATACGATGTAAAGAACATTTAGCACACTTAAGATACAATAGAACAGAAAAGTCTAGCATTGCCGAACATGCCCTTGAAGCTGATCATACTGTAACATTAGATAATCTAAGATTAATAAAAAATGTATCTGATAGGAGATTGTTGAACGCATACGAAAGTATGGAAATCATAAAATGTAAAAGTAGTTTAAATAAAGACAGAGGGCCTATTCCTTATAGTCCCCTCTACTGGTTACTTGACCGGAACGGATGGCCTTGCCTATGTCATTAGTTCCGCTTGAGTAATTCAAGGGTTAGGCTAAGTATAAATAGGGTAGATTTGTAGTTAAGCTTTAGTCAATCATCGCTCCTGATGAAGCTAACATGGTTAGCGAAACGCGCGTCGAGTGCAAAAATAAAGTGTTTGGTGTAGTGGTGATATATACTGAGTAGTATGCAATGTGTCGTAAATTGATGAAACTAAAGCACAGAAGGTGGTATTGAAAAATAGGGTGAAATGACTATAGAATATACTAATTACACAGGCCAACAATGAAAAAACCTTTTTAATAATTTTACCTGATTCCTGTGTTTTTTGGTGTGCCGAGTTCGAAAATAATAATAATTTCACATTTTAATATTCAGAATGTGAAAAGTTTATTTTTTATCATTCGAATGTTATTAGGTTGGCAAAAAAATCAGAATTTTATAAGGTTGGCAGTAAAATCAAATGTTATTAGGTTGGCAGTTCCGATAAATGTCACAGCTTTGTTTTCTTCCAATTAATATAACCTCGCAGAAGCTATTTTTAGGGCGTTGGAATTGGTTGAACATCATACAATCAAGAAATCTCTAATCCTCTCTGATAGCCTGGTTTCCTTGAAAAAAATCCAAAAAGCAGGTCATGCGAAACAGGAAGCGACAATTATTAAAATCAGAAAGAAGTTAGGTGAATTAATCAATGACGGATATGATATTGAGTTGGCTTGGATTCCCAGCCATACGATGATACCAGGAAACGATAAAGCTGATCATCTAGCAAATATGGGGAGAGAATTACCTAACACTGAAAATATGAAGACGGATTATAGGGACTTCTTATCCATTTTCAAAGGCAAAATCCGCAATATCTGGATAGAGAGATAGAAAACTATCTCTGAAGCAAAGGGACGTTTTTACGCATCCCTAATTTCGGCTCCTTACAAGAGACCCTGGTTTAAAGATATTACTCTTAGTAAAAAATATATCTCTACTTTTTGTAGATTAAGAAGCAATCACTGTTCATCTCCTAAACACCTATACAAATTAAAAGTTTTGGAAAGCCCTCTCTGTGCATGCGGAGAAGAAAGTGATATTAACCACCTTCTTTTTGAATACCCCAATTTTACTGCTGAATCTAATAATCTTTATCATTCAATTTCCAACTTCCACACCAGGTCCCCTATAACCTTATCAGACGCTTTACAATCCCATGAATATCTGGTTAAAATAATTATATCTTTCCTAAATTACCGCAAAATCAAATTATAGACACCCTCATCGCCATCCACCTTGGTTGACGCTACTCAAACTCACCCAGGTTCATTCATAATAATTAACTAATCCGAGAAGGTTATGGAGACATTCCAGACACACTGCAAGGTGGACCTTGTCGGATATCATTTAAGATAAAAGGAGAAGATAAGGGTTTTGGAATATAAACCGCCACCGACCGAATAGCCCTGGCAGCTGTGGTCGTAAAAAGCATAGAGAGAGAGAGATAACCTCGCAGTGCAGTATTTAACCCATGTGCGAGTTCGTAGTTAAAAAACATCAAAGAAACTTTGTAAAAAAGTATACTTTGCATATTTTGGTGTAGAAATCGGTAATCAAGAAAAATCATTGGCTCCTCACAAAGTATACTATGTTTGTGTCCTTCAAATGATTGTTATTTTTGCAGAGTTGATAAGAAAGTAATTGTCTATTTTAACTTTACTTCAGCTAATCGGCCGGTAGGACATGGACCCGGACTTCCTGTTCCTGAGCCACCTCAGTCTATTGAGGACGTTTTACAGTCCAGTCCCGAATTTAATGAAAGTCGACCGGATGATGATGATGAGTTTCAATGTTCTCTAGAACATATAAAACCACAATTGTTTACACAAGCTGAGTTAAATGATTTAGTGAGAGATTTGGGTTTGACTAAGGAAAAAGCAGAATTGCTTGGTTCTAGGCTGAAAGAAAAAACATTTACTGGAATCTGGAACATCTATTTACCATTATAAAACAAAAGATCAACGGTTTGCTCAGTTTTTCAAGCAGGAAGAGGATTTTTTTTTCCCTATTTTGAAATTTAATCGATGTCACATTGCGAGAGAACTGTGGGTGATACAAAAAAACTGATACCAGATACGGTTTCAGCACCCAAAAATATTTAACACTTAAATGTATTGGTTTAAAAAGTTTTTACAAATATTTTTTTGTTGGCCCGTGTTATTTCCCAAAATGTTAATAAGAAAGGCTGACAAAATAATAAAGAAATTAATTGTTTCTATTTCTTTTTATGAATGCCTATCTCCGAAAATAACTTTTTTTTAATTTTTTGAATTGGTTTTCTTATGATATTCTAATATTTTCGCAATTCAACTAATTGTTTTTTTTTATTTCTCATAGTTTCCAAAATTGTAATACGAGGCTGGTTTGAACAGTCCGTGCAAAGTCCGAGAGATGACACCACCGGCGCGTATCGAGGTCATCTTTAGTTCAGGTTAGTTCAGCATCTCTTGAATGAACGCACACCAAGTTTCAGCCATATTGGTCTATTTCTTTGTGTTTGGCAATCGTGTGATTTTCAAGAAATGGACGAAAAAGAATTTCGTGTGGTGATTAAACATTACTTTATGAAAGGCAAAACGCCTCAGGAGACTAAAGAGAAGCTTGATAAACATGGTGACTCTGCACCTTCGATTAGAACAGTTTATAAGTGGTTTCAAAATTTTCGGACTGGCCATATGGGCACAAGTGACGCTGAACGTTCTGGACGGCCTGTGGAGGTTACGACTCCAGAAATCATTGATCAAATCCATGATATGGTGATGGATGACAGAAGAGTTAAGGTGCGTGAGATTGCTAGTGCTGTGGGCATCTCGACTGAACGGGTACATAATATTTTGCATAAACATTTGGACATGAGAAAGCTATCCGCAAGATGGGGTGCCGCGATTGCTCACGCTTGACCAAAAACGGAATCGTGTGAAATGTTGCAAGGATGGTTTGCAGCTGTTCCAGAAGAATCCGGAGGACTTTAAGCGTCGTTTCGTCACTGTGGATGAAACATGGATACATTACTAAACTCCTGAGACCAAACAACAATCTAAACAATGGGTTACCAAGGGGGAATCTGCACCAAAAAAGGCGAAAACCGTTCCTTCGGCCGGAAAGGTTATGGCGACTGTCTTTTGGGATTCGCAAGGGATAATCCTCATCGACTATCTGGAAAAGGGTAAAACTATTACAGGTGAATATTATTCATCGTTATTGGACCGTTTGAAAACCGAGCTGCAAGAAAAACGCCCGCGATTGGCCCACAAGAAAGTTCTTTTCCATCACGACAACGCACCAGCACACACCTCAGCAGTTGTGGTCGCCAAAATTAATGGAAATAGGATTCCAACTCGTTTCACATCCCCCCTATTCTCCAGACTTGGCTCCCTCGGACTATTATTTGTTCCCCAATTTGAAGAAATGGCTGGCGGGACAAAAATTTTATTCAAACAAGGAGGTGATTGCACACACTAATGGATATTTTGCAGACTTGGACAAATCCTATTATTCGGAAGGGATCAACAAACTAGAACATCGTTGGACGAAGTGTATAAGCCTAAAAGGAGACTATGTCGAAAAATAAAAAAGGTTTACCCCAAACACATAAGTAGTTTTTATTTTTGCACGGACTTTTCAAACCAACCTCGTACAACTATTACATTTAAGATATATCACACACATTCGGACATCATCATAGTTCATTTAATGCGAATCGAGACGCTATACTTACGGACTTTACAAAAATATATAAAATGTATTTATTTGCCTTTTTATATTCTAAAATAAACCTACCGAAATAATAAAAAAAGATAAATAATACTATTCTTCCCTTAATGCATATAAAATAATACTATTCTCCCCTTAACGCATACATGTAGCTAAACAGTACATTAAATTATAAAAACACATAATTTTCGTCACTTATCTCAAAATGTATATTGCGGAAAAATTCCTCAAATATGACTAATTCCTTCAATATATTTGATATTTTTAAAAAAGGTACATGCTATAAAGTGTGAATATCTAAAATAAAATTTGTCCGCAATTCATTGATTTTTTGTCATGCGCTTTGGACCTCTTCCAGGGGGACCCTTTGGTTTAGAAAACTTTGGACGATGTAGGCTGTTTGTAGGATGTAGTTCCTCATATAAAAATTGTTCTGTAAGTTCGGATCCTGAATCAATTTCAATCTAAAAAGATATGGTCATTATAGTAATATTTCAGTAAGATAAATCTCGTTTAGATTTATTTACTTATTTTAAAATAAAGCATTTAACAACAACAAGTAAATATTTACGATTTAAACAATATTTTACAATATTTTACAAAGTATAAAAATAGGCAATGTATGCCAGTAATACCAGAAGTAAATAATAAATTAATTGTTAACGAGACTAGAAAAAACTATCCTTCGTTTACAGTTAATACTTGCCTTTTTAACAATTTCAAGTCCTAAACTTGCTATAGTATCAGTCAGTGGATTTTTGCAACTTGAATATAGCATTCTTTCTTTAACTGTACAATTGTATCCTGGCATTGAATAAATAAAAACTAAAAAGTAAAAATGTAAATAGTATAATAACCACTACTTTTACGATTGCCAATCAAATGCTAACTGAAGACAAAAAACTAGAATTCTTAAACATGATCTAGATGTTTACTATCGACCTTAGATCAGGGGTCGGCAACCTATGGCACGCGTGCCATCTCTGGCACGCCAAGCAATTTTGAATCTAACGCGTACCTATTCAAAGTTTACACATTAATTCTGTAATCTGTAATATGTTTCGAAATTAAGTAAATAATCGAAGACAGTATTACTTTAACGATACAAACAAAAACGATATATTATATAGGTCACTAGGTATTATTACCAAAAACTACAAAATATATATTTTGTAATTTATAATTTTACTGAATGCATTGGTTTGGCTTTAATTTCGGCAAGTACTAAAGACGGCAAGCCTCAAAATATAAGCCTAGGCAAAAACACAAATAAACGTCCTCAATTCAGATCAAAAGAGCCGCTATAAGGCGGTTTTTATTTGACTTGACTTCAATCGTTCCTACGAACGCCGCAACTCTTTTTATATTGCCGAACTTTAGTTTTTGTTAGATTTAACTTCTAGGCGGCCCTTTGATTGCAATGGGCGCGTTGTAGATAATCATTTTTGTTCTAAGAAATTTAATAAACGTAATTACTGGAATTTACTGGAAACATTATTTTTCTATATATAGCAAGCGGCTACACATTTGGATCATTTAGTATAGAAGTAACATCCGTTCCAGTCAATAGTCGTCGAAAAGTTTAAAAATTAAAATTACGTTGCGTTATGGCCGCGAAGAAACAGAAGGTAGACGTTCGATCATTTCAAACTTCACGGACAACAGATTACGGTTTTGTACAGCAAAACGATCGGGCCATTTTTGTCCTATGTCGGGAAAGCGTAGTTTTCCGGACATCTAGTGTTCAACGACATTTCCAGATAAAACATGAATCGTCATTTAAAGATAACGCTGATAAAAGGGAGGCAATACAAAGAGCAAATAAACAATACGAGAAACAGTCAACATTCTCTAGCAAAATTTTCCAAGAAAAAAATCAGGTAACTGAATGCAGTTTCAAAATTGCACAATCGTTGGCACAAAAGGGTAGGCCGTTCACTGATGGAGAATTTATGAAGCAAACGTTTTTGAGTACTGGCGAGATTTTATTCGACGACTTGCCCAATAAGGATACAATATTGGCTACAATTAGGGATATACCGGCATCAGCGCGGACCATCGAGAGACGAATTACCGAAATGACACAAAATATCCAAAAACAGCAGAGATACGCTATCAAACGGAGTTTTGTATTTAGTGTAGCATTGGATGAAAGTGTCGATATTAATGACATTGCCCGTCTGGCAATCGTTGCGTGATACTTCGACGATGGCAGTGTGTATGAAGAGCTGATTTGTCTGCTCCCATTGCAGGGAACTACAAGAGAAGAGGATATATTTTCAGAATTTGTTAAACATTTTGAAAAGCGGAACATTGATTTAAATAAAATTTTTTGCGTAACGACAGATGGCGCTCCTGCTATGATTGGGAGACATAAAGGATTTGTTTCCCTTCTTATTGAACGCATGGGTCGATCAGTGTTGCATTTTCATTGCATAATTCACTAAGAGAGTTTGTGCGCTAAAATCTCAGCTGGAAGTTTAAAATCCGTGATGGATAGGGTGGTTAAAATAGTTAACTACATTGTCGGTCGTTCTTCACTGATCCATAGACAATTTAAGGCGTTTCTGCAGGAATTAGAAAGTGCATATTCAGATATACCATTGCACAATAATGCTGGCTCAGCCGTGGTAAAATGCTCTCTAGATTTGTGCAATGTCTGGGCGAAATTAAATCAATCGTTCTTGTTGGAAAAAAATCGAGTGGATGCTTATCCTGAACTAGAAGATAAGAACTGGATCTGTATGTTAATGTTTCTTACTGATATTACAAACCATCTCGGTGAACTCAACTTAAAGTTACAAGGTTCAGGCAAAACAGTTCTGGATTTATACGAATCCTGGAAATCATTCAAATTAAAAATAGATTTATTTATCAGCGATATTACTACAAACACATATAAATATTTTCCAAATTTAAAAACTTATATATCCAGTGTCGACGATGGTGCACTAATAGACGAAATTCTTAAATATATGACTAATTTAAAAGAGGAGTTTATCGAGAGGGGTCAGGATTTTGATAAACATGGTCCTATGTTCGCTTTTTTAATCAAACCAGATTTAAAGGATTTTTCCAGTAGTTGCTTTGACATATCTCTTTTCTCATGGATGAACATTAATGATTTTGATCTTCAATACATTGAATTTAAAAGTTCCGAGTTATGGAACACGAAATTTGTAGAATTAAGAAGGGTATTAGAAGGTGACTGCCAGAACCATTCAAACGAGATACTCAGTTGTTGGATGAGTTTACCAGAGAAATTTATTTGTCTTAAGAAAGTAGCGTTTGCCATGCTTACAGCTTTCGGATCATCCTATATCTGTGAACAACTTTTTTCCCATATGAGAGTGATTTTAAACTCGTACCGAAGCAGGCTGACAACAGACAACTCGGAAGCATGTGTGACACTGAAAATAACCAGACATGAACCGGATATAAGAAAACTCTCTAAAGAACTTCAAGCACAGGGTTCACACTATGTCCTAGGACTAGTATAATAAAATTATTTGTTAAATATTAAAATTTTCCCCGAAACTATTTGACACAGAAAGTTGAAATTTGGTGCTAATATAGAAATTGATGGCCGCGACCGGTTATTAATTTTAGCCATAGAAACTTTTTCATTTATACTTGAATTATTAACCGGTGTTGAAAAGAGATTTGCATGATAGAAAGAAAATGGGTACGGAAAAGTGCAATTTTTTACACGCTAATACATTCAAAAAATATTTACGTCTCGCTTTCATTTAGAAAAAATATTATAGATTTATATATTCCAAAGACAATAAAAGCCAGAGTGTTCGGTCAATATGTACTATTGGTATTAACGGATGGCACTGAAAAGTCTTCTTCTTCCTACGTTAGGACCATGTCCTGTGTTCACTTCAAAGGTTACCCAGAAACAATTGCGATGATGAAGACCAGCTCTCATACCATCTTATTGGTGGTCTTCCAAGCGGTCGAGGTGTGTTTGGTCGCTTCTCTTTTGCAACCTTAGCCAACCGGTAATTTGGCATTCTGTCCAGATGGTCTCTCCATTTTCTTCTCCTATTCCTTGCCCATCTCACCACATTTCCTTTATTTCTTCACATCTCTTCCTGTCAAATAAAGTATGTCCTGTTATCGATCTAAGTGTTCGCATTTCTGTTGTTCTTAGGAGTCGTTTTGTTATTGTGTTCTCCGCTCTGGTTTCTATCGCGTACGTCATGATCGGTCTTACGCACGTTTTGTATATTTTTACTTTGCTCCTGGTGCTCACATATTTGTTTCTCCAAATTATATCTCTTAAATATCCTGATATTAATGATGCCTTTGTTGTTTGAGTTTTTACTTCCTCCTTAAGGTTCCTGGTACTTGTTATGTTTGCCCCTAGATATTTGAAGGACATCACTTGTTCTACACTCTGATCATAAATCGCGAGTTTGCATATTTTCGGTTCTTTAGATATTGTAAGGGATTTTGTTTTCTTTACAGATATATTTGTATATTAAACACTTTTGCTGTTTGTTGGAACTTATGTAGGAGTCTCTGTAAGTTATCTTCGTCTTCTGATATAATTACTGCATCATCGGCGTAGCATATTATTTTTATTTCTTTGTCTCCCAATCGATATCCTCTCCCAGTTTTCTTTATAATTTCATCCATTATGATGTTAAATAAGATTGGGCTTAGGCTATCTCCTTGTCTGATTCCGGTTGTCATAGGTATTTTATTGCTTAATTTATTTGCCACTCTTATTCTTACGTATGTGTGGTTGTTGATGTTCAACTTTTCGATAGTTTTTATTATATTCGGGTGAATTCCCCTTTTGTGTAGTAGGGTTATGACATCAGTTAACCGTGCCCTATCGAATGCCTGGGTAAGATCAATGAAACACATAAAGGCTATCTTATTAAACTCTATGGCATTTTCGGTAATTTGGCGGATTATAAATATGGCGTCTGAAAAGTGTGCTTTAAATAAAAGGATAATAAATAAACTTCAGGTAACCCAAAGAGCAACGGAGAGGAGAATGCTAAATATTAGACTCCAAGAGTATTCCTAACATCGAGATATGAAGAAGATCAAAAGTGATAGATGTAATACAACGAATATGTATTAAAGTAGATGCTGTTCAGGCTCACTGCTGTGCGATAGAGGAGATCATTCAGGAGTATACCAGCGATAATGTATGTGTCCTAGATGACTATAACTTGCCTCATGTAGAATGGACTAGTGACAGTTTTGGAAGCTCAGCCATTGGCCATGGTGGGGACGTTGTGAGGCTACTTAGTGACTGTTTCTCTTATAATCAGTTATTCCAAGTGAACGAAATTAGTAATGCGAATGGTGTGAAATTAGATCTAGTGGTAACACGAGACAGTAGAACATCTGTTCGGGTGGCACTGGAGAGTCTGCTGCCCTGCGACCGGCACCATCCTTCCCTAGTGGTTGATGTGCTGCTTAATGACTATCCTGAGCGTTTGCACTATGATTTCAGTTTCTATGACTTTAAGCGTGCGGACTATAATATGTTAAATAATTATTATCACTCAGTGGACTGGGAATATGTCTTGGGTGGTATTGCGGATGTAAATACTGCAAAGTCTGTCTTCGATGAAGTTTTGTATGCTGGTATTAGTCTGTATGTCCCTGTGGTTCGTTCCAAAAATCCGAAGTTCCCGAAGTGGTTTTCTGATGAACTTAAAGATTTTATCTTAAAAAAGAAGTTGTGTCACAAAGAATACAAAAAAACCCGTCGGTGGGAAACTTATCAGAAGTTTTCGGAGTTAAGAACCCAATCCAATATCTTAAAGAGCAACTGCTACTTGCAGTATGTTAAAAATATTGAGACAAATTTAAAGCATAACACCAAACAATTTTGGAATTTCATTAACAGTAAAAAGGGGGGCAAGTCCACCCCTACCTTAATAAATCTAGACGAGCTAACAGGGACGGATGGACAGACTATTGTGGAAATTTTTAAGTCTCATTTTCAGGGTGTTTATAGGTCGGATACTGACGGTGGTGAGCCTGGGCTTGAGGATGTTGGGGATAGTGGTGGATCATTCTCCTCTGTTGAGATCTCCCTGGGGGAGGTGTTTGACTATGTGTCTAAACTTGACATAAATAAGGGACCGGGTCCTGATGGTATATCTCTCAGATTTTTACTTGACTGTGTCTATGCTTTGGCCAAACCGCTCCATATGCTTTTTAAAATGTCCCTAGAGAGCGGTGTTTTTCCTGACCAATGGAAATATAGCTTCATTACTCCAGTATTTAAGTCCGGCGATAAATCAGACGCTAAAAATTATCGACCTATTTCCATTCTAAGTTCTATTCCAAAAGTATTCGAAAAAATTGTTTGCGACAAATTAAAACCATTCATAAAACCTTTTTTGGTTCCGGAACAGCACGGTTTCGTTGGTGGCAGATCGACGGCTACAAACCTAATCTTGTTGGTTCAAAGTACTATTGATGTAATGGAGGCAGGTGGTCAGGTTGACGTGGTTTATACGGATTTCAGCAAGGCCTTCGACACAGTCAACCACGATATCCTGATAGGGAAGTTAAGAGGCTATGGGTTTTGTGGAGCACTACTGAATTGATTGACCTGCTACCTTACATACAGAAAACAGTTTGTTAAAGTAAAGGGCTTTGTGTCGAGTGAGGTGTCTGTTGCATCGAGTGTGCCGCAGGGTAGCCACCTGGGCCCGTTGCTGTTTAATATATTTATTAACGACCTACGAAAGGTGATTCTGTTTTCAAGGCCCTTGTTTTTTGCAGATGACTTGAAATTGTCTACGGCAATTCATTCTGTTGACGATGCTATGAGACTGCAGGGAGACTTGGATAAGGTGAGTGAGTGGTGCAGGAGAAACAAAATGAAACTAAATATTCAAAAATGTAAGATTATGTCGTTCTTTCGAGTGAAAGTTCCGCTTTTGTATGACTACAGTATTAATAATTGTCTTCTCGAAAGAGTCTCCTCATTGTGTGACTTGGGTATTTATTTGGACACTAAGCTTGATTTTCATATTCATTATGACTTTATTACTAACAAATGTATTAAACTCCTTGGCTTCGTCTGTAGGAATATTAGGGATTTCCGGACCGTAGATAGCGTGAATATTTTGTACAAGGCCTTGGTGAGATCTTCTTTGGAGTATCTGTCATGTGTGTGGTCGCCATTGTATGCTGTGCATATTGAGGGTGTTGAAAGGGTACAGAGGAAGTATGCTAGATATGTCTCTTGCAAATTTAAGTGGAACATCACTGCCTATGGGGACCAGCTACGAAGACTTCAGCTGCAATCACTTTCAAGACAAAGGAAAGTTGCTGATATATGTTTTCTTATTTCGACTTGTAAATGGTCATATAGACTGCTCTGATCTCTTGAGTCTGATAAATTTTCATGTTCCACCAAGATCAACAAGGGACCACGTACTCTTTGCCCCGAGGTACCACAGATGTAACTATGGCCTATTCTCGCCGAACACTAGAATCACTAATGGTGCCAGTGAAGCGGATCTTGATTTTTTTAATCTCTCTTTAAAACGTTTAAAAGAAAAACTGTTGACAGTCCACTGAGTTTTTGAAATGATAATTACTGGTGTTGTTATTGTATTGTATTGTTATAAGTTTACTATATTATTGAAATTTTTCTGTAAATACTATGTATAAAATGGGTCTGCCCGTGGATAAATAAATAAATAAATAAATAAATATTAAAGTGGAATTGGGCAAGACATATCGCAAGGATGAATCATAACAGATGAACACGCTGTATGGTTGAATGGAGGCCTAGAGAACATAAAAGATGCAGAGGTAGACTACGGACAAGATAGACAGATCACATAAAAAGATTAGCGAGACACGATGGGATGCAAAAAGCAAACAACAGAGTACATTGGAGACAACTTGGGGAGGCTTACATCCGACTATGGATGGAAAAAGCTAATGATGATAGGCGGTATAAAAAGTGTTAAAATAACCAATTAATTAGATAAAAGAAATACGTCTACTTTATTGAAAATAATTTTTTTGTTATTCATTTCACCATTACTAAAAACTATAGTTAAAAGGTAACATTATTATTGATTATGGGAAATCATGATGATTTACGGAGTACACCTTTAGATTTTATAGGCCATTATTGTTAGAATATAATTGTACCAATCAAAATATAATTCATAACCCATCATGCCTTATATTCAATAACCACTCCACATTCAAACTTTATAACTTTTGACCCTTATTTATTATAATAATTGTTATAAGTATGGGAACTCCATATGCCAAGTTGTTATATAATGTAATCCCAGATACAAACATTGCCGAAAAATCCATAAAACGTTTGACCGACAAGCCCTTATTGCTGGATATACTGTTGACTACAACTAAATCAAAATAGTTTGCAGTCTTTGTCAATTTATTTTACCTGCGGGTTCTGTAATAAGAAGACACATACATATTATCAAATAGGTTGAAACACGAAATTAAATTAATAAAAAATATTACAATTTATGTTCTATTCATCTTTCATGACTTTTGTCACCAATGTCGAATGGAAAAAGAGAAAGAAATCGTGAATGAAAACCAAAACTTTCCTATTTCGGTCACGTATATCTTACATCAGGTATTGTAAGAAAAGATAGAAGGTAAACGAGGACCAGGAAGACGCTGTATTTCCTGGCTAAAGAACTTACGGCAATGGTTTGGCCATGCAACTACAAAATTGTTTAGAGCTGCCGTCAACAAGGTGAAAATCGCCAACATTCGTCAAGTGATTACAGCATTATAAAAAGAATTTATCTTTCGAATACAATACCTGTAATGTTTTCTATAAAACCGAGAACTATAAATACAAATAATCAAGTATTAACAAGTAACATTAACGCTATAATTACTGCTGGTAACAGAGAGATTTTGCAACGTTTATTTTTCACATGCCTTTGTCCTTATCGTTATCTCAAGCATGCACATTATTAACGCGAAGGAACTGCAAAGTTAGGTAGTATTCATCTTCCTAAATAAGTGAAACAGTTATCCTCAATTTGTTTTAATTCTGCGCAAGCTCCGAATGGTGGACGCGTGCTTCAAATAACGATAACAGCTGAGTAGTTATTTTCATTTCTCCCCTTTACTACTGCGCAAGCGCCAAATGGTGGGCGCATGCTTCAAATAAAGTTAAAGACAGTGGCTACCAAAATAAGCGTTACAAAATCTCTCTAATATTAAAAAGAAGCTTACCTGTACTTTCCGTATAATCACCTTCATGGGTATGTTTGAACAAATAAAGATGATATCTAGCTGTATCAGAAGGAACTTTAGAAGGAAGTTTTTCAAGCGATATATTTTCCGCTGTTACTAAATGAATAGTTTCCTCGGGAATATCTATTATAAAATAAATAAGAGTTAAAGGACTACACTAAGTGTTAAGAAAATTAATCAGATGGTATTATTGATATTTAATACCTTTAAGAAACTTTTAGCTAGATTTTTCCAAATAAAAGAAATTAAATGAAAACTTTTTATATATTCACGGAGAAATAATTCACACAGCTGCAAGAAAGTGCCTAAAGTGCTAAGGAACGACACATGCGCGAAAACATCGATTTACGTTGGTCTGGAATCGCTGCATATTGTGTTCGGTGAAAAAATGTCCTGTGCAATTTATTATAAATTATTTTAAAGGGGCTGAAATTATCTCAATTAAGGAGCAGACTTAAGTTGATTGAATAATGACCCTTATTATTAATCTACAGTATTGTTAAGTTGGGAATGTGGAATCTTTGGCACAATGATACTACTCAGTATATATCACCACTACACCAAACACTTTATTTTTGCGCTCGACGCGCGTTTCGCTAACCATGTTAGCTTCATCAGGAGCGATGATTGACTAAAGCTAAACTACAAATCTACTCTATTTATACTTAACCTAACCTTTGAATTACTCAAGCGGAACTAATGACATAGGCCAGGCCGTCAGTTCCGGTCAAGTAACCAGTAGAGGGGACTATAAGGAATAGGTCCTCTGTCTTTATTTAAACTACTTTTACATTTTATGATTTCCATACTTTCGTATCCGTTCAACAATCTCCTATCAGGTACATTTTTTTATTAATCTTAGATTATCTAATGTTACAGTATGATCAGCTTCAAGGGCATGTTCGGCAATGCTAAACTTTTCTGTTCTACTGTATTTTAAGTGTGCTAAATGTGCTTTAAATCGTGTTTTAATTGACCTTCTAGTTTGCCCAACATACTTTTTGTCACAATCATTAAAACTATTTTCATAAATTCCACTTTTCTCACAATTAGGAATCTTATCTTTGGGATTTCCTAAGATATTCCTCAGATTGTCTGATGACTTATAGACTAAGGTGAGGCCTACCTTATTAAATACCTTATTAAGTCCCTTGCTATATTTCGGATTATATGGTATGGAGACATACTTGGTGTTATTTTCTTAGCGTGTAAAAAAGGTGGAATTCTGAATATTAAACCTAAACTTATGTCTATTTATTAGCTTATTTACTAAGTCATCGTCATAACCATTAACTCTAGTTATATTTCTAATTTCTTTATTAAAGTTTACTCTATTCAGAGGGAAAGTGACCAAACGATGAACTAAAAAAATGTAATGGGGTTAATTTATGTTGTTTGCAATGAAATGAATCATTAGGAATATATCTATCTGTTACTGTGTTCTTCCTATAGATATCAAATTCTAATCTATTATTATTTTTAACAATTAAAATATCCATTGCCTTTTCTAGATATTTTAATTATTAAAAATAATAATAGATTAGAATTCGATATCTATAGGAAGAACACAGTAACAGATAGATATATTCCTAATGATTCATTTCATTGCAAACAACATAAATTAGCCTTATTACATTTTTTAGTTCATCGTTTGGTCACTTTCCCTCTGAATAGAGTAAACTTTAATAAAGAAAGGAATCGTATTAGAAATATAACTAGAGTTAATGGTTATGACGATGACTTAGTAAATAAGCTAATAAATAGACATAAGTTTAGGTTTAATATTCAGAATTCCACCTTTTTTACACGCGAAGAAAATAACACCAAGTATGTCTCCATACCATATAATCCGAAATATAGCAAGGGACTCAATAAGGTATTTAATAAGGTAGGCCTCATCTTAGTCTATAAGTCATCAGACAATCTGAGGAATATCTTAGGAAATCCCAAAGATAAGATTCCTAATTGTGAGAAAAGTGGAATTTATGAAATTGGTTGTAATGATTGTGACAAAAAGTATGTTGGGCAAACTAGAAGGTCAATTAAAACACGATTTAAAGAACATTTAGCACACTTAAAATACAGTAGAACAGAAAAGTCTAGCATTGCCGAACATGCCCTTGAAGCTGATCATACTGTAAAATTAGATAATCTAAAATTAATAAAAAATGTACCTGATAGGAGATTGTTGAACGCATACGAAGTATGGAAATCATAAAATGTAAAAGTAGTTTAAATAAAGATAGAGGGCCTATTCCTTACAGTCCCCTCTACTGGTTACTTGACCGGAACTGACGGCCTTGCCTATGTCATTAGTTCCGCTTGAGTAATTCAAGAGTTAGGTTAAGTATAAATAGAGTAGATTTGTAGTTTAGCTTTAGTCAATCATCGCTCCTGATGAAGCTAACATGGTTAGCGAAACGCGCGTCGAGTGCAAAAATAAAGTGTTTGGTGTAGTGGTGATATATACTGAGTAGTACTACAGTATAGTATAAAAATATACAGTTTGTCAAGTAAGCTCGTATTCTTGAAAAAATGTGTTTCGAGAAATTTCTTGTCATCAAGGTATTCTTTGGTGTGCTAACATCGGCGCAATTACCTTAGTAAGTTGTTCAATCGCCTGCTGCATCAATAATCGACTGGTATCTTCGAGGCATGCTCTGCAAATTTTTAGAATCTTGCGAGACGACTGATTCAAAGTCCTCAAGAGTCTTTCCTCTGAGCTGTCTCTTTATAAGGGACCAAACATTTTCAATAGGGTTGGTGTCCGATGATTGTGAGGGCCACTCTAGTATCTTATCGTGGGCCTAACCTAGCCACTTCGCGACGTGATTTTCATCCAGCAAAGGTTTCTTCAACGTGTTTCAAAATGTGACAAATTTAAACCCGATTTTCTTAATTTTGCCGCACTTTGACGCAGGGTCAATTTCGGGTTCCTTGAAACCAAAGACACGATTCGTTTTTTCGACTTTCGGAGTGGCTGCCTACTGAGCCACTTTTGGCCGGTCGTCGACGTTTTTTCATTTCGTTAAAATGATTTACCCACTTCTTCACAAACGATACCGACTTCTTAATATATTTAGCGGCCGCAGAATGTGTCATTTTAGGGCCCTTTGAATGGAAACAAAGAAAGACTATCTCGAACTAAGGCACAAACAAGTGACTCATTTTGGATTTTACGTGAAAATTCGAAACCGACTGATACTTTTACTAAAATGCGTTGTAGACAAAGGTTTCCTCTATCGATTTTTTTTGTTGAATCGCTAAATTCGCATCTACCAAAAATGAATTCTAGCGGACAAGTTCTTACTTGATACTCTATTTTTAACACAATGATACTACTCAGTATATATCACCACTACACTAAACACTTTATTTCTGCACTCGACGCGAGTTTCGCTAACCATGTTAGCTTCATCAGGAGCGATGATTGACTAGCTCCTGATGAAGCTAACATGGTTAGCGAAACGCGCGTCGAGTGCAAAAATAAAGTGTTTGGTATAGTGGTGATATATACTGAGTAGAAACAGTGTTGAATTCAGCTAGAGGGATCTTTGAAAAACCTTATTGTAGTGTGTCAGTAAGGCTACATTTATACTACCTGAATATTTGGGAATATGCAGAAAATATTGAGGAACTGATCATTCAAATTTTATTAATGGGATTGTTATATTTCTTCAATTTCAGGAGGTTGAGGCGTTAAACGTAAAATATGAAAACTATTTTGTGTAGATTTATTTCGATAGATTAATTAGTTTAGAAATTTTCTATAAAAAATTTAAGGTCTTTAGGAAACTTATTTAAATAAAAATCGAAATTAACAATACACATAGTCTTATGGAAAATACGTCAATTTGATATAAAAATTACACATTTTTTGTTATAACGAAAAATGCCATCAATAGGAAATTTAACTGTTAGACGTTGAAATTTCGCGATTATTTTAAAAAATTTTCAAATTTAATTAGAAAGCTTTAACTTTATGAAAAATAACAATTATTGGAGGTACTTGTGAATGATTTACCTTTTATCTCTGAAATAGCAGCAACATTGCATTTAGTAGTAATGGCGGAAAATTTAAATATTTTAAATTGTATATATAGTACAAGTTTATATAATTAAAACCTATGGTGCAAGTAAATAATATTAAGTTTAACTAATAATAGATTTGCAATGGGTATTACTTTTTATAAATAAAATAAAAATAAATAATTTAAAGCATTTGTTTTAATTATTTAATTAATTTACTTGTTTAACAGGTTGACTGCCGACCACTCCGATCGGAGTGCGTCGGGTCTCTTCGCCAACGCCGTCTACTCCGATCGGAGTTCGACATGCGTTCTTACGAAACGTTTTAGTATTCCATCGGCGTTGTATATGAAACGTGTTTCTAGTGGTGGCGTTGCTTAAAAAGTTCTAACAGGTGCTTAAGTGGTTCCGCGGATTTGCTTTTGGTTTGGTTGTAATCTGCCATACAATATGGACAATCAACCTGGGCCTTCTGGTATTAAAAAAAGACATTGTAGTGATGAAAAAAAGGTATATGATAAGAAAAAGAAGCTAACTGGCACTGAATTATTGCAGCTATTGGAAGAAAGCGGAGGTAGTAGTGACGAACATTACGTACCAGACACAGACGATAGTGATGTAAATTCAAGCTCCGAATCCGAAGAAGAGAATTTTATAGACCCTATTCGGCCACATCAAACACTTCCTAGCCTTGATGAGATAAAATGGAACGACAGAGGTGCGTTAAAACAAATTTTCTTCCAGAAAACCCAGGAATTATTGGTGCAAATTCCAGGACAGGGTGCACCTATCGATTTTTTCGAAATGATCATTGATGATGATTTTTTACAAACTATTGTAGAACGAACGAACTCTTACGCAGTCGAGGTTTTGCTGCGCCCAGAAACAAGTACAAAATCACGTATTACTAATGTTAAAGATCTTACTCTTGACAAACTAAAAATTTTTTTGGCCCTGTTACTTCACACTGGCACAATATCCTTGAGCCGTCTTAACGATTATTGGAAAACTGATCCGCTATTTAATCTACCTGTTTTTAGAAAATATATGTCAAGGAATAGATTTTTGCTTATCTTGAGGTATTTGCATTTTACATCTCCAGATATGGATCCGGCAGATCGGCTAGAAAAGATTAGATTTGTGGCAGATTTTTTTAACAACAAGATGGGAGAAATTTACTATCCTGGAAGAGAGTTGTCTTTGGATGAAGCTATGGTACTTTATCGGGGTCGTCTCCAGTTTAAACAGTATATCAAGAATAAGCGTCATAAGTATGGTATGAAGTTATACATGCTGACAGAGCCTAATGGACTTATTTTGAAATTTCGTGTCTACGAAGGTGCGGCAGATGTTTATGGTGGAAGCGGACATACTGAAAAGATTGTTTTACATTTATTGGAGGAAAAATTGGGTGTGGGACATGCTGTTTATCTAGACAATTTTTACAATAGTGTTAATTTAGCTAGGAAATTACTTCAACAAAATTTATACTGCACTGGTACGCTGAGAGCTGAGAGGAAAGATAATCCGAAAGAGGTAATGAGTGCAAACTTAAAACGTGGTGAGAATAAATCTATGTTTTGCAATGGAGTGCATGTCGGAAAATGGCGCGATAAACGCAATGTTCAATACATTTCAACAGAATTTGGAAGCGAAATGGGCATTTTTAAAAACAAAAGAAATCAAGAATCTGAAAAAAACCTTCCGCAATCATTGGATATAATGCTTTTATGTCCGGTATAGATAGACAGGATCAAATGATGGCATATTATCCTTGCAGCCGTAAAACCATTCGGGGGTACAAAAAGTTATTCATGCATGTGCTGCAAATGAGCATGATAAACGCCCATTTTTTGTACAATAAATATTCGCGGTCTGACCAGTTACGATTATATGACCTCCGATTGGATGTCATAAGAAATTTACTAGCCAGACGACCAATTACTAATTTGCCGCAAATTCCTCCAGGCCAAATAAATGTCCACAGCATTAGCAAAGTAGAAAAAATTGTTTAGTGAAAAAAAAAGGAACTAAAGAAACAAAACGGGTAAGTAGAAAGGAATGCAAAGAATGCAGGAAAAATAAAATAAGAAAGCAAACAGTGTATGAATGCAAAATGTGCCCTGGACAACCAGGTTTTTGCCTTAATTGCTTTGAGGATTACCATAAAAATGTACAAAAATGATTTAGAAATAAATGTTTTGAATTCATGAGTTCGATTTATTATTTCTTTACTTATTTAATTGGACACTCCGATCGGAGTGTTCGGCATCTAGTAAAAATTTTCACTTGCAATGCCGATTACTCCGATCGGGAGTGAAATTTTTTTTTTTCTAATATTTTGAATGGCACATAAAAAAAACACATCCAAGACTCATTTTAATTCATATTTACCACAATAAAATAAAAATATTTGGAAAAATCTTACCGGCGTCAACCACAAACTCAAAAATATAGATCGGCAGTCAACCTGTTAACTTCTAATTACCTAGTGCCGCTTCAGTGTTAACATTATAATGTTCCTTATTGTCCTTCGATATATATGTACTGTCAATTGATACTGTGTTGTGCATTAGACATTTATCACATTTTATGGTTAGTAGTGATGCTAGACTACAGCGTTTTTCATTAGTACATAACATAATGAAACTATTTCATTACATGTAGAACATTTCAAATTTTCTCCAAGTGATCGCATGTCAACAATTCGACGACTACTGTCACAGAGGTTCGGAGACATGATTTTCTGTTCCGTTTACCAACACTTGGCTTAATCTTTGGTTGTATACAGACTCAGTAACGCGTTTTCGCTTCCACGTAATTTTTTTTTTACCATTTTTATCAATATTAGTTGATTTTTTATTATTATCATTTTTTTTTACAACAGCTGATCACAATAAACACAAAATTCAATATATCTATATACAAGCATATCAGTTGAGCCAACAGTCAATTACTTTACAGCGTTGCCGCTTCGAGACACCGGAATTTTAAGATTTTTAATTATCATTTTTTTATTA
Organism: Pachyrhynchus sulphureomaculatus; assembly: GCA_019049505.1. Taxonomy (NCBI): domain Eukaryota; kingdom Metazoa; phylum Arthropoda; class Insecta; order Coleoptera; family Curculionidae; genus Pachyrhynchus; species Pachyrhynchus sulphureomaculatus. Next base: position 22,637,240 of record CM032456.1, read on the forward strand.
ATTACCCATTTTTAGTGTTCCGTACGGAACACTTAAAAGATGACTTCGGTGTCTGTCTGTCTGTCCGTCTGTCTGTCTGTCCCTCCGATTTTCTCCGAAACTATTTGTCATAGAAAGTTGAAATTTGGTAATAATATAGAAATTGATGGCCTCATCCGAGCCATGTAGTTTTGAAAGTTAAATTTTGACTTAAGGGGTTAGTTTTGGGGGTGAAATTGGAATTGAAAAAAAAAAATTTTTTTACTAGGTAATCGAGTGTGGTGTCAAATGAAAGCTTGTGAAAACACAAGTAAAAAATATATATATATATAATGTAATACTTGAGCGCACTTTTCTTTGTATTATTTTTAAAAAAAATCGCGAAAAATCGCTGTCCACCCGCCTTATCTCGAAA